>JAUMJL010000537.1:0-600000 GCA_033558185.1 Dromococcyx pavoninus | reverse complement strand
GAGTCAGGAGGCTCAGTGGGCTTTCACAGTAGTACATTCAGGCTGCAGAAACCGACAAAAATGTTAAAAATGACTTTGTGAGCTGGACTGCAGTCACACTGCCCCAGTTCTGACCATGTGAACACTCCCTTTTCTTGAGGTCAACATAAAGTTCCTTGCCTCCTGTGCCCTTACAGCCAGAGGTTATTCTTGCTGAAACTGAGAAGGTTTGATGCCGTTTTGGAGATGTGATGCTTTTACAGTGCACGAGGTCATGGACAGAGATACAACTGATTTTAAGTTCATTTGTGTCTTACTGTCAGCTGTGCCTCTCTGCTGAGGTCCTGTGATGCTACGTGCCCTATATAACCCAATTGCAAAATGACAGTCAGAAGCTCTTTATAAAAACTCTTTGTTTTGTGCCTTTGATGTCGTTATTTTAGGTTCAAAGGAAGTTAAATAACTGTCTCTTCCTTGTATCGTCTTTGTAAAATATAAGAAAGATCCCAGGGTGGATTTACCTTTTGGTGTGGTTTATAGGCACTCAACGGAAGTCAAACAATACATCAGATTGGATAGGAGGATCAGAAGACTTTACTTCACAAAGCAGAAGAAAAAAATAATGTTTTTTAAAAAATGTAGATCTCCCTCTAAGAAGCATCGTATCATGTTAATTTAGAAACAAGGTGTTTTCCCTTTATCTCTAAGTAGAGATCTGTGTGTGTGCAGTAGTCCAGACGCACTTTGTGGTATCATTTGGTGTTTTGGTTGCCTGGGGTTTTTTGCCTCATCATTTGAACACAGTGGAAGTACTGCTAGAGAGAAGAGGACCTTGTGGGTTGGGCTCAGGCAACTTTCTCTACAACAGTGATGATTTTCCACTTCTTCCTCTTTGTTTTTGATTTTTGGAATGGAGGCAAACTTCTGGCTGGATTTAGGTAATTGTGGTTATAGGGATTATAGTTCTCCCTATCTAGACTCATTGGAGTTTGAATATGCTGTATATTAAGTGATTAAAACTAAAAAAAAGATGGCACTGTGCAGTAAAAGTCAGCAATACATATATCCTTCTGTATTGGCTTTGGCAACACTGATGTACCCCTTCATTCTTCCTTTCTCTTACCAAGGCTGCATATGGTTGGTCAGACAGAAACTGCATTCCACTTTGCTAATATTTGCTAGGATTTTTCTGGGTGCTGTTTTTGAACCCCTCATCCTTTTTGAGGTGAGTTAGTTGATAGGGGTAAGTATGCCTGCAAGGTTAGTTCTATCAGGAAGGGATGGGTCTTGAGCTGGTCTGATGCTTTCACCAGGCTTCTTGTGGAACCACACTGACATTTGATGAAAGTAATAGTTTACTGTGGAAGGAGTGCCTTTCCTCATCCTTTCAGGAAAGACTGGCTAGTGAAAAGTGGGTGGACCAAGCTTCCAATCCATGGGACTGAGCATAAATGAACAAATAGCAGTCCACATTGCTACAGTGTCTGAATGTTTCTCAGTGCCTTTTTAAATGCTTGCAAGTCACAGGCAGGCATGCCATGTTTGGTCACATTGAGCTGGACCCTTAGAGTCATCCCAGGCTTTCAGACTGGCAACTAGGGCTCAAGAAAACAGAGGAAACCAATGAAGTTGTGCTTCTATTTGTGAGAGAGTGAAATGATCAACTGGAACTTTGACTTCATTTTTCAAAGAGGAATATTGTGACTGTAACGTGTTCTTGCCATTATTTCAGTTTGATAGAAAGCATTCTTCAGGTCAACAGGGTGCTCTCAAAGAAAACTATCTTGTTCTGTTTCCAATTGTGACTCCAGTGCTGTCAGGAAAAGCCCACAGGATAGAATATATGTGTGTGTGGGGGGAAACAACCAGTAAATGAAACCCTAAGGAACCATAACAAAACCAGGGGAAAAAATGCAGTGTAGCCTGTGAAAATAAGAATCACGTATTCCCTAACCCAAGTTCAAGAAGGACTTGTTTGCTTTCTAACACTCCTGTTTTCTAGATTTACCTCAGAATAGCCTAAGCATATTGCTGCTTCTTTTATAATTCAAATCTAACAGCAATACCTTCTGTTATTCTCTATCCATTGAAGTATAAATAGTAATAGTATCTGTTTTAAACACAATTGCAAAGAGGTTAAGAGTCTTATACAGAGGATGCATCTCGTGTTTTGTTTCTGCATTCATTGGGCCCATGAACTTCTCTTATGCTTGTAGGCCCTTAGGGATGATGTTGTGAAGTTAAAATGTTGATATTTCTAGAAACATTTCTCTACATGACCAAAAGTTCCATGTGTTTCTCAGAAATGACTTAAGAAGAATTTTGCTTGATTCTTCTGTCCCACCCCCTTCTATTACAAAAGAAAAAAAAGCCAGTGAATATTAAGTTCTGTTCCAAATGATATTGTTTCTGTGCCACTTCAACTGTGATCTGTTTAAGGGTTTATAAAAGCAGAGCGAACAATAGGTAAATTCACTGCCATAGAGTGAGGACTATCCCCTGATAGTCACAGAACCCTTAACCAACAGTGACCCCAAAGTCTGTGGCAATAATTAATAGTAATAATTGTACTGTTTCTGTTTTAGGTCACTAGCAATTGTGAAAACTTGAACTTCCATGCCGTAATCACTGAGACAGAAATCTCTAAAAACATTGAAGAGATGAATATGGGAATGGTGCTGGGGCTGGATGGGCTGAGTGTGAGGGGTATTGTGAGATCAGACCCAGTTCACTCAATCGAAGGAAGTTTACAATCTATGGTTGGCGACCAGTGTTATACCTGACATGGTACAGAAGTGTCAGACTGTTAGAAGATCAAAACCAGCACTACGAGATTGCCTGACAGAAATCAATAATTTTTAATGAGACCTGCAAAAAAAGATGTCCTTGGCTCAATCTTCAATGAGTACACTGGTCTCTCCAGTGAGGGCACATCAGTGATAAAGCTTCCCGACTTAAATCTATCCTGTCCTTGTTGTGGGACCCAGTTTGGGAAGATTTTTGGAATTATTGAACATTTAAAGAGAGTCCATGCAAAGCATAGGATACCATTTCAGTGTGCCAATTGTGGTCTATTGAAGGAAAAACATCATAATATTCCATGCCATGTTCCAAGTGTAAAGGGGAGAAAGCGCTTGTTGCAGTGGATTTTCTGTGAGGAATGTAAATGAACGTTTAAGACTAAAAGTGGTTTGAGTCAATATAAACACCTGGTTCACCCACTTACAAGGAATATTGAGCAGATCGCCACATCCCACCCGAAAGAGGGTACAGCAAGGGCAGTACATAGGTAGTGCTGGAGAGGGTGAAGTTAAGCTTTTGGAAAGATTGGGAGAGTAGTATGAGGGAAAGAGAAACATCAACAAACTGATTGTGAATCACAGATGGCTTAGAACAGTTGCAGACCAGGAGAATCCAACTGATAATTAAAACAAAACATCGCGGAGGTCTGTGGTGGTTGTTGACATGATGGGATTCCCACCCGGTGCTCTGAATGTCAAAGAGAAGAAATTCAAAGAAGTGCGGGTAAACAGAGGGAGTAACTATGTCTCTATGGGACCATAGTTGCTAGCTGGGCTGTGTTGCATAGACCACACATCCTCGTGGTCCTGCTGGATGCCCTTGGGGTTACTGAGTTGGGCTCTGCCCCAGCAGTGTAGAATCATAGCTGCTTCCTCCCTATTGAACAGTTTCACCAGCTGTTTGATAGTATCCCAATTATGGTGAAGCAAAATAGTGCTCTAAGTCTTACCTTCGAGCCCGGTCCTCAGCCCACGAGTGGTAGTTGGGCACCTCCTGGTTGTCTGGAGGGGGAAACCGGGGTATGCATCCCTCACTTGGATTTGACAAAATGGGTCTAAGGTTGAGATTACTTTTCTCTTCCATAGCCACCCAAACATGCACATTTGATTGGTGGTATACAGAGATCGCGAAGACCATCAGCGGTCCGATAAAACTCATAGATGAAGATTGGCAAGTTAAGCAATGTGAGTTCATGAACTCAAAGTATGTGAGATTTGAAGGATACCATACATCAACTAGAATGGATGAACGGAGTATGTTCCCAGAGGTTCATGAGGTTCTGAATCCTCAGGAATTAATGAGCAATGACATCAGCTCAAATAAAGAGGTGGGGGTGGAAGCTGAGGTGGAGGAACTTTCACCCTCTGGCGATAATATTCAGGATAGTCCAGCACTGACTATTCCTGAACCGGAAGTACACAATGGTCCTTCCCCTGGGGGCACACCAGTGGTAAAGGTCCCGGATAAAAATCCATCATGTCCGTATTGTGAGACCCGGTTTGGGAAAGTCCCAGGATTAACTGAACATCTTACAAGAATTCATGGAAAGTTAAAGGTATTGTTTTAATGTGCCAAATGTGACCGTACGAGTGATAAACATCATAGTACTGTATGTCATTTTCCTAAGTGTAAAAGGAATAAATCACCGAGCGAAGCGTTGGCCTTTTCTTGTGAGGAATGTAACAGGTCGCTTGATACCAAGATGGGTCTGAGTCACCATAAGCGTTTGGTCCATTCAATTACATGGAATAAAGAGTGGATTCTTGCATCTCAGCCGAAGACAAGTACTGAAAGGGGAGTACATCGTCAGTGTTGGAATGAAGAGGAGATTAACCTGTTAAGGAAGTTGGAAAAACAATTTGAGGGTGTGAAAAATACCAACAAGCTAATTGCAGAACATATTCCATCTAAAACTGGAAAACAGGTAAGTGATAAGAGGCGGATGCTGATAAAAGATGGTGATAAAAAGGAAAAAGAGAAAAACCTGGGAATGAAGGAACATCTGCTGGAGGGTGTGTCCGTTGACATTGGAAACAAAGAAAAGGAGGGACTTAAATCCCATTATGAAAGGACAATCAAAGAAATGGTAAGATCTGGTAAACTGTCTTTTTTTTCAGTGGTCTTCATGGTGACAAAAGCGCTAAAAATCAGACAACATCAATTAACGAGGCAATGAATTAACTTAGCAAACCTTGGAGATAAGTCCATCGAGTTGAAAACCAACCAGGTGCATGGAACTTCGAAACATCGAATGAAGCCTTCTTCTTGAAGACCACCTCAGAAGTGGATGAAGAGGAGAGCAGCAAAAAAGGGCAAGTATGTGCGTTTCCAGAAACTGTTTTACCTCGATAGAGGAAAATTAGCTAACAACATTCTGGAGGACAGAGAAGCCCTGAAATGCGAGATCCCTTCTGGAAAGGTACACAAAGTGTTCAAGTCTAGGTGGGAAACTCCTGGAACATTCAGAGATCTTGGCTCTTTTAGATCTACCGGTATGGCAGACAACTCGGCATTCCTTGCCATGATTATGGAGGAAGTCTCGAAGAACATCAGAGACATGAATAAGAAGGCAGCGTCTGGTCCTGAAGGGCTTAGAGTAGATGATCTTGGATGAAATGATCCTCAATTCGCTCAGCTCGCGGCCCTTTTCAATCTGTGGTTGGTGACCGGCGTAGTACCTGACATAGTAAGGGAGCATCAAACTATTTTAATACCTAAATCGACAGCTCAGGACCGCCAGAGCGACCTCAGTAACTGGCGACCAATCACCATCAGTTCAACCATTTTAAGGTTGTTTTCGAGAATCCTGACTGAGCGATTGACCAAGGCTTGCCCCATTAACAGCAGGCAGAGAGGTTTTGCAGAAAATTTAAAACTGCTACAGCTAGTTATGAGGAGAGTGAAGCAGGATCATCGTGCCTTGGGTATAGTTTTCATTGACCTTGAAAAAGCTTTCAACACAGTGAGTCATGACCACATCTTAATGGCTCTGAAACAAAAGGGAGTTGATAATCATATCACCTCCCTCATTAACAACTTGTATGATAACATCTATACTCGTATTGAGCTGAAAAAAGGGCAATCAGATCCAATTCGGATCTGTAGAGGTGTTAAACAAGGCTATCCGATGTTTCCACTCTTATTTAACTTATCTCTTGACCCTTTGTTGAGTAAACTAGATGAGATTGGCTGTGGATTCCAACATGGGACGACAAAAATAACATCTTTTGCCTTTGCCGACAATCTGGTATTGCTAAGTGAATCATGGGAGGGAATGAAGAGGAATATAGAAATAGTTGAGACTTTCTGTGATTTGACAGGTCTCAAGACTCAGGGAGCAAATTGTCACGGCTTTTATATCAAGCCAACCAAGGATTCGTATACAATCAATGATTGTCTTCCTTGGATAATTGACACACCCCTGAACATGATCAACTCTGGAGATTCGGAGAAATACCTGGGTGTACAAATCAACCAATGGATTGGGATATCCAAACCCGAATTGAAAGGGAAGATCAAAGATTGGTTACATCGGATAGAGAAGGCTCCTTTAAAACTTACGCAAAATGTCGACATCTTGAAAAGGTATGCCATTCCCCTACTGATTTATTTGGCAGACCAGGCAAACATTAAGGCTATGTACTTGGAATCCCTTGATACCGAAATAAGATCTGCTGTCAAGGGATGGTTACATTTACTGCTGTGTACTTGTGATGCCATCTTTTATTCCAGCACTAAAGATGGCGGGCTAGGTATTACGAGGCTTTTGAGGCAAATCCCCTTTGTTCAAGCTCGAAGACTGCATAAAATCGCACAGTCTTCGGATTCTGCAATTGTAGAATGTGTTAAAAGTGAAAACATTGACGAGGAGTTTGAAAAATTATGGATAACAGCTGGTGGGGATGAAAATAGGATACCATCCATCTGGGACCCAAAATCTGTAATGCTAATAGCTGACCAAATCGGAGGAGACGAGCCAGTCTTGGAATGGGAAGTATCCACTTCACAACCTATTTATCCGAGGCCGTGTGACTGGAGAAAGTATGAATTTAGAGATTGGACTAAACTGTCAACTCAGGGAAGAGGAATAAATAACTTTGAGAATGATAACATCAGTAATAATTGGATTGTGAGGTATAGGGGCATTCCTCACAGAAAAATCATCACTGCATTACAATTGAGAGCTAATGTCTACCCCACCCGAGAATTTCTATCTAGGGGTAGATCAGAGTCTACTATTAAATCACTGCTCGGCTGACTGGGAAACTTGTGCCCACATATCTTTCACCTTTTCACAATAATTGATTATGAGAATAAAAAGACATAACCGAATAGGTGAAATTCTATCTGAAGAGGCATGAAATAAGGATTGGATTGGGTTCTTGGAATCATCTATTAGAAATAAAAATAACAAATTATTTAAACCTGATTTGATATTAGTTAAGAACAAAGCCGCACTAGTTATAGATATAACTGTTAGATTTGAATCAAAAATTACAACACTTAAAGAGGCGGCTGATGAGAAAATAAAGAAATATAAACCTCTTGAAGAACAAATCCAGTAACAAATACAATACCTGTCAAATTCTTAGGTTTCCCCCTCGGAGCACAAGGAAAATGGTATGCAGGTAATTATGGAATTTTAGAGGAAATTGGACTCTCGAGATCTCAGAGTGAACAACTGGTGTGTCACTTTTCAAATGTCGCTCTATTTTCATCTGTGGACATGTTACACACCTTTACAAGTAAGTAAAATTCCAAAATGGACTAAAAATTTATTTTCTGCATTCTATTTTATGTTGTTTCATTTTGCATGCTTGCCCATATTTATTAGTTTGGTTGTTTCATTATTTGTAATCTTTCTTTTCTATCTATATTGCATGTTTATATTTTATCTTCTTTTTCCAATGAAGTTTATAATGTGGTTTCTTAATTTGGCCTAATCGGCATACAGTGAGGAATTCTTGTGATGATTACCTTTATTTCATGCTAGTACCTTCCATCGCACTGTGTTCACTAATTTGACCTGGCTTTGACGATGGACGGGCCATTGTTAACTTCGACTGTAGTTACTAGCTGGGCTGAGCAGTAGAGGTCACACCTCATTATGGTCCTGCTGGATGTCCTTTGGGGTAACCAAGCTGGTCTTTGCTCTGGCGGAGTACAATTTATAGCTGCTTCCTCCCTATTGAACAGTTTCACCAGCTGTTTGAGAGTATACCGATTGATGAAACAAATTTTTGCTCAAAATTTTGCATGCGATCCCTGTCCTTTGCCCACAGGAAATAGTTGGGCATCACGTGGTTGTCTAGAGGGGGAGGCCAGGTATAAATATGCCTCGCTTGGATTGGATAAAATGGGGCTAATGTAGAGATTGTTTTTCCTGCCTGTGGCCGCTCAAACTTGCATTTCAGACTGGTGGCATACAGAGATTGCAAAAGTCATCAGCAATCCAATTAAACCAGTAGATGAGGAATGGCAATTAAAAAGATGGGAGTTTATGAACTCCAAGTATGAGAGTTTTGATGGATACCATCCATCCACTGGGAAGCGTGAACTGAGTATGTTCCCAGGGGTTCACGATGTTCTGAATCCTCTGAAATTGGTGGGCAGTAACAGTAGCTCAAATGAAAGGGAGAGGGTGGAAACTGAGGAGGAGGAACTTTCACTCTCTGGTGATAACATTCAGGATAGTCCAGGACTGGCTATTCTTGAACTGGAAACTCACAATGATCCTTCTCCTGAGGGCACACCAGTGGTGAAGGTCCCAGACAAAAATCCATCATGTCTATTTGGTGGGACCCAGTTTGGGAAGGTCTTGGGATTGTTTGAACATCCTAAGAGGGTTTATGGAAAGTCAGATATATTGTTCTTGTGTGCCAATTGTGATCGGAAGAGTGACAAATATCATAGCATTGCATGTAATTTTCCAAAGTGCAAAAGGGACAAACTGCTGAATGAGATGGTGGGATTTTCGTGTGAGGAATGTTTGGTACAAAGTCGGCCTGAGCCAACACAAATGTTTGATTAACCCAGTTATCCGGAATAAAGAGCGAATTCTTGCAACTCAGCCGAGGATGAGTACAGCAAGGGGGGTACATTGTCAGTGCTGGAGTGAAGAGGAGGTTAATCTTTTAAAGGAACTGGAGAAGTAATTTGAGGGTGTGAGAAACATCAATAAGTTAGTTGCAGAATATACTCCAACTAAAACTGCGAAACAGATAAGCGGTAAGAGGCAGATGTTGATAAAAGGTGGTACTAAAAAAAGAAGATAACGATCTGGCAATGAAGAAACATCTATATGAAGGCACATCTGTTGACATTGGGAATGAAGGAGAGGAGGGGCTTAGGTCCCATTATGAAATGATGATCAAAGAAGTGGTAAAATCTGGAAATGTGTTCTTTTTCAGAGACATATCCAAAAAGATAATCAAAAGCTAAAAAGATCAGTCAGTGTTAATTGATGAGGCAATGAAAAACTGCCCGGCAAACCTTGGGAAGATGTCAAACGAGTTGGAAACCAACTGGGTATGTGGAGCACAGAAAGCTCGTGTAAAGCTGTCTCCTTGGTGGATGAAGAAGAGAGCGGTGAAAAGGGGTAAATAGCTGAGATTCCAGAAACTCTTTTATCTCGATAGAGGCAATTTGGCTAACATCATTCTGGAAGACAGAGAAGCCTTGAAATGTGAGTTCACACCAGACGAAGTTCATGAGGTGTTCAAGTCCGGTTGGGAGTCTCCCAGAACATTCCGAGGTCTTGACTCCTTCTGACCCTCGTGTATGGCAGACAACTCAGCATTCCTTGCTATGAACATGGAAGGTGAAGTCTCGAAGAACATCCGAGGCACCTGGTCCCAATGGACTGAGAGTAGAAGCTCTTGAGAAGGGTGACCCTCAGTTCATTCAGCTTACGCCTCATTTCAGTCTATGGTTGGTGACTGGCACCATCCCTGACATGGTAAGAGACTGTTGGATGACTTTAATATCCAAGTCTTCAACTCAGGATCACCAAAGCAACATCAATAATTGGCAGCCAAGTACCATCATTTCAACCATTCTAAGGTTGTTCTCAAAACGCCTGATGGAGCAACTGACCAAGGCTTGCCCTATTAATAGCAGGCAAAGGGGTTTCATGAAATCTCCTGGCTGTGCAGAGAACTTTGAAATTGTTACAGCTGATAATGAGCAGTGTGAAATGAGATCATCATGCCTTGAGGGTAGTTTTCATTGACCTTGAGAAGGCTTTTGACGTGATTAGTCACAATCACATCTTAATGACTCTGAGGCAGAAAGGGGTTGATAATCATATCTTCCTTATCAACAACCTGTACATTAATGTCAGTACACGTATTGAACTGAAAAATGGACAATCAGATCCTCTTCAGATCTGTAGAGGTGTTAAACAAGGTGAACCAATGTCTCTGCTCTTATTTAACTTATCTGTTGATCCTCTGTTGTGCAAATTGGATGAAAAAGGATGTGGTTTCCAGCACGGGGTGACTAAGATAACATCTGTAGCCTTCACGGATGACTTGGTCCTAGTAAAAGAATCATGGGAAAGAACGCAAAAGAATATTGATCTATTAGAGGCTTTTTTTATTTGACTGGCCTCAGAACTCAGGAGATAAAATGCCATGGCTTTTACATCAAGCCGACTAAGGACACCTATATAATCAATGATTGCCCTTCATGGATAATTATGGGCACTCCCCTGAACATGATTAACCCTGGAGATTCAGAGAAATACTTGGGTCTGCAAATTGGCCCATGGGTGGGACTATCTAAACCTGAATTGAAGGGGAAGGTCAGTGATGGCATACATCCAGTTGATACAGCTCCTTTAAAACCTATGCAAAAGGTTGACATCTTGAAAGGGTATGTCATTCCTTGATTGATTTACTTGGCCAATCAAGCAAATGTCAAGGCCGAGTACCCTGAGTGCCTTGATCACAGTATCACAGTATCACAAGGTTGGAAAGGACCTCTGAGATCATCAAGTCCAACCTATAAGCCACCACAACACCAAGCCATCATCTAAACCATGGCACTCAGTGCCTCATCCAGTCTCCCCTTAAACACCTCCAGGGTCGGCGACTCCACCACCTCCCTGGGCAGTGCATTCCAATGGCCAATCACCCTTTCAGTGAAGAACTTTTTCCTAAGATCAAGCCTAAACCTCCCCTGACAAAGCTTGAGTCCATGCCCTCTAGTTCTGTCACTGGTCACCCCTGCCTTACTACAACCTCCTTTTAGGTAGTTGTAGAGAGCAATTAGGTCTCCCCTGAGACTCCTCTTCTTCAGACTAAACAGCCCCAGCTCCCTCAGTCGCTCTTTGTAGGGCTTGCGCTCCAGCCCCTTCACCGTCTTCGTTGTCCTCCTCTGGACACACTCCAGCATCCTGACATCTTTCCCAAACTGAGGGGCCCAGAACTGCATACAGTATTCAAGGTGAGGCCTGACTAGTGTACAGGGGGACAATAACTTCTCTGGTCCTGCTCGCCACACTATTCCTGATGCAGGCCAGAATGCCATTGGCCTTCTTGGTCACCTGGGCACACTGCTGGCTCATGTTGAGCTTCCTGTCAACCAGCACTCCCAGGTTCCTTTCTGCCTGACTTCTCTCCAACCACTTTGTCCTCAGTCTATAGTTATGCATGGGATTGTTGTGTCCAAAATGAAGTACCTGACATTTGGACTTATTAAACATCATCCCATTAGAATTGGCCCATCTCTCCAGTGTGTCCAGGTCCATCTGTAGGGCCATCCTACCCTCTAACAGATCAACCCTTCCTCCCAGCTTGGTATCGTCCGCAAATACAGAAATAAGATCTGCCATCAAGGGATGGCTACATCTACCTTTGAGTACTTGTGATGCCATCCTTTATTCCAGCACTAGGGATGGCGGGTTTGGCATTACGAGACTTTTGAAGCAAATCCCTTGTATTCAAGCTCGAAGGCTGCATAAAATTGCACAGCCTTCAGATGCTGCGATTAGGAATTTGCTAAAAGTGAAAACATAGAGGAGGACTTTAAGAAATTGTGCATAACAGTGGGCGTTGATGAAAAGAAAATACCACCTATTTAGGACTCAAAGTCTGTAATGTTAATAGCCGATCAAATTTGTGGAGACGAACCAGTCTCAGAATGGGAGATATCCACTTCAAGGACTATCTATCTGAGGTCATGTAACTGGCAGAGATATGAATTTAAGAACTGGACCAAACTTGTGACTCAGGGGAAAGGGATAAACAACTTTGAAAATGACAGTATTAGTAACAACCGTATTGTAGATGCAGGGGCATTCCCCATAGAAAAATCATCAAGGCATTACAACTAAGAGAGAATGTCTGTCACACTCGGGAATTTCTATCAAGGAGTAGATCAGAATCTACCACTAAATCTTGTAGACATTGCTTGGCGGAATGGAAAACTTGTGCCCACATAATTGGTTATTGTAACAAGATGAAAGAAACTAGGATAAAAAGACATAACCAAATATGTGAGGTTCTATCAAAAGAGGCACGTTATGAGAATTAGGTTGTGTTTATTGAACCATCTATTAGAGACAAAAATGAATTAATTATTTAAACCCGACTTAATATTTGTTAATGTCGCATTGGTTATCAATGTAACAGTCAGATGTGAGACCAAATTAACAGCACTTAAGGAGGCGGAAGACAAAAAATTAAGAAATATGAACACTTGAAAAAACAAATCCAAGAATTAACAAATGCAACATCTATTAAATTTCTAGGTTTCCCCCATTGGAACATGTGGAAAATGGCATGCAGAGAACGGTGGAATTTTGGAGGAAATAGGACTCTTGAAATCTCAATGTGAACAACTGATGTGTCACATTTTAAATGTTGCCTTATTTTCATCAGTACATATAATCCACGCTTTTGTAAGTCATGTTCAAAAAATGAATATCTTAGATGCATGCTCTATATAGTTATTATTATTGTGCATGCCTTGCCTGTTCCCTTTATTAATTTGATTTGATTCGGCTTATGGTAATTGTTATTTTATTAAGTTATTGCATGTTTAAATAATTTTCCAGTAAAGATTTGTAATGTGGTCTTTTAATTTGGATAAATTAGGCAAACAGTGTGGAACTCATGATGATTACTGATTATTCATGCAAGTGAAAACCATGGCACTCTGTCACTATTTGACTTGGTGATGGTGGATGGGCCATCCATAACCCATAAAAGGGACACACCCCCATGTGTGTTCAGTAACAGCCAAATCCAAGTGCCTCATCATCTAATCAGTGACACACGTGAATGGATGAATGAGATTTCCACTGTCTCTACATACTCTCCAGCGAAACCACAGCCAAGGGAACAGGCTTGGTGGAATCAGCAGGAAAAGGAGGCTCTGTTGATCTTGACTCTAGTCTGGCACTATGAAGAGAGATGAGAGGTGTAGAATAAGTGGGAGGCCAACATCAGTGCGTGGCGTGGTGACCCACCCGTTGGCGTCCCGGCCGCTGATGAAATACCATTACTGTGATAATTTTTTCACTTACCCGGTGAGGTGGGGTGGCAAGCCCCAAGGGGGGCTCTCACTTCTGGCACCAAGTGCCTGGCGTGACCCACTCCGGGGACAGCAGCAGGTGGGGAGTTTGACTGGGGCGGTACACCTGTCAAAGTGTAATGCGGGTGTCCTAAGGCGAGCCCAGGGAGGATGGAAGCTTCCTGCAGAGCAAAAGGGCAAAAGCTTGCTTGAGCTTGGTTTTCAGTATGAGTAAAGACCATGAAAGTGGGGCTTCATGATGCTTCTTGCTTTTTGGGTTTTAGGCAGGAGGTGTCAGAAAAGTTACCACAGGGAAAACTGGCTTGTGGTGGCCAAGCATTCATAACAATGTTGCTTTTTGATCCTTCTGTGTTGGCTCTTCCTATCATTGTGAAGAAAAATTCACCAAGCATTGGATTTTTCATCCACTAATAGGAAACATGAGCTGCGCTTAAACTGTTGTGAGACAGGTTAGTTTAACCCTACTGATGATGTGTTGTTGCAATAGTAATCCTTCTCAGTATAAGAGGAACTGCAGGTTCAGACCCCTGGTTTGTGCGCTTGGCTGAGGAGCCACTGGTGTGAGGCTACCATCTGCAGGCTTATGGCTGGGTGCTTCTAAGTCAGAATCCCACCTAGATGTAGTGACACCAGAACACCACCCAGGCGCCTTGGTGAGCTCACAAGAGCCATCTGCTCATGCTGCGGGACCACAGGGGTGGATGGATGCGGCACCACTTCTCCTGCATTGTGTACCACATGTTTGTGGGGCACCTGGCACTAAACCATTTGTAGATGACCTGATTCTGGGTTTCATATGTAACAGGGCAGCTCCATCACTGCGATCTATTGAGAATCAGTCCTTGACACAGTCTTGTGTAGTCCACACCTCACTCTGATGCACGGTGGCGGTGGTGGTAATCATGAGCCACCTGGTCAGGGTTCCATTGAGCGCACTCATACTGAGGTGGGAGGGAGTGAATGCCCCCACCTCTTACTCCTCCTTTCTCCTCCTTCTGCATTTCCTTTCACTCCACAAGAAGGGGGAAAGGGGGTTGCTCACAGGGTGTGGGCTGCTGACGGAAGGCAGAAGCAGGTGCCCTGTTGTTTCACAACAAAGGGGTACAGATCTCACCTGTATTGTTTTTTCCTTCCTCCCTGCTGCTCCATGTAAACCTGGCAGACACCTCAGTGTCTAATGAGGTGTTGTCCCATGGATGTGTCAGGAGAGGCTTCACAGTGGACTGGCTCTGCTGGTGCTCACACCCTCATTGAACCTCTCCGCAGATGCTGCCCACTCTCTCACATGCAAGGCCCCATGCCTACCATCCTTGTCCCTGGGGTGACAGCTGGGTGCATGCAGCTGTTGCTATTCCAGGAACCGTGACCATGGGGGCTTCAACTCACTTCTCTTTCTGCTAACTGTTGAGAACTTTGGAGAGGGCTCTGGTGGGCCAGGTTACTCCGTGCTTCCCATAACACGGAGCCATTGTGGTGTCCGGTGTTCAGACAGGGCCGTCTCCTTTCCAATTCACTTCCGGTTGCATGTGAGATGTCACCCTTTTCCCCTGAGTGAAAGGGGCCATGCCGTGTTCTCGACCAAACCGGGCTGTGTGATGGCCATGAGGTTCCTTGAGTCTGCAGATGTTCCTCAAGCACGCGAGATGCCGATGTGGGTCTTGGTCCGATCAATCAATTTGAGTATTGGACAATGTGAGTATTGGTCCATCTACATCAGAGGAGGGTCCAAAACCAAACCAACACAGTCCCCAGATTACTATAACTGCCTCAAGGAAGAAAAGGCAGGTCATAGTCATAGGACACTCCCTGCTGAGGGAACAGAGGGGTCAATAGGTTGAGCAGACCCTACTCATAGGGAAGTCTTCTGCCCCCCCCCCAGGAGCCCAGGTTAGGGGTGTCACTAAGAAATTCCCCAGTTCGCTAAGGCCCACTGACTGCTGCTCATTGCTCGTCTTCCATGCGGGAGGAGACGAAGCTGCAGAACACAGCCCAAGGGCAAACAAAAGAGACTTCAAGGCCTTGGTATATCCAGTAAAGCAATCTGAAGCCCAGATGTTTTTTTTCCTCCCTCCTTCCTGTTGTGGGCAGTGGCTTCCGAAGGAACAGTCAGGCCCAGTCTATTAACACGTGGCTCTGTGGCTGGTGTCACCACAAGAGCTTTGTGTTTGTTGGTGATGGAATGGCCTACACAGTACCAGGCTGTCAGGTATCGAATGAGAGCCACCTTTCTCACAGAGGTAGGAGGGTCTTCGCTCAGGAACTCACAGAGCTCCTTGGAAGGGCTTTAAACTAGATGTGAAGGGGGATAGTATCAGACTTGTCTGTGACAAACTGCATGTTTACACGTTATGGTTAGAATCATGGGGTGCTACTATGGGCCCTTCACCCGTTCCTCTGGTGTGTGCTGGGGGTCTCTGCAGCACAGTCTTGTGGTGATGAGTTGAGGGCTCCTGAGGTAGCAGGAATCAACAAGGAAACCTCCATGGAACACCTTAAGCTCAATAAAGGGTATTCCACTAAGAAGATGGTACGATCAACTGCCCAGCTCAAGTGCCTCTACACAAATACGCGCAGCTTGGGCAACAAAAAGAAGGAGTTGGAAGCCCCAGTGCTGAAAGAAAACTATGATCTGGTTGCAGTTACTGAAATTTGGAGGGACGAATCCTATGACTGGAGCGTGGCTAATGATGACCACAGGTTGTTCAGGTGGGACAGAAGGGGAAGGAGGGTTGGAGGCTTTGCCCTCTGTTTAAGAAAATGGGTTGAGCGTGAAGAGCTGTTCCTGAAGAATAAGCCATGAACAAGTTGAAAGCTTATGGGTGAGAATAAAAGATTAAGTCAACAAAACGAACATTTTGGTTGGTGTCTACTACAGGGGAGCCTGCTGATGAACTTTTCTTCCCTAGCTACAGGAGACTTCACGCTCGCAAACTCTCATGCTGCTGGGGGACTTCAACCACTCTGACATCTCCTGGAAGAGCAGCACGGCAAGCTGTAGGATGGCTGTTCTATCCTGGTGCTCCCTGCGAACAGCAGCTGTCACAGGTTTCTCCTGCAGGTACCCCATCCTTCACATCTCGCCAGGGTCCAGCACAGATTCTCAGCCCACCTTGGATCCCTGCCTGGACCTCAGCCCCCAGATGGTCCAGCATGAGGCTTGCTGGTGAAGGCACAAGTACAGTCCACGCACTCCAGGTCTGGGGGAGGTGCAGACACTCACAGAGTCTCTTGCCCCTCTCACTCATGCCGGTGCCCCCAGCAGGTGGTTGTCAGGACACACAGGCCCCCACTTGCCCCAGGAGTTGCACTGCGACCTATGCCTGTACCTGGCACCCCAAGCCAGGGGCACCCACACACTCTGACTGTGGCAGCTGCACCCAGTTCACCCATGCCAGCTCCCCAGTAGCTGGCTCACAATCCTTTCTCTTCACACAAAGCACAGAGTGAGGTTACACAGAGAGAATATTAAGGAAATGTTTAATAAGAACATATAAAACAAAAGGAAAGGTATTATCTGTGTCTTACTCCCTATTACTGGTCCCTGGAGAGACTCCCGTGCCATCAGGTGGCTCGTGATCAGAAACTTCTTCAACAGGATTAGAAGTGCTGAATCTTCCTGTCTGCTGCCATGGTAACCTGGCACTTGGCTTCTTATTGCCTCTGGAGTGATAACTTTGATTCCTTGTGCTCCTTCTCCAGCTGTTGACTTTTTGTCATTTCTGTCCTGGCTTTCAATTCACAGCCTACCTTTTCCAGCATGGTTCCAACATGGGAGAGCTTTTGGATGGCAGAATCTCTCTCCTCTACCATGTGCGCAAGTTGCCTCCTCAGGTCAGCATTTTCAGCTTCCAGCTGTTCTATCAAACTCATCTTCCTACAGACGCAAGAACTTTCTTCAACCAGGTGAGTATCTGCATTTTTCAGCACCTGCAGTACCTCACACTTTGGGCAGTGAGTGCTCACATCATTGGAGCCCTCTTCATCTGCTGAGCCTTAAGCTGCTCAGTCACCTCCTGTGTGAAGTCTTTCTTTTGTCCTGTGCTGTTTCAGTTTTTTCTGCTCCTGCAAACTGAGATAAATGTTCTCTGAGATCTCAAGGCCAAGCCTCACCCCACAATGTTTGTGCATGGGGATGGTGGCAGAAAGGCAAGGATAAGCAATCTCCTCCACCAGGGAAATGCCAGTACCCAGCAGTGCAGCGGTGCGTGCCAGGCTGGTGTCATTCGATGGCTGCTGATATGTCAAAGGAACCCTTTCCGAGTAAAAGGTGAAAGCAAACACATTGTTCTTTATGAGAACTGAGCCAGAACATTCAAAAGGAAGATCAGAACAACAGCCCAGCAATAATAGAGGTCTGGGCATCACCCAACCCTCTATTAACATCTCTACAATATCAGGAAGATCCCTGCCTTGAAACGGGACCTCCTTCTCCTTGTCTCCAGGCCTCACAGTTGTTTCACTGCTCAGCCTCCACTACAGCATCTGTGTCCCTCTCCTGGCTGTGTCTGCTCGATGTTGCAGCAGCTTTGATCTGTGCTTGGGAGGGAGCCAACCGTGCTCTGAGGATTTGCTTCACAGAGCTCCCTGGTGAGTTCTGCAAAGAGTCCATTCAGGCACCCAGAAGCATTTCCATGCCACAATCCAACAGCTCTAAACTAAGTTTTGTACAGCTCTGAGCCAATTCAATTAGAAACAAGTGAGGTACAAACAAGCCAACCATCAACAACAAGTTTGAGGATCCCATTCAGCCCATGCTTTGCCAAGGGACGCTTGCTCTCCTCACCCAGGCTGTGCACAGGTGTGGAAAAAGAAAAAGTCCTGCTTGCTGGTGAGGCTGTACCTCGCATACTGGGTTCAAGTTTTGGGCCCCTCACTACAAGAAGGACTTTGAAGTGCTGGAACACGTCCAGAGAAGGGAACAGAGCTGGTGAGGGGACTGGAGAACAAGTCCTACGATGAGAAACTGAGGGAACTGGGGTTGTTTAGCTTGTGGAAAAGAAGGCCTAGGAGACCTCATCACTTTCTACAACCGCCTGGAAGGAGGTTGTGGTGAGGTGGGCGTTGTTCTCTTCTCCCAAGTCACAGATGACAGGGTGAGAGGAAGTGGCCATTAGTTATGCCACGGAAGCTTCAGACTGGACATCAGGAAAAATTTCTTCATTGAAAGGCATTGGAAGAGGCTTCCCGGGGAGGTAGTTGAGTCACCATCCCTGGAGGTGTTTAAAAGGCAGGTAGACGATTTTCTTGGGGACATAGTTTAGTAAGGGGACAGGTATGACTGGACTTGATATCTCAGAGGTCTTTTCCAACCAGATAATTCCATGATTTTATGACCAAATTCCTGTAAACTCAGCTTATAAATACATATTAACGCACTTGCACAGAGTGTATGTGTGTACAAATACTTAAAAGTGGATGGCAACAGGTCAATATGTTGTGTAAACTGTAAGAATAAGCATGTGAATTTTGTTCAGATTGCACATAAGGAGTCAAGAGTTTAGGGTCACCCACCTAGTGGGTGAAGGGAAGGCAGTGGGTGCAGTTTTTCTGGACTTTAGGAAGGCTTTTGGTGTTGTCCCTCACCACATCCTTCTGGACAAGTTATACAGGTTTGGGATGAGCAAATTCATAGGGCAATGGCTGCTCTCGAGCACTGACTGCATGGCAAAGCTAAAAGGGTTTCAGTGAATGGGGCTACATCTGGCTGGCCATCGGTCAGCAGGGGTGTCCCTCAGGGCTCTGCCATTGGGCCAGTCCTGTTCAATACTTTTATCAATGATTGGGAGGCAGGAGTTGAATGTCCCATTAGCAAGTTTGCTGATGATCCCAAAATGGGAAGGGCTGTTGACTCCCTCGATGGACAAGAGGCCTTACAAAGGGATGGAGATAGACTGGAGCACTGGGTAATCATCAGTGGGATGAAATTTAAGAAGACCAAATGACAGATTCTGCAGCTGGGATCGAGTAGCGTCAGGCTCAAGTATAAATTGAGAGTGATGGCTGGGAGCAGAAGGGATCTGGTGATTCTGGGTGGCAGAAGGCTCAATATGAGCCAGCACTGCTCTGGCAGCCGAGAAGGCAAACAGCATCCTGACATGCATCAAGAACAGAACAAAGAGTCAAAAATATCATTATCCCTCTCTATTCAGCATTGGTGTGGCCTCACCATGAGTGCTGAGCATAGTTCCGGGCCCTATAATTCCACAATGATGTTAAGATACTCAAATGCATCCAGACAAGGGCAACACAGCTGGTTGCTGGGCTGGAAGGCCTCTCCTGTGAGGAGTGACTGAAGTCCTTGGGGTGTTTTAGTTTTCAGAAAGGGAGGCTGAGGGGTGACCTCATTGTGTGAACCCATTGTGTGACCTCATTGCTCTCTACAGCTTCCTGAGAAGGGAACATCATGTCTTCTCCTTGAGACCCAGTGACAGCATGCGAGGGAATGATTCAAGGCTGTACCAGATGAGGTTTAGACTGGACATTAGGAGGGACTTCACTACTGAGAGAGAGGCCAAACACTGGAACAGGCTTCCTAGAGAGGTGGTCAATGCCCCAGGACAAGATTTGGACAATATTCTTAATAGCAGGATATATCTCTTGGTCAGCCCTGACTTTGTCGGGTATTTAAAGTAAATGATTGTTGTAGGTCCCTTCCAACTGAACTAGTCTGGTCTAGTCTAGTGTCAGGGTTTAGCCCTGGCCCAGATCCATTTGGCAACTAAAACTGAATAGTTGGTCTCCCAATTCCCTTTCCCTCCACCTCCAGGGAAAGAAGAAAGGGAGATGAGAGGAAAAATCTTGCAGGTTGGAAACAAATCTAAACCAGCTTTAATGGAATAATAATAACGATGATGACAATAATAATAATGAAAATACTATTACTAATATAAGAAAATAATAAAATACATACAAATATACAAAATTGTGCCCCACCCCTTGATGACTGTATGTCACCAAAAATGCTGCAGAACAAGTATGGTAAAAGGATCAGTGGCAGGAGAGAGATGGGCTCAGTAAAAGGATTCAGGAACACATGGATGTGAGATTAGGGCAAACAGACAGACAAGACCTTTAGTGGACTCCAGCCATCACAGAGGAGAGCTTGACCCTCATGATTCCTCAGTTTCATACCGAGTATGATGTGAAATGTGATCAAATCCTCCATTGGTCAGTTTGGGGTCACCTGTCCTGACTACCCCTCCTTACAAGTGCCACCCTTTTCTGCCTCTCACTTATGATTCCATGAGCTTTATAATGGCCTTGGTATCTACAAGAACACTTATAAACAATGGCTTTTGTGCATCCCAGTTCCCTGTGTGATCACTGACAGAGAGAAACCCTGTCTGAAACATCTGCAATGAAATTTCAGGAAATTAAGTTACTCAGAGGGGGCTAATCTGAAGTGAGAATACCGATTTTACTTTAGCTCAAATCAGAACCTATGGTCCCTATTTCCAGTCGTGCAGACTGAGTCCTTCCAGCAGCTGGGCTCAGACACTTGTTCTGCTCAGTAGCTGCCCCTGGGTATCAGGCTTGCCAGTTGTGGGCACCTGGACTTACCAGCCACCAGGGCCACAGCCTCATTCCAAATGCTAGTACAGACCACCCCAGTTACACACAGACAAACTCTTAACTCCATTCACTCTAGTCTCTCAGTTGCTGTCTCTAATGACATGTGGTCCAATTCCAACTGCTGCACTCGCAGCTCCACGCTCACACGTTCATAGTAGGAGAGAAATCCGCTCACACAACAAAGATTTAGGAATTAAGTTTAATGAGAACACAGGACAGAATGCACTGGTTTGGGCCCTCCCCTAAATTTTTCATAATAAGTCTTCTGCAATCCAAAACTGGTCTTCCCCTTCATCTCATCATATGTCCTACACCCCTGAGCAACAATCCCCATAACCAAAATGGTGATGCAGAGGACTGTTCTCAATGACTTCTCTTGACGAGTTTCACACCTCGTGTGAAAATGGATGATGGCTCTACCAGGGCAGTCCTGGGAGCAGCTGGGAAAAGACATTCATTACCCAGGATCCTGTAACTTGGGTTCTCACTTGCCACTCTGCCTCTGAGCTCTTCTTTGGTTTGGAGATGGGCTCTTGATGAGCTGCTGGCTCTGCAGTGATGGGCCTGGGAGCAGCCAGGGTATTAACTGAGTGACTCTTCCTGCCATCGTTGGTCCTTCTGTGTGTGCAGACGACCTTCTTATTACCTACCCTAACACAGTCCAGCAAGAATACCAGTCTGCTGAGGCACCTGTATTTGGAGGTTACATACACAGGCAGATCTATGGAATTGCTGTCCAGAAATGCATCACGGTGAGGGGAAAAGCTGTATTGCTGCACGGGCAATGGCTTCATTCAGGGCCAGAATCACAGCCTTGTTTCTAAGACTGCAGATGAAGGGATTTAAGAATGGACAGTGTTCAGCAAAGCTACAGTTCTATTTGTCTCCAAGGAAACATCTTCTGAAGGACACAAGTAGAGAGCAATGCAGCTCCCACATACAATGGCTAGAGTGGTGAGATGGGAAGAACATGTGGTAACAGCTTTATTCCTCCCAGAGGCTGCTGGAAGGTGTAGAATACAGAAAAGGATGCACATGTACAATGCCAGAGTTAAACATATGGAACCCAGGATGACACATGATATGAAAACAGAGTCTATTTCACAAAGCAGGCTGGTGTCCGAGCAGGACAGTTTGAACAAGGGGGAGTTGTCACAGAAAACATGGTGGATCCTGTTCGAGCCACAGAAAGTCAGCTAATAGAGGAGGACCAGACGGTAACTGAAGAGTGTGAACCAAGCAGCAGCAGCTGAATGGATGCAGAGCCGAGGCTTCATGATGACAACATAATACAAAGGCTGTCAGATGGCAACATAGCAGTCAAAAGACATCACAACAAGTAAAATAAACTCTATACAACCCAGGGCAAAATACAAATAGGATTGTGCAAAGCCGCTGCTTAGTGAGATCATTGTCTTACCAGCTCCCAGGATTGCAAACAACTTGATACTTGTGAAAGATGTAAAACAAATTTCCAGGAAGGCCAGGTTGCTGATGAAAAAGTACATGGGGGTTTGCAGGTGACGATCCACACACACGAGGAAGATGATGGTTGTGTTCCCCATCACTTTTGTCAGGTACATGAGCAGAAAGACCAGAGAGAGAAGTAGCTGCAGTCTTTGGTCAAGCCCTGATAAACCCTCAATGATGAACTCAGTAACTGCAGTTCCATTTTTGGGACCCATGGTAATCTCAGTTCATCCTGCCGAGACAGGAACATGGCAAAACCACAAGGGTGATAATGTCACAGGCTGGATGAGAGGTTTAAGCCTTCCTTCTCTACTCTGCTCCTTTCTTGCAGTCTTCCTACATAGCACAGACAGACATGGTCCTTCAGGCCTTTCTCACACCCTGATTTTTCAGTTTCACATTTCAGGCAGAGTCCTCAGAGAACTTGTTGTCTTCTTTCAAGCTTTCTCAGACACCCATAAAGAATTCCTTCTCCAGAACAGAGAATTTTAAAAAGGCTGCCAGCTATTTAACCCCATTCCTGGGAAACTCCTAATTCATTCAGACCTATTCCAAACACCTGTCACACCTATGTGCCCAGCTCACCTCTTCTACTGCACAAATGCTCAACCATCAAATCAAATATGGATATTGAAAGTGATTCTTTCCACTTCTCAGTATTTGCCTTTTTGGACTAGGAATCCCTGTGGGTTTCAACATCAGCAATATCAGGATTCTCTTTTGTAATCCCCTGCTTTCTTCAAAAGCTTCTTGCTCACTCTTTCTTCAGGAAAGGAGAGGGTGGAACAGATACCAGGTACATCTTGTGTTCTTCAGTACTGTCACTCATGACAGGAATTTCTGATAGTTCCACACAGCCTGTCACCCAGTTTCTGCTGCTTCTGTCTGCACTGAAATGTAGGTGCTTCCAAACAGTTGCTCATTACTACCACTGTCAAATGTCCTGACCTAAGTGCAGAGAAGAAAATGGTCTGGAAGAGATTTGCAAGCTTTCTTTGCTTGCCAGTTATATGTTGCGAGGACCCAGCCTCTGGAGCTTTTTCTTGTCTCCATTGGCTCTTAATGGAGCCTTGGGAAAAACAGTTCTTTCAGCTACCTGCAGCAGCGTAGATGGAAGTCACCATGCAGGTCTCAAATCTCTGATTTATTAAGTCATTATTTCTATAAAATCTATGCGTATTTAAACATTAAGGAGAAACATTGTCCTATGAAACCAGCTGGAAAAAAACTCAGAAAACACCAAAATACATCCTGCAGTTTTGCCTTCATGACCATGGAGAGGACATGAGGAGATGGGATGGAAAACCTCCTTCTGCCCTCAAGTCACGAGTTCATTAATTACAAGGAAAGTTGCATAATGTTTCTTTCCAGAAAAATGCTGATCCAGTTTCTAGTGGATTGACACCCAATTCCTGTCTACAAGGTGTGGGTAAGCACGATTGTTCTCAGCCCCCTGCAAATCAAATGAACCCATCTGAGCCTCAACCCCATGTGGACCAAACAAGTTCATCTCTCTCTCAGACCTCTGTGATCCAAACCAACTCACTCCCTGATGGGTCTAAGGTATCAAATGAGAGGTGCCCTGCCTCCAGCCAGGTGGAGGGAGGGATAACTGAGTGTATTGGACTGTTTGGGTTTGATGGCCTGGCACAAGAGAACCACAAATGTAGAACCCTCGCACTTACTGATGCACAGTGCAAACTATTGCCATCAAGTCATAAAGAGACAGAAGCCATCACTATTTCTGGAGTGAAAGGAGGGGTCTCAAAAACTGGCTGTAGTGTTTGCCGAAGTGAGTTTAACCAACAGTAAACGTGAAAAGCACCCCATTGTAACTGGACCTAATGCACCGTGCATCCTTGGCATCTTTTAAGATGGTACTTTAAAGACCCGAAAGGGCATTTGGCACTGCAGCTATAGAGACTGAGAATGTCAAACAGATGTCTGCTTTGCCTGGCCTTATAGAGGACCCTTCTGCTGTGGGACTGATGAAGGCTGACGACCAACAGGTACCAATTGCTCACACTACAGTGCATCAATGACAGTATCGTACTAACCGCGACCCTGTGACTCCTATGCATAAGCCGATACAACAACTGGAAAATCAAGAAGTGATCAGCAAAACTCGTTCACCCTTTAATAGTCCTCTGTGGCCGGTGTGGAAGACTAGTAATGAATGAAGATTGACAGTGGACTATCTTGGTCTAAATGAGGTTACACCACCTCCTAGTGCTGCTGTGCCAGATATGTTAGAGCAGCAATATGAACTGGATCCAGGGCAGCCAGGTGGGCTGCTACAATTGATATTGCTAATGCATTATTCTCTACTACTTGAGAAGCAGAGTGCAGGTCACAGGTTTCTTTTTCTTGGAAAGGTGTCCAATAGACCTAGAATCGACCACACCAGAGATTGAAACATAGCTCTAACATTTGCCATGGTCTAATCTAGAATGTATTGAAGAAGGGGGAGCTCCAGAACACCTACAGTTCATCGATGAAATCATTGTATTGGGTACACAGCAGTGGAAGTTTTTGAGAAAGGCGAGAAAATAATCCAAAGTCTTTCGATGACCAGTTCTGCTACAAAAAGAAGCAAGTTCAAGGGACCTGCACCAGGGATACAGTTTTAAGGAATTAAGTGGCAAGATGGGCATTGCCAATTCCCATTAGATGTCATCAACAAAACAACAGCTATGTCTCCACCAACTAACAAATAGGAAACACAAGCCCTTCTAGGTGTGGTGGGTTTCTGGAGAATGGATATACCTGGTAGTCAAATTTTGAATCCTCTCTATGAACTGACTCATAAGAAAAACAGTTTTAATTGGGGCCCTGTGCAACAACAAGCCTTTGAACAAATTAAATGAGAAATCATGCATGCAGCAGCCCTGGGGCTTGTCTGAACAGGACAAGACATTAAAAATATGCTCTACACTGCAGCTGGACACAATGCTCCTACCTGGAGTCTTTGGTGGAAAGCACCAGTGCAGACACGAAGACGACTGCTAGGATTCTGGAGTCGAGGGTACAAAGGCTCTGAGGCCAATTAGACTACAATTGAAAAAGAGAACTTAACGCATATGAAGGAGTTAAAGCCACTTCAGAAGGTGATTGGTACTGAAGCCCAGCTCCTCTTAGAACCCTGATTACCAGTGCTGGGTTGGGTGTTCAAGGGTAAAATCTCTTCTACACGTTGTGCCATCGATGTTACATGGACTAAGTGGTTTGCATTAATCACACAGAGAGCCCATGTAGGCAACCGTAATTGTCCAGGAAGTGATCATGGACTGGCTGGAAGGCATAGACTTTGGGATGCCACCAGAGGAGATGGTAACACGTGCTGAAGAAGCTCCACCATACAACCAGCTACCAGAAAATAAAAAAAAAAGAAATGCTCTGTTCACTGATGGTCCTGTCATCCTGTAGAAAATCCCTGAATATGAAAAGCTACTGCATGGAGCCCTACATGACGAGTCACAGAGGTGACTGAAGGGAAAGGTGAATTGAGCCAATCTGCAGAAGTAAAAGCTGTACAGCTGGCTTTAGACATTGTAGAATGAGAAAAGTGGCCAGTGCTTTGTCTCTATAGTGACTCATGGATGGTAGAAAATCCCATGGGGAATGGGGGTGCTTAAAGCAATGGAAACTGAACAATTGGCAGCATTTGGGCTGCCACATTGTGGCGAGACATTGCGTCCTGTCTAGAGAAACCAGTCATAAAGGTACATTATGTAGGTGCTCACATACCCAAGAGTCGTGCCTCTGAGGAGCACCAAAACAACCAGCAAGCGGATAAAGCTGCTAAGGTTTTCCAAACTGACTTGGACTAGCAACAAAAAGATGAAGTATTTCTAGCTCAGTGGGCCCATGACACTTCAGACCACCAAGGAAGGGGTGAAACACACAACTGGGCGTGTGACTGAGGGGTGGATTTAACTATGGATTCTATTACACAGGTTACCCATGACTCTGAAACATACACCACAATAAAGTAAGCTGAAAGGGTAAAGTCTTAGTGGCATGGGGGACGATGGTTAAAGCATAAATATGGGGAGGCAAATTGATTATATCACACTCCTTGAAACTTGCCAGGGTAAGCATTATGTGATTACAATGATGGAAACAACCACTGGATGGTTGGAAATATACCCAGTACCCCATGCTACTGCCTGTAATACTATCTTAGGCTTTGAAAACAAGTTTTATGGAGGTATGGAACTCCAGAAAGAATTGTGTCACACCAATGTACTAATTTCAAAAATAATCTCATAGATACCTGGCCCAAAGAACATGGTATTGAATGGATATATCAAATTCCCTATCATTCATCCCCCTCAGGGAAAGGGACACCTTTCACTAATTGAGGTTGCTCAAAGTTCCTGACCTTGGACAATTCCAGAGGTAGAGCATCATAACTTCCCTGGGAAACTTGTTCCAGCGTCTTCTCACCCTTGTCATAAAACATTTCTTCCTTATGTCCAAACTGAACCTGTCCTCTTCCAGTTTAAAGCCATTGCCTCTTTTTCTGCCACTACAGGCTGCAATAAAAGTCTTACTCTGTTTTTCTTGGCCTATGACCACTGTGTTTCCACCTGAAAACACCTTGGAGAGTGCCCAGAGATCTCCCAAGATGGGGTTTGGAGGCTTCAAGTGTATAACAAGTAACAGAGTTTGAGAGTCCTGGGTTCAGTGGTGTGGAGACAGTGGATAGTCTAGGGGTTGCCTGAGAACACCTGAAAGGCCATTTAAAAGGTGGTGGAGCTCTTCTTCACAGTGGGAAATGACATGAGAAAGAAATAACACCAAAGAGTATAGCTGGGGAGGACCAGACTGGACACAAGGAGAAAGAAATATCACTCCAAGGGTAGTGTTGTGGTGTAACACATCACCCAGAGGGAGTATGGATCAGTCCAAGGGTTTGTGTCTCAATGAAGATCCAGAAAGTACAGAGAGATCAGCAAAGGAAGGTGACAGCAAGGTGAGGCAGCTGGGTAAATGACTACAGCCTGCAGGGAGAGAGGTAGAGGGGATGAGAAGTCAGAGGGATGGGGAAAAGGTTAAAGCTCCCTAACAGAGCCAGCCTTTTCATAACCTTGGTAATGGCTGTTGTCTCTGCCAATGGTTTCTATGAGGAATTAACCTGTGCTTCCAGCACTGGGGCCTCATTGCCTCCTTGTCCATACTTAGGAGCCTGACGGATATCATAGCATGGTCCTGCCCTTGGCACTGCCCATCTCCACATCCCATTTCCCCAGGAAGAGCCCTCAGAAATGAGTGAGGGATAGGATCTCCCTGCAAGAGCTGGAGTTCAGGGCACTGTGGATAACGGAGTCATGGCTTGGCCCTTTGAATTAACAAAACACATCCAGGTTTACTCAGCACCAGAACCACCCTTACCTTGCTTTTCCCAACCTGTAATCACTACCTCCAGACTTCTGCTCTAACTGGAGCTTGGGAATGCTTGCCCAGCAGTGTCTCTCAGTGGGACCCATTAACACTGAAAGAAACTTTGGAGTTGCAATTTGACATTGACTTCTCAAGCAGTTTGTTCAGCTTCCTCTACAGGTCTCAGGTTCATGGACTCAGCATCAAACCCACCAGAGGAGTCATTAATATGTCTTGGGCTTCTGAGCTGTGTTGGACTCCTGGGACAGAGGGAGCTCATGGCAAGCAGGCAGCACTACAAAGAGACAGCTCTGCTCAGGAGCAGCTCCTCTGAAAAGTGCAGCATGGAAAAGGGAACTCCCAGGGTTTCTCAGAGAGGTGAGCAAGGCATAGAGAGAGCTTAAAGGTAGCTTGATATTAGGAAAAAATTTTTCACTGAAGCGTGATTCACCAATGTAATGTGCTGCCCAGGGAGGTGGTGGAGTCATCGTCCCTGGAGGTGTTTAAAAACAGATTGAATGAGGCGATTAGTGCCATGGTTTAAATACTGAGTGGGTGCTAGCATTAGGTCATAGGTTGGACTAGATGATCTCAGAGGTCTTTTCCAACCTTGTGATACTGTGGTCAGGAGTGGGAGATGACTGAGAGCTGACTGGAGAAGAAATCTTTGCAATCCTGGAAATGATAGTGATGTGCGGAAAGACCACTTTACAACCAAGAAGGTGCGTTTATTCAGCGCTGGATGCACGGGAGAAATGCTCCTCCAAAGACGTGCATGCCCTGCACGGCACTTTGCCGTGGTTAAATGCACGAAATTGTTAAATATTCATTAAATTCCAAGAAGCGCCTATACATATGTATTCCTTGCCCTGCTTAACATGCTAATGAGTTCCATTCCCTATTTCCATATTCTTCTCCTTCTGGCACTTGCGCATTGCCTCCTGGTGGTGGTCGCTCAGGGGTCATGGGGATGAAGGCAATAGTCTTCCTCACTGTTAACTTTTCAACCCTTGAGACCCGTACAATCTCTGTTGTGCCTTGACCCGAGCTCAAACCGCTGATCCGGGTCTGGCTGATCCTGAAGCACACTCTGTCTCTTGGTCCGCCTTCCTAAACAGTATTAGTTCCTTCTTGTCTTTTGTTCATCCTGTCTCCTGTCTTGATAAACGTGTTCTACCCTTAGGACTAAAAATAATGATTATTCTATGTTTTAAAGTCAGCTCAATATCATGCTCACCATCAGTAAGACTGGGTGCAGGGTGATGCAGGTGTCCTGGAGGCATCTCCTGAATCTGGCAGAGCCCACCGCTTGTGGGATCTGTAAGGAGGGGGCTCTTGTGAGGAAATTTGGAATGGCTGTGAAGCCAGGATATGCAACAGGGGAGACACAAGGCAGTGGTTTAGACCAGGGTTTTTGCTCCCAGGCTCAGCACTCAGCCTGACCAGGGAGCTTCCCACAGTGGTGCTGGGAGAAACTGTGGGCTGAAGGAGCATCTGCTGGAAGAAGAGGGTCTTTTTACTATCATGAGGGTGCTACATGGGTCAGAGCTGCCACAACTCCAGATGAGCACTAGAAAACTTTCACATGAAGGTCAGGGTTTGCTATAAAGATAAAGAGATTTCCTGAGTCTGCGTTTTCAGATTCCTACTCTGAGGGCAGAGACAGAGGGGGAGAAAGAGAAATAGAAAAGGGATTTTCAACTCTGAAAAAGTCATTGAGTCTCCTGAGCTATATCCTTGAGTGGTCTGTCGATCTCCTAATGGCATCCTAATGTGCCTTCAGCCATTCCCCAGCTTATAGACAGCAGCAGCAGCACCTTTGCTGGACTCATCAAGTTGTTCTGTCCTTTTGAGCCTCCAAAAAGGAACGAACATGCTGCCAGTGCCCTGCAAACAGGCAGGATTGTATAGGTGAGTGAACAGAGTGAGGGATGGAGTCTGTTAGAAGGGGAAAGACATGGGACAAGAAAACACCTCCAATAAGGAAGGTCTCCAGGAAGCAAGGATAGGATCATGGAACGAGAAGAACTAAAAACAGAGATGTTGTGGGAAGGAGAATGCTGAAAATCTTACGTGATCCACTCCAGTGCAGACTCTTCTTCTGAGCAAGTCCCCTTGCTCCCTCTTCCTCCCAGCAAAGCTTCTGCCTTCAGGGTTTAGGACTCCAAGGCCGAAGCACCTGTTCTGCAGCCACAGCTCCAGTGCCCTCTCCAGAGCACAGGGGCCAAGAGCAACTGCCCGGCACTGTTGCCACTGTTGGGAAGGGCTGTGCACAGTTGGGGAAAGATAATGCTGTCTGTGTGTCTGGCTGCCTCTGCCCTGGCCTCTTCCAGCACCCTCACTCTCTTTCTCCCTGTTCCTCTCCTTGTCTCTGTTCTTGCTCTTGTTCTCTTGTTCTTGCTACCAGGATCTCTGGGGATGGGAAGTTCAGTTGCAGAGTCCCACACAGACCTGGTGGCTCCTTTCCTGCAGCTGTGTCCATAGGAACCCGTGTCCCAGCTTTGCTCTGAGCTGTGAGGCTGTGGGCAATGCAGTGATTTGTGCTGGAGAAGGAGCTGAACCTCCCTTCATCAAATGCCATCATTTGGACACTTGGTTGTTTCCTTCAGGTGTCCTCCCAAGCTGTGAGCTCCCCTCCAGGATGCAAACTGTTCTGCTCACGTCTTTGTGTTGCCTGAAAGCTCCATGGAGAAGTGCAGGGATGCTCTGATAGAGAAAAAATGTTGTGTTTATTAAGTGAGCCGTGTGTGTCCTGGGCTGAATGTGGGATTCTGAGACCTTAGGAAAAGGTGAAACCTTGAGTGGTGTGAGGTGGGTCCTTCTGCTCTCAACAGTAATTCTTTGCATAACGTAAGATTGGGATTTCACTCTGTCTCCTGAAGGTACTGCAGGCATCTGATAATAAGACCAAGGGACAGAGCAACTCCTCTTACTCTAAGCTAAGGCACAAGAAATCTTCACATTTTGCACGACTCCCTGTGTCCTCCCTGAGTTCATCAGAAGTGCTGAGTGTTTCTGACATCCAAAAACACTCCTCAGGGGAGATGGGGGAACTGTCAAAACCCGAAACCTCTCAACCTGTCTTTAACATTCCCATTCCTCAGCAGCAGGAGTTCAGATATTGATAAGTATGTCTGGATTAGGAGTGTTTTGATCACATGAAATCAAAAAACGGGACTGCTTTTTGCTTCCATCATTCCCATGAATTGGGTTGACTTCTCAACAGCCAGTGGGAAGAGACCCTGCTCAATCCACAATCAAAAATTTCCAGCCAGGGAGTTGAAGGAAGGTCTGGTATTCACAGAGAGAAGGGAGCTGCAGCTGTTGCACTTTTGGCTCTTCCTGGGTATCTACCTCGCTGCCTTCCTGGGAAATGCCCTCATCATCATCAGCATAGCCTGAGACCACCACCTCCACACCCTCATGTATTTCTTCCTCCTCAAACTCTCCCCCCTTGATCTTGGCTCCATCTCCACTGCTGTCCCCAAATCCATGGCCAGTTCTCTCTAGGACACCATGACCATCTCCTATGATGTGTTGTGTGTTGCCCAAGTCTTTCTGTTTGCCTTTTTCATTCCAGCAGAGTTTTCTCTCCTCACCATCATATCTTATGACGACTACATTGCCATCTGCAAACCTCTGCACTACAGGACCCTCCTGGGCAGCAGAGCTTGTGTCCACATGACAGCAGCTCTCTGGGGCTCTGGGTTTCTCAATGTTCTGCTGCACATGGCCAATGCATTTTCCTGGCCTCTCTGCCAGGGTAATGTTGTGGAACAGTTCTTCTCTGAAATCCATCAGATCCTCACGCTCTCCTGCCCACACACCGATCTCAGTGAAATTTGCCTCCTTGTGGTTGGTACCTCTTTATGTTTTGGCTGTTTTGTTTTCATTGTGGTGTCCTATTTTCTGATCTTCAGGGCTGTGCTGAGGATCCTCTCTGAACAGGGACAACACAGTCTTTTCCACGCACCTCCCTCACCTGGCCATGGTCTCCCTGTCAGCACTGGCACAGTTGTCTACCTGAAGGCCCCCTCTATTTCTTCCCCATCCCTGGAGCTGGTGGTGTCAGTTCTGTACTTGATCATTCCCCCTTATCTACAGCATGAAGAATCAGGAGACCAAAGTTGTTCTGAGGAAAATCATTTTACTGCCAAACTTCAGCAACAATGAGTTGCCAATCTCTCTTCACAAGTGACCTCATATTTATCTCAAGCAATGTTTGTCTTTGTTCAGTGTATTGGTTATAAACCTGTCTGTACACAAATATTTACTGTTGTCCTGCTGCTTCAGAGAATGAACACAGCCTTTCAGACCCTGAGACCTTTTGTAAATGAGTCCCTCTCCATGCTAATGCTCGTTTCCTTTTCTGCATCTCTGTAATAAAAGGGATTTCCTCAGTGTCATATGTCAATCTTGGACTTTTTTTTTCCCAAATTGGATTGCAGAAAATCCTCAGGAAATCGCAGGCCAAAAGGTCTTGATGATATGCTTGGATGCTGAATGAACTTGGAGGATGAGGACATGGGGTGTTGTATAGGAGAATGAGGGCTGAGCTGAGCTTTGACCTGTGAGTGTCAGGGTCACTGGAGATCTTGAAAAGCCAAGAGGACTCTTCTGGGAACTGTCTCACCTGGCAGAGCTACTGATAGACTCCTGTACTTTAGGCAGGTGTCGGGAGCCACCAGGAGAGCACAAGATGTCTCCAGGAACACCAGGTACCCAATGTTGGGTGCACAATGGATGGAATGCCACAATAAGGTGAAAGCAAAGGATGGACAGGCTAATGAGGACTAATGAGAGCTCTGTGATGTCAGGATAAACAGTGGGGACACAGCAAGCATGAGGAAGGGAGATTGGAGAGTGATTCATGCCACCTTCAATGAGAAGCCATGGGTTGGATCCAATAGCACATTTGAACAATCCCTGAGACTGTTGCAACGTCCTGTGATTGTCCATGGTGTGATGGGAAGGTTCTGCTTCTCAGCCTGACCAGCACAGCCAGTGTGGGGTCACCTCGTTACCCAAGGGCTCTACAACCCCCTGCTTTGCAGAGCAGCACCACCACCTTGAGGCTTTGCAGGAGCAAAGGGAGGGAACCAGGAATGTCTGGGCAGGCAAGCACTGACACCTTAAGCTGGGGAAAGAGATTCTGGGGAGCAGGGATGTCCCTGGAGAAGAATTAGACACCATGTATGTGTCAGAAATCTGATAATTCTATGACAACTGTATGTCCTATCTATGACGCTGTCCTTTTTTAACTTGCACCTTCTATGACCCTTCCATGACCCTCTACTACCAGACTCTTCTATAAACCTTCTGTGACTCTATTCTTCTATGACCTGAGTCTTCCATTACCTTTCTATTTCCTGACACTTTTGTAGCCCCATTCTTCTATGATCCTTCTGTGAGATGACTTTTTTATGACCCAGCTTTACTATGACATGTCTACAACCTGTTTCTTGTATGACACAAATCTTCTATGATCTGACAGTTTCTTTACCCGAATCTGCCATTTTAGACATTAGGAAAAACTTCTTCATGATAGGGGTGGTGAGACACTGGTACAAGTTGCCCAGGAAAGTTGTGGATGCCTCCTCCCTGGAAGTGTTCAGGATCATGTTGGAGGGGGTCTTGAAGCAGCCTGGTCTAGTGGGAGGTGTCCCTGCCCACAGCAGGGGGTTGGAACTGGGTGACCTTTAATGTCCTTTCGAACCGTCTCTCCTGACTCAACTGACCATGTCTGAAGTCCCTTTTCCAGCAGCCCATCTGCACAGAATCTCTGGCAATTGCTCTCTTGATGTCCCTTCCCCTCACTCTTTGATCACTCATAGTGTGATTCTATGACTCAAGAGCCAACTGTTCTATGACTCAGCCCTTCTTTAACTCCTCTATGGCTTGACTCTTCCATGAAATGCAAAAACCACCCTCAATAGCTAACGTGACTGTCAAGTCGGAATTCTTTTATTGTAGTGCTGGGGTTGCACCAGGATTGTTCCTCATAAGTGCTCCCTGTCAAACCAAGCTATCGAGTAACTTTTATCCTCACAACTGTTACATATTCATCAGTCACCATAGAAATAATTACCATATTGTACATCCACTCCCAGAAATGGTTACCTAGGCAGTAGTAACTGTATTCTTCAGTCTTTGCTGTCATCTCATGTCCCTTTAGACACACTGCAATCATAGTGCTCATTTACTTCACCAAGTGGTCCCATCTTCATTTTTCTCACAAGTCTCCGGGTGAATTCTTGTGTTATGGTTCTGCTTTCCCACTCAAACTGGTCTTGTCTGGCTCTTCATCCACACTTCTTCCCAGAGACCTTGTTGCTTTCCAGAGACCTTGCTCAAAGCTGAGAATGTTAAGATAACAAGATATTACTGCAAGAAATTATACTGTATCTGGCAACTCCCTTATATTTAAACTATGCAGATGTCTGAAACATTCTGTTCTTTATGACTGGTGGTTTTGTTCTATAAAGCCAAGGAAGTTCGAAATACAGACACTAGCAAGTCTTGTATAAATATAACTGGAGACTAGTTCTTATTTTTTATGTATACTGGAATATTTTTTCCTAGCTGTCTTCATCTAGGAGTCAACTCTTCTATGAAAGTTTTAAGATCCTACTCTTCTATGACCAAACACTACTTTGACTCGGCCATTCTATCTCCCTTCTATGAACTCACCCCTTTGTGACCAAACACGTCTATGACTCTTCTACGATTTGAGTCTTCTATGACATTTTTTTGAGGCAACTCTTCTAGGACCTGCCCTTTCTAGGACCCAACCTTATATAATCTGATGTTTCTATGACCATTCAGTGACCCCAACTTTCTGTGACCTCAACATTCTATGATCTTACTCTTCCTTGACCTTTTATGACCTGACCCTTCTATGACCCATCTCTCTTACCATTTGACTCTTCTCCGACTGTTCTATATTCCAACTTTTCCATGAATCTTCTATGACTCTAAAGCACAGGCTTTTATTTCTTCTGGAGCGATGACCAAACTGCTGCTGTTTCAGTTAAAGGAGGGAGTGAAGGACATCTGTCACACATGGACAGTGGAGAGCGGGGTTGGTTTTGGGGTCCTTGGACTCTGTGAAAGACACAAAAATTATCTTCCTTCATGCCATAGCCTTAGTGTGATGGAACAAAAAAGAGAAAGCTTTAAAAAATGAAATGACAAAGAATCAAAATGAAAGATGTAGAATCAGGGTGGGAGATTCTGTATGCTGCCTTTGTTTGAAAGGAAAAACAGGTGCGATGCAGTGACAGGAACTCGAGCATGTAGTGCCATTATAGATGCCCTGGGGCCATCTGCCCAGGCTCCAGCTGCAGCTCCCAAGGGGCTCTGGTCTCCAGCAGGTCCTCTGTGCCAGCTGCCAGTCCAAGCCATGGGCTGCAGAGACACTGGTTCCTCTGGAGGCAGCACTGGGTGCTTATGGTCAGGCAGTAGAGTTTGACCTGGAACCCTCAGACTTTTGGACAGTGGTTTAAAAATGTGAGCATGACCTCATCAGCTGAAACCGTGGAATATTGTACATAACGTCAGTGTTTTCCCATGGGACTCCAATGAGGAGCTGTCAGGATGGCCATTAACAGCAAGAGGAGAGCTATTGCCCTTCTACCACATCTGCATTGTCAGTGCTCTCTTTGTTAGGCTGTGCATTTAATCTCCCCATCTCTCACACATTTCCATCTCTCCTGACTCAACTGATCATGTCTGAAGTCCCCTTTCCAGCAGCCCATCTGCACAGAAGCTCTGGCAAATGCTCTCTCCATGTCCCTTCCCCTCACTCTTTGATCACTCAGGCACCTCCCAACCATCCAGTTGCTGCTTTGAGCTTCAGGGAGTTCAAAGCTGACCTAGCTGTCTCTGCTCTGTCTGATTCTGTCTGCAGCCAACACTTTAATTGTGGTTATTTCACAATTTCCTTTCTGTCTAAAGCGTTTCTGGCATGGTTGTGCCTTGTGGAAGGTGACCCTCATGGGTGGCATCTTGTCCTGGGCACACAGTGGAGGAGTGGGGTTTATTTTACTGGTGAATCTTCTCTGTTTTGTTTTGTTTGTTCAAAACTCAGAGCAATCTCTCTGTTCCTTTGTGCAGCCGGGTCTCCAAGGAGAGCAGGGGATCTGGGATGAAGGATCTGAAACTCCCAGCTGAAGAGTGCAGAGGAGAAGTGTGATGTAAGGAAAAGGGATGCGAGTTCCAGGTGGGCGATGAGGGCAATTATGGGAGTGGGGGAGGTGAGGAGCAAGGTTGTCCATACTGTGTCAGAGTTCAAGGTACATCTCTGACCAGTCCAGGTCTCCTTAGGAGAAACCCTGGATCAATTGTAATCAGACAATGCTGCCATCACCTCTTCTCCAAACTGTAAAATAATAAACTCCTCCCTTGACAAGAGAAATCATTTTTAGTAGAAGCTCTTTGAAGTCTTTCCATGTAACAGCACTAGGAAACCTCTCTAATGGCCAGTGCAAGACCAAAAAACAATGAGAAGAAGAGACAGACATGTTTTTGGGCGGTTTGCTTTATTTTAACAAACCTGAAGTACCTTGAAGCGTTAATGAGTCCCAGTGAGGGTCATCATTGGCAAAGCCTCCCCAGTGCCTCGTCTTTGAGTCTGAGGAAAGTGTGGTCATGGAAGAGCAAGGTCACAAAACAATCAGCTCACAGAATAGTCTGGTCATAAAAGGGTTGGATGATAGAAGGGTAATAGAAAAGTTGGCTTATGGAAGAGTTGGGTCATAGAAAGGTCAGGCTGTGGAAAAATCAAGTCACGGGAAGTCATAGAATGTTCAGGTCATAGAAGAATTGGGCCATAGGAAAGTTCGGACATGTAAGGGTCATAGAATTGTTGGGTCATGTAAGGGTCACTGCAGAGCTGGGTCATCAAAAAGTAACAGGAGAGTCAAGTCATAGAAGAATTGGATTATAGAAGGGTTTGAAAGGCAGGGTTGAGGATCATCTCTGCTGGTCCTTCAGGTCTCTTGCAGGAGGCCTGGCTGTGCAAGGACACTGCTGCCTGTCCCAATCAACCACACTTACACTCTTAACTGTGCAGGCTGTTGTGGAGGCCAGCTCTGTCACACAAGTGCCCACTGCCTGTCCCTGCCTGCTGTCACATGGCTATGACTAAGCTGCCAGAGCACTCAGCCCTTACAGCAAGGCAAGGGATCAGAAGGAGAGTGTGGAAGGGGAAAGAAACAGCTCTGGGAGATCAAACACTGGTGCAGCCTTGCAGTGTTGCCGTGCCGGGACTCTTGCCCTCCAACTATGCACTCAGGAACTGTCCCTGCAGCTCATAAAAGCTTGGAAGAAGAGTCTCGGGAAAAATAAAAGTCACGGCAGGGCCCTTTACTTTCTTTAAACACAGAGAGAATACAGCTCCTTGTTTAACCAGTAACTCAATAAGCAAAGATCAAGAAACATTGAATAAGAAAGGGAGTGACAATGTTATCACAAGTAAAAAACATCATCACCACCAAAAAACAGAGAAAATAGACTGGGTCTGCGCTGTGTTACATTATATCTGCTGTATAGAAGGTTATGAGCAGTTTATTGCTTCAGAGTTATCAATTTCCATGCTGCATCCCTGAGCTGCTTAGTTCCTCATACTGCAGATGGGGCATTCACTGCTGGAGGAACCAATGAGTACAGAAATGTAACCATGAGGTCCAGGGATGGAGACGAGGTGGAGGGGGCCTTAAGGTTGGCAAATGCCACAGTACAGAGAAACAGAGACACAAAAGCCAGGTGAGGGAGGCAGGTCCCCCCTGCTCAGAGGGGACCCTCAGCACAGCCCTGAAGATCTGCACATAAGACACCACAATGAAAACCAACCAAAAGTAAACAGACACTAAACAAATGAAGGGCAAGCTCTATGAGGTGGGAATGTGAGGAAGAGATCTTGAGGATGTGTGGGATTTCACAGAAGAACTGTTCCACAGCATTGCCCTGGCACAGGGGCAGAGAAAATATATTGGCCGTGTGAAGAAGAGCATTGAGAAGCCCAGAGCCCCAGGCAGCTGCCGCCATGGGGATACAAGCTCTGCTGCCCAGGAGGATCCAGTAGTGCAGGGGCTGGCAGATAGCAAGGTAGTGGTCATAAGCCATGACTGTGAGGAGAGAATACTCTGCACCAAGTAAGAAGAATAAAAAAAAGATCTGGGCAACACATCCTGCATAAGAAATGGTCCTGTTGTCCAAAAAAAAATTGACTATGGATTTTGGGAACATTAGTGGAGATGCAGCCCAGGTCGGGAACAGAGAGGTTGAAGAGAAAGAAGTACATGGGAGTGTGGAGGTGGTTGTCGCAGGCTATGGTGGTGATGATGAGGCCATTTCCCAGGAGGGCATTCAGGTAGATGCCCAGGAAGAGCCAGAAATGCAAGAGCTGCAGCTCCCGATTTTTTGTGATTGCCAGCAGGAGGAACTGGATGACAGAGCTGCAGTTTGCCATCTGCTACCTGTCTTTGGAGGAAAAGGCAGTAGTGAGTAAAGTCTAATGTCTCTGCGAGAAATCTATCCCTTTTTTTACATATACCCTCCCCCCCTCAGCAAACTCAGAGTAATTTCCCATTCACCCTTCCCCTGCTACACACACCCTTTCCCTTTTCCAGCAGACCTTCCTTTATCTCCGTGCCTGGAACCCTGCTTTGTGCTGGCTGAATGTGCTATGACGAGCAGGACCTCTTCCTGCTGGTTCTGAGGAGTCAGCTCTGCTCTGCAGCAGTGGGGTCATGGGAATGGTGGGGACAGGGGTCACTACTGAGGGGAGCAGCTCTGTCCCTCAGTCTTGCTCCTAGCTGCCCTGTACTTGCACCTTTCTTATATGGAGGGAGATCACACTACCATGTTCCTCTGAAAAGCCACCAAGCACTGCTGAGACTGGGATCCACCTCACACCACTCAAGGTTTCACCTTTTCCTAATGTCTCAGAATCCCGCTTTCAGCCCAGGACATACACAGCTCATTTCTAAAACACAACATTTTCTCTCTATCAGAGCATCCCTGCACTTCTCCATGGGGCTTTCAGGCAACACAAAGAAGTGACAGGACAGGTTTTCATCCTGAAGGGGAGCTCACAACCTGGGAGGGCACCTCAAGGAGAAAACCAAGTGTCCAAATGATGGCATTTGATGAAGGGAGACTCAGCTCCTTCCCCAGCACAAATCACTGCATTGCCCACAGCCTCACAGCTCAGAGCAAAGCTGGGACACGGGTTCCTATGGACACAGCTGCAGGAAAGGAGCCACCAGGTCTGTGTGGGACTCTGCAACTGAACTTCCCATCCCCAGAGATCCTGGTAGCAAGAACAAGAGAACAAGAGCAAGAACAGAGACAAGGAGAGGAACAGGGAGAAAGAGAGTGAGGGTGCTGGAAGAGGCCAGGACAGAGGCAGCCAGACACACAGACAGCATTATCCCTCCCCAACTGTGCACAGCCCCTCCCAGACACCAACAGTGCCGGGCAGTTGCTCTTGGCCCCTGTGCTCTGGAGAGGGCACTGGAGCTGTGGTTGCAGCCTTGGAGCCCCAAGTCCCGAGGGTAGAGGCTTTGCTGGGTGGGAGAGCAGGAAAAAGGGCTCGCTCGGAGGAAGAGTCTGCACTGGAGAGAATCACACAGAGCTTTCTGACTTCTCCCTCCCAATAGATTTATTTTTAATTCCTCTCCTTCCCTGATTCTTTTCCATCTGTCTGAATGTGTCCACCTAGGAAGACTTTCCCTGTTTCATGTCTTTTCCATTCTACCCCAATCTCCTTGCACTCACCTACAAAAACTTGCCTGTTTTCAGGGTGCTGCCTGAGTTGTTGTTTCTGTTTGCAGGTTGAAAAACACAGGCCAGACTAAGCCTGATGGGTCTAGCAGAGCTGATGCTGGTGTTTTCCGTAGGCAGAAGAACACCTGGAAGCGCTTATGGAGTCTCCTATCTCAGTAATCTCAGTGACTTGTTCAAGTATGAGAACATTTTTGCATTTCTCTCTTCAAATTTCCCAAGAGAAGGACATTGAAAAGACAGACTTGGGAAAGCTCCTTATCTTTGAGGTAATACCTGCCCTGATCTTCCCCTTGAAATATCCCCTCAGAAATTTCCTGGTGTGCTCTGGACCTGTGACCAGCACTGACCCATGCAGTACTCTGTCGACAGCAGCAGGATTGCACCCTCTCAGAGTCTTTTTCTTCCACCACAGCTTCTCCCCACAGTGCCAGGATCTCCCTGGGAAGGCGGAGGGCTGACGGCTGACCCTAGCAGGTGGCAGAGTCCCTTCCCCAGCACACGAGACCCTGGGCTGAAGGGACCCTGCTCTCAAGGACAGCCTGGGGCACCCCTGAGTGCACAGCCCTGCGTTCATGCCCAGCAGAAGGCAGCCGTCATACCCTGTCCCTCTTGACCAGTGCAGCAGGGAAGCCCTGCTTGGCAGCAGGTTCTTCTCCTCTACAGCAGAGACATTGCAAGAGACATCCTGAGAGATCCTGGAAATTGTGGGATGTGTCAGCTTTAGGAGATCCCTCCAGAAACCCCACCTGCATTGCACTGCAGCCAGAGACTTACGGTGTGAACGGCTGTTAGGATTCCTCCGTCAGTGAGCTCTCAGCATCCTCGCACCCCACACTGCCTTTAACTTCTCTCTGTCTCCCTCCTTCCTCTACCCTCTCCCCTGAAGGCAGTGCCCTCAGCCCTGCTGCACTTTGCAGAGGAGCTGCTCCTAGGCAGAGCTCTCTCTTTGTAGTGCTACCCACTTATCATGATCTCACTCCATCCCAGGAGCCCAGCCCAGCTCAGCAGCACAGGAGCAGCACAAGCATCACTTTCTCTTCCCCCTCTTGGCTGCCTCGAGGTGTCCCTGGGTCTCCAGGGGCTGAAGGAATCCCTGATGCTCCCTCCCTCAGCTGGGCAGAGACACTTCTTTCCTGCAGTGACCATACGATCCTTCCCTGCAGTGTAAGAAAATGGATGCAAGTCCCAGGAGGGCAATAAGAGAAATAGTGGGGCTGGGGAGGTGAGGAGCAAGGCTGTCCATGCAGTGTCAGACCTCAAAGGACTGCTTCTCCATGCTGCCCAAACCTCTTGAGGAGATACCCTGCATCAATGACAAGTAGAGAATTGTTCTTTCACGTTTCTCTGAGCGGAAACGTAATGAAACAAATATTTTATTTTAAAAGATATTATTTGTTCAGTGCACTTTAAAATGTTCCTCTTTAATCACATTGGGAAATTACTCCAATGAGCTGTACAGGGCTGGAAGTCCTGAAGAAAACTCCAGGCAGAGATAGAGCTCATTAAGCCTTCCTGTATTTTGATGAGGCCCACAGTGTATTTACTGTTGAGTCCTTGAACCTCAGCTGTTGAGAGGAGATTAAGCAAACTTCTCAAGGACTTAAAAACAAAACTCAAAGTATCTTGAAATATTAATTGTTCTCAGAGAGAATCGTTACTGACAAAGCCTCCCCAGGGCCTTGTTAGGGCTGATAATTGGAGACCATGACTGCAGGGAGGCAAAGGTACTGTGCAGGCAACTCTAACGCTGAGAAAAGCCTGGGTTTACTTGATGGAGCAGAAAGGCTAAAAGTTGTCCCCCAGGCCCTGGGAAGACAGATTTGGCTGTGACCACAGTGACATAGGTGTCATGAACGTTCTCACACTCCTGAATCGAATTGGGAGCAGTTACTACATTTAATTCCAAATACAGGCCTGTAGAGTTACGTGAGATGCCAAGGCTCACATACAGCTCCGTGGAGGTGCAGAAGATCTTGGCCATGTAAGGACAGGGTCATAAAAGTGTCAGGTCATAGACGAATCACAGAAAAGTCCAGAAAGTTCCCAGAGAAATCCAGCTGGAACTGACAACACTTCTTCTCTCTCTCTCGGCACAGCGCACGCTTGGAGTGGGGGTAAGGATCTGAAAGCAGCTTTCCCCAGCCACTGTACTTGGATCAAGGATTTCTCCTTCCTCCCGCCCAAGGGTGCCCATCCCTGAAGCCCCCTTTTCTCAGAGTATCCCCAATAATTCTGCTCCCCCAGAACTCTTGGCCCCAGAGTTCCAGCCAGGCCCCATAGTGCTGCCTGGGCCTTACCCCCACTAGTCCCCATATTGACCAGGGAAGAAAAATTCTCTGAAAAATCTGAAACTACAACAAATGGCGCTTAGCAACAATGTCTGACAGCAGAACAACTCCTCTTTGACCAATTCTTCTACGGCCCTTTATTCCACAATCCTTTTATGACCAGATGCTTCCGTGACCCCACTCTTATATGACTATTCAATGACACAGCTCCTCTATGACCCATCTCCTTTGTGACCCTACTGTGATTGTTCTGTGACTCTTTTATGACCCAACAACTCTATAACACTCTGTGACTCTTTTCTGACCCAGCTCTTCTCTGATTTGACTCTTCTATGATACGATTCTTCTGTTATCTGACCCTTCTGTAACCTGATCCATCTGTGACTCGACCCTTCTATGACCAGACACTTCCATTACTCTTCTACGACCCAACTCTTCTATAACTCAACTCTTCTACCACCCTTCTATCACCTGAGTCCTCTATGACCTGATTATTCTGTCTTCTATAACCCAACCCGTCTATAACATCCACCTACGATGAACTGACCCTTTTATGAGCCAACTTTTCTGTGACCCTTCTACGACTCTACCTTTTTATGACCAGCGTCTTCTACATCCCACCCTTTCTTGACCTTACCTTTCTATGCCCAAATTCTTCTATGCCTCAGCACTTCTACAGTCCCTTTCCCAGCTCTGTTCCTGCTGTTGGCCTATACCCTCCTGAGACAGAAGTGACCTCACAACCCCCTTCACAATCATTGCCTTCCTAATGGATTCTGAGTTCTTGAGACATGCCTTGCCAAATGATACTGTACCCATCACCCTCCTTGGGACCCAGTGAGCTAATAAATGAAATCATGTTTGATCAAATTTATCTAACGGATCTCTTGCTGACATTTGGAGTGGAAAAACATTCCTTAGAGGAACCACTGTGTCCATACCAGTGCATTTTATATCTCTTTTTCTGTCTCACTCTTTTTTCTTTTTGTGTGTCTGTTTTTATTTCGAAGAGATCTCCAAAGAAAAGAGTCATTGAGTCCTAGAATAACACAGGCTGAATGAGAGCCCTGAACACTGCTGTATTGGGTCTGACTGTTACTTTTCCCCACAGAAATCCTGTGACAGGCAATTTCTCCCTGCACTTTTACCAAAGCAGCAGCAGTCTGGTTCAGGCACCAAAGGAGGAACAGGTGGACCAAGAACTTCTCTAAAAAACCACAAGGGGCAGAACAATGCAGTTACTGCCCATAAAGAGCCTCATGCACAGATCTGTTGGGTGCAATTTACACTCTGGGTCAAGCACTTGTGTCCCGTCAACACGAAACCCTAAGTAAGCCTTCTCTGACCTTTCCCTGCTGGGCTGTGTGGCTGCACAGCGATGATCTCCCCTTGTGCTGGGAAACATCTCATGGGTGCTCCTCGAAGTAAGGAGATATTTTGCCAATGACAGATCTGTGCTGAGCCCTGTTTGAATGCTCCCTGAATGACAGCTGGACTGGACAACCAGCCAAGGCCACCAGCTGGGAATTCCCAGTTAAAATCTTTCCCAGTGTAAACAACCTGTTGTTCCGGTTTCGACTGAAGTAGAACCAGTTTTCTCATTTCAGCTCAGCTTCATCTGAATAACTACAGTTTCTGAAAGTTCACTGCCTGTGTTTCAGACAGGATTTCTCTCTGGAAGTGATCACACAGGGCATTGGGATGCAGAAAGGCCATTGCTTGTACTAATTCCTATGAAACCAAGGCCATCCTTGAGATGGTGGAACCGGAAGTGAAAGAGAAAGAAAAGGGTCAAACCTGCAGGGAGGCGCAGACAGGACTGGTGACCCCAAACCGACCCACAGAGGATTCCACCCCATAGACGTCATACTTGGGATAAAACTGAGGAATCACGAAGGTCAAGTTCTCTAATTTAATGGCCAGTGTCCAGTGAGAGGCTCATCTGTCTTTTTGTGCCTGATACCTGATCTGTGCATTCCTGAATCCAGTTCCAGAGCCCAGCTCACTCTTGCTGCTCAGTCCTGCTGAGAACATTTTCCCTATTCCTGCTCTGCAGCATCAATGGTGATGTAGAAATCAAGGGCAGTGAGTGTGAAATTTTGAATATTTGTATATATTTTATAATGTTCTTAATAATATCTCCTTATTATTATTATTCTTTCATTAAGGTTGTTTCAGTTTGGGTTTTTTTTTCAACCCAGAAACCTTTTTCTGTCATTCTCTTTCACCTTTCCCTGGGTGGGGAGAAGGGAATTAGGACCACCAAAACTGCTTGTGTTTTGCTGCCAATAAAACTGGGCTGTGACAATCTGGAAGAGGATATCTTTGACCTCCAGACAGCTCTCTGCACTACTCTTCTATGCAGGGCTGTTATCCCATGGGATTCATCCAAACAGGCCTCAGGTGCACTGACCAGCCATTTGTTTACACATGACCAACTCCTTTCCTTCCCCCTATAATCATAGAATCTTCCGGTTGGAAAAGACCTCTGAGATCATCAAGTCCAACCTCACCCATCATCCGCTAAACCATGTCCCTTAAAAACTCATCTATCCTTCTTTTAAATACCTCCAGGGATGGTGACTCAACTCCTTCCCTGGGCAGCCTGCTCCAGTACCTAACCACCTTTTTTGGTAAAGAAATTCTTCCTAATACCTAGACTGAACCTTCCCTGGCGCAACTTATGGCCACTTCCCCTTGTCCTATCACTTGTTGCTTGAGAGAAGAGATCAACACTCGCTCTGCCACAGCCCCATTTCAGGCAGCCTTAGAGAGCGATGACGTCTCCCCTCAGCCTCCTCTTCTCCAAACTAAACAACACCAGTTTCCTCAGAAGTTCCTCACAGGACTTATTTTACGGCCCCTTCACCAGCCTCGTCGCCCTTCTCTGGACGCGCTCCAAAACCTCAATGTCCTTCTTGTATTGAGGGGCCCAGAACTGAACACAGTACTCGAGGTGTGACCTCACCAGTGCCAAGTACAGGGGGACAATAAATTCCCTTGTCCTGCTGACCACACTCTTTTTGATACAGGCGAAGATGCCATTGGTCTTCTTGGCCACCTGGGCACACTGCTGTCTCATATTCAACCAGCTGTCAACTAACACCCCCAGGTGCTTCTCCTCCAGGCAGCTTTCCAGCCATTCTTCCCCAAGCCTGTAATGCTGCATGGGGTTGTTGTGTCCAAGTGCAGGACTTGGCATTTGGTCTTGTTAAACCTCATCCCGTTGGTCTCAGACTGTTGATCCAGCCTGTCCACATCTCTTTGAAGCACCTCTCTTCCTTCAAGAAGATCAACAATGCCACCCAGCTTGGTGTCATCTGCAATCTTGCTAAGGGTGAACTCGATCCCTTTGTCCAGGTCATTAATAAAGATATTGAACAGGACTAGACTCAGCACTGAACCCTGGGGAACACCACCGATGACCAGCCTCCAACTGGATTTAACTCCATTTACCACCACCCTCTGGGTCCGGCCATCCAGCCAATTTTTCACCCAGTAGAGGGTGTGCCCATTCAGGACAATGGCAGCCAGTTTCTCAAGCAGAATGCTGTGAGAAGCGGTGTCGAAGGCTTTAGAAAAGTTCAGGTACACCACATCCACAGCCTTTCCCTCATCCATTAACCAGGTAACGTTGTCATAGAAGGAGATCAGGTTGGTCTGGCAGGACATGCCTTTCATAAACCTATGTTGTCTGGGTCTGATCACCTGGCTGTCCTGCATGTGCATTCAGTATGATCTGCTCCATGAACTTCCCTGGTACCAAGGTCAAACTGACAGGCCTATAATTCCCCAGATCCTCCTTCCGACCTTCTTGTAAATGTAAGTTAGAAGTGCCAGTCTCCAGTCGAGTGGCACTTCCCCAGTCATCTAGGACTGTTGATAGATGAAGGAAAGGGATTTGGCAAGGACCTCTGCCAGCTCCCTTAATATCCTTGCGTGTATCCCATCTGACCCCATAGACTTGTGGATGTTTAATTGGCCAAGCAAGTCTCTAACCAAGTCTTTTTGGAACATTGAGGGTTGGTCTTCAAAGTCAGGAGGCTTGGAGCCCAGAGAACATCTTACCTTCCTATTAAAGACCGACGAAAAGAAGGCATTAAAGACCGAAGCAAAGAAGGCATTAAACACCTCTGCTAAGTACCACTCTTATCTCTCTGTTCTCCCATGCTTTTTCCTCTACCTTGATCCCACCCTTTCCCTGCTTTGGTCCTTTCCTGGACATCCCATGGCAAGTATTGCACAGTTCTCAAATGTACTTTGTGGCTTCCCATCATGAGTCTCAGACCGCTGAGGCAGAAACCCCATCCACAGTGTGCAAGGTCATCTTCAGAGGCACTCTCCCACTGATCCACTTGGTGAATCTCTCAGACAGTTATGTTGGAACTTTGCTTGAATTATTGCTTTACATTCTCGGTGTTAAATGGTTTCTCTGAAAAATATGGAAATTCATGTCCTCGAAACAGCAATGCTTTTATTTTATGGGTTTATTGAGGACAGATTAAAATTCCTACATGATGTATAAAACCATAGAATCAGTGAATGGTTTGTATTGGAGAGGACCATGAAGGTCACCTAGTCCAACACCCCCTGCAGTGAGCAGGGAGATCTTCAAGTGGGTCAAGTTGCTCAGAGTCCCATCCAACCTAACCTTGAATGTTTCCAGGAATGGGGCATCTATGACCTCTCTGTGCAACCTGTGCCTCTGCCTCAACACCCTCAGGGAAAAAAAAAGATCTTCCTAATATCTAATCTAAACTGTTTTAATTTAAAACCCTCACCTCTTGTCCTATTGCAACAGGCCCTTGTAAAAAGCTTTTCTTATTGGTCCCTTTGAGAGGCCGCAATAAGGTCTTCTCAGAGTCATCTCTTCTCCAAGCTGAACAACCCCAACTCTCTCAACTTCTCTTCATGTGGGACTTGTTCCAGGCCTTTGATCATTTTTATGACCTCCTCTGGACCTACTCCAAGTGTTCCATGTCCATCCTTCCTGTACTGAGGACTCCAGAGCTGGATAAAGTATGCTAGGTGGGGTCTGATGAGAGTGGAGCAGAGGAGGAGAATCTCCTCCCTTGATCTGCTGTCAACACTTTTTTTGGTTGACCTTCTGGGCTGTAAGCACACATTGCCAGTTCGTGTCCAGTTTCTCATCCACCAAGACCATCAGGTCCTTGTCAGCAGAGCTGCTCACAATCGATGTACATATCTGCAGCCCTGTGGAGAAGCGGTTGGGGATATAAGACTAAATGAGTCATTGAGTGATTTGGGTTGGAAGTGAACTAAAAGATTGTCTAGTGCAACCCCAATGCCATGGACAGGGACATCTTTCATGAGTTCACGTTGTTCAAGTCTCTGACCTTGTAGACTTGAAGGGATAGGGCATCCACAACTTATTTGGGCAACCTGTGCCAGTTTCATGCCACCCTCATTATAAATCATTTCTTCCCTATGTCCAGTCTAAATCTCCTCTTTTCTAATTTAAAGTCATTGACCCTTGCCCTGCCACTTCAGGCCTTGGTAAAAAGTCTCACTCCATTTTCTTGGCTGATGACCACTATGGTTTTACCTGAAAATATCATGGAGGATGCCCATAGACCTCTCCAGATGGGGTTTGAAGGCCTCAAGCACATAACCAGTACAGAGTTTGAGGGCCCTGGGCTCAGCGGTATGGAGACTGCAGACACTCTCTGAGTTTCCTGAGAGTGCTTGAAGGGCAGTTTCAGGGATGATGGAGCTTTTCTTCATAGTGGGAAATGGCATAAGAAAGAAATAATGCCACAAAAGTTGAAAGAGATAGGAGAAAGAAATTTCACTCCAAGGGCAATGCTGTTGGTCCACACATCATCCAGAAAGAGTCTGGATCAGCTCAAGGCTCTCAGTTTCAAGGAAGAGCAAGGAAGGACATATAGATATCAGCAAAGGAAGGTGACAGCAAAGTCTGGCATCCAGGTAAAAGACTACAGCCTGCAGGGCAAGAGGCACAGGTGATGTGACACTATGGGACAGCCTGTGGTGGAGAGAACAGAGGGATGTGGAAAAACTGAAAGCTGGCTGACAGAGCAGCCTTTTCATGCATCTGGTGATGGTTGTTGTCTCTGCCACTGGTTCCAATGAGGAGACAAGAAGTCCTTCCAACACTCGGGCCTCATTGTCTCCTTGTCCATACTTAGGAGATTTGGAAGTGTTTTACAATAGTCCTGCCCTTAGCATGGCCCATCTCCACACCCCACTGCCCCAGGAAGAGCCCTGAGAAACCAGTGAAGAAAAGGATCTCTCCCCAGAAGCTTGGGGTCAGGACTTGACACTGTGGATAATGGGGTCAGGACTTGGCCCTTTAAATTAATGAAACACATCCAGGTTTACTCAACATCAGAGGCACCTTTACCTTGCTTTTCCCACCCTGCAATCACTGCCTCCAGTTTTCTATGCTAACTAGGCCCTGGAGACACATTCTTAGTAGAGTCCCTCAGTGAGACCCATTAAAACTACAAGAAGATTTGGAGTTTGAATTTGACTTCTTGAGAGATTTTTTCAAATTCCTCTCAGTTTTTTAGGTTCATGGACTAAGCACCAAACCCACCAGAGGAGTCATTAAAATACCTTGAGCTGCTCATTTGCTGCTGAGCTGGGCTGGGTTCAGTAGGTGGAAGGATCTCACGGCAAGTGAGTTACAAACAGCAGCTCCTCTGCAAAGACCGCAGAGAGAAGGGCACTGCCTGCAGATTCTCAGGAGAAAGGAGTGATGAAGAAAGATTAAAAGCAGTCAGGATTTGGAGGATATAGAACAGCTCAGTGGTGGAGAAATACTCACAGTCCTTGTCTTGGTAAGTTTTTGGGTGTAAGGAAGTGCAGCTACAGTTCCTGGAGGGATCTCCTAAAGCTGGAACATCCCACAGTTTGCAGGATCTGTCAGGATGTCTCTCTAGAGGAGAAGAACCTGCTGCTGAGGAGGGCTTCCCTGCTGCACTGTCAGAGGCACAGGGCCTGAGGGCTGCCTTCTGTTGGGGACAAGTACAAGGCTGTGCCCTTAGGGGTGTCGCAGGATGTCCTTGAAAGCAGGGTCCCTGCAGCCCAGGGTCTGTGTGCCGGGGCAAGGACTCTGCCCCCTGTCAGGGTAAGCTCTCAGCCTCCCCGTGGAGCTCCCCATGGCGCTGTGGGGAGAAGCTGTGATGTAAGACAGGGCAAGGCAGGGTAAGGTCCTGCTGTTGAGAATGTGCTCTGTGGTTGATGCTGCTCACAGCTTCAGATCTCCACAAAACACACACAGAAATATCTTTTATAGAAGCACATCAAGGCAGGAGCTGCCTGAAGGGGAAGGAGCTTGTGCTTTCAGTCTCCTACTCTTGTTTGCTTGGGGTGGGAACTGGAGGTGAAAATTCATCTCTTGCTTCTGGAGGAGACAATCTAATACCTCTTTCACTTAGGGGTGAATCCATTGGAGTCTGTCAAAAATGAAGAACACACATCTTGCAGAGAGACTCACCATCCCCTTTACAGCCCCACCAGGGCTGATCTGATGATCCCATCGTCTCTTGCAGATGCACAGACTGTTGCTGGGAAGTGTCTGCAGGGCAGAGCTGGGCACATGGCAGTGGGTTGGGGTCTATGCGCACTGGCAGGGTAGAGGTGTGCTCCTAACGGCACATTCAACCAGCAGACACCAGAACGCCACAGCAGTCCTTACTTGTGATTTCTTCCTTTGGCAGTAGCTCATTAACAAAGGGATCAGATGTCCAACAGCAGATCTATAACCCAGTTCCTCCTCTTGATGTTGGCAGAAAAACAGGAGCAGCAGCTCTTGCACTTCTGGCTCTTCCTGAGCATCTACCTGGCTGCCCTCCTGGAAAATGGTCTCATCATCACCACCATAGCCTGTTACCACCACCTCCACACACCCATGTACTTCTTTCTCCTCAGTCTCTCTGTTCTTGACTGGGGCTCCATCTCCACCATTGTTCCCAAATCAATGGCCAGTTCACTCTGGGAAAACAGGGCCATTTCCTACCAGGGATGCGTCAGTCAAATGCAGTTCCTTAATGAAAGGGAATCTTTTTTTAAGGGAATCCCTAATAAAAGGTGCAGAGTTTTAAAGCTGAGTTCAGCCAATAAAATATTCAAGACATTGGGTTTTTTAAAGAGACTTTTCTCATTGTATTCTCCTTGTGGCTGGGGTTAAGCTGGTGGGAGCACTCAGTTTCATTGGACCCAAAGTTCTGTATTTAATGTGTCTCTTCTTTTTGTCCAGTGGCAGTGTAGATGGTGCATGGGCTCCCCATTACCTCCTCGGGCTGTATCATGTATGACACAACTGAAGGCACATAATAGTCCCTCCCAAAAATAAATATGGAGGAATGAGGAGAGGATGGGGACTCATCTGCTCTTGACTGGAAGTGAATGAAGACTCAGAAGGTTAAACACCCTCAGAGGTGATGTCCCCCAGAACTAAAATACTTAATTAACTTTTCCACAAACAAGGAGTTTGAAGGACCATGGGAGTGTGTTGAGACCCATCAGGCAGAGGGAAGAGAGACTGGAGAAACGCAGGAGCCACCTGAGCAGCTCCAGAGCTCTCGTGCTGTCCTAGGGAGCTGGAGTGGTGGGGATGGAACAGAGGTCAAACGAATCTGGGGTTGAAGATCACCTAAAACATGAGTGAAGGAGAGTCTGGGAGCGTGTGGTCTCCGTTCCCTTGTGTTGTTTTGGGTCTAATGGGTAGAGTGAGACCCTTCTCCGCCTCCCAAGAGCTGCTGTGCCCTTCGTAGGGGCTGGGGTTGTGGTTGAGCAGCCAGAACTCTGCAGCCTCCTTTGATAGACAGTGCTGTAGGGACAGCCCAGACTAGGCTGCTCTGCTGGGATAAGTTGTGTTGGGTTGGGCTATGGGAGAAGGCAGGAGAGAAGAAGAGAGTTGGGGAGATGCTGGTCTGGGCTGGAAAGAGCCCAGGACAGGAAACACCAGTGTGGAACTGAGCTGTGAGAGTGGGCAGGGTGACAGCACCCAGCAGGGTACTCACAGTGCAGTCAGGTGGCATGGTGAAGGAAGCAAGGACCAGTGGTGCAAAAGAGAGGAGCCTGGTCAGTGCCACATTCCCTGGACAACTTGGAGAAGCCCCAGGGAAATCATGCCAGATGAGTCCTACATACTGGACATTTCCATGTCTGGCTGTACCTCCAACCCCTGAGGAGGGACTTGTACTGCATGGTCACCTCTGTCCTCAGCTTTGCTCAGTGATACCCAACTCCACCCACCATTATTGATAAAAACAGAACAGTTTCCTACTGACGTTTGTCACACACTGGCTCAATAGGACAAAGGGAGAAAATAAACCAGAAAATCTCATAGATCAAGAGAAACCAAAGGAGGCCAATGACAAAATACTGTCACTGTGAAAGAGGTGTTGACTTGCTGAAGGTCAATTCAATTTATTTCCAGTTAAAAAACTTTTGGGTTGTGAGAAACAATAACAAAATACTAAAGCCCATTAACCTCACACTTTCTCCCAGGTTCAAATGTTTGCATTGCTCCCAATTAATCTGCCCACCCTAACCTCAGAAGCATGGAGGATGATGAAGAGGGGGTTAAGAGTCAGTGAAGAACATCTCTGCAGCTCGTTTGTCCTCACACTTCTGCCCTGCTCCAGTGTAAGTCCTCTCCATGGGATCCCATCATATCTGTGGTCAAGGCTATGTGTTGATAATTTCTTTCTGCCCCTTTGGGGCAGTGTCTGGCCCTGAGAACATCCACCAGTCTTCCTGTCCCCAGCATCACACAGGGCCTCTACCCTCTCCTCTGTCCATGAGCCCAGGAGACAATTGAAGCCAGGCCTGAGTTTTGGTCTAAGATTAATCTGTGTTGTAGGTGTTCAGGTCTCCAGATACAGCCACAGACACAGCTTTTCCTGTCTATGGGCCTTGTTGATATGGACTTGCAGAGTCACTTTCCCTAGCTTGATTCTGTATGGGGCATACAATTGAATGTGCACACATGGTCCTGTGTGTACCAGACTCCAGCTCACTCACAGAGGCCTGGGATCATTCTCCTTCCTTTCTTCCCATCACGTGATCAGAGAAGTGAGGCAGAAAAGCAGATGAGGTTTCAGGGTGCCAATGACTGAAAGAGGTGGAGTAGAGCCATCAAATGTGAAATGATCTAAAGGCAATACTTGTTCAGAACTCTTCTCTTCTGTTACTTTCTTGGAGGCCTTAAATCTTTCACAGAAACCTGGAAGTGCTGAGATCCCTCTTGTCCTCTTTTAACAATTAGGATGTCAGTACTAAATTCAGTGTGTTTGAATTCTGTTTCCAGCCTAAAGCACCCCATCATCCGGAGATAGACCAGGAGACTTGCAGAAGGATCCCACTCCTATAGACAAGAAGGTGGATGTTCCCAGGAATCTCAGGAGGGAGGGCCCTCTGATAATTGCGTGAACGGAGCTGGTCAAATGCCTTATCTCTATTTCTGTAATGGTGGCTCAGATGCCTAGATCCTGTGTAAACTCTCTCTGTGGATGCTGACATTTACTGAGCAGCCTGGTGTGACCGTGAGCTGGCCCTGTTTGGAGCTGAACATTGGACTGCAGATCACCTGAGCTCCATTTCCCCTGAATTGTCCTGTGAGCACAAGAGACCCTCACCTCCAGCTTTATTTTTTCTTCAATGGACTGTGGCAAGGCACAGGCTCCTGGAAGACCTGGTGGGAAAGAGAATTCTGGGAGTCTCTAGTCCAGCCTCCAGGCTGGCTGTGACTGCAGAGCAAAGAAAATATCCAAAGGTGGAGGTAACAGGAACACTCCTCCTAGTCCATTTTATTTGTCCTAAGGCTCAGCCTAAAGCTCCCAAGAAGCCGTTTGTGGCTGTTTCCTCTGTTACATCATTGGCCACTGCAGAAGAGCACTTGGCTCCACCATCCATCCAGGTCGCTTCAGGCTCTTCCTAGGTTGCCCCATGCCTCCCCCAGTAGGCTGGAGTGGCCCAGTTCCTTCAGACTTCCCTCACAGTTCATGCTTTATGTCTCTAGCTCCGTCTTGGCAGACCTCCTCCAGGTCCTCTCCAGTTTCTCCTCTTCCCTTTTGAAATGTGAGTCCCACTGGCTGCTATGGTACTGTCCTGGTGCTGAGAGAGTGACAGAACTTATTGTCCCCTTTGCATCAAGCCCTTCTCTGTTACTCACTTTACTTCCTTCCAGTGGGTGAACTGGAAGCAGGTAAGAAGTTGGCATTGGAATACAACCAGGACAGCTGACCCCGACCGACCAGAGAGAAATTCCATAACACAGATGCCACACTCGGCAACAAAAGATGTGGCAGAAGAAGAAAGAAGTGGAGATTTTTGTTTTTCAGTGTGACTGTTGGAAGTAGACTGTCTGGGAGTCATTCTGCTTGTGGAAGGTGGTAAGTGATGGCCTTTGCGTTGGCCTTGGTTTTGGCTTACATTTATTATTCTTTCACCTATGAAACTATTTTTAGCTCAGCCCACAAGTTGAAAAATATTTACGTGGAGCATCTTGGGCAGTGATGTGGCTGGCTAAGTAGCACCCTGAGAAGATGGACCTGGGAACCAAGACCCTTTCTTGTCCTCACTCATGAGAGACCTTGACAAATTCCATTATATTTCAAAAAGGATTTTCCAAAGCAATATCGATCTTCCCCCGGAACTTCTTCACAATTTCTCTTCTTGATATACACTGCATTTAATGTCCCTCATCTTTCCTATCCCTTCACCTCACCTAATGCATTGGCTTCTTCTGATGTCAACTTCACAGGCTCAGACTCTCCAGAAAAAGGCCTATTCTATTCTGCTCTGATTTTCTCCTCCCTTCATTGTTCATTCAGAGAATTCTCACCTACCCAGATGCTGCTTTGACCTTCAAGAAGTTCAAAGCTTGCCGTCTCTCACAACTCTGGTTGTCTCTTCTGCCACGTTTTAAATTATATTTTTATCTCTATTTTTTTTAATCTATCTCAACATCTCTGTTAAGAGTGTCCCTTGTAGAAAGGCAGCCTCATCAGAGAGAGCTTACGCTGAGCATGTGGGTGAGGAGGGGGTTTATTGATGAGGAAATTTTATCATGCTTTGCTTTTCTTATTCTCCTTTGCCTGCGAGCAGCCAGTTCTGTAAGAAAAACAGGGGGAGATGCTGCCACGGAGCCGGAACACTGAGCTCTGGAGTGCAGGGGCATCTGCTGGAAGGAAAAGGGATGCAAGTCCCAGGGGTGCAATGAGAGAAATGAGGAGATGAGGTGCACGACTGTCCATGCGGTGTCAGACCTCAATGGACTGCTTCTCCACGCTGACCAGAACTCCTGAGGAGACACCCTGCATCAACGCCAACTGCAGAATTGTTCTGTCACCTTTTCTCTGAAATGAAAAGTATTGAAATATAACCTTTGTATTAAAGTATACCTTTATTAGGTGGACTTTGAAATCTCATTGGAAGTGACTCCAATGAGTTGTACAAGGCTTGACGACCTGAGGAAAATTCCAGGAACAGAAAGAGCTCATTAAAACTTTTTGTATTTTAATGAGACCCAGGGTGTATTTGCTGCTGAAACCTTGAACTTCAGTTGCTGAGAGGTGATTGAAGAAAATACCCAAAAAGTCAAAAGTAAAACTCACAGTACCTTGAAGTATTAATTGGCCTCATTGAGGATCATTAATGACAAAGCCTCCCCAGGGACTCATTAGGGCAGATTATTGGAGGCCATGATTGCAGAGAGGCAAAGGTGCTGTGCTGGTAGCTGTAAGGCTGAGAAAAGCCTGGGTTTGCTTGGTAAAGCAGAAAGACCAAACCCTGACCCCCAGGCCCTGGGAAGGCAGATCTGGCTGCAACTACAGTGACACTGGTGTCATGAACATTCTCACAAAACTGGGAGCAGTTAATCCATTTAATAGCAAAGACAAGCCTGTGGAGTTATGAGAGATCATAGAATTATCAGGGTTGGAAGAGACCTCCAAGATCATCAAGTCCAACCCTTAATCCAACACTATCATGATTACTAGATAATGGCACTAAGCACCACATCCTGTCTTATTTTAAAAACCTCCAGGGATGGTGAATTCACCACCTCTTTGGGCAGGCCATTCCAATGACTGATTACTCATTCTGTGAAGAACTTTTTTCTGATATCCAGCCTAAACCTTCCCTGGCAGAGTCTAAGCTCGTGCCCTCTTGTTCTGTTGCTGGTTGCCTGGGAGAAGAGTCCGACCCCCACCTGTCTACAACCTCCTTTCAGACAGTTGTAGAGAGCGATGAGGGAACCCCTGAGCCTCCTCTTCTCCAAGCTAAACAACCCCAGCTCCCTCAGCCTCTCTTCATAGGACTTGTGCTCAAGTCCCTTCACCAGTTTTGTTGCTCTTCTCTGGACCCTCTCCAGCACCTCAATATCGTTCTTGAACTGAGGGGCCCAGAACTGAACACAATACTCAAGGTGTGGCCTCACCAATGCCGAGTACAGGGGAAGGATCACTTCCCTCGTCCTGTTGGCCGCACTATTCTTGATACAGGCCAGGATGCCATTGGCCTTCTTGGCCACCTGGGCACACTGCTGGCTCATGTTTAGCCTCCTGTCAATCAGTACCCCCAGGTCCCTTTCCACCTGACTGCTCTCCAGCCACTCTGTCCCAGCCTGTAGCGCTGCATGGGGTTGTTGTGGCCAAAGTGCAGGACCCGGCACTTGGCCTTGTTGAACTTCATCCCGTTGGACACAACCCATCTCTCCAGCCTGTCTAGGTCCCTCTGCAGAGCCCTTCTGCCTTCTGGCAGGTTGACACTCCCTCCCAACTTGGTGTCATCCGCAAATTTACTTATGATGGACTCAATCTCCTCATCTAAATCATCTATGAAGATGTTAAACAGAACTGGACCCAACATTGATCCCTGAGGGACACCACTGGTGACTGGCCGCCAGTTGGACACAGCCCTATTCACCAGCACTCTCTGGGCCCGGCCATCCAGACAGCTCTCAACCCAGCTGAGACTGCACCTGTCCAAGCCATGGGCATACCAGGAGTATGCCGTAGGAGACAGTGTCAAAGGCTTTGCTCAAGTCCAGATAGACTACATCCACAGGCTTCCCTTCATCCACCAGGTGGGTTACCTGATCATAAAAGGAAATCAGGTTGGTCAGACAGGACCTTCCCCTCATAAAGCCGTGCTGGCTGGGTCGGATCCCATGTCCATCCTGAAGGTGCTGTGTGATTGCACTCAGGATGATCTGTTCCATAACCTTGCCAGGCACTGAGGTCAGGCTGACAGGCCTATAGTTGCCCAGGTCCTCCTTGCCGTCCTTTTTGTGGACTGGCGTGACATTTGCCAACTTCGAATCATCTGGACCCTCCCCAGAGAGCCAGGACTGTTGGTAGATGATGGAGAGTGGCTCGGCATACTCTTCCGCCAACTCTCTCATCACCCTAGAATGGAATCCATCAGGTCCCATTGATTTGTGTGGATCCAGGTGGCTCAGTAATTCATAGACTATTTCCTCCTGGAACACAGGGGAGCCATTTGGTTTCCTGTCTCTATCTGTGAGCTCCGGAGGCCAGTTATTGTGAGGGCCACCTCTCCCACTGGTGAAGACTGAGGCAAAGTAGGTGTTGAGTACCTCATCCTTCTCCTCATTCCTGGTAACTACATTCCCCCCCCAGGTCTAACAAAGAATGGAGGTTTTCCTTGCCCCTCCTTTTGTTATTAATGTATTTATAGAAGTGCTTTTTGTTATCCTTAACAGAAGTAGCCAAATTAATTTCAAATTGCGCTTTTGTTTCTCTGATTTTCCTTCTGCATGTTCTAACTATAGTCCTATACTCTTCCTGAGTAGTCAGCCCTGCCTTCCACAGTCGGTAGGCTCTCTTTTTATATCTGATCTCCTTCAGTATCTACCTATTCAACCAAGGTGGTCGTCTTCCCTGCCGGCTTGCCTTTCGGCTAATTTGTATAGCCTGTTCCTGCACACTCAAGACTTTTTCCTTGAAGCACATCCATCCCTCTTGTACGCTCCTGTTTTTGAGGAGTGTGTCCCAGGGTGTGTTCTGGACCAGTCTTCTGAATAGGTCAAAATCTGCCCTCCAGAAGTCCAGCCTAGAGGTTTAATTGGTGGTCCTCCTTACATCCCTGAATATTGAAAACTGTGTCATTTCATGGTCACTGTGCCCCAGTTGGCCTCCGACTACTACATCTCCCACCAGTCCCTCTCTGTTTGTAAACAGCAGATCTAGTGGGGCCCCACTCCTGGTAGGTTCATTTACTGCTGGAGCAGGAAATTATCCTCCATATGCTCTAAGAATCTCCTAGACTGACTTTTCTCTGCTGTGTTGAGCTCCCAGCAGATATCCGGCAGGTTGAAGTCGCCCACAAGAACAAGGGCTGGCGATTTTGAGACATCTGCCAGCTGCTTGTAGAATAACTCCTCCCCTTCATCATCCTGGTTGAGTGGTCTATAACAGACTCCTACCAGGATGTCAGTCTTGTTATCCTTCCCCCTGATTCGGGTCCACAAGCACTCAACCCTATCGTTGGTGATCTTAAGTTCTACAGAGTCAAGAGACTCTCTAACATACAGAGCCACCCCTCCACCTCTCCTACCCTGCCTGTCCTTTCTGAAGAGCTTGTAGCCACTTATGACAGCACTCCAGTCATGTGAGTCATCCAAGGGTCTCACACACAGCTCCATGTGCATGCAGAAGAGTTGGGTCATAGAAAGTCAGGGTCATAAAAGGGTTCGGTCATAAAAGTACTGGATCATAGAAGAGTCACAGAAAACTTGTGTGTGAGAAGAGTCAGGTCATAGAGGTTTAGGTCATAGAGAAGAATTAGAGTAGTTCAGTCACAGAATGTTCATAGAAGTGTTGAATCATGGAATTCTCAGTTCTTAGAGGATTTAAATCATAAAATTGTCATTAAGCTCTTGGGTCATGGACGAGTCGAATAATCAAAGATTTAAAGAGTCAGGTCATAGAAGATTCAAGTAAAAGACATGTCAGGTCATAGAAGTTTTGGGTCATATAAGGGCTGGTTCATCAAATATTCGAGTCATACAGGAGTTGGACCACAAAAGTGTGTTAAAAGCTTTTGAGTTGTGTCACAGAAGAGTCAGAGAAAGTCAGAGAAGAGTTGAGTCATAGAAGCCTTGGTTCATAAAGGTTCGGTTCATAGAAGGCTCAGGTTCTAGAGAGTTGGTTCATAGAAGAGTCAGGTCATGGAGAAGTCACAGAAGAGTAGGGTGATAGAAACGTTGGGTCATAGAAGAGCAACAGAGGAGTTCATTTGCGGAGGTTTCATAGAAGTGTTGGAGAATAGAAGGCTCATTGAAGAGCTGGGTCATAGAAAGGTTATGTCATGGAAATGTCCAGTCATAGAAGAATTGGTTAATTGAAGGGTTTGGTCATAGATGTGTCTGACCATAGAAGTACTGGGGCATTGGTTACTTGTGCCTTAGAAGAATCAGGTCATAGAAGGGTCACAAGAAGATTTGGGCTATGGAAAGTCACATCATAGAAGAGTCAGAAAATAATCAGGTCATGAAAGATCACACAAGACTTTTGTGATCTTCATAGAAGGCTCAAGTCATAGAAGGGCCTGGTCATGTAAGAGAGAGGTGACAGAAGATTCCTCTTATAGACGAATCAGGTCACAGACAAGAAATAGGAATGTGCAGTCATAAAAGGTTCTTAGAAGGTTCAGGTCTTAGGAAGCTCATAGCAGAGTTGGTTCGTAGAATATTTGGGTCATGGAAGAGTTCAGTCATAGAAGTGTGAGAGTTTAGTCAGGTAATAGAAGAGTTTGGTTATAGAAGGGTGAGCTGGTTTGAGCTAGCATTCCCAAGCTCTCCTAAGAAAATTGGAGTCATTTAAGGGTTATAGAAGAGCTGGGAAACCAAATACTCAACTCATAAAAGACTCATAGAAAGGTCATATAACATGGGGTCATATAAGACTTATTAGAGGAGTCAGGTAATAGAAGTGTCAGGTCATAAAGGCCAGGGACATACAAGAGTTCCATCATAAAAGGATAGTGAGACACAATCTGCCAAAGGAAAATTCCAGGAACAGAATCCAAGGGGACAAGGTCTGGGGCAAAACCTTTAGTTCCCCTGCTTATCCTTTGCACATTTTCGAAAAGGACATGCAATGTGTGAGTGAATGGGAGTTCCCAGAGTCTCCATGACCTTTGGAAGATGATGGAGAGTCGCCTCACTGTGACATTGTGTTGCTCATTCAGGTCCCTGGGATGCTGCCCTTCCTGTTCCATAGACTGGGAAGGATGGTTTTCACCCTGACTTGATCCCCACCCACCACTGGCTGATCTCCTCCAGAGTTCTGCCTTGAGTCACAGAGGTATGGGAGACCTTGCTGGGGAAGAGAGAGGCAAAGAGAACACAGGGAATCTCAGATCTGTCTACACCTGCTCTTCCTAAATTCAGCAGAGCCCACAAGGTGTCTTTGATTCTTCTTTAATAGTTCCTGAAGCAACAAACACTCATTATGGTTCCCTTGAATTGACTTTTGAATTGAGACTGCACTTTGGTCTGGACCTTTGCTCAGCCTGGAGGATTCTGTCCTTGAAGTCCATCTGTCCTGAGCTCTGTCACCAAGTCATAGCTCTGTCTCCCACAGTTACAGCTTCAGATCCTCCTGCCTGTGGCCTTGGCTGAAGGATTTCCTGCCTGTTTGGGCTGACGTCCTGCAGCTGTGGCACCAGGCAAGGTCATCCCTGTCATAAAGAAACCTGATACCAAGTGTCCAAGACCCTGTGTGTGCAAAGACTTTGCTTAGAGCAGAGACATAATTTCGACAGAAGTTTAAGGAATATCTGCCTAGTTTTAAGACTACAAAATCAGAATAAAATACCTAAATTCACATAATTGAAGAAATCTCCTGCTTGGATGAATTAGACCCTTTGCTGTAATTTTCCTGGTGACCTAATGCTGGGGCAAGAAAAAGTAATTCTCATGCCCAAATCTTTTTGTAGTAGGAGAAAAGACAGAGCAGGAAAGAAGAGTCTCTACAGTGGCAAGAGAGGGAACATCAGAGATTGCATCAGCCTGTTTCAGAGCAGTTTTCCACGGAGCCTCAAGGGAGCACGGAGGGGGCAGAGCTTGGCTGGACTCCTGGGGTGATAAAAGATCAAAATGAGAGGATGGTTCTGCAAAGAGACAGTTCTGCCTTGGAGCAGCTCCTCTGCAAAGTGCAGCAGGGCTGAGGGCACTGCCTGCAGGCAGTGAGGGGAGAGGAGGGAGGCAGAGAGAGGTTAAAGGCAGCGTGGGGTGGGAGGATGCTGAGAGCTCACTGAGATAGGAATCCTCACAGCCCTTCACACAGTAAGTCTCCGGCTGTAGGACAATGCAGGTGCAGTTCCTGGAGTGATCTCCTAAATCTGGCACATCCCACAGTTTGTCAGAATGTCTCTCCCAGTGACTCTGCTGCAGAGAAGAACCTGCTGTGGAGCAGGCCTTCCCTGTTGCACTATGAGAGGGACAGGGCATGAGGGCTGCCTTGTGTTGGGAACGAGTGCAGGCCTGTGCTCTCAGGAGTGTCCCTGGCTGTCCTTGAGAGCAGGGTCCCTACACCCCAGGGTCTGTGTGCCGTGGCAGGAACTCTGCCACCTACCAGGGTCAACCTGCCCGGGGATCTCCCCAGGATGCTGTGGGAAGAAGCTGTGCATGGAGGGACTGACTCCTTGTAGGGTAGGGCAGGGTCCTTCTGCTGTCGAGAGGGTGCTGTGTGCATCAGGGCTTCTCACAGCTCCAGATCAGCTCTAGGAAACTCCCCAGGGGACATTGCCAGAGAAAGTTCTAGGCAGAGTTTGCTGTAAAGATAAGGAGATCTCCTGGGTCATAGTTTTCAGTTTTCTCATCTGAGAGCAGGGATAGGAGGGGGGAGTGGGGAGGGAAAGAGAAATAGAGAAGGGATTTTCAGGATTGAACAAGTCATTCTATGGCCTGAACTCTTTCCTTGAGTGATCAGTAGGTCTGCTAATGGCAAATCCTCTGCCTATGGCCACTCCTCTGCCCATGGTCAGCACCAGCATCACCCCTGCTGGAACCATCATGTTTTCTTGCCCTTTTGTACCTCCAAACAGGAACACGAGCCCAGCCAGTGCCCTGCAATTAAGTAAGATTCTGTAGGTCCAGGGAGAGTGCACAGAGGTTTTATTGGAGTCTATGACTGCTGAGAGGGAAATGACATGGGACAAGGAAATACCTTCTATAAGTAATCTTTCCAGACAACATGGATAGGAGAGGAAAGTTAAAATAGAGATGATGTGGAAGGGAGAATTCAGAAAGCCCTGTATGAGTGGGTCTGTGAGTGCTGGCAGGGAAAATACAAGCGACAGGGAAAATTCAAGGAGGAAAATCTCCACACAATAGGGATAGGATCAGGAAAGGAGGGGAATATGAAACCAGATACCTTGTAGGAGGGAGAATTCCATGAAGTTCTGTGTGATCCACTCCAGTGCAGACCTCTTGCTCTGAGCAAACCTCCTGGCCTCCTCTCCCACCCAGAAAAGCCCCTGCCCTCAGGGCTGTGGGCTCCAAGGCAGAACCACCTCCTCTGCACCACAGCTACAGTGCCCTCTCCAGAGCAAAGGGGCTGAGAGCAACTGCCTGGCACCGTTGGTGTCTGGGAGGGGCTGTGCACATTTGGAGAAGGGTAACACTGTCTGTGTGACCCGCTGCCTCTGCTCTTGCCTCTCTCAGACAGACCCTCACTCTCTTTCTCACACTTTTGCTGTTGTTCTCTTGTTCTGGCTGCCAGGCTCTCTGAGGATGGGATTTTCAGCTGCAGAGTCACACCCTGACCTTGTGGCTCCTTTCCTACAGTTGTGTCCATGGGCACACGTGTCCCAGCTTTTCTCTGAGCTGTGAGGCTGTGGGAAATGCAGTGAGTTGTGCTGGGTAAGGAGTTGAATCTTCCTTCATCAAAAGCCATCATGAGGACACTCAGCTTTCTCCTTAAGTTGTCCTCTTTTGAGCTTCCTTCAAGGGTGAAAATCTTTCCTATCACATCTTTGTGTTCCCTGAAAGCCCCATGGAGAAGCGCAGAGATGGTATGAGAGCGAAATTGTTGTTGTGTTTGTGAAATGATCCCCGTGTGTCCTGGGCTGGAATTGGATGACGAGACCTTAAGAAAAAGGGTGAGGCATTGAGTGGTATGAAGTGGATCCCTCTTCTCTGAACAGAGCATAGTAGCAGGAAGAGGACGAATGAAAAGTTATTTGATTTTATTCAGAGAAGTCTCCCCTAACTCATCTCTGAATTTTCCTCCTTTGATGTGGCCTCATGTCCAGGTGCAACAGATATCCAACAGGAGCTCCATTACCCAGTTCTTCCTCCTGTTTCAGACAAAAGAGACGTGCAGCTCTTGATCTTCTGGCTCTTCCTGGGCATCTACATGGCTTCCCTCCTGGGCAATGGCTTTGTCATCGCCATAGCCTGTGACAACCACCTCCACACCACTACATACTTCTTCCTCCTCCTCAACATCTCCCTTCTTGGTATGGGTTCCATATCTACAACCATCCCCAAATCCATGGCCATTTCTTACGCAGGATGTGTTGTCCAGGTCTTTTTGTGTTATTCTTGTTTGCTGCAGAGTATTCTCTTCTGACCATCATGGCCTATGACCGCTACATTGCCATCTGCAAACCACTGCACTACAGGACCCTCCTGGGCAGCTGCGCTTGTGTCCACATGGCAGCAGCTGCCTGAGGCTCTTGGTTTCTCATTGCTCTGCTGCACACGGCCAATATATTTTCCCTGCCCCTCTGCCAGGGCAATGCTGTGGACCAGCTCTTCTGTGAAGTCCCCCAGATTCTCAAGCTCTCCTGCTCAGATGCCAAACTCGGTGAGTTTAGGCTCATTGCAGTCAGTGTCTTTGTAGCATTTGGCTGTTTTGTTTTCATTGTGGTGCTGAAGATCCCCTCTGAGCAGGGACAGCACAATACCTTTTCCACCTGCCTCCCTCACCTGGCTGTAGTCTCACTTTTTTTGATTGCTGTCATGTTTGCCTACCTGAACCCCTCCTCCTTTTCCTCCACCTCCTTGGACCTGGTGGTGTCATTTCTGTACTTGGTGGTCCCTCCATCAGTGAATCCCCTCATCTACAGCATGAGGAACCAGCAGCTGAGGGATGCAGTGTAGAAACTGATAACTGAATGTTCTTCATAAGCAATAAACTGCATAGCATTTTTAATGTAACTCTTTGCTGGCCTGTCTTCTGTATCTCTTGGTGTCATGGTGGTGGTTCATGTTGAACTCTTAGAGTCCCAGTACTGTGGTGTTTTAAACCCAGTAGGCAGCTCAGAACCACACAGCTGCTCACTCACTCTCCCCTGGTGGGATGGAGGAGGGAATCAGAAGGATTAAAGTGAGAAAATCCACGGGCTGGGACAACAACAGTTTAATTGGTAGAACAACAGCTGTGCGTGCAAGAAAAGCAGACCGAGTAATCCAATCACTCTTTCCCATCAGCAGGAAGGTGCTCAGCCATTTCCAGAAAAAGAGGGCTCCATCACACGTAGTGGTTACTTGGGAAGACAAATACCATCACTCTGAATATCCCCACTTCCTTCTTACCCCTCAGGTTTTATTGCAGAGTGTGGCATGCTATGTTAGAGAACATCTCTTTTGTCAGCTTGAGTCAGCTCTCCCAGCTGTGTCCCATTCCAGCTTTTTGTGGAGCCGAGCCTACTTGCTGGCAAGGCAATGTGAAGAGCAAAAAATTCCATGATGCTGTGTAAGCCCTGCTCAGCAAAAATGGAAAAATCCTTGTGTTACCAACACTGATTTCAGCACAGATCCAAACCACAACCCCATTCCGGCTACTGTGGAGAATTTTAATTCTACCCCAACTCAAACCAACAAAATAAGCTAAGTGACTTCTCATCCCTGATCGGCCGTATGGACACCAGTGAGATCCAAGGCACCTGTGGAACCCAGGCATACTCCTAGCTTAGCGTGTATGATGATACCAGAGACGTCACCTGTCCCTGTGCAAGTCAGGGCCCTGCTCCTGGGCTGAGACCTCCTCAGCCACCAGTGATATCACAATTGGCTGCAAAGACAGAACCCTTCTCCTTCCCTAACAGCTACAGAGGCACCAGGGCCATCAAAAGCAGCCTCACCAGCCAGAGTCCTGCTCCTCCCCTATCACCTAATCAGCCACGTATGACACCACATGCACCAGCACAAGCCAGGAGCTCACTCCTGCTTTGATGACTCTTCACATAAATATATCGTCATAAGTGCCTGTGTTGGGCAAGGATTTTGGTAGTGCTCAGGCAGGGGTACAGGGACAGCTTCTGCTGGGTACTGCTTGGAGGCTGCTGGGAGCTGGAGCCAGCTGGCTCTGGGGTGGAACTGCTTATGGACAAGGCTAAACCAAGGTGCCCAGGGGAGGCCACGACCCTGTAGTAAAACATGCTGGAGCAGGTTGTTGAAGGCTGCAACCTGCGCTAAGGACTCACAATGGAGAAGTTTGTGGAGGACTGTCTCCCATGAGAGGGACTCCAGATAGGAGCATGGGAAGAGATTGACGGAGATAGATTGGTGGAGCAACACCCCACCATCACTGAGATCAAGGCAGCAGATGGAGACCCCACAAGAAGCAGAGAATCCCCTACCTTCTTTCCGAGGAACAGAAGGAGGGAATGTAAGAGACAGGTGGGACTAGAAACAGGTCCATGCTCAAGGTGGAAGTGAATACCCTCTCAGTTTCCTTCACCTTCCCAGTTGCACAATAGGCATGACCCTCTGGAACCTCAGGGCCAGGTGAATGAGGAGGTGAAAGTCCATCCAGGGTTTGCCTGGGTTGAGACAGTCAGCCCCATACATCATGACAGCCTCTCTTAAGGAAACAAGCAGGGTAATTGTCTTCAGGATTCCCTTCTGAGGGGAATGGAGGGCTTGAAGTGCTGACCAGACTCATCCCACAGGTCAATCTGGTGCCTCCCTGGGGACTGGGTTAAAGACATCACTGGAAACTCCCTGGTCAGTTTTGGCCTTCTAATTATTACCCGCTCTGGTTCTACAGGCAGGTGGTGATGTGGTTGCAGAGAGAAGTCCAAAAGCCATCAAAAGGGACTTCAGGGCATTGGGGCATTGGTTGAAGAATCAGGAGCACAAGCAGTGTTCTACTCAATCCCATTAGTATGGGGGGAAGAACATTGAAAGGAATTGGAAAACTCACCTGATTAACATGTGATTCCAGGGCTGGTGCCATTGGTGGAATCATGGGGAGGTTTACTCAGCACTGGGGCTGCTGGCAGCAGATGCAGTTCAGCTGTCTCAAAGAGGGAAATGGATTCTTGTTGGTGGGGCTCATTGAGAGGGCTTTAAACCAGGACTGAAGGGGGAAGGGGTTATAACAAGGCTCACTATGGATAAGTCCAAGGTTATTGAGTCAATGTTGGCAGCAAAACCCGTAGCCCAGCTCAAGTGCATCTACACCAACACAACAAGGGCAACAAAGAAGAGGAGCTGGAAGCCCTTTGTGTGGGATTGCTGTGATTTAGTACTCATCACAGAAACATTATTGGATGGCTCATGACTAGCGCACTGCAATAGATGGCTGTAGGCTCTTCAGAAGGGCCAGCAAGGAAGAGGGGAGGGTGGGGAGGCTCTGTGTGCTGGAGAGGGGTTTGATTTCATAGAGTTCAATTTTTGTGATGTTGTTGTAGTTGAAGATATTTCTCCCTTGGGAGTGGTGGGGAGGGGGACTGGCCAGCTTGGTGGGGGACCAGCCAGTCTGATGGGACCCTGAATTTCCAGTGGGGCAGCATTACTAGGGACATCCCAGGAAGAGGGAGTGGCTTCTGGCACAGGACTTGCTGCCACAAGTTTTGGCAGGGAAAGGAGAAAGCCGTGACTCGTGTGTACAATGCCTGGGAGAGAGCAGCGTTCAGGATCATTAGACCTGTTCCATGGGGTCTGTACCATTTTTCTTCAGAGAGAGAGAGAGAAGAGGAGGAGGACTCTGGTCAGCAGCAACTGGATTTCTTTGCGGACTTTCTGGATTTCTTTCCCGATCATTCCTTCCTCCCTGCCCCGTCTGTGCCTCCGTGGTTTCTCCTAGGCATGGATTTCCAACCCTCCTTGCGACTGCCCTTCCCCCACATGAGTTTTGTTTTGCGCTTGGAGCCCAGTTGGACCACGGAAGACTTACTTAACTTGTTTGAGGTGTTGGGTTTTGAACTGTTTGGTTTGAAGTGCTGGGTTACAGCGTTGGTGTCTGTTTGGTTCTGTTTGGTTACAGATATATTTTGTGTTGAGAACAGTTATCTTTTCCTATGCAATTTCCTATCCTCCTCTTGATTTAAGTCTATTAATTGAAAAAGGCTGTGGTGATTTTCTTGTGGGAGATATAACCCCGAAAAACATTTTAGTTTTTCCTTTAAACCAAGACGATTGAGAGCAGCCCTGAGGAGAAGGACTTGGGGTGCTGGGGAATAAGAAGCTCCTGTGAGCTGGAAACATGTGCTTTCAGCCTAGAAAGCCAACTGTGTCCTGGGCTGTATCCACTGAAGTCTGACCAGCAACTCAAGGGAGGGTATTCTGCCACTGTACTCTGCTCTGGAGAAAACCTCACCTGGAGTCCTGTGTCCACTTCTGGAGTCCTCAGCATAGGAAGGACATGGATCTGTCGGAGCAAGTCCAGAGGAGGCCATGGAGATGTTGCCCAGGGAAGTGGTGGCTATCTGGTGCCCAACAGGGCCTCAAAGGGTTTGAGAAGAACCGTTACCACAATTACCACCAATTTATGTAGAAGACACGCTGGGCCAACGAGGGTTTGCATATAGCAAAATAACAGTCCTAGGCCATGGCAGTGAGAAGAGAATACTCTGCACCAAGCAAGAACAATACAGAAAAGACCCGGGCAACACATTCTGTATAGTGGATGTTCCTGGTGTCCAAGAGACAAATAGCCATGGCTTTGGGAACAGTGGTGGAGATGGAGCCCGGGTCAAGGACAGAGAGGTTGAGGAGGAAGAACTACATGGGGGTGTAGAGGTGGTGGTCACAGGATATAGTGGTGATGATGAGGCCATTTCCCAGAAGGGTAGCCAGGTAGAAGGCCAGGAAGAGCCAGAAGTGCAAGAGCTGTTGTTCCCTTGTGTCTGTCAATGCCAGGAGGAGAAACTGGGAGCTGTTGTTGGACATTTGCTTCCTCTGGCCATGAGGCACTGTCATGAAAGGAAAACCAATGAAAATTTAAGGGAGATTTCTCTGAGCAAAACAGAAACAATTTCTCATTCACCCTCCCCCTTGAACACACCCCCTTTCCCTTTTCAGTTCTGTGCCTGGAGCCCTACTTGGTGCTGCTAAAGAAGCTGTGAGGAGCAGGGCCTCTGCCCAGTGGTGCTGAGGAGTCAACCCTTCTCTGCAGCAGTGGGGTCATGGAAACGGTGGGGACTGTGGTCTCTCCTGGGATTCGTCTTTGTCCACTGGAACTGCTCCTGGTGAAGAAGTGCCTTGTCAACATCAGCACTCTCAGAGGTGAGGAACTGTGAGAAGAGAAGGCCTTCTGAGAACTTTGGGTTTTCACACCTCCTTCTCTCCCACCCTTGGGACTGTTCTTGGGTTTCAGAAGCCATTAGCATTTCTGCTGCACTCAGGGAGAGTAGAGGAAGACCTGCGAAGCAAGAGGATTGCCTGAGGGGAGTGTCTCTGTCCCTTGGTCTTGTCCCCAACTGCTCTGGGCTTGCACCTTCCAGAGATGGATGGGAATAACACTCCCATGTTTCTCTGAAAAGCCATCAGTACCACTCAATGTCTCACCCTTTCCTAAGGTATCAGCACCCACTTTCAGCCCAGGACATACACAGATCATTTCACAAACCCCGTAGCATTTTCTCTGTCAGAGCATCTCTGCAATTCTCCATGTGGTTTTCAGGTGACACAGAGATGCTATAGGACAGGTTTGCATCCTGGAGGGAAGCTCAGAGCTTGGAAGGAAACCTCGGGGAGACAGCCGATTTCCTCATGATGGCATTTGATGACAGTCCTTCCACAGCCCCTCTTACTGCATTGCCCACAGCCTCTCAGCTCAGAGCAAAACTGGGACACGAGTTCCCATGGACACAACTGCAGGAAAGGAGCCACCAGGTCTGTGTGGGACTTTGCAGCTGAAACTCCCATCCCCAGAGATCCTGGTAGCAAGAACAAGAGAACAACAGCCATAACACAGACAAGTGGAGAAAGAGGGAAAAAGAGAGTGAGGGTGTGGCTAGGAGAGGCCAGGGCAGAGGCAGCTGGGCACGCAGACAGCATTACCCTTCCCCAGCTGTGCACGGCCCCTCCCAGACACCAACAGCGCCAGGCAGTTGCTCTCAGCTCCTGTGTTCTGGAGAGTGCACTGGAGCTGTGGCGGCAGAAGAGGTGGCTCAGCCTTGGAGCCCAGAGCCCTGAGGGCAGAGTCTTTGCTGGGTGGGAGAGAAGGCCTGGGGGCTTGCTCAGAGGAAGGGGTCTGCATTAGAAGGGATCACATAGACCTTTCTTACTTCTCTGTCCCGCAGTGTTTTTAGTTTTGCTTTCCTCTTATGCCCTGATCATATCCCTTCTGCCTGGAGATTTGCCTTTTTAGAGGTGTTTCCCTGTCCCATATCTTTTCCATGTCCCTGCTCACAGACCCCATCCCATCTGCTGTACACCTACCTTGACTTACAGAATACTTTCTCTTTTAAATGGCATTTCCTGTGCGCATGTTCTTGTTTTCAGGTGGGAAGCAGATGACCCTGGTGAACCTGCTGTGAAACAGGATGAAGAATCACTGATGTTCCCTCTCTCAACTGATGAGAGACACTGTTTTCCTGCAGTGACCAGACTATATGTCCCTTCAGTGGAAGAAAAAGGGATGCAAGGCTCTTGGGTCAATGAGAGAAATGGTGGGACTGGGGACGTGAGGAGCAAGGCTGCCCATGCAGTGTCAGGCCTCAAGGGTCTGATTCTTCATGCTGCTCAGACCTCCTGAGGAGATACCCTGCATCAATGTCTTTTGGAGAATTATTCTGCCTCCTCTCATCTGAACAGAAATGTAATGAAATATAAACTTTACATTAGAAATGCTAGTTATTAAGCACAATTTGAAATATTCCTTTTTAACCACTCTGGGAAATGACTCCAATGAGCTGTGCAAGACCTGAAGACTTAAAGAAACCTACAGGAAGAGAATGAGCTTGTTAAGGCTTTTTCTATTTTAATGCGACCCACGGTGTATTTGCTGATGAGTCCATGAACCTCAGCTAATGAGAGAACATTGAGAAAACCTGTCAAGAAGTCAAAAGCAAAACTCACCAAATCTTGAAGTATTAATTGGTCTCAGTAAGGGTTGTTACTGAGAAAGCCTCTCCAGGGACTAGTTAAAGCAGATAATTGGAGGCTATGATTGAAGGGAAACAAAGGCACTGTGCAGGCAGCTCAGATGCTGAGAAAAGCCTGGGTTTGCTTGATGAACTAGAAAGGCTAAGCCCTGACCACCAAGCCCTGGGAAGTCAGATCTGGCTGTGACTACAACGACACTGGCGCCATGGGTGTTCTCTCATTCCTGAATCAAATTTGAGGCAGTTATTCCATTTAATTCCAAACACAGGCTTGTAGAGTTATGTGAGATGCCAAGGCATCTCATAGCTCCATGCAGGTGCAGAAGACTTGGGTCATAGAAGGACAGGGTCATAAAAGGGTTGGGTAATAGAAGAGTCACAGAAAACTTGGGCTTGAGAAGACACGCGTCATAGAATATCCGGGTCATAGAGGAGTAATAGAGAAGTTCATTCATAAAAGATTCATAGAAGTGTTGGGTCATAGAAGTCTGATAGCAGCATTGGGTCACTGAAGATTCAGATCATAAAAGGGTTTTAGAATTTTCAAGTCATGGAAGAGTCAAGTCATAGAAGTGGCACTCTAGGTTTTAGAAGGTTTTGGTCATAAAAGGGACATAGAAGGGTTGGTTCAGAGAAGTGCTGGTTTAAAGAAGGGTCTGGTCATAAAAGAGCCATTGAACAGTCGCATTATTGAAAAATTAGCTCACACAAGAGTCATAGAAGTGTCACTCCATAGAAGAGTTACAGAAGAGTCAGGTCATATAATAGTCAGGTAACAGATGTGTCAAATCATATAAGGGTTGTCACAGAAGTATTTGGTCTTAGAATAATTCAGGTCATAGAGGAGTTGGGTAACAGAAGAGTCAGGTCATAGAAGACTCATGGAGAATTCAGGTCGTAGAAAGTCACAGACGTTTTAGAGAAGAGTTGGGTCATGGAAGGCTTGGTTCACAGAAGTGTGAAGTTTTAGAGGACTCATATAAGTCAATTAAGAGTGGGATGACAGAGGAATCTGCTCATAGTAGACTCAGAAGCGTTGAGTCATGGAAAGAGCACATCAAAGAAGCTTCAGGTCGTACAAGGGTCATAGAAAAGTGAGGTCATAGAAGAGTCAAGTCATGGAAGAGTCATAGAAGAATTAAGTCATTGAAAGTCAAAGAAGAGTAAGAAAATAGTGGGTTTACAGAATATCATAGACAGGTTGTGTCATAGAATGCTGGAGTCAAAGGTCTTGGTCATATAAGAGACAGGTCACAGAAGAGTTGGATTATGGATGAATTGGGTCACAGAGGAGTAATCCAAGAGTTCAGTCATAGAAGGTTCATAGAAGACCTGACATAGAATTTTTGGATCATAGGAGAGTTGAGTCATAGGAGCGTGAGAGTTTATTCAGGCAATAGAAGGGTTTAATCATAGAGGAGTATTAGAAGAGTCAGGTCATAGAAGTGTTGGTTCGCATAAGGGTTGGGTCATAGAATGGTTGGGTCACAGATTATTTGAGTCATACAAGAGTAGGGTCACAGAAGATTGCAGTCATAGAAGACTCTTAGAGGAGTCGGGTCATAAAATATCATAGATGGGTTAGAGAAGAGTTGGGTCACAGAAGGCTTGGGTCACAGACAGCTCAGTTTTTGAAAGAGTCAGGTCATATAATACTTGAGTCATGGAAGAGTCACAGAACAGTGGTGTGACAGAAGGGTCAGGTCATAGAAGAGTCATGTCATAAAGGAAAAATGAAAGTGTAAATTTTTAGGTAGTTTGTAGAAGTTTTGGGTCATAGAAGTCTCAGTTCACAGAAGATTCAAGTAATAGAATGATCATAGAATATTTAGGTCATGAAAGAGTTGAGTCATAGGACCACAATAGTTTATTTGACTTTCATAAGTGTTTGGTCACATAAGGGTCATGGATAGGTCAGTTCAAATAGGGGGTCGAGTCATAGAAGAATCAGTTCATGGAAGGATCATAGAAGAGTCAGGTGATAGAAGAGTCAGGTAATAGACATGTCGGTTCCTGTAAGTGTTGGGTTGTAGAATAGTCTGGTCATAGAATGTTTATAAAAGTGTCAGATCATAGAAGGATGATAGAAGAGTTGGGTGATAGATAGGTCACATCATAGAAGGGTCAAGTCATAAAAGAGGTCATAGAAAGATCAGGTAATAGAAGTGTCAGTTAATAGTAGGTTTGGTTCAAGGACAGTTGGGTCACAGAAGAGTTGGTTCCTGGAAGAATCAGATCATAAAAGAGTCTGTAGAGAAGTCAGATTACAGGAAATCAGAGAAAAGCCAGAGAAGGTCAGGTCTTAGAAGGCCTGGATCATAGAAGACAAGGGTCATAGAGGATTCTGGTCATAGAGGAGTCATAGAAGAGTGGGGTGATAGAAGAGATGGGTCATAGAACAGTTCAGTTCTAGAAGGCTTATAGAAGCATCGGATCACAGAAGTGTCATAGAAGTGTTGTTTTTAGAAGACTGCTCACAGAAGTTTCACAGAGCATTTAGGTCTTATAAGGTTCATGAAAGAGTAGAAACATAGAAGATTTGGGTCATCAAAGAGCCATAGAAGGGTCATATAAACGTCAAGTCATAACATAGTGGGGTCATAGAAGAGGTGGCTTGTATAAGAACCTGATCATTGCTCAGATCATAGAAGGGCCAGGTCATAGAACTGTTGGCTCAAAGAAGGATGGTGAGAAACAATGTGCCCTAGGTAAACCCATTCTCCTTCTTTTTGAGACATCCAGGACTGGAAAAGGTCTGGGAAAAAAGTCTATACTGCCCCTGCTCACCCTTTGGGCTTTTTTGAAAAGGACATGCAATACGTGAGTTGTGCCAGTTGTCAAGGAGCTCCCTCAGTCTCCATGAACTTCGGAAGATGATGGAAAGTGACCTCACTATGAAATCATTCAGCTCACACTGTTCCCTGGGATGCCACCACTCCTGTCCCATATTTTGGGAAGGATTGTGTTTGCTCAAGGGATTCATGACTTGATCCCCACCCACAGCTGCTTGATCTCCTCCAGAGTCCTGCACTGAGTAACAGAGGTCTGGGACACCTTGCTGGGGAAGACAGAGGCAAAGGCGACACAGGGAATCTCAGATTAATCTATGACTGTTCTTCCTAAATTCAGCAGTGTCCAAACAGTGTCTTTGTTTCTTCTTTAACTGATCCTGAAGCAAGAAACACTCATCATGGTGACCTTGAACTGCATCTAAAGTTCAGAGTGGGTTTTGGTCTGGCCCCATACTGAGCTTGGAGTCTTTGAAGCCCATCTGTCCTGAGCTCTGTCACCAAGTCATAGATCTGTCTCCCATAGGAATGACTCCAGGTCCTCCTGCCTGTGCCCCTGGCTGAGGGCATTGCTGCCCATTGGGGCTGAAGCCCTGCAGCTGTGGCACCAGGCAAGCTCATCCCTGCCATAAGGAAACTTGGTACCAGGCATCCAAGACCCTGTGAGTGCAAAGGCTGTGCTTGGAGCTGAGACATGGCTGGGACAAAAGAGAGATTAATGTCTTTCTAGTCCCCAGGTCTAAAGACTCAGGATGAAATGCTTAAAATCACTCAATGAAACATATCCACCAGCTTAAAAAAATCAGGTCATTCCCTGTCACCTTTCTGGTGTCCTGTTTAATACCGGAACAATAAAAATGATTCTCATGCCCAGCTACTTTTCTAATAGGAACAATGACACTGCAGGAAAGAAGTATCTCTCCCCAGCTCAGGGAGGGGCCATCAATGATTCCTTCAGTCTGTTTCACAGCAGGTTCCCCTGGAGACTCAGGGGAACCTCGAGGCAGCCAAGACAGGACATAGCAATTGTAGCCTTGGGCTGCTTCTCTGCTGCTGAGCTGGACTGGTCTACTGGGATAGAGGGAGCTCATGGCAAGTGGGCAGCGCTACAAAGAGCCAGTTCTGCCCAGGAGCAGCTCCTCTGCAAAGTGCAGCAGGGCTGAGGGCACTGCCTTCAGGGGAGAGGGCAGAGGAGAGAAGCAGGGAGAGGATAAGGGCAGTGTGGGTTGAGAGGATGCTGAGAGCTCACTGAGGGAGGAATCCTCACTGTCCATCACATGGTAAGTCTCTAGCTGTAGGACAGTGCAAGTGGGGTTCCTGGAAGTGTCTCCTTAAGCTGGCACATCCCACAGTTTGCAGAATGTTTCAGGATGTCTCTTGCAGTGTCTCTTCTGCAGAGGAGAAGAACCTGCTGTCAGACAGGGCTTCCCTTTTGCACTGTCAGAGGGACAGGGCATGAGGGTTGCCTTGTGCTGGGGACAAGTGCAGGTCTGTGCCCTCAGGGATGGCCCTGACTGTCCTTGAGAGCAGGGTCCTTGCACCCCAGGGTCTGTGTGCCCTGGCAGGGACTCTGCCACATGCCAGGGTCAGTGCTCAACCTACCTGGGAAGCTCCCCAGCGTGTTGTGGAGGAAAGAGCAACCCCAGCAAGGCAGGGTGGGGTCCTTCTGCTGTCGAGAGGGTGATGTGTTTGTCAGTGCTGCTCACAGCTCCAGATCAGCACCAGGAAACTTTCCAGGAGGCATTCCCACATGAAGGTCAAGACAAGGTTTACTGTAAAGATAAAGAGCTTTTCCGAGTCTTTGTTTTCAGTTTCCCGCTCTGAGGGCAGGAACAGGAATGATGAGGGAAGGAAAGAGAAATTAAAAAGGGCTTTTCAAGTTTCAAAAATCGTTGAGACTCTTGAGCTATATCCTTCAGTGGTCAGAAGGTCTGTTAATGGTCTCCTAAATTGCCTTCACCAATGCTGAACCCATCAGGATATCCTGCCATGTTGAATTTCTAAACAGGAACATGCACACAGCCAGTGCACTGCAAATAGGTTTGTGTAGGTGAATGCACAGAGATAGGTTGGTGTCTTTTATAAGACAAAAGTTATTGGATAAGGAAACACATCTAGGAGGAAAGTATCCAGGAAGAGGAAGCACAGATAAGATCAAGGAATCACCATAAACTTAAAACAGAGATGTTGTGAAAGGGCGAAATCAGAAAGAACTGGCTAATCCTTTTTCAGTGCAGACCCTTCCTCTGAGCAAGCCCCTCAGTGCCTCCTCTCCCAGCAAAGTCTCTGCCATCAAGACTCCAGGATCCAAGGCTGAACCACCTCCTCTGCAGCCACAGCTCCATTGCACTCTACAGAGCACAGGGGATGAGAGCAACTGCCCGGCACTGTTGGTGTCTGGGAGGGGCTGTGCACAGTTGGAGAAGGGTAACACTGTCTGTGTGACCCGCTGCCTCTGCCCTTGCCTCTCTCAGACAGACCCTCACTCTCTTTCTCACACTTTTGCTGTTGTTCTCTTGTTCTTGCTGACAGGCTCTCTGAGGATGGGAGTTTCAGCTGCAGAGTCACACCCTGACCTGGTGGCTCCTTTCCTGGAGTTGTGTCCATGGGAACCTGTGTCCCACATTGCTCTGAGCTGTGAGGTTGTGGTCAATGCAGTGAGTTGTGCTGGGGAAGGAGCTGAATCTGTCTTAATCAAATGATATAATGAGAAAATTGACTGCCTCCCTGAGATTTCCTCCCAAGTTTTTAGCTCCCCTCCAGGATGCAAACCTGTCCTGCCCCATGGAGAAGCACAGAAATGGTATGGGAGAGAACAATGCTGTTGTTTTCTGAAATGAGCTGTGTGTGTTCTGGGTTGAAAGTGGGTGCTGATACCTTAGGAAATGATGAGACATTGAGTGATGTGAGGTGGATCCCTCTGCTCTCATCTTTTTGTATAACCTGGGAGTGTGATCTCCCATCATCTCAGAAATGTTCAAGCACTGGGCGCCTGGAATTAACACCAATGGACAGAGTAGCTCCCCTCACTCTGTACTCAGCCACAGGTAATGTTCTTGCCTTCCCGGAATCCCTCCACTCTCCCTGAGTGCAGCAAAAATACTGAGGCATTCTGATATTCAAAAACACTGCCCAGAGTGGGGAAAGGAGCTCCAAAAACCAAAACCCTTCAACCTGCCTTTTGTCCTCTGCTTATCCCTGGGAATGCAGATGCTGACAGGCTCTTCTGCACCAGGGAGCAGGTCCATAGGATAAAGCTGAGCCCCAGCAGTGACCTCTTGTAGTGGAATGACTTTTGGATTTTTCAGATCTTCCTTAAAAAAAACAGTCTTTATAGGTCTTCCTTAACAATGGCAATCAGGATCCACGGAAGTATTGCATATCTTTCTTTAACATAACACAACATATAAATAAGGTGTACATAAGGGGGTACGCTCTCTTCTTCTTCCGGCAAGCTGGAGAGCAGGAGGCTCCTTGCTGCTGGTCCTGTCTGGAGCTGAGGCCTGCAGTGGCTGTTGTTGTCTGCCCTTGCGTGAGGGAAGAGTCCTGGGTCAGGTTTAGCTGTTCTGCTTTTCTCAAGGGAAGTGGTGAGATTTTGGTAGTTCTTTACTTTGTTAGTTACTGAGTCTTACAAATGTGCATACCAGCTTTGTTTTAGTTCCTTTTTGTCCTTTTTCCAATTTTCCCTTACCCTCTTCTCTTTCTTGGGAATTTTGCATGATATCCTTACTATATGTAGTTATTTATATTTAGAAAATGCATAAATACATATATTTAGTGTGATTTTGGTTTTTCTATAGCATTGTTTCTTTGAAAAGGGGAAATTTTTGGGAAAGGGGCTTAAACTGAGCATTAGAGAGCTTGGGAAAGCTAGCTAAAACCAACTCACCCCTGTTCCCACTGTTCCCATGACCCCACTGCTGCAGAGCAGGGCTGACTCCTCGGTACCAGTGGGTAGAGGCCCTGCTCCTCACAGCATATTCAGCCAGCACCAAGCAGGGCTCCAGACACAGAGCTGAAGGGTGGTCTGCTGGAAAAGGGAAAAGGTGTGTGTCACAGGGAAAGATTAAATGAGACATGGCTTTGATTTTGCTCAGAGATATCTTCCCTAACTTCTCATTTTTTTCCTCCTTTGACAGTGTTGATGATATTTTGAGCAATGCAGGCCCTGTGCACAACCCCACCTGTGTGGCTACACACAAGGACACTTCGTCCTTGTTAAGCCTGATAAGAAGCTGGTTAGAATAAGTAGAAGAGATACAAAGTTGCAAATAAGAAGCTTGTTAATCGCTATGAAATTTGCTAACTGCAAGCAGACTTACCTCAGCTACATTATGATGTATGCTGATGTATATTTAACCAATCATAAAGTTACAGCTAGCGTATGAACACCTGTAGCGTGAACCCTGGTAAATTTCTGTATAAACAGTGTATCTTTAGTAATAAATTGAGCATTGACTGAATCTCTATGAGACTATATCTTTGACTCCAAGCTCCCGCGCTTCAACTGGCGCCTGAACAGGGACCGGACAGGGACCCAACAAACAGGGACCTGAAGGACCAGCCTGAGTCCTTAGGAACAGGGACCCGAGGAGCAGGAAAAGAGACCGGGACAAGGACCACACCAGACAGGAGGTAGCTGATGGCTCGTTAATTTTTTGTGTGGTTGGACACAGAAGGAGTCTACGTTGGAGCTGGGCAGAGAGGCTCAGAAGGTGGCTTCAGGGGAAGCACCACGTGAGGTAGGAAGGATTGGCCTCCCTTCCCTCTGCCAAATTAGACAATGGAGTCTGAGTTTGCCGCCACTAGGAAATTGTTGTTTAATCTCCTCATTAAACGAGGAGGAGAGGTGGTATCCGAAAAGGCGTTTAAAACCTAAAAGGCATTAATTGCCGAAAAGGCATTAGATAAGCTAATATCCTCGGCATGAGAGACTGGCTTTTTTAAAGTTCCTTCTCTTTTATTTGATGATCATGAATGGAGTGCTCTAGGGGACAAGTTGTGGGACTTGGCTGTTACTGGGAAGGACAAAAATGCATTGAGCTTTGGTGTTACTTGGCGCACTGTTATTAATAGTTTGACTAGCATGAAAGCTGAGACAAAGATAGCTGCCGCTATGGCTCAAGCTATAGTAGCTTCTGCTGTTACTGACAGCCAATTTGGGGTTTAATGGCACCAGTTGCTACGTCAGCTCAAGAGCTGCAAGAGCGCTTTGAGAGTGGTGTTACAGCGACTATTCAGCCCCCACTAACTGCAGCTGTAGAGCCACTTTGTCCTTTATCTCCTTCTGGTACATGCTTTGAATGCAAAGTAGCTTCTGTAGTACACTGTAGGAAGTATTTTAGAAGAATCAGGGCATTTTGTGATCCTTGAAGCCTGTATGCACAACCCAGCCTACATACAGTGACCTTGGCATGTTATGAGAAAGTGGAATGTTAGCTGATAGATAAGAAAGAGAATGTGGAACAGGAGGTTTTAACTGCAGGAGAAGGGGGGCTGCAGGGTATCAGGTAACAGTGCACTAACAGCCCTCATTGACCAATGATGATGTGACAAATGGTACTGTAAAAGCATATATATTCGCTGTAAAGAAGGCAATAAAGGTCTGCTTCAGCTAGCTCATATTGAGTCATCTGATGTTTTCCACAAGCCCGTCTCTCGCATTTGGTGCCTGAACAGGGACACCAACCCGCTGAATCCAGATTATCTGGAGGAGTGATAACCCTGGCCCGCTGAATCCGGATTATCCGGATGAGTGAGGACCCTGACCCGCTGAATCTGGATTATCCGGACGAGCGAGAGCCCTTGAAAGAGGACAGGACTGGAAGAAAAGGCCGTTGTGAGGCACTGAAGAGAAAGTCGATGCTCCGCATGCCGGTAAGATGCGTGACTCAGAATGAAGAAGGAAGCAGCTTAGCAATTATTACTGAAATTCCTCACTGTGTGAGAAGCTGCTGTGCCCACTAAAAAGCTATTACAATTGCTTGTGTGGGCTCGTAAAGTAGGATGTTTTAAGCAGCCGTCTCTCATATTTAGTTTACAAGAGTGGCGTGAAGTTGGGGATGAGCTTTGGGACTTAAATATCACTAAAATAGGAAAAGAACCATTTACTGCTTGTAATACAACTTGGAGAACTGTGATTAATGCCTTGCAAGAGTTACAAATAGGATCGAAATTGGCCACTGCAGCTGTGCAGGCAATAACAGCCCCTGTATCTACAACCGCAGCTGCTCCACCGTCTCACAGCCATAGTCACATTGAAACATTTTTTGGTGTTATTAAGGGTCAATTGAGCGATAGATGTGTGACTCTGTTAACGAGCTATTAAGAGTTAATTATATGTCAAATGAAGCAGGAAAAACAAGCGACATGCCATCAGTCACGAGCAATGTTCATGCTTCGGTGGCCGGAAGTGAACTGACAGACAATACGGAAGAAAATGCAATGACACCCAGTGATGATGTAAGAGTGGGAGGACCCAGCTGTCACAAGAAGTTATATCCACCCTTCCCTCCTCCTCCTCCTGAAGCAGTTTGTTCACCAGGAGACGGGTCATCTGAAGATGAAGCACAGCCGCAACATGAAACAATAATTCCACGCAATAGCGAATTACAAGATCTTAAGAGACAAATGGAGAAAGCCATGAATGCTCTACATCACAGAATGGAACAATCATTGTTGACATTTGCATCACATGGGAGGACTGAAAAATCTGTCCAGGAACTGGCCGAAAGTATTACAAAGCCTTCAGCACCACCTTTAGGTGGTATAGGTAAAAGGTTGTGTTCACCACCATAGATGGACAGTTCTATGATTCCGGCAAAGGTCTGGTAGCTAGTTAGGTGTAATCCAAGATGCCATATTAGAGGGAGATTGGCATCTGGCAGGTAACCTAGCTTTTCCTGTATTGTTTAATCAACATGGTAATAGTTATGAGCAACATGATTGGAAAATTTTACAACAAGTTAAAAAGACTGTGCAGGAGAATGGGATAAAATCTGAAGCCGCTAGGGCTGCTTTAGATTGGATTTTTACAGCAGATGTTAATTCACCATTGTCGAAATTTAGCTAATTTTTTATCTCCTTCACAGCAAATAATATGGGATAGAGAATGGTCTCGTCTTGCAGAACTGGAAGCCACGAGGCAAAGTGATCCACCAGATATGTTAAATGGTATAACACCAGAAATGTTGATGGGATCCGGGGCATTTTCTGATGTAACTTTACAATTGCAATAACCTAGAGCGTTACACCACTTAGCAGCACAATTGGCTCGACAGGCATTTTACGCAATCCCTGATGATGGTCCAACTCCCTCATTTACAAATGTGAAACAAGGGTTAACAGAACCATATACAGCATTTATTGATCTTTTATCAGCAGCTCTTACAGATCAGTCTGACGTGAAGGAGGATGCCAAACAAACAATGTTTAAACTGTTAGATTTTGAAAATGTAAATGCAAAACCAAAATCTATTCTAGCTACATTGCCTAAGGGAGCCGGAGTTGGTGATATGATTGAATTAGCAAATCAGACACAAAATAGTGCCCAAGGTAAATTAATTGCCCAAGCTGTATCGTCAGCAATGGCACCAACAACTAATCCATTGGCTGCTGTAGTACAAAAGATAGGATCAAAACCAATATCTAGTGATAAGCCTGTCATGGGAATTTGTTACAAATGTAGAAAAAGGGGCCACCACAGGAGAAATTGTTCAGTTACTGTGTGGTGTGATCATTGTCAGCTAAAAAAATAAAAAATAAAATAAAATAAACCAACGTACCTTTAGGTGTGTTACAATGACACATTTTCAAAGGTGAATTGGGCTGTGGCACAGACAGGAGAGGGAGCGGTACATGTGATCAGACATTTGACTGTACGCTTTGCAGTAATGGCAGTGCCAAAATGTATAAAAACAGATAATGCCCCTGTATATTTTGGAGGGAGAGTAGAGAAATTTTTGCAAACATGGGGAGTTAAGCATGTTACAGGTATTCCGCATTTGTCCACAGGGCATGCGGTTGTGGAACGAGCACATAGAACGATTAAAGAGTACCTTGCAAAACGGAAGGATGTGGCAGAATTGCATCCGCAGATAGGGTTGGATGGAGAGCTTTTTATGCTTGAATGTCTTGACTTGGTAGCGGGCTTGGAGCAAGCGCCTGTGGTAGTTCGTGGTGGTGATGTGGGGATGAGGGCCACGCCTGAGATGCAGTTGCGTTGTGGGAACCCCAAGACAGGATTATGGAAAGGGCCGAGCCTGTTGCTATTTACTGGTCGTGGTTATAGTTGTGTTTCCACATATCAAGGTCCCTTATGGATTCCCAGTAAATGGACACGCCCAGCGGTCAAGTCGGTCAACCGAACACATGAGAGCGACAGCGAAGAGTAATAAGTATTCTGCCTCAACAACTTTTAACAGAAATTAACAAACCAAGCAAGAGGTTTTGCCCACGATATATAGTTGCAAACATACTTGACCGACTAGGACTGGGGGGGGGGGGGGGCTTGAGAATTGAATTCTGTTATAGCCGTTAATCGTGATCGTAATTGTGTATATTGTAATTGTGCTTTGAATCTTTTATTAGAGTGTGAAGCTTGTAGCAATAGGTCGATAAGAAATAGTCACGTAGCAGCAACTGAAAGTAGTCTTTGTGCTGCACATTTTCACCAGAATTTTGAGGATTTTTATATAGCAGCAGGTGTCATATATAATCAGCCACATTTTTATCATTTTGGATCAGGAAGTGCTTTTCGCCAAGCTAAAGCAATTTGGTCCTTAAAACTTGCCATCCAGCAAGTTAAACAAGCCAAGAAGTCAAGATTGATCGCTTCACAATGTGGACCCAATTGACACAAATTAAAGGAAACAGATGATGTTCTTGGAAATTGATTCTCAACTTGGCATTACAGGCTGGCTAAAACCACTCCTGATTGAAGGAATTTGTAATTTAATAAGTTATTTTAGTAGTCGTGATTTTAATAAGTTGTATGCTGTCTTGTGTAAAGAAAGGTTTAGAAAGAATTGTTCATGCAGCTTGGGTTGTGCAAAAAGAAAAAGGGGGGAATTGTAGGAAGTATTTGAGAGGAATCAGGGCATTTTGTGATCCTTGAAGCCTGTATGCACAACCCTGCCTACATACAGTGACCTTGGCATGTTATGAGAAAATGGAATGTTAGCTGATAGATAAGAAAGAGAATGTGGAACAGGAGATTTTAGCTGCAGGAGAAGGGGGGCTGCAGACTATCAAGTAACAGCACACTAACAGCCCTCACTGACCAATGATGATGTGACAAATGGTACCATAGAAGCATATATATTCGCTGTAAAGAAGGCAATAAACGTCTGCTTCAGCTAGCTTATATTGAGTCGTCTGATGCTTTCCAGAATCACGTCTCCCACAGTACGCCAAAAGATAAAAATGACAGGAGGCTTGTATTGCTGACCCCAAGGGGCGGTAAGCTCAGGAATGACTCCTGAAAAGGTTCCTACTGAGCCAATCCCCACAGCAGTGTCACTACCCCCACCACCTGACACTGTGCCGCTACCTCTTGAGGGATCAGATGATGAGGAAGGAATAACACCAGTCCTTCCAATGGCCCTTCCTGCCTGAGTACCATCCACAGAACAGCTGCCAGAAATAGCGCATTTGTTATCAGATTTGGAGGTGCGAATTAGTGATCGTATTTCTGTCATTGAAACAGGACTGGATAGAGTTGTTTTATCACCAAGTGAAGGATCCCAGCCAGGTGCTAAAACAGAGATAATACAGTCCTGTAGTCTACCCACTACTTCAAATTGGTCCGGTATTATTCGTGATGCTATTTTAGAGGGAGACCGGCAGGCAGCAGGAGGCTTGGCATTCCTGTAATTCATGAGCAAGGTTTAAACAGTCCGCAAAACCGCTATGAACAACATGATTGGAAACTGTTGCAACAAGCTAAAAAGACTGTAACTGAAAATGGCATTAAGTCAGAAGCTGCTCATACAGTCATAGATCGGATTTTTACCGCAGATGTGAATTCACCATTTGATTGTCAAAATTTGGCACGATTTTTACTCACTCCGTCTCGGTATATTATTTGGGAAAAGGACTGGCAACGATTAGCTCAGATGCATGTGGCTGTCCCCAGACAGCAAGGAGACCCTTTGTATGGGATAGCTCCGGACATGTTAACTGGTTCTGGACAATTTGCTAATATCAATATACAGCTACAGTTTCCTAGTGAATATCATGTTCAATCATTTGCATTAGCTCGTCAGACTTTTTTCGTTGTCCCAGACAAGAATCCAATTCCCACTTTCACCCCTGTAAAGCAAGGATTGACTGAAGAATATACCCATTTTATTAATCGTTTGTCTCAGGCGTTAACTCCATACACAGACATGCCAAAGGAATCTAAACAAAATATGTTTAGGTTGCTTGCCTTTGAAAATGCTAATGCAAAGACTAAAGCTGTGCTTGCTACATTACCTAAAACAGCAACAGTGGGCGATATGATAGAGATGGCAAACCATGCAGCTCAGAATCAGCAGTTGAGAGTGGTAGCTCAGGCTCTAGCAGCAGCCATACAACCCACTGCCACCACTATTGCAGCAGCAGTACTAAAGTTAGATTCTAAGCGGAATTCTATTAATCCAGGAGTATGTTTTCGATGTGGGAATAAAAGGCACTTCCAAAAGAGGTGCCGAGTAGCAGTTTAGTGTGATCGCTGCCAAAAGGACATACATGCTGGGTCTGTGTGCCGGATGACCAAAAACGGGAATCGAAGTGCAAAGGGACCGCATGCAAAGACACAAATAGCAGGTCCAATGCTCTTGAGCAACTCTCAGCTCCAGCCACAAGAGGGAGCCTGGGGATTGATTTGGCAACAGCCGTAGATGTTACTCTTACTACAAATATGGTGCATAAAATTCCTACTGGTATTGTGGGACCTATTTTTTATGTTAATAGTGATAAAGAAGCACTCCTGATTAGACGATCATCTGCCGGAGCAGCAAGTTTAATTGTTTTACCGGGTGTCATTGATGTGGACTATACAGGGGAAATATTAATTGCTGCTTACACAATTGACTCCTCCTCTTGTAATCCCTAAAGGGACACGGATAGCACAATTAATACTATTTGAGAGACAAACATGGGGTCATGCAGATTTATCTTCTGTACCTAGTTGTGGTAATCATGCTTTTGGTTCTACCGGAGAAATGGTTGTTAATCTGGTACAGCAAATACAACAGCGTCCCATGGTAAAACTGCAACTTAGCCAGGGTCATGCTTCAATGTCTATTACAGCAATGATAGACACAGGAGCAGATGATACTATTATACAGAAAAAGAAATGGCCTTCTGCATGGACACTTGCCCCTACAATGTTCAAGGAATAGGGGGAGGCTCTCATCCTTTACAAAGTGTACAGCCTGTAAAGTTGTGCTTCCCAGAACGGCAATCAACAACCCTTTGGCCTTATGTGATGCCTTTACCTGGAGGTTTAGGAGGACTGATCGGCAGAAATGTGCTTACCCAGTTGCGTGCAACTGTAAATATCCCTTCTTTCCCTTCGGTTTTTTAGTAGCAACCACTGCTCGTCAGCCGCCAACCCCAGCTATACAATGGAAAACAGATGAACCTGTGTGGGTGGAGCAGTGGCTGCTAACTATTGAGCAGCTGCGTGTTGCACATGAACTTGTGCAAGATCAATTGTGTGCAGGACACATTAAACCTTCTATTAGCCCCTGGAATACTCCTATTTTTGTGATTCCAAAGAAATTCGGAAGATGATGACTTTTACACGACTTAAGGAAGGTCAATGATCAAATGTGGCCTATGGGAGTCCTTCAACCTGGTATGCCACTCCCTACGATGTTGCCGAAAGACAGGAATGTATTGATTATTGATTTGAAGGACTGTTTTTTCACAATTCCATTACAGTCGCAGGACACATTTCGGTTTGCTTTCACTTTGCCTGCCATTAACAAAGCAGCTCCTGCACAGCGTTATGAGTGGGTTGTATTACCTCAGGGCATGAAAAACTCACCCACCATGTGTCAACTGTATGTAGCTTGGGTGTTGCAACCTCTTCGCAATAAGTTAAGTGACACTATTACTTATCATTATATGTATGATATTCTGTTTTGTTGGAAGGACAGTTTTTCTGAGTCCTCTATCAATGAGGTTGGTAAGCAACTAAAACTGACGGGTCTTGTTATTGCACCCAAAAAGATTCAAAAACACTCTCCATGGAAATATTTGGGCTGGAAAATAGATGCCTCCACAGTTGCCCCACAAATATTCATACCCTTAATGATGCACAGAGATTGGTAGGGGATTTACAGTGGATTCGCAATTTAATAGGGATCACTAATGAGGACTTACACCCCCTTATGGACTTAAAAAAAGGAACTGATCCCACTGCCCCTGTAAATTGGACATCTTCTCACCAGCACTGTGTACAGCTCATCAGAGACAAGTTATTGACTACAGTTGCTGATAGTCGTCTACTAGAACTTCCCCTCAATCTTTATATTGTTAATTGTCCACAATACCCCTTTGTCCTTCTCTGTCAAATTTCCTCTTGGCAAAAGAAAAACGGGGAAAAAGGAGGACTTTATAAAGGAGAACTTGACGATATGGGAAATGAGCTTGCCAAGCAACAACAGCACAGCTCAGTGGCAGTTTTGGAATGGCTGTTCCCACCACACACAGCCCCGAAAAGTATTTGGCAATGAGCTGAAATCATAGCATTTCTCATTCGAAAGGGTCGCCGACGATGTATAGAAGTTGACGGGGTGGAACCTGACAACATTCGTCTGCCTTTGTCCACAGAGGACTTTGAAGGGGCATTGCAGAATTTCACGCCAATTCAAATTGCACTATTAAGTTTTCCCAGTTCAAAATGACATCCCTCAGCATGCACGTTTCCAGACAATAACATGTCAGGACTGGCATCCTCGTCCTTCGGTGGTCTCCCAACTGATTGAAGGACGTACTGTTTTTACCGACACTGGGAGAAAAGGAAAGTTAGCAGTTTGTGTGTGGTATGAAAACCATGAGTGGAAGAAACATTTAATCCAGGGACAGACTGATGATAGCTTGCCAAAGCTGGAGTTAGCTGCTGTTATGTGAGCCCTAATAGCCTGGAGAGACGAAACTGTTAATATAGTCTCAGATTTTTTGTATGTAGTAGGTGTAATACAGCGCATAGAGGATGCCTTGATTAGGCCATCGCGGAATCCTCGACTCAAGCAACTATTTTACCAACTACAACGGGCTATTCATTTACGCTCCAAGCTATGTTGTCTAATTCACATTCACAGTCACCAAAATGAGTTGGGACTGGCTAAGGGCAACGCAATAGCAGACTCGCTAGTGAGTCCAGTAATGACTGGACCAGTAGACTCTTTTGTGCAAGCACAAGAAAGCCATACTCCATTTCACCAAACGGCAAGAGCGCTAAGAAGACAATTTAGCATATCATGGACAGATGTCCAAGGCATTGTAAAAGCATGCCCTCAATGTGGATCTCATGGCATAGGCTTGGGACTGGGTGTTAATCCACAAGCTTTGGCAAAAGGATGTTACTCATGTATTTGAATTTGGAAGATTGAAATATGTACATATTTGTGTTGATAATTTTTCTCATTCTATTTGGGCATCCGCTCAGGAGGGTGAAATTGTTTTACATATAATTCGTCATTTGACTATATGTTTTGCAATAATGGGAGTCCTCAAAACGTTAAAGACAGATAATGGCCCTGCATATGTAGGGGAGAAAGTCAATTGCTTTCTACAAAATTGGGGAGTAAAACATATAACGAGCATTGCTCATTTGTCCACAGGGCAAGCTGTGGTAGAAAGAGCAAATAGAACATTAAAAGATTATCTTAATCAACAAAAAGATACTGAAAATGTAGACCCCACCATGTGATTGGTAAAAGTGTTATTTGCTCTGAATTTTTTGAATCTTATGGAAGGTTCAGAGCAACCTCCTGTTGTGGTGCATAATTCTCAATTAAATATTCAACCAATGCAAGAAATAAAATTAAAATATAAAAATCCAAAAACGGGATTGTGGGAAGGACCAAGCCCTTTGCTATTCACAGGGAGAGGATATAGTTGTGTCTCCACAGATCACGGACCACTGTGGGTGCCTAGCAAATGGACACGGTCTGCTTTAACGACACAACTGTCATCTGAAGTATATGCAGCAACCACAGCCAGTGGACCAAATGAACTGTCGGAGGCGCCGTAATCGACAGCTGTGGGAGTGGAGACCCAGCTTGAATCCTGAGATTCAGCAAAGAGAACTGTTACGGTCTGAACGAGTGTTACGACCTTTGTATAATGAGCTAGGGATAAAACCGACTAACTGTATAGAATATTGTAACTTTATAGAACTTGTGCAACCAAGGGTATCGTGCACGGCACTGTTAATCTTACACAAAGGATGTATTGATCATGGGTATTCTTGCAGACCGTGGTTTTTACGCAAATGTTTAATTTGTGGTCAGTTACTTTGGCAAGTTATACGATGGTCAGAAAATTAGGCTACTCACACAACGTGCTGTAGTTGTCTTAATAAGCATCTAACTGCATTGCATAACATAACTGAGCCATTTATTCCCCAAGAAACAGTGACCGCTCTAAACCACATATCACAGATTATACAAGACAAACACCAACTATTTTTAGCTTATTGTTGGTGGCGGTTAAAGCAACGAGTGTCAGAGGTTTATGTTGCTAAAGCTAGTACTATTTTAATAGTACGTTGTGGATTTTATATCAACTTTCCTCAGAGCTGGGAAATAACTGACACAGAATGGATTGCACGTTGGCATCATTGGCACTGATCTTTTGGTTTTTGAAAAATGTTGTCATGATCTATCACATAGACACAAGACAGAATATGTGGATAACATGGGCAAATGCATCTGGGTTAAGTGACTTTTGTCTATCCATGGCTACTGCAACTGATCTATTTCATATGTGCTTGATTGGATATCCTTTAATTAATACAGATGATTTTAGTGCTTTTGTAAAAGGCTCTCTCACAAACATTAGTGCCTCTTATTTGAAGGCCAGAAATTCAGACTTTGCAAAGTACAAATGTGGCTATGCCGATAATGCTTCTGCTATAGTACATACCTATGAACATGAATGGCTAAAATCATGGGGAGTAACTGTCTGGCTAAGAGAAATGATCAAACAAGGCTTGGTTATATTAGTGATGCTTTTGTTGTTAGCATTAATATTGCCTTGTGCAGTAAGTTGTATTAGACAAAGTTTAGAAAAAATGGTCACTCAGGCCTGGGTTGTGCAAAAAGAGAAAGGGGGAGTTGTTGATGATATTTTGAGCAATACAGGCCATGAATTGCTCCTTCAGTCCATTGTGCACAACCCTGCCTATGTGGCTACACACAAGGACATTTTGTACTTGTTAAGCCTGATAGAAGAAGCTGGTTAGAATAAGTAGAAGAGATACAAAGTTGCAAATAAGAAGCTTGCTAAGAAATTTGCTAATCGCTAAGAAATTTGCTAACTGCAAGCAGACTTACCTCAGCTACATTGTGATGTGTGCTGATGTATATTTAACCAATCATAAAGTTACAGCTAGCATATGAACACCTGAATGCATCCAATCAATGATTGAACCCTGTAGCGTGAACCCTGGGAAACTTCAATATAAACAGTGTATCTTTAGTAATAAATTGAGCATTGACTGAATCTCTATGAGACTATGTCTTTGTGTCTGAGCTCCCGCGCTTCGTGTGCCACCCATACCATGCTTCATGAGAGTGTCCCAGGCCTGAAGGCAGCAAATGCCCAATAGCAGCTGCATCACCCAATTCCTTCTCCTGGCATTCACAGACACACGGAAGCTGCAGTTCTTGCCCTTCTGGCTCTTTCTGGGCATCTACCTGGCTGTCCCCCTGAGAAATGGCCTCATCATCACCACCATAGCCTGTGACCACCACCTCCATATCCCCATGTACTTCTTCCTCCTCAACTTCTCCCTCCTCGACTTGGGTTGCATTTCCACTACTTTACCCAAATCAATGGCCAACTTTCTCTGGGACACCAGGGCCATCTCCTAAGCCAGATGTGCTGCCCATATCTTTCTTTTTCTTTTCTTGATGACAGCAGAGTTTTCTCTTCTGACTGTCATGTCCTACGACCGCTACATTGCCATCTGCAAACCTCTGCACTATGGGACCCTCCTGGGCAGTAGAGCTTGTGTCCACATGGCAACAGCTGCCTGGGGCACTGGGTTTCTCAGTTCTCTCTTGCACATGGCCAATACATTTTCCCTGCCCCTGTGTCAAGGCAATACTGTGAATTAGTTCTTCTATGAAATTCCTAGATCCTGAGGCTCTCCTGCTCACACTCCTACCTCAGGGAAGTTGGCCTTATTGTGGTTAGTCATTTATTAGCTTTGGGCTCTTTTGTTTTCATTGTGTTTTCCTACGTGCAAATCTTCAAGGCCGTGCTGAGGATCCCCTCAGAGTACAGATGGCACAAAGTCTTTTCCATGTGCCTCCCTCACCTGGCCGTGTGGTCTCTCTGTTTGTCAACACTGGCACATTTGCCTACCTGAAGGTCTCCACCACCTCCTCTCCAGTCCTGGATCTGCTGTTGTCAGTTTTGTACTCAGTGGAGCCTCCACTAGTGAACTCCCTCATCTACAGCTTCAGGAATGAGGAAATAAGTGATGCAATATGGAAACCAATAGCTGAATGTTTTTCTGAGGCAAAAAATGGCTGATCTTCTTCTGCAAATCAGTTACAATATGTTAATTGAGGGAAAAAATGTTCTTTTTGGTTTTGTTGCTGTTTTTAGCCTTTTTTTAGTCGTGGTTCTCATTCAGTGTCTGCTTTTCTTTGTTGAGTTGTATAAATAAGGAGACGAGCTGTTATGTTAATAAAAAAATGAAAATTAAATGGGTCTTTCAACAACTTTTTTTCATGAGTCCCTCCTCCAAGGCCTTTTGGAGATGCAGGGACAGTTCCTGTGTGTATGTGTGGAAAAGGGAAGAGTCTCAGCAGGACAGCACTGCCAGGCAGTTCCAGCACTTGATCTCCCAGAGCTGTTCTCTTTCCCCTTCCGCATTCTCCTCCTCCTCCCTTGCCTTGCTGTAAGGCCTGAATGCTCTGGCAGCTTGGTCACAGCCGTGCTACGTGGTCATGCTGTGACCACAGGCAGGGATGGACCGCGAGCACTTGTGTGATGGAGCTGGCCTCATAACAGCCTTTCCATAAAGAAAGGGGATCTCCTCAGGACAGTGCCTGAAAGTTTGGCTGTTCTTCCAAGGTTTCTCTCAAGAAGATGCCCGAGAAAGTAGCCCACAGATGGAAACACTGCTGTAAAGATAACAGTGTTGATACGTAGGGTTGAGGCACACAGCAGTGTTCTTGCACAGCCAGGCCTCCTGTGAGAGACTTGAAAGACCAGAAGGGTAGGCACTTGGATGACCCATATTGCATTGCTATGGGTATTGTTTTTAGCTTCTCATAGATTTGGAATCATACTGTGCCGTTTTTATTTGTAATGCAAAGAGGATGAGAAGATTCACTATAATGACATTATTAGTATAACTGGACTGTGCTGTTTGAATTGCAGCTTCTTCAGCACATACAGGATGTGAGAAGGTACATCATAGAGATAAGAGCCTCCCCTGAGCCCATGGATGGCATGTGATCCCCAGGGCTCCCAGCAACTGCAGATCTGGATGATGGCAATAAGGCAGTTGGTGATAGAGCTTTCTTAATTACTGTACTTGTTCTCTTATAGTAATGATCAGAAACGTGGCCTTTAAAGCTGTTATTGTTAACTTGTTGTTAAATTTTATTATTTATTAGTTACATTTTTGGTTTAAATAAGTTAAGCAAAACTTGATTTCACACAATGTTTGTGAGTTTGATCTTTTATGCTGATGGCTCTCCGTGCTTTGCACTCTTTGGTCAAACAGACTGTGATTTTCAACGCACGTCTGGCTGCCGCTGGCTTGGCTCAGGAAAAAGGGGGAATAACCAGCAAGGAGTTTAAAAGAAAAGCAGTGAGTTTGCCATTTCAGACAGCTGATCGCTCCCCCAGACAAATAATGTTGTGCCTGGAAGGCTGACCATGGCCTCTCCTGCCGGGAATATGGGATGTACTTCTGGCAACTCCAGACAGAAGCAGGAGCGCCCTGGAGTTGGAAGCGATGGCTCCCCTCACAAGACAGATCCACCTCCATCTCTTCTCTGGGGACAGGGGTGAAAGATTGGCCTGAGGAGAAAGAAAACACCAGTCCCTTCCTCACTGAAGACTGGGAGAAGCAGGTCCAGTCCAGAATGGAAAACTTGTTGCCACCATCTCCTGAAAGGGCACGCAGCTGGGCTGTGCCCCACAGGAGCAAGGCTGTGCTGTGCCTACACTACCTGTCCACCGCAAGGGACACAGGCACGGCACCAAGCTTCTTCCTCTCCTGGTGAGGCCTGATCATCAGTACCTACAGCAGCAGTGGACTCAAGTGATCAGTCACCCCATGAGGCCTCTGGAATTGCTCTTTTAGAAGAGAAATTCCAGCTTCAGAAGCTTTAAGCAGCAAACATTCAATGTTCCCATTGTAACACCACAGGGAAAAGGGAAATGAGAGAAAAAGAGACCTGAGGGCTGCAACCAAACACTAAAAAACTTTACTGAAACAATAATAACAAAAGGAAGAGAGTATAAACAAGTATAGAAAACCAGTTCAGACTGCTCCAATGGCGAATGTGTCACTGTTGACACTGCAGCGTGGGTGCGTGGAAGGTCCCAGCCTGGACCCAGGATATGGACCCAGGAACTGGATCTGGGAACACATGGATGGGTTCAAGGGAGGGAAGACAGACAAGGTTCTCTCTGAGCATTGGCCATTGAAGAAGAGCAGTTGACCCCTGTGATCTAGGGATCAAGGGCATCATTGGCATCTGCAGCGGGCAGTCAGGCAGTGCCTGATCCAGGTGTAGCCCTTCTGCAGGTTCCATCATGCCCTGAGCAGCCCCAGAACCACCTGGCTAAGCATCATGTCTGAGGGCACCTGCTGCTGGGGGACGTCTCTGTCAGGGCACTCATGCCTGTAGCAGTAGGGCTGCTCCTGCCTGGGTCCACAGAGTTGCTTTGTGCCTACTCCATGAGGCTTCTCCTTTCCGCTTCCATGAGCCTCCTGCCAAGATCCATGTCTTCCCTGTGTGCGGTGCTACCAGGGGGCATCTCAACATACACAGGGATGTGCACCTTGTCCTTGCCAACCACAGGGACCTGCTCCTCCTCTGTTTCTGGTGGCAATCCCAATAGGGGGTTCTGGCCCAGGGCCAGCATCGGTTTAGCCACAGCCCCTCTGAACACTTGGGGATATTGGATGGGTGCCTTCACCACCACCTTTTTACCAGCACAGTGCCCTGTGCAGGATTTTTGCAATCAGTGGTCAGCAGCCCCAGCACAGCTCCAGGGAAAGTCTGCCACAGGTTGTTGGCCATAGGGGGTGCTGGCAGGCCCACTCACCATTCTCCTTCTGCCGGGCCCAAAAGCCTCTCGCTGTACTCATCTAGCACTTCAGCTTCTTAATACCCTCTTTGCAGGACACAGGTGTTTGGTGAAACAAGAGAAGCTTTCAGCTCTATGCCATTACTCCCCTGTCACCTCACACCACGTCACTCGTTCCCACTCCACACCACATTGCAGTGTTGTGTAGCAGTCACCTACCCAGAGATGACAGGCACACCATAGAATAGCAGGCTCTCTGGGCCACCTGGCCACCTGTCCTTTGGCTTCTATGCTCTCTCAATGTTTACCTTCCTCCTGGGCCTCTCAGGCTGCCCTTGAAGGGCTCCCTTCTCCCACTGGGACTCACTGTAGGGACCACAGCACCTTCCTCTCATCAGAGCCTCCCTGGACAGATTCCTGCCCCCAGTCCAGGGTGATGTTACTTGCCCGTTCATCCTCCCCCACGCACAGCAAGTCTCCCTGCAAGAATCTGGATGACATCCCAGCAACCCCAGGACCCCTCTGTGTCTCTCACATCCTGCCCCAGCTCTCCCAGCACCTCCAGCTATCATCACTTTGACCCCATCCCAGCAGATTCTAAAGGAGCAGGGAGGGGGCTGACATTGATGCTTTTAGCCCCAGTACCCAATGATTGAATACCTAGCTAAAAAATATTCAAGTATAGAGGAGAATAAGAAATAGTCTCTGATGTTTATACAATACATACAAATGTCTGTACTTTGTACCTACTTAGCTTTATAGAACAAAACCACTGGTTGTAAAGAAGAAAATGTTTAAGATACCTGTGTAGTTTAAAGGTAAGGATGTTACCATATACAGTATCATTTCATGCAGTCGTATTCACTTAGCATTCTCTGGAAAGCAACAAGATCTCTGGGAAGAAGCATGGATAAAGAATGGTGCATGACCAGCTTCGTAGCCAAATCAGCGCTGTAAACACAAAAAAATCACCAAGAGGACACATGAGAAAGCTTAAGATGGCGTGATTTGATGAAGTAAAGCAACTACCAGAGGGACTGCAGTGTGCCTAAAAGGACACCAGGTGGGAGCAAAGACCATGGAATAGCGCTACTAATGTCTCTATAAGCATTTCTGGGAGTGGGTGTAAAATATGTTAATGGTTTGCAGGGGAACTGATGAATATGTAACCATTGTGTAGATAAAAGTTACTCGATAGCTTTGTTTGGCTGGAGCATTTCAAGGAATAATCCCAATGTGATGTCAGCACTGTTAATAAAGAATAATGGCTTAATAGTCACATTGACTATTGAGGGTGATATTTTGCATTTCAAAGGCCAGGGACAGCTCCCACTGGGTCAGGTTGCTCAAAACCTCATCCAGTTTGACCTTGAACACCTCCAGGGATGAGGCTTCCACTTCTACTGAAAAGTCTTCCAGTGCCTCTCCACCCTCACAGGAAATAATATCTTCCTAAAATCTCATCTAAATCTACCCTCTTTCAGTTGAAAATGGTTTCCCCTCATCATGCTCCTGCAATCTCTGATAATCCGCCTGCCTAGCTTTCCTGTAGTCCCTTTCAGTACCAGCCTTACAGTCCTTTCACTTCACAGACACATGGGACAGAGAGCGAGATTATGCAGAGAGACAGTTAAGAAAAGGTTTAAGAGAAAGAGAAAGGTAGACAGGAGAGACATCACCTGTGTCGCCTCCCGGTCTCTGGTCTCTGAAGAGACTCCTGTGTCATTAGGTGGTTCATGATCGGAAAGGTCTTCAACAAGACTAGAGGGGATGAATCATCTCCTGTTGCTCCTCAGCTCTCCCACGTACCAACCATCTTCATCCACATCTCCATAGATTTACAGATATTTTACAGCCATCAGAGGAAGCTCCAGTTCAGGAGTCTCACTGGGGTCATGAAGATGGTGATAGGAAGGAAAAGAGATGCAAGTGCCAGGGGGGCAATGAGAGAAATGGTGGGGCTGGGGAGGTGAGGAGCAAGGCTGTTCTATGCAGTGTAAGACCTCAAGGGACTGCTTTCCCATGCTGCCCAGACCTCCTGAGGGGACACCCTGCATCAATGCCAGTTGAAGAATGCTTCTGACACAGCTTCTTTAAGCTGAAAAGTAATGAAATATAGACTTTACATTACAACATATCTTTATTAGGTACACTTTGACAGAGAAGAAGAGAAGGTACTTATTAAGGCTTTCTGTGTTTTAATGAGATCCAGGGAGGATTTGCTGCTGAATCCGTGAAACTCAACTGCTGAGAGGAGATTGAGCAAGCCTCTCAAGAAGTCAAAAGGGAAAAGTGGAGATTAATGAAATTTTAATTCATCTCAGTGAGGATTTTTACTGATAAAGCCACATCAGGGACTCTTTAGAGCAGGTATTTGGAGGCCATGACTGCAGGGAGGCAAAGGCACTGTGCAGGCAGCTGTAGTGCTGAGAACATCCTAGGTTTTCTGGATGAAGCAGAAAGGCCTAACTCTTGACCTCCAGGCCCAGGGAAGGCAGATCTGGCTGTGATTACAGTGACCTTGGTGTCATAAACATTCTCACATTGCTGAATGAAATTTGGAGCAGTTATATCATTTAATTCCAAATTCAGGTGTGTAGAGTTACATGAGATGCCAAGGCTCTCAGACACAACTCCATGCAGTAGCAGAAGGGTTGAGTCATAGAAGGTAAGGGTCATAAAAAGATAGGATCATAGAACCATGACGTCAGAAAAAGTCTTATGGTAATCAGATCATGGAAGAGTCATAGAAGAGTCACAGAAGCATCACAACATAGAAAAGTTAGAGAAGAGCCAGGTCATAGAAGATTCAGGTGATAGACATGTCAGGTCATAGAAGTGTTTTGTCACAGAGGAGTTCGATCATAGAAGATTCATAGAGAAGTCGAGTCATGGAGAGTCATAGAAAGGTCAGAGAAGAGTTGGTCGTAGAAGACTTCATTCCCAGGAGACCTGGTTCACAAACAGCTCCGGTTTTAGAACAGTCATGTCATAGAGGAGTCATAGAAGGGTGGGGTGATGGAAGAGCCAAGTCAAAGGAGAATTTAGTTTGGAAGATACATAGAAGTTTTGTTTAACAAAAGACTCATAGAAGAGCCGAGTCATAGAAAGGTCATGTCATAGATATGTTGAGTCATAGAAGCATCATAGAAAGGTTGAGTTCATAGAAAAGTCAGGTCATAGATGTGTCAAGTCAGAGAATAATAGTATCATAGAATGACCTGAGTTGGAAAGAACCTACAAGGATCCTCATGTCCAGCTCCTTTCCCTGCATAGGACAATCCTAACATTCACACCTTGGGTCTGAGGGCATTTCCCATAAAAGTGTTGGCTCATATAGTATTTGGGTCATAGAGGAGTCAGTTAACAGAGGGTCAGGTCATAGAAGGGTCAGTTAATAGTAGGATTGGTTCATGGAACGGGTTGGTTCATGGAACAGTTTGGTTATGGAAGGGTTATGTCCCAGAAGAGTCGAGTCATAGAAGAATTTTGTTATAGATGTGGTCTGAACAAAGAAGCAGCAGAGATGATTCGAGTCATAGGAAAGCTGGGTGATAGAAGAGTCATAGAAGTCTTGGTTCGTAGAAAGTCACATCATGGAAGAGTCAGAGAATAGTCAGGTCATTGAAGGTCATAAAAGAGTCTGGTCATAAAAGGCTGGACTTGTAGAAGCACTTGGTCATATAAGAGAGGGGTTGGTTCATAGAGGGTTAATAGAGGAGTTCAATCACAGAACATTCATAGAAGGGGTGGGACATAGAAGGAGTGGGTCATAGATTATTCGAGTCATAGAGGAGTTGGGTCACAGGTACTAGGTCACAGGGGAGTCATAGATGAGTCAGAGAAGTGTTAGATCATAGAAAGGGTGAGTCATTGAATGTTCATTTTTAGGAAGTGTTGGTTTGTAGAAGACTCAGATGATGGAGGATTTGGGTCACAGACAAATCAAGAGAAGGGTGGGGTGACAGAAGAGTTGAGTCATAGAAGACTTCGGTCATAGAATGTTTATGTGAACATTGGGTCATAATTGACTCATAGAAGAGTTGGGATATAGAAAGGTCAGGTCATAGAAGTGTTTTGTCATAGAAGCTTGGAGTCATAGGAGGAACAGAGAAGAGTCGATTCCAGAAGAGTCTGGTCATAACATTTTCATAGAAAATTCAGGTCACATATGGATTCATAGAAGAGTCAGGACATAAAAGACTCAACTTATAAAATAGTCGTGAAAGGGTCACATAAGCGTTGGGTCATAAAATAGTGGGGTCATAGAAGGGATGTCTCATAGAACAGTTGTCATGGGGGTGTCATACAAGGGGCAGATCATATAAGTGTTGGGGCATACAATGACGGTAAGACAGAATCTGAGAAAGGGAAATGCAGTCCCCTTCCCTTTCAGACATGCAGAAAAGGGATTCGATTGGACAAGGTCTAGGACACAGCCTTTTGTTCCACTCCTCATTGCTTAGGCATTTCTGAAAAGGACATGAAATGTGTGAGTGGTGCCAGCAGTCAGGGAGTTCCCTGAGTATCCATGACCTTTGGAAGATGGTGGAGAGTGGCCTCATTGTGAGAACACTCAAATCCCTGGGATGCTTCCTATCCTGTCCCACAGACTAAGACTTTTGCTGAAGTGATTCCTGACTTGATCCCTACTGCCTGCTGGCTGATCTCCTCCAGACTCCTGCCCTGAGTCACAGTGGCCTGGGAGACTTTCCTGGGGAAGACACAGGTAAAGAGGACACAGGGAATCTCAGATCTGTCTATATCTGCTCTTCCTGAATCCAGCAGTGAGCCTTGTATAGCTCATTGGAGTAATTTCAAAGTGTGGTTAAAGAGGAATATTTCAGAAAGAGCACCTAATAAAGATATGGTTTATTTTAATGTTTATATTTCATTACTTTTCAGTTATTAGAAGGGGTGACAGAACCATTCTCCATTTGGTGTTGATGCAGGGTGTCTCCTCAGGAGGTCTGGAGCATGGAGAAGCAGTCCCTTGAGGTCTGACATTGCATGGACAGCCTTGCTCCTCACCTCCCCAGCCCCACCATTTCTCTCACTGCCCCCCTGGCACTTGCATCCCTTTTTCTTCCATCAAACTTCCCTTCATTCTGTAGCTGTGTATTTCAGCTCCATGGCACCATCTCCCCCTTCTTTCCTTACAGAGCTGGCTGCTCGCAGATACAGGAGAATAAGAAGAGGAAGGCACGGTAAAATTTCATAAACAATAAACCTCTTCTTATCCACAGTCTCAGCACAAGCTGTCTCTGATAAGGCTGCCTTTCTAAAGGGGACAATCCTATGACAAATATTGAGATATACACAGAAAATGCAGATATAAACATAATTAAAGACTTGGTTGAAAAGACAATCTGGCTGATGAGAGACAGGCAAGCTTTGAACTCCCTGAAGCTCATAGAAGCATCTGGGTAGGTGAGCTTCTCTGAATGAACAAAGACTGAAGGGAGGATAAAATTAGAGAAGAAAGGAATGGGACATTTGGCTGGTGTCTTAGTTTAAATGAAAAGATATGACGTCTGTTAGGGTTATATCTCTCACAAGAAAATCATGAGAGCCCTTTGCAATTAATAGACTTTAATCAAGAGGAGAAGTTGAAATGGTATAGGAAAAATAACAGTTCTCAGCTGCAAAATATATAGGTAACCAAACACAGAACCGAACAGACAGCAACGCTGTCGCCCAACAGTTTAAAATACAACATCTCAAATGAATCAACTAAGTCCTCTGTTGTTGAGCTGGGCTCCAAGGGTGAAACAGAACTAATGTGGGAGAAGGGTGGTTTCAAGGCAGGTTGGAAATCCACTCCTGGGATGGGGGGAAGTTGAAGGAAGGAAGCAGGAAATAAGTCCAGAAAGTCCACAGAAAAATCCAGCTGGTGCTGATCTCACTCATCTTCTCTCTATTTGTCCAAAAAAAACGGCACAGCCTCCGTGGAGCGGGGCTAATGATCCCAAACGCTGCTCTCTCCCAGCCACTGCACGTGAGCCACAGCATTTTTTCCTTTCTGTGCCAAGAAGTTGGCAGCAAGTCTGCACCAGAAGCCACCCCTCTTCCCGGGATGTCCTTAATAATGCTACCCCACCATAAACTCATGGTCCCAGAGTCCCAGCGGACCGAGCAGTCCCCCAACCGGTTGGCCAGGCCCTGACCCCACCAGTCCGCATGTCAGCAAGAGGAGAATAATTCTGAAAAACCTGAAATTACAACAATATGCACTCCAAATTTTTCTTCCATGCCGACACCTCCATTGAAATTAAACTTTTAACGATACATATTTCCAACTATGTACATACTTACAGGTATGTATGTACAGGTAAATTAGTATGAACAGCTTACCCAGAGATAATGTCTCCTTGAGGTATGCATTTGGTTTCTCCATTCTTTTGCATTACCCACCAGGTGCAACCAGATCCCTGAGCAAAGACAATCCCTCGAATGGGTTTCCTTTTGCTTGAAGCGGGGTTAATCCAAACTGCTTTCCCTAACATTCCTCTCAGGTGTATTACAGGGACTTTATCTCCATCTACGGTGTGAAGAGATTTTGACTGGGCAGGGCTGGCTTGATTGACGGAGCCTATAACATTGACTAACCAGACGCCTTTTGCTAGATGCTGGTCCCAGTGTTTGAAAGTCCCTCCATCCAATGCCTTCAAAGTGGTTTTCAACAGTCCGTTACATCGTTCAACCTTCCTGGGAGCTGGTGTATGGTAGGGGATATGATACACCCACTCAATGCTGTGCTCTTTTGCCCAGGTTGTAACTAAGCTGTTCTTGAAATGAGTTCCATTGTCTGACTCAGTTCGTTCTGGGGTGCCATGTTACCACAGGACTTGTTTTTCCAGGCCTAGGATGTTGTTTTGGGCAGTGGTGTGAGTCACTGGGTGTGTCTCCAGCCATCCAGTGGTTGCTTCCACCACAGTGAACACATAATGTTTACTTTGGCTGGTCTGTGGCAATGTGATGTAGTCAACCTGCTAGGCCTCTCCATACCTATACTTATTGCAGTGTCCACCATACCATAGGGGCTTCACTCTCTTCACCTGCTTAACGGCAGCACATGTCTTACAGTCATGGATAACCTGAGAGATTGGTCCCGTGCCCATCTATAGGTGGCATCTCTGCCCTGATGGCCTGAGGCATCATGAGCCCATTGAGCCAGGAGAAGTTCTCCTTTAAGCTGCCAATCTAAGTCTGTCTGTGACACTTTGACACATGCCGCTCGGTCTACGTTCTCACTGTTATGATGTTCCTCGTTAGATCAACTCTTAGGCACATGTGCTTCCATGTGGCGGACCCTCACAATCAACTTCTCCACTCTGGTGGTGATGTCCAGCCACACACTGGTAGCCCAGATTGGTTTCCCTCTATGTTCCCAACTGGCCTTCTTCCATCGGTCTAGCCATCCCAACAGTGCATTTGCTACCATCCATGAGTCAGTGTAGAGGTAAAGCCTCAGGCACTTCTCTCATTCAGCAATGTCCAGGGCCAACTGGATGGCTTTGAGATCTGCAAATTGACTTGACACACCTTCTCCCTCAGTAGCTTCTGCAACTTGTCATTTGGGGCTCCATATGACTGCTTTCCGCTTTCAGTTTGCCCCTATGATGCGACAGGAACCGTCAGTGAAAATGGCATAGCAAATCTCCTCTTTAAGCAGTTGATTGTATAGTGGAGATTCCTCCGCATGTGTCACCTCTTCTTCTCCCTCCTCATCTGCTAGACTAAAGTTCTCACCTTGAGGCCAGTTCACGATGATCTCCAGGATCCCAGGGTGGTTCAGTCTTCCAATGCAGGTGTGCTGTGTGATCAAAGCAATCTACTTGCTCCAAGTATCATCAGTGGCACGATGTGTGGAGGCAGCCTGTCCCACGAACATCCACCTTAGCATTTGCAGTCAGGGTGCCAGAAGGAGCTGTGCTTCTGTGCCGACTACCTCTGAAGTGGCTTGAAATCCTTTGTAAGTGGCCAAGATCTGTAGGGGTGTATTTGGCTTCGGACCTTCTGTAGCTTTGGCTCCAGAATCCAGGTGGTCGACCTTGAGTCTCACCAGGCACTTTCTGCCAAAGGCTACAGGAAAGACCATTATTCCTGGCTGCAGAGTAGAACACGATCTTCACGCCTGGTCCTGTCCTTGCTGGCCCAGGGCCTACAGCATGAGCAATCTCCTGCTTGATCTGTTCAATGGCCTGCTGCTGTTCAGGGCCACAGTGAAAATCATTCTTCTTATGGGTTACCATGTAAAGAGGGCATACAGTCTGTCTGTATTCTGGGATATGCATTCTCCAGAAACCTACGGCACCCAGGAAGGCTTGTGTTTCCTTCTTGCTGGTCAGTGGAGACACTACCATGATCTTGTCGATGACTTCTATCGCGATCTGATGACGTCCATCCTGCCACCTCACTCCCAGTAACTGAATCTCTCAGGTAGGTCCCCTAACGTTATTCTGTTTGATGGCAAAAACTGACTCCGAGGAGAATCTGAATGATTTTCTTTCCTTTCTCGAATACCTCCTTTGCAGTGTCCCCCCATAACATGATGTTGTCAATGTACTGTAGATGTTCTGGAGCCTCACCCTTCTGTAGTGCTGCTTGGATCAGTCCATGACAGATGGTGGGACTGTGTTTCCATCCCTGGAGCAGTCGGTTCCAGGTGTACTGCTCGCCCCTTCAGGTGAAGATGAACTGTGGCCTACACTCTGCTGCTATGGGAATGGAGAAGAACGCATTAGAGATGTCAATAGTGGCACACCAGTTCGCTGCCTTGGATTCCAACTCATACTGAAGTCCCAACATATCTGGCACAGTGGCACTCAGCGGTGGAGTCACCTCATTCAAGCCACGATAGTCCACGGTCAATCTCCATTTGCCATCAGACCTATGCACGGACCAAATGGGGCTGTTGAAGGGGTCTTGGTTCCCTCACAAAACCTGCTCAATACCCACATTCTGGGTCAGAGACCCCAACAACCTGGCTTCAGTACCATCAAGTTGTAAGTTTTCACCCATAAGGTCCCAAACCCGAATTAACTAAGTCAGGATGGGCTCACCCGGCTGTAGAGTAATGTCTTTCCGCAGACTACAGAGATTGTAAAATGACAACTATTCACTAATAATCTCTGGTTCTGGGTCTGCTACTTGTGAAGGTGCCACTTCTCCCTTATCATCCGCTGGGTGATTTGATTTGGTCTTAAATTTCCTTTTTGCATAGGGGCAACTTCCACTGGCTTGGACTGTTCTCTTGCTTCAGCCATGTCCTGAGTCACCGTGATGTCAGGCTTTTTGTTCTCTTCCTTCCCTCCCTGGGGGTGCATCTGGATGCATTCTCGAGGGACCCTGGTCATATATGAGATAAACCATAATGGCACAAAATTGCAGGCAAACCACAAAAAGTAAGATATCTCTGGCATCTAGGGATTTTTGAGCTTCCCAAAACCTGTTGCAGTGCTATTTGAAAATACTACCCTGTGTTCCACCCCAAGGATAGGTATCATTATCATTAAACCCCCAGAGGCAACAGCTCAGACTATGACAGGAATACAACCTTGAAAACACATTCCCAATGAGACTCACAGGCATTGAGTTCGTAACACTACAAATCCAAAAGAAGAACATGATAATAATCACAATTTCCTGAGTTCTATTGGTTGACGTGCCAAGATGAATTAAACCCACCAGGCCTTTTGACATGATTCGATACCAGCAAAAACCAAACATAGAGTACATTACAGTCCGTATGGACCCTAAACTCAATGCACACGTGATGGTAGAAGAACTGTTATCTTTCCTCTGCTCTTTGCCCCACATCTGACACCAATTAAATGTCTTAATTTAAAGGAAAATCTAAGATGTCTGTTAGGGTTCTATCTCCCACAAGAAAATCACCACAGCTCTTTGCAATTAATAGACTTTAACCAAGAGGAGAAACGGAAATTGTATAAGAAAAATAACAGTTGTCAATTGCAGACTATATGTAACCAAACACAGAATCAAACAGACAGCAACACTTTAACCCATCAGTTCAAAACTCAATACTTCAAACGAGTTAAGTAAGTCCTCCATGATCCAGCTGCACTCCATGGGCAAAACTGAACTCACGTGGGGGAAGGGCGGTCACAGGGTGCATTGGAAATCCACTACTAGGAGGCACTGGGAAGGGAGAGGCGGGGCAGGAAGGGGGAAGGAAATGGGAAAGAAGTCCAGAAAGTCTGCAGAGAAATCCAGCTAGTGTTGACTGCACTTCTCCTCTCTCTCCCTCCCTCTGAAGAAAACCGGCACAGCCCCCATGGAGTGGGGCTAATGACCCTAAACGCCGCTCTCTCCCAGCCACTGCATGTGAGCCACGGCTTTCTCCTTTCCCTGCCAAGAAGTGTGGCAGCAAGTCCCGTACCAGAAGCCAACCCTCTTCCTGGGATGTGTCCAATAGTGCTGCCCCCCCGGAAATCCACTGTTCAGTGGACCGGCCAGTCCCCCACTGAGCTGGCCAGGCCCTGCCCCCACCAGTCCCTATGTTGGCAAGGGGAGAAAAATTCTCTGAAAAACCTGAAACTACAAAAATAACCCCTTCTATGATTCTTCTATGACCTCACTCTTCCAGTATCCTTCTATTACCTGACTCATTCATGACCCCATTCTTCTATGACTCTTCTTTGAGTTGACTTTTTAATGACCCAACCTTACCACAACACTTCTGTGGCCTAATTCTTGTTTGGCACAAATCTTCTATTACTTGATCATTCTATTAAATGCAAAAATGCCACTCTATAGCCAATGTGAGTATTAAGCCTGCATTCTTATATTACAGAGTTGGAAAGGTCATTTTTCCTCGTAAGTTCTCTGGCAAAACCAAGCTTTCAAGTAACTTTTATACACACATTCCCCCTAGAAATCATTAATATATTCTACACTCACTCCCAGAAATGGTTACTTATGCATTAGTAGCTCTGTTCCATGGGCTTTGCTGCCATTTAATGTCATTTTAGACACACTGCAATCCTTCTGGTTGCTTGCTTCATCAGGTGGTCCCATGTTCATCTTTCTCAAGTGTCCTTTGGGTGAACTCTTGTGTTATGGTTCTCCTTTTCCACAAAAACTTATCTTGTCCAGGTCTTTATCCATGTTCCTTCCCAAAGGCTTTGTTATTTTCCAGAGACATTGCTGAAAGCTGAGAATGTTGCCATAAGTGAATATGACTGCGAGTAATCACACTGTAACTGGCAACTTTCTTCTCTTTAAAATAGGCAGATCTCTGAAACATTTCGTTCTTTACGGCCGGTGGTTTTGTTCTATAAAGCTAAGCAGGTGCAAAACAGATACACTGGCAAATATTGTATAAACATAGGTAGTGACTTATTCTTATTCTCATCTCTAGTTGAATAAATTTCTAGCTAAATCTTCATCTACGATCCAACTCTTCTATGAACCTTTTAAGACTCGACTCTTCTCTGACCGAACACTTTTGTGACCAAGCCATTATATCACCATTTTACAACCTAACCCTTATATGACCTAAAAACTCTATGACCTGTCACACATGGACAGGGCAGAACAGGGAGTTTTGGGGGGCCCTGGACTCTGCAAAAGACACAGAAAATATCTTTCTTAATGCTGTAATCTCAATGGGATAGAAATGTTGAGAAAGCTTTAAAAAATGAAGTAACAAAAAAAATACAATGAAAGACGTAGAGTGAAGGAAATGCCCTATTGCAAATTTAAGCTTCAAATGTCATAGGTCTTATCCTCTGTGCTTTGTTTTGTATATGTTTTAATGTCCTGATCTCGGGGGGGATTCTGTGTGCTGCCTTTGTTTGCAAAGCAAAAAGTTTTATAAAATTGGGATGGGACACAGTGACAGGGACATGGGCATGTTGTTACAGTGTAGATTCCCTGGGAACCTCTGCACAGTCTCCAGCTTCAGCTCCCAAAGGGCTCTGGTCTCCAGCAGGTCCTCTGTGTCAGCTGCCAGTCCCAGGCAGGGGCTGCAGAGACACTGGCTCCTCTGGAGGTAGTACTGGGTGCTTATGGTCAGGCAGCAGAGTTTGGTCTGGAACCCTCAGACATTTCGACAGCAGTTTAAAAGTGTTAGCATGACCTCATCAGCTGAAACCATGGAATATTGTTCATAACATGTCAGTGTTTTCCATGGGATCACAATGAGGATCTGTCAGAATGGGCATTAACAGCAAGAGGAGAGTTATTGCCCTTCCACCACATCTGCATTGTCAGTGCTCTCTCTGTCAGGCTGTGTGTTTAATCTCCTCCATCTCTCACACACTTCCATCTCTCCTGACTCAACTGACCATGTTTGAAGTCCCCTTTCCAGCAGCCCATCTGCACAGAAGCTCTGGCAATTGCTCCCTCCATGTCCCTTCCCCTCACTCTTTGATCACTCAGGCACCTTCCAACCATCCAGTTGCTGCTTTGAGCTTCAGGGAGTTCAAAGCTGACCTAGCTGTCTCTGCTCTGTCTGATTCTGTCTGCAGCCAACACTTTAATTGTGGTTATTTCACAATTTCCTTTCTGTCTAAAGCGTTTCTGGCATGGTTGTGCCTTGTGGAAGGTGACCCTCATTGGTGGCAGCTTGTCCTGGGCACACAGTGGAGGAGTGGGGTTTATTTTACTGGTGAATCTTCTCTGTTTTGTTTTGTTTGTTCAAAACTCAGAGCAATCTCTCTGTTCCTTTGTGCAGCTGGGTCTCCAAGGAGAGCAGGGGGAGCTGGGATGAAGGAGCTGGAACCCCCAGCAGCAGAGTGCAGAGGAGAAGTGTGATGTAAGGAAAAGGGATGCGAGTTCCAGGTGGGCGATGAGGGCAATTATGGGAGTGGGGGAGGTGAGGAGCAAGGTTTTCCTTACTAGGTCAGATCTGAAGGGACAGATCTCCTCAGAATTAGTCAATTCCCATCAGACAACGCTGCCATCACCTGTACTCTAAACTGTAAAATAATAAACTGCTCCCTTGACAATGAAAAGTCATCTTTGTTAGAAGTTCTTTGAACTCTTTCTCAATGACTCCACTAGGAAATCTCTCTAATGAACTGTACAAGACCAAAAGGCAATGAGGAGAAGAGATTTTTTTTTGGGGGGGGGGGGTGCTTTATTTTGCTGAGCCTCATGGAGTGTTTGGTGCTGGGTCCTTGACCCTTAGGTACTGAGAGGAGTATGCACAAACCTTTCCCTGAGTCAGAGTCAGAAGCAAACCCTGACGTATCTTGAAGCATTAATGAGGGTCATTATTGACAACCTCCGCAGTGACTCTATTTTGTGTCATAGGAAAGTTTGGTCATAGAACAATGAGCTCACAGAATAGTCTGGTCATAAATTGGGTCAAGTCATAGAAGGGTCAGATAGATGTTTCCTCATTGAAGTGTTGCATCATAGAAAATTCAGGTCATAGAAAATCAGGTTATAGATTAATCAAGTCATGGGTTGGTTGTAGAATGTTGAGGTCATAAAAGAGTTGAGACATAGAAGAATCTGACAATAGGAGGGTCATAAAATCGTTAGGCCGTGAAAGGGTCATTGTAGAGTTGGGTCATGGAAGAGTAGCAGAGGAATTGAGTCATAAGAGAGTAGGGTTATAGAAGAGTTTGAAAGGTAGGGTTTGGGATTGTCTCTGCTGGTCCTTCAGGTCTCTTGCCCGGCTGTGTGAGGACACTGCTGCATGTCCCAGCCCTACACAATCATGCTGTTTAGCTGAACACTGGTGTTTTCTTCTTGGGCACAGTTGTGAAATAAATATTAGAAGATGACATAAGCCTTCAGGCACTGTCCTGAGGAACTAACCTTCCTTTACGAAAAGGCTGTTGAGGAGGCCAGCTCTGTCACACAAGTGCCCACTGCCTGTCCTTGCCTGCGGTCAAAGCACAACCATGCAGCACGGCTGTGACCTAGCTGCCAGAAAACTCAGACCTTACAGCAAGGCCAGAGATGAGGAGGAGAGTGTGAAAGGGAAAAAGAGAACTGCTCTGGGAGATCAAGTGCTGGAGCTGCCTGGCAATACTGCCATAATGTGATTCTTTTCCTTCCACCCTATTCACAGAAATTGTCTCTGCAGCTCCAAAAAATTTTTGGATGAAGTGCCTCAGAAAAAAAAAGAAACAGTTCAAGGGCTTTATTTGGTTCAACGACACAGAGAGCAGACCTCCTGATTTGTAGGGCCGCTTCGTCAGAAAACAAATGCAGATAGTGAAATAAAAAGGGGATGAAAACACTAACATAAAAAAAAAAATAAAAACAAGAGACCGAACAAATTTTGGACCTGTAATGTGTTACATTATAACTCCTGTGCAGGAGATGATGATGATGATGAGATTATTGCTTAAAAGAAAAATCCGGCTTTCTGTTTCCATACTGCATCGTATAGCTGCTGGTTTCTTATGCTGTAGATGAGGGGGTTCACTGATGCAGGAACCACTGAATACAGAACTGCAACCACAACATCCAGGGATGAAAAGGAGATAGAAGGGGCTTTAGGTAGGAAAACACGGCAGTGCTGAGAAACAGGGAGACGACAACCAGGTGAGGGAGGCACATGGAAAAAGATTTGTGCCATCCCTGCTCAGAGGAGATCCTCAGCACAACCCTGAAGATCTGCACATAGGACACCACAATGAAAACAAAACAGCCAAAGTCTGCTAGAAGGCTCAACACAAGAAGCCCAACTTCCCTGAGAAAGGAGTATAAGCAGGAGACCCTGAGGATCTGTGGGATTTCACAGAAGAACTGGTCCAAAGCATTGCCCTGGCAGAGAGTCAGGGAAAATATATTGGCTGTGTGCAGCAGAGCATTGAGAAACCCAGAGCCCCAGGCATCTGCTGTCATGTGGATGCAGGTTCTGCTGCTCAGGAGGGTCCCGTAGTGCAGGGGTTTGCAGATGGCAATATAGCAGTTGTAGGCCATGATGGTGAGAACAAAATATTCTATACCAAACAAAAACAATAAAAAGAAGACCTTGGTAACACATCCTGTATAGCAGATAGCCCTACTGTCCCAGAGGGAATTTGCCATGGATTTGGGAACAGTGGTGGAGGTGGAGCCCAGATCAAGAACAGAGAAGATGAAGAAGTACATGGGGATGTGGAGATGGTTGTCACAGGCTATAGTGGTGATGATGAGGCTGTTTTCCAGGAGAGCAGCCAGATAGATGCTCAGGAAGAGCCAGTAGTGCGAGAGCTGCAGCTCCCATGTGTCTGAATGCCAGTAGGAGGAACTCCATGAAGGAGTTTCTGTTGGACATCTGATACCTCTGGGCATGGGGAACTGCCATAGGAGGAAGAGACAATGGCAAGTTAGGGGACATTTCACTGAGCAAAATCAAAGCCATTTCCCACTCATGCTCCCCCGTCACACGCACCATTTCCCTTTTCCACCAGACCTTCCTTCAGTTCAGTGCCTGGAGTCCTGCTTGGTGCTGGCTGAATGTGCTGTGAGGAGCAGGGCCTCTGCCCACTGGTGTCAAAGAGTCAGCCCTGCTCTGAAGGGAACTGTGGGGACAGGGGCCACTGCTGGCATTCCAGTTTTTCCTATGGAACTGCTCCTGTTCCATAAAGACCTGTCAGCATCTGCACTTCCACAGATGAAGAGCTGAGAGGACAGAAGGAAGGATGAAAGTTTTGGTTTTTACTGTTCCTTCTTCTACTCTGGGGAGTGTTCTTGGATGTCAGAAGCCCTCAGCATTTCTGCTACACTCAGGGAGAGAAGAAGTAATCCTGTGAGGCAAGAGGATTGCCTGTGGCTGAGTGCAGAGTGAGGGGAGATGCTCTGTCCCTCGGTCTTGTTCACTCTTTGGACCCCATGGCTCTGAGAGCAAAGGCTTTGCTGGATGGAATGCGAGGAAAGGGATCTTGCTCAGAGATGCAGGTCTGCACTTGTGGGGACTGAATGGAGATTTATATAAACTCCCTCCCACAAAACTTCTGATTTTAGTTTTCCTGATTCTATCCCTGCTGCCTGGAGTTTTTCTTCCTAGTAGATTTTTTTTCCTGTCCTGGGTCTTTTCCCTGCTCACAGATCCCTTCACACCCTCTTTTCACTCACTACACAAACCTGTCAGCTTGCAGGACTCTGGTTGTGTGCACTTTCCTGCTTGAATATTTAAAAGAGCAGAACAACCTAATAAGTTCAGCAGAGGTGATGCTGGTGCTGTCCTTAGGAAGTGGAGAGGCTAGAAATACTTTAGGAGGCTCCTATCAAAGCTACTGGTCATTCAGAGTTGCAGTTGAGGATTTTTGGTGACTCGCTGAAGCATGAGAGCCTCTTTTCCCATTTCACCTTCCCAAATTCATTGAGACTAGGAAACTGAAAAGGAAACACGGGAAAGTTTTTATCTGTAATGTAATCCCTTCCATGACCTTCCTTTAGAAATATTCACTCAGAAAAGTCCTGGGGTGATCTAGAGCTCTGATATGGAGCAATGCAACACCCTCTTCTCAGAAAAGCCTGCAAGGACGATCTCCTCCTACACATATGTTCTCCCCACAGCACCATGGGGAGATCCCTAGGCAGGCTGAGCACTGACCCTGGCAGGTGACAGAGTCCCTAGCCCAGCATACAGACCCTGGGCTGCAGGGACCCTGCTCTCAAGGACAGCCCAGGACATCCCTGAGGACACAGCCCTTCACTCATCCCCAGCACAAGGCAACCCTCATACCCTGTCCCTCTTACAGCACAACAGGGAAGACCTGCTCAACAGTGGGTTCTTCTCCTCTACACCAGAGAGACTGGGAGAGACATCCTGACTCGTCTTGGAAACTGTGGCATGTGTCAGCTTTAGGAAATCCATCCAGGAACTGCACCTGCATTGTCCTTCACCCAGAGACTTATGGTGTGAATGGCTGTTAGGATTCCTCCCTCAGTGAGCTCTCAGCACTCTCTCACTGCCTTAACCTCTCTCTGCCTCCCTCCTCTCCCCTCTCCCCTTGCTGCCTACAGGCAGTGCCCTCAGCCCTGCTGCACTTTGCAGAGGAACTGCTCCTGGGCAGAGCAGTTTCCTTGCAGCACTGCCCACTTGTCATGAGCTCCATCCATCCCAGGCGTCCAGCCCAGCTCAGCAACAGAGGAACAGCTCAAGGTAGCACTTTCTCTGCCTCCTCTGGGTTCCCTCGAGGTGTCCCCTGGGTCTCCAGGGGAACCTGTTGTGAAACAGGCTGCAACAATCCCTGATGTTCCCTCCCTTAGCTGGGGAGAGGCATTTCTTTCCTGCAGTGTTATTTCTCTTGTTAGAAAAATAGCTGGACAGGAGAATGACTTTTCTTGTCTCATCATTAGACAGGACAAAGGAAGGTGAGAGGAAATGATTTTATTTCATCAATTTGAGAGAATTTAATCATTGTATCCTGGTTTTTTTTAGACCTGGAGCTAGAAAGACATTCAGCTCACTTTTGTCCCAGCCACATCTCTGCTCTAAGCAAAGTTCTTGCACACACAGGGTCTTTGATGTTTAGGACCATGTTTCCTTACGGCAGGGATTAGCTTGCCTGGTGTCTTTCTTGTGAACAGGTGTCTTTGGGAAAGAGAGAGATCACCTGGAGCCGGTGGCTGCCAGAAAAGTCAAGAGCAGGAAGAAGAGCTTCAAGGGCTGTGTCATGGACTAATCTCCCCTTGGCCTGGCTCTCTCCCTTCCCTCTGCCCCACCTTGTCTTTGTTGGAACGAGAGATTTGTGATAGAAGTTTTGTCCCCACATTGGTGGAACCAATCAGGCTTCTGCAATAGAAATGCCCTCACAAATCAGCAACATAATTTGTGTTGCTTTTGCCTATCCCTCTCCATCCATTCCCTTGACTCCTTGTTTCTGGATGCCACATTCAACAACAAAACCCAGCCCCTTTATGGGTCTTTCCCTCTCCCCTGCTCCATAGGTTGACAGAGCCTGGATGGCAGAGGTTACATTTCAATTTTGCAATGCTCATGCACAACTACTGTGGCAAAGCCAGTGTTGAGATCACACTCTATGAGGTGGGGCAGAACTCATCAAGAAATGACTGTGAAACAGCAGATTTGCAGGGGTGGCAGAGGACAGAGTGGGACAAGGATACAGCCTTGAGGATGTCCAAACAGAAACAGACAAAACAGTGGATTTTATCAACACTGCTTTGGTTACAAAGCCAAGTCACAGCACTACACCAGCTGCCGGGAAGAAAATTTTACCCCCTCAGCAACTCCCAATGAAATCTCCAGCCCCTATTCTCACCATTGGCATTATGCTCAGGTCCTACTGTGGCCCAGACATCTGTATAAACTCCTCATGCTCTCTCGTTCTTTTATATACACAGAGTAATCTGGAAACCTCATGGTAATAACTCTTGCTTCTCATGGTTTTAAGAGCCCCTAAATCACTGGGTGACCAGGAGGACTGTTCACCCGGAGCATCCCAGAGGAGGCTGAAGATAATCTTTGGTCACAGATTATCAACAAACTGACCAGGGACAGAGTCTTTTATTCACAAAAAAGGGAAGACTAGGTGGGTTTACCAGTGCTGAGGGTAGTCATGGCTGCAATGACCATGAGCTGATAGACAAATAAGAGAAAGAGCAGAATCACTGCCCAAAATGGCCTAAAAGCAAATCTCATCTTCTTCAGGATCTGCTGGATGTGACTGACAGGAACTGAGTGGTTCATCAGAAAAAAGTTTCTCTGCCAGCAGAGATGGTGGTAAGTGTATTTTTCATAAATGCGTTCCTAGAGAGAGAGAGCAATGACTGCAGTCACTGAGGAGTCAAAGATATTTGGGTGACAGAGGGGTCATAGAACATTTACGTAATAGAAGATTTGAGCCAGTCAAGGGTGACAGAAGTGATAGTCACAGAAGAGCAGGGTCATGGAAGGTTCCTAGAAGAGTCTGGTCATAGAAGAGACAGGTCACAGAAGATCATAGAAGAGCTGGGTGATTGAGAGATCATGGAAGAGTTGAGTCTGTTACGGTCCAGCCCTGACCGGCCTGATTAAACTATAAGGGGAGGTAAGGTTCTTTGTATATTTGTGCGTCAGTCCAGAGAGACCAACAAATCTCCCTCCAGGGTACACATAAATCTAATATTTCTTTTGGACACGGCCAAATTCACAAACTGGATCTCAATCTGCAGTTTACCACTAGAAATCATATCCACCTGAGAGTGACTTTTCAAAGGTAGGAAAAGTGATCTCAGTTCAGTCAGAAATTTACCACAACAAGAACTGAGACAACAATTGATTCAACAGAAAGTGCCAAGGAAAAGGGGAAAAAAAAGTGCAATAGAATAAGGGGAAAGAACAGAAAGGGAGAAAGAGAAAGAGAAAGAAGTATCATGGAGAAAAGAAAAATAATCAACATTCCGGTAGATGTCTAGAATCGGTTCCCCAGGAAAAGTGGTCCAGGGAGTCGTAGGTGTGTGTACAGGTGCTTTGTGGTAGAGATCATTCATAGAAGAGTTCTGTGCTCTATCAGCATGTGAGGAGGAGTCTCACTGCACCTGTCCTGAGTGGAAAGTCCTCAAATATGGGCATGCACAGAAGTTCCTTTATGAAAGCTTTTGAATGGGGGCTGGGGGCTCCCGGGGTCCCTGGCAGCTCAAAAGACCCTTGCGAGAAGAAACTTTGCATGAGCTCTTTGGATGCACAAGTGTAGTTGGGTGAGTATGTGTGGAGCAGCACCTGCTCCTGCACCTCACTCTCTCTTCCCTCTCACTGTGAACCAGCCCATGAAGCCTTGTTCCAAAGAGAGATAAAATACAAGAAAAAAGTTGTTCTTTATATTCCTATTACATGGTTCATATCATTTCTCTCATCTTCCCTGTCCCTTCACCTCTCCTGATCCAGTGGCCATTTCTGATGACATCTGTGCAGACTCAGACTCTCCAGACAAAGGCCCATTCCATTAATCTCTGACTTTCTCCTCCCCTCACTCTTTGTTCATTCAGACAACTCTCACCTACTCAGCTGCTGCATTGAGCTTCAGGGATTTCAAAGCTTCCCTGTCTCTCAGCAGTCTGTCTCTTCAGTCAAGTATTTAATTATTTTTAAATCTGACTTTTTTTTGTATCTATCTCAACCACTCGTGCTGAGCATGTGGGTGAGGAAGGGGGTTTAAATAAAATGAAACTTCATCTTGCTTTGCTTTTCTTATTCCCCTGTGCCTGCAAAGAGCCATTTCTGTAAGGAAAGCGGGGGGAGATGGTGCCATGGAAGTGGAACACTCAGCTCTGGAGTGCAGGGAAGTCTCGTGGAAGGAAAAGAGATTCAAGTCCCAGGGAAGCAGTGAGAGAAATATTGGTGTTGGTGAAGTGAGGAGCAAGGCTGTCCATGCAGTGTCAGGCCAAAAGGGACTGCTTCTCCATGCTGCCCAGACCTCCTGAGCAGACATCCTGCATCAATGCCAGTTGGTTCTGTCATGCCTTTTCTGAACTGAAAAGTAATGAAATATACACTTGACATTAAAACATGTTTTTATTCCGTGCAGTTCGAAACCTTCCTCTTTAACCACAGTAGGAAATGACTTCAATGAGCTATACAAGGTTTGAAGACCTAAAGAAAATTACAGGAAGATAAAGATCTCATTAATGCTTTCTGTATTTTAATGAGATCCAGAGTGTATTTGTTACCGACTTCTCGAACCTCAGCTGCTTAAAGGAGATTGAGCAAACCCTTCAAGAAGTCAAAATCAGAACTGAGAGAATCTTGAAGTATTGATTGGTCTCAGACAGAATCGCTAGTGACAAAAGGTCCCCAGGAACTCATTAGAACAGATAATTGGAGGCCATGATTACAGGGAGGCAAAGGCACTCTGCAGGCAGCTGTGATGCTGAGAAAAGCTTGAGTTTGCTGGATGAAGTAGAAAGGCCAAGGCCTGACCCCTAGGCCCTGGGAGGGCAGATCTGGCTGTGACTACAATGACACTGGTGCCATGAACATTCTCACATTGCTGAATCAAATTTGAGGCAGTTATTACATTCAATTCCAAGCATAGACTTCTGTGAGATGCCAAGGCTCTCACACAGATATCTGTATAGTTGCAGAAAATTTCGCATTAGAAGGGTAGGGTCATAAAAGAGTTGGGTCATAGAAGAGTCACAGAAAACTTGAGTGTGAGAAAATTCAGGACATAGAAGAGTTGAGTCATAAAAGAGTAATAGAAGAGTAGAGTTTTATATGGTTTATTGAAGTGTTGGATCATAGAAGTTTCATACAAATGTTGGATCATATAATTGTCATAGCAGAGTTGAGTCATAGAAATCTCAGGTAATAAAAGATTCATGGAACATTCGGGTCATGGAAAAATCAAGTCATAGAAGTGTCAGAGTCTATTCAAGTTTTGGAAGTGTCAGTTTAGGGAAGGATCAGGTCATAGAAGGGTCATAGAACAGCCGAGTCATAGAAGAATCCTAGAAGAATCAGATCAATGAAGGATCATAGAAGAGTCATGACACAGAAGTGTTATAGTAGAGTCAGGTCATAGAAGACTCAGGTAATAGACATACCAAGTCATAGAAGGAGTTGGTCATAGAATAATCTGGTCACAGAGGAGCTGGGTCATAGAAGACTTTTATCATAGAAGAATCATAGGGAATTAGGGTCATAGAACACCATAGAAAGATCAGAGAAGAGTTGGGTCATAGAAGGCTTAGTTCCCAGAAGACCTGTTTTTTTTTGAAAGGCTCCTGTTCTGGCAGAGTCATGTCATAGCAGAGTCATAGAAAGGTGGATTGGTAGAAGAGATGAGTCAAAGGAGATTTTAGTTTGGAAGATACATAGAAGTTTGGTTTCATAGAAGGCTCATAAAAGAGTTGAGTCATAGAAAGGTCACATCATGGAAGTGTCGAGTCATAGAAGCATCATAGAAGGGCTGAGTTCATAGAAGAGTCAAATCATAGATGTGTGAAGTCATAGAATCATAGAATCATAGAATGACCTGAGTTAGAAGGGATCCACAAAGATAATTGAGTCCAACTTTTATTCCTGCATAGGACTATCTCAACATTCACACCATGGGTCTGAGGGTATTGTCCAGAGAAGAGGTGGCTCATAGATTAATCATAGAGGAGTCAGGTAATAGAGGGTCAGGTCATAGAAGGGTCTGTTAATAGTAGGGTTGGTTCATGGAACGGTTAGGTCATGGAAGGGACATGTCCCAGAAGAGCTGGGTCATAGAAAACTCTGGTTATGGATGTGGTCTGATGATAGAAGCAACACCGATGATTCGTGTCATAGAACAGCTGGGTCATAGAAGAGTCATAGAATTTTTGGTTCATTGAAAGTCACATCATGGAGGAGTCAGAGAATAGTTAGATCATAGAAGGTCATAAAAGGGTTGAGTTATAATAGGCTGCAGTTGTAGAAGTGCTTGATCATATAAAAGATGGGTCAAAGAAGAGTCGCATTATAGACGGGTAGGCTCATAGAGCGTTAATAGAGGAGTTCAGTCACAGAATGTTCATGTAAGAGTTGGGTCATGGAAGGGGTGGGTCATAGATTGTTCATGTCATAAAGGAGTTGTTTCACAGAATTCAGATTATAGAAGAGTCAGAGACGAGTTGGATCATAGAAAGGGTGAGCCATAGAAGGCTCATTTTTAAGAAGCTTCAGTTCATAGCAGCCTCAGATCATAGAGGATTGAGATAGAGAAAGGCTGAGTCATAGAAAGGTTGTGTCGTAGAAGCTTCAGGTAATAGAAGGGAGAGAGAAGAGCTGTTTATGGAAGAGTCTGGTCATAAGAATTTCCTAGAAAATTCAGGTCACACAAGGGTTCATAGAAGAGTCAGGAAACAGAAGACTCAGGTGATGAAATAGTCACAGAAAGGTCACATAAGCATCGGGTCATAAAATAGCAGGGTCATAGAAGAGATAGTTGGGTCATGAGGGAGTCATACAAGGGTCAGGTCACAGAAGCGTTGGGTCATACAATGACAATGAGACACAATCTGAGAAAGGGCAACGCACTCTCCTCTTTCAGACATCAAGAAACGAGATTCGAGTGGACAAGGTCTGGGGCACAGCGTTTGTTTCCACTGCTCATTGTCTGGCCATTTCTGAAAAGGACAAACAATGTGTGCATGGAGCCAGCAGTCAGTGAGTTAGCACAGTCTCCATGAGCTTTGGAAAACGATGGAGAGTGGCCTCACTGTGACATCACTCAGCTCCCTGGGATGCTGCCTCTCCTGTCCCATAGACTGGGAAGGACTGTGTTTGACTTGGTCATAGCAGTCTCATAGCAGAGTTAGGTCATAAAAGAGTCACATCATAAAAACGTCATAGAATATTCTGGGCATGGAAGAGTCGAGTCATAGAAATGTGAGAGGATTTTTTTGGTAATGGAACAGTTTGGTCATAGAAAGTTCATAGAAGGATCAGGTCTTAGAAGAGTCATAGAAGACTTGGATCATTGAAAGTCATGCCATAGAAAAGTCAGAGAATTGTCAGACCATAAAAGATCATAGCAGGGTTGGCTCATAGAAGGCTCAGGTGATAAAATGTCCTGATGGTATGAGAGATGGAGTCACAGAGTGTCAGGTTGTGGAGGAGTAATAGAAGAACTGAATCACAGAAGATTCATAGAAGGGTTGGTTCATAGAAGGCTCGGCTCATAGAAGGCTCAGGCGATAAAATGTCCTGATGGTATGAGAGATAGAGCCACAGAGTGTCAGGTTGTGGAGGAGTAATAGAAGAACTCCATCACAGAAGATTCATAGAAGCGTTAGGTTATAGAAGTCTCAGGTCTTAGAAGATTTGGCTATAGAAGGATCATAAAATATTTTGGTCATGGAAGAGTCAAGTCATAGAAGCGTGAGAGTTTAAATGGGAAATGGAAGGATCAGGTGATAAAAAAGTCATAGAAGAGCTAGGTCACAGAAGTGTTGGATCATAGAATGGTTGTATCATAGATTATTTGGGTCATAGAGGCATCAGGTCACAGGAAGTCCTAGAAGGGTCAGAGAATACTTGACTCTTAGAGGGTCTGTGTCAGAGATTACTCATGTTATATATGTTTAGGCTCATAGAAGGCTCCAAGAACTGTTCGGTCACAGAACATCAGGTCATCAAAGAGATACAGAACACTCGTATATAGGAGAGTCTGGTCATAAAATTTTCATAGAATATTCGTTTCACAAAATGACCATAGAATAGTCAAGCCCTAGAAGACTTGGGTCATAAAAGAGTAATAGAAGGGTAATAGAATCATTGGATCATAGATAGGTTGGGTCACAAAAGAAGTGGCTCATGCATGATTCAGGTGATTGAAGACACAGAGGAATCAGATCATAGAAAGATCAGGTCATAGAAGGATCATGAGACACAATCTGCCAAAAGGAAATCCAGTCCTCTTCTTTTTCAGAAATGGGATCTGAGTAGACAAGGTCTAGGGCAGAGCCTTTAGTTCCCCTGCTCATCCTTTTGACACGTCTGAAAATGACTTGCACTGTGTGAGTGATGCCAGTTGTCAGGGATTTCCCACAGAGTCCGTGACCTGTGGGAGATGAGGGAGAGTGGTCTCACTGTGACATCATTCTGCTCACCCAGCTCGCTGTGATGTTGCCCCTCCTGTCTCACAGACTGGAAAGGATTGTGTTTGATCAAGTGATCCCTGACTTGGTCCTTACCCATCACTGGCTGGTTTCCTCCAGAGTCCTGCCTTACTTTACAAAGGCCTGGGAGACATTGCTGGGGAAGGTAGAGGCAAAGAGGACAAACCTCAGACCTGTTTACACCTGCTTTTCCTAAATTCAGCAGTGCCCACACAGTGTATTTGTCTCTTTATCATCTGTTCCTGAAGCAGGAAACAGTCATCTTGGGTCTTTCAAGTGGAATCTGAGTTACAGTCTGGACCCTTGCTGAGCTTAGAGGATACTGTCTTTGAAGCCCATCAGTCCTGAGCTCTGTGACCAGGTCACAGCTCTGCCTCACACAGGAACAGCTCCAGCTCCTCCTGCCTGTGCCCCTGGCTGAGGGCATTGCTGCCCATTGGGGCTGAAGCCCTGCAGCTGAGGCACCAGGCAAGCTCATCCCTGTCATAAGGAAACCTGGTACCAAGTGTCCAAGATCCCGCATGTGCAAAGGCTTTGCTTTTATCAGAGATACGGCTGAGACAAAAGATAACTGAATGTCTTTCCAGACCCAGGTCTAAAGACCTGGGGTGAAATTCTTGAATTGGCTCAATGGAACAGATCCTCCCATCTTGGAGAAATGAGATTTATCACTGTCACCTTCCTGGTGTCCTACCTAAAGATGGGACAAAATAAAGTGGTTCTCATGCTCAGCTCTTTTTCCAACACTGCAGGAAAGAAATTTCTCTCCCCAACTGAGCGAGGGATCATTAGATATCACTTCAGCCTGTTTTACAGCAGGTTTCCCTGAAGCCCCGGGGACACTCAAGGAAGCCAAAGGATGCGGAGAAAATGCTGCCTTGGACTGCTCCTCTGCTGCTGAGCTGGGCCGGGTTGTTGAGACTGATGAAGCTCCTGGCAACAGAGCAGCACCGCAGGGAGACAGCTCTGCCCAGGCAGAGAACGCTTAAAGGAAGTTTCATGATGGAGAATGCTGAGAGCTCATAGGGGAAGAAACAATCTCAGCCATTGCCGCACTAAGTCTCAAAATGAAGGTAATGTATCTACAGTTCCTGGAGAGTTCTGCTAAAACTGGCATATTCCACAGCCTAAGGGACCTGACAGGGGGAATGTCACAGTTTCTCTACTGTAGAAAAGACAGTGTGCTGCAAAGCAATGACTTCATTGAGCAGCATCAGAATGACAGGTCGTAACACCTTCCTTCTCCAAAGCATGGCTGGAGTGGTTTGAAGGCATGTGTGCACTCAGAGGTGCCCTGGGCTGTCCTTGACAGCAGGGTCTCTGCAGCCCAGGGTCTGTGTGCCACGGCAGGGATTCTACTACCTGCCAGGGTCAGATCTCACCCTTCCCAGGGAGTTACCTATGGTGCTGTGGGGAGAAGCTGTGGGTGAAAGGAGCAACCCCTGGTAGGTATCTCTGCTGTTGGCAGGGTGCTGTCTAAGTCAGGGATGCTCACAGATTCAGATAATCTGGGGACGGTTCTGGGGGGACATTTTAAAACAAAGGACAAGACAGGGATTACATTACAGATAAGGAGCTTTCCTGGGTCTGTCTTTTCAATTTCTTACTCTTGGGGAATTTGGGAATGGGAGAAGTATGTCTCGTGCTTGGACAAGTAACTGAGACTCCTGAGCTGTAAATTTGAGTGACCTGAGAGGAGCCTCCTAAAGTGCTTCCAAGTGCTCCTCTTATTATGGACAGCATCACCATATGGGTCCTCTGCGGGACCTATTATGTTTTTTCTGTCCTGCCCTTTTCCATCTGCAAAGAGGAATAAATGCCCAGCCAGTTTCCTAAAAACAAGGAGGTTTTCGTAGGGCCAGAGTGAGTGCACTGATGTTGGGAGAGGGGCTGTGAGTGCTGGCAGGGAAAGGACATGGAACAGTGAAAATGCAAGGAGGAAAATCTCCAGGAAGCAGGGAGCTACCCGCACCCTGCACACAGCCACAGACAATCCTCTTGCCTCGCAGTACTCCCTCTGTTCTCCCTAAGTGCAACTGAAATGCTGAGGATTTCCGACATCTAAGAACACTCCTGAAGGTAGGAGAAGGAGCTGTAAAACCTGAAACTTCTAAGCATGCCTTCTTCCCTTTCAGTACTCATCCATCGGAGTGCAGATGCTTAAAGACCCTTCTGCACCAGGAGCTTTTCCACCAGACAAAGTTGAATTCCAGGAGTCATCCCCCTCCCCTCTCCCTCTGACTCCTCAGCACCAGCAGGCAGCAACATACAGTCCTCACAGAACATACAGTCAGTACCAAGCAGGGCTCCAGACACAGAGCTACTTCTTCTCTTTCTTCTTCCATACTTTCCAGTTGTGGAGATGGGTCTCTAAGTTTTACGGTCTCCCTCAGCACCGTTTTCTTTTTCTTAATAGGAGCAACAATGACTTTCCTGTTTTGAATTTGAGTCCTGGTTCTAGTAGACTTAGTAGAGACAGCTTCAACTTCAAGTTGTACTTGGACCCCAGTTTCACAAGTGGGCCCAATAGGGACATCACTAGTTTCGTGTGGCATTCCTGTCTCGACCTTAACTTTCTAAGAGTGATCTACTGCAGCACGATAAGTATTAGCCAAGCACCAGTACAAAGCATAAAATTGCATGTTTGGATCGTCATATGAAAGACACGTTTCCCTCAAACAACGCGTCATCTCATCAGGGTTGAACACCTGCTCTGGCACAAAGTCCCAAGCAATAGGAGGTGTCACACATCCCACCAGTTTACCAAAATCCAACCATACTCCCTGCCATCCAAAATCTGGCTTGTCCAAGCTCCTTCCCAAATCTCCAGTGCTTCCTCTAAAGGTTCGGCCCTTTTTAAAACAAGGGAAAAAATGCAGCACTATCACTCCAATTTTAAATAGTATTTCTGCTGCCTTTACAACTAACATCATTGTTGTTAGACAATTTAAGTATTTCTTAGAGCTGATCTTAGAAATCCTTTCCACCAAACCTTGAATGACACCATCATGGAGACTATTAGGCCGTCAATGTCAAAATTGAGGAATGGAAGCCATTCGTTCCATCCATCTGAACGGCTGTGTCTCCCAATAGGATATCCTGGGGCAGGTACAAAAACAGCTAGAATAATGAAAATAGTTAGGAAAAAGGACATTGTTATTATTTTCCTTCAGGTTGTTCCCAAACAAGGTTATCTTGGCTGCTTTCCCGGACTCTGGCGGTGTTCCTGGACACTATTTTCGAAACAAACCAAGGTCAACCATCGAAGCCATCCTCTGCTACCAAAATCTGAGCTGGTTTGAGCTAGCTTTCCCAAGCTCTCCAACCGCTCAGTCTGCCTCTCTCCCAAACATTCCCCCCTTTCAAAGGAAAAAAAAACTATAGAAAAAGCCAAAATCACACACTATATATATATAAATATATATGTATATTTCTGTATTTTCTAAATAAAAATAACTATATATAGCAAGGATATCATGCAAAACTTCCAAGAAAGGGAAGAGGGGAAGGGAAAATGGGAAAAAGGACAAAAAGGAACTATATAACACCCAGCGTACAACTATGACACCCAGTAACTAACAAAGTAAAGAACTAGCAAAATCTCACCACCTCCCTTGAGGAAAGCAGAACAGCTAAATCCGAGCCAGGACTATCCCCCAATGTGTGGGCAGAAAAGAGCAGCTACCACAGGCCTCAGCTCCAGACAGGACCAGCAGCAATGGAGCTCTTTCTTTCTAGCTTGCCAGAAGAAGAAGAGAGCGTACTTACTTATCTATACCCTATTTATATGTTGTGTTACGTTAAAGGAAGATATGGAATACTTCAGTGGATCCTGACCTCCATTGTTAAGGAAGACCTATAAAGGCCATTTTTTTGGCCTGAAAAACCTAAAAGTCAATACACTACAAGATCCAAGCAGGACCAGCTCTGACGTCACACTAGACTGCCCAGTAAATGTCAGCATCCACACAGAGAGTTTGCACAGGAATCAGGCACCTGAGCTACCATCACAGAAACAGAGGGATAAGGCTGTCCTTATCAGAGGGAACCTATTGGCTGTCCATGCCTCCTGAGCTTCCTGGGAAAATCCTCCTCCTTGTCCAGATGAGTGGACTCCTTCTGCAAGTCTCCTGGCACATGCCCAGATCATGTGGTTCTTTAGGATGAAAACAGAACTCAAACGCACTGTTGTGGATACTGGCAACTTAAATACTAAAAGAGAGGGAGGTGGAGGGATCTCAGAGATTCCAGTTGCCAGTGAAAGATTTGATTTGTTCAAGAAAGGAACAGAAGAGGACAATTATAAAAGAGCATTGCCTTTTGATCATTTCATGTGATGGCTCTGCATCCCCATTGTAATCATTCACCCCTGAAACCTCACGACTTTTATTTCCTCTCCTCCCAGAGAAAGGCTCTGCTCAGAGAAAGGCTCTGCACTGGAGGGGATCACACAGACATGTATTTTCATACAAGGAAGCTGGTGGTCTGCGATAACATTATGATGTCAATTATGTCTAAGAAGCTCCTAGGCCATTAGGAGGCAGATGGCCATTAAGATGAGTGTGGGGCCACTTTAGTCTCCTGTCTCCTTGAGTGTTTGTCTATCAGGAGACACAGGTCGTGGGTGTTGACTATGAAATTCGTTCTGGCTGACAACCTGACAACCAGCAGCAGGCACGTGACTTGGTGGGTGTTTTGTGCCTGGAGGCTCTGGGTTGTTCATTCTCCACTCAGAAAGGCAAACAGACTCTGTGAGGTGTTGTTTAAAATGCCATTTGTTAAAGAAACACTCTAAGCACAGAGGCAATCATGTGGGCAAATCTTATATTCCTTCAGATGCCAGAGTTCTTGGCAGTGGGGCAGAAAGTTGGGCAGCTTCCATCTGTGGGAACTGATCCTGAGATCTCTTTCAATGTTTTCTAAGAGGGAAGAAAATCAGTCATTCCATGGTCACTCCTCACCAATGTGAGCCTGTGCAGCCTGGGATTCCCTGGGTTGCACTTTTGTCCCCTTTCAAAGACGAGGGCAACTCTTGCTTGTCTTCACTCACAAGAGACCTCAACTAATCTCATGGTCTCTCAAAAGGGTATCTTGAAAGAAATATCGATCTTTCCCTGGAACTCCCTCACCAATGTTCTTCCTGTCATAGGATGCATTTAATGTCTCTCGTCTTCCCTGTCCCTTCACCTCTCTCATGCAGTGGCCTTTTCTGATCTCATTTGTGCAGACTCAGATTCTCCAGACAAAGGTAAATTCTTTTATTCTCTGATTTTCTCTGCCCCTCATTCTTTGTTCATTCAGAGAACTCTCACCTACCAAGATGCTGCTTTGAGCTTCAGGGAGTTCAAAGCTTCCCTGCCTCTGAACACATTGATTGTCTCTTCAGCTCAGTCATTAATTAAGTTTATGTCTGCCTTTTTTGTACCAATGTCAACATTTGTCATAAGATTGTCCCTTGTAGAAAGGCAGCCTCATTAAAGACAGCTTGTGCTGAGCATGTTGGGGAGGAGGGTGTTTATGGATTATGAAGCTTTATCAGGTTTTTCTTTTCTTATTACCCTGTGCCTGTAAGCAGCCAGTTCTGTAAGGAAAGCATGGGGAGATGGTGCAATGGACCTGGAACACTCAGCTCCAGAGTGCAGGGAAGTCTGATGGAAGGAAAAGGGATACGATTTCCATAGGGACAATGAGAGAAATTGTGGGAATGGGGAGGTGAGGATCAAGGCTGTCCATGCAGTGTCAGACGTCAAGGGATTACTTCCCCATGGTGCCCAGACCTCCTGAGGAGACACCCTGCATCAGTGCCAAGTGGAGAATGCTTCTGCCACCTCTTCTCTGAACTGAAATGAAAATATAAAATTTAAACTAAACCACATTATTATGAGGTTCACTTTGAAATCTTCTTCTTTAACCACACTGAAAAATGACTCCAATGAGCTGTACAAGGCTTGTAGACCTTTAGAAATATCCTGGAAGAGAAAGAGCTTGTTAAAGCTTTCTGTATTTTAATGACACCCATGGTGGGTTTGCTGCTGAGTCATTGAACTTCAGCTAATGACAGGAGATAGAGCAAACCTCTCGAATTCCAGAACAAAACTCAGAGAATCTTGAAGTACTCATTGGTCTCAGTGAGGATCATTATTGACAAAGCCTCCCAGGGACTTGTTAGAGAAGATAATTGGAGGCCATGATTGCAGAAAGGCAAAGGCACTGTGCAGGCAACTGTAATGCTGAGAAAATCTTGGGTTTTCTTGGTGAATTAGAAAGGCAAAGACCTGACCCCTAGGCCCTGGGAAGGCAGATCTGGTTGGGACTGCAATGACCCTGGTGTCATGAACATTCTCACATTGTTGAATCCAGCTCAGTGCAGTTATTCCGTTTAATTCCAAACACAGGACTGTAGAGTTAGGTGAGATGCCAAGACTCTCACACACAGCTCCATGCAGGTTCAGAAGGTTTCAGTCATAGAAGGGTGGGGTCATGAATGTCTTGGGTCATAGGAGATTCACAGAAAACTTGAGCGTGGGAACAGTCTGGTCACAGAACAGTAATGGAAGAGTTCAGTTTCAGAAAATTCATAGAAGAGTTTGGTTTTAAAATGATCAGGAAAGGATCAGAGGATATTCATGTCATGGAAGATTCAAGTCACAGAAGTGTGAGTGTTTATTCAGGTTTTAGAAAAGCTGAGTCATAGAAGGGTCACTTCAGAGAAGGGTTGGTTCATAGTAGGGACAGGTCACAGAAGAACTATAGAACAATTGGGTCATAGATGTGTCAGGTGATATAAGTTTTGGGTCATGGAATGGTTTTATCATAGAATTTTAGGTCATAGAGGAGTTGGGTCACAGAAGATTTGGGTCATAGAAGTGTGCTAGAAAGTTCTGGCCATAGAAAACCATAGAAGTTTCAAAGAAGAGCTGGTTCAGAGAAGGCTCAGTTCAGAGAAGGCTCAGATTTTAGAAGACTCAGGCCATAGAGGGTTCATAGAAGAGTAGGGTGATAAAGAGTCAGGTCATAGAAGAGTTTGGTAGTAGCAGATACATAGAAATGTTGGGTCATAGAAGGCTCATGGAAGGATCAACTCATAGAAGAGTAAGGTAAGTTGATAGCAGGGTTGATTCATAGAACAGTTAAGCCATTGGGTCATATAAAATCACATCATAGAAGAATCAGAGAATAGTTGGGTCATAGAATGTCATAGAAGGCTCGAGTCATAAAAAGGCCTGGTCGTATAAGAGACAGGTAACAGAAGAGTCAGGTTATAGATGAGTCGGGTCATAGAGGTGTAATGGAACAGCTCAATCGTAGAAGGGTCGTAGAAGGGTCATAGAAGGGTCAGGTTTTAGAAGTTTCAGGTAACAGAAGATTCATGTCATAATAGAATTGAATCATAGTGAGAGTTTATTTGGATAATAGAAGGATTGGATTGTAGAAGGTTCATTTAAGAGTCAGGTCAGAAAGTCCCAGGTCATATAAAGTTTGGGCAACAGAAGGATTGAGTCATAGAAGAGTCAGGTCATAGAGAAGTCGCGTCATAGAAGAGACGAGAAGCATCAGGACATATATAGGTCAGAGAAATCTAAGGTCATAGAGTTGTCAGGTCAGAGAAGAGGTGGCTCATATAAGAGTTCCATCATAGAGGACTCATGGAGGAGACAGGTCATAGAAAAATCCCTTGATAGTAGGGTTGGTTCTTAGAGCAGTTTCGTCATGGAAAGGTCGGGTAATAAAGAAGTCTGGTTGTTGATGTATCTGATCATAGAAGTGTCATGGCATAGATGATTTGTGTCATAGAAGAGTCACAGAAGAATCAAGTCAGATAAGAGTCAGGTCATAGAAGTGTTGGTCCATAGAGGGGTTAGGTCATAGAACGTCCTGGTCATATAACAGGGATGTAACAGAACAGTTGATTTATAGATAAGTCGGGTCATAGAGGAGTAACAGAAGAGTTCAGTCATAGAAGGTTCATAAAAAGTTTGGTCATAGAAGGCTCATAGCAGAGTTGGATCATAGAAGGGTCAGGTCACAGACTTCCTCAGGTCACAGGATGTTCACCTTACAGAAGAGCTGAGTAATACAAGCGTGAAAGTTTATTTGGACAATAGAAAGTTTTGGTCATGGAAGAAGAGGCAGATCATAGAAGAGTAAGATTATAGAAGTGTCAGGTCATATAAGGGCTGGATCATAGAGGGGTCGGATCATAGATTGTTTGGCTCATAGAGGAGTTAGATCACAGAACAGTCAGCTCATAGAACATCATAGAAAGGTCAGTGAAGAGTCAGGTCAGTGAAGACTCGTGTTTTAGAAGATCCAAGTCATAAAAAACTCAGATCTTAGAGGATTTGTGTCATAGAAAATTCATAGACGAGCTAGGTAATAGGTCAGATCATAAAAGAGTTGTTTATAGAAGTTTTCTGCTCATAAAAGTTTCATAGGCGATTCAGGTCATATAAGTGTCATAAAAGAGTCGGAACACAGAAAACTCAGGTCATAAAAGAGTAATAGAAGGGTTGTGTAGATATCAGGTTGTAAAAGAGTTGAGTCACAGATGGGTGGGATCATAGAAAAGAAGGCTCAATCAAGCGTCAGGTCATAGGGGAGTCATGGAGGAATCAGTTCATAGAAGGGCCAGGTCATAGAAGGGTCAGGTCATGGAAGAGTTCATCATCAAATCTCAGGTCATAGAAGGATGATGAGACACAAACTGCCCAAGAGAAATCCTCACACTTTCAGACACCCGAGAATGGGATCCAGGTGGACAAGTTCTGGGACAGAGGCTTTAGTTCCCCTGCTCATTCATTGGTCGTTTTTGAAAATGACATGTAATGTGTGAGTGTTGTAAGTGGTCAGGGAGTTCTCCCAGTTTCCATGACCTTTCAAAGATGAAGGAGAGTGGTCTCATTGTGACATTGTCCTGCTCACTCAGATCCCTGGAATGCTGCCACTCCTATCCCAGAGAACGGGAAGGATGGTGTTTGCTCAAGTGATCCCTGACTTTATCCCCACCTGATGCTGGTTGATCTCCAGAGTCCTGCTCTGAGTCACAGGGGCCTGGGAGACCTTGCTGGGAAAGATGACAAAGGGAATCTCGGATTTGTCCACACATGCTATTCCGAAATCCAGCAGTGTCCACACAGTTTCCTTTTTTCTCCTTTAATTGTTCCTGAAGCAATCACAGCTCACTATGGTGCCCTTGAATTGCCTTTCAATCTGAGACTGAATCTCGGTCTGCACCCTTGATGAGCTTTGAGGATGCTATCCTTGAGTTCCATCTGTCCTGAGCTCTGTGACCATGTCACATCTCTGTCTCCCATAGGAATGAATCCAGATCCCCTGCCTGTGCCCCTGGTTGAGGGTGTTGCTGCCCATTTTGGCTGAAACCCTGCAGCTGTGGCACCAAGCAAGCTCTTCCCTGCCATAAAGAAACCTTGTACCAAGTTTCCAAGACCCCGTGTGTGCAAAGGCTTTGCTTAGAGCAGAGACGCGGCTGGGACAAAAGAGCTGATTGTCTTTCCAGCCCCAGGTCTAAAGACCCAGGATGAAATATCTAAAATCATTAAACAGAAAACATCCTCCCAGCCTGGAGAAATTCGCTTTCACTGTCCTTCTGTACTTCCTAAATATGGGACAAGAAAACTCATCTTATACACAGGCATTATTAAGACAGGAGAAATGAAACTGGAGGAAAGAAGTGTCTCTTCTAACTGAGGGAACATCAGGAATCGCTTCAGCCTGTTTCACAGCAGGTTTCCCTGGAGACACAGGGACACTTCAAGGGAGTCCAGAGGGGGCAGAGAAAATTCTGCCTTGTGCTGCTCCTCTGCTGCTGAGCTGCCTTGGGCTCTTGGCATGGTGGGAGCTCCTGGCAAGTGGGCAGCGCTACAAAGAGCCATCTCTGCCCAAGAGCAGCTCCTCTGCAAAGTGCAGCAGAGCTGAGGGTACTGCCTGCAGGCAGTGACGGGAGAGGAGGGAGGCAGAGAGAGTTTAAAGGAAGTGTGGGGTGGAAGGAGAGGTAAAACTCACTGGATTACAAGTCTTCAGAGCCCTTCATACAGTAAGACTCTGGGTGCAGGACAATGCTGGTGAGTTTCTGGAGGGATCCCCTAAAACTGACACTTTCCACAGCTGAAAAGGATGAATCTCTCTCCTGGGATTTCTGGTGTGAAGGAGGAGGACATGTTGCAGAGCATAGATTGCCTGTTTTACTGTCAGAGGTCCCTGAAACCAAGGGGCTCTGTGTGCAGGGCAAGGACTCTTCCATCTCGCCAGGGAGCTCCCCATGGCACTGTGGGGAGAAGCTGTGGGTGGAAGGAGTGACCACCAGCAGGGCATGACAGGGCATGGAAGGGTCCTTCTGCTCTCAAGCTGGTGCTGCATGGGACCGAGCTGCTCAAAGCTCCAGATCACCAACAAGGCACTTCCAAGGGGGTGTTTCAAGAGGGTGTTCCAGGCAAGGACGTTCTGGAAAGAAAGGCACTATACTTAATATTCAGTTTTACGCTGTGGGAATGTTAAAGGGAAAGGAGCTGCAGTTTTGTGAGATGTGACTGAGGCTCTTGAACCATTAAAATGTGTGATCTCTAGGTCTGCTAGGAAGCTCATTAACCATCTGCACTGGCCCCTCAGCCTACAAGCAGCACCAGTACTATGTTGATGGAAACACCATAGTTTATCTAACCTGCTCTTTGCCACCTGCAAGCAGGGAGATGTCCCTGGGCAGAGCCTTCCCATGAGGTGTATTATACAGGGCAGAACTGAGCACAAAGACAGTGGGATGGGATCTCTCAGAATTTGTTGTGAGGAAATCCGTGTGGGGACAGAGAGGCATTAAAAAAAGGAAACACAGGAATGGACAGGGAAGAAGGAAAAATTAAGACTTGTCATATCATGAGAAGAATAATTGGGAAAACTCTTTCTCATCTCCTCCAGGGCAGACCCCTTCCTCTCACCAAGCCCCCTTGCCCCCTCTCTGACCCAGCAAAGTCTCAGCCCTCATGGCTGGGGGGCACAAGGCATCAGCTGTCCACTCTGCAGCCAGAACTCCAGCAGAGCAGAGCTGCCTCTCTGTGTCCCTGTGTCCATTTCCCTCTGCAGAGCTCAGGGCTGAGTGGGACAGCACTGCTCCTGCTCTTTCTTGTTGGCTTTGTGGGATTGGGGGAGTTTAAGACACTGATCCTTCAAGCCTTGCTAGGCTGGAGTCTATGTGGGAGTGTGGTGCCCCAACTCCTTACAGACCCATGCGGCTCCAAGAAAAGTGGGCTGTGAGTTTGGGAAATGAATGGCTCTTCTGAAAGGAGATCCTGTCTGTAGAACACTTGACCATTGCCCTGCAGTATCCTAACAAATAAGAGTTTGGCACCAGCTACCCCTGTCTCACTGCAACTTTGTGATCTCTGAGCTACCCATAAAGCAGCCCCATAAGTACTATGGACATGGAAATGGTGTGGAGCATCTGTAAGTGGGCAGCTGAAAGATGTCCTGATTGTCCTTGTCTGGAGGAGAGTGTGTTGTGCACCCTAAGGCACCCTATGAAAGGGGGAGAAATTGGAGAGTCGAGCTTTGAATCCAGACTCCACTACTCTGAACAGGATCTGATTTCTTTTAAGGGGAAGCTGTGACCATCCTGCAAGTGCAGCATACGTGAGTGCAGGGGAGCTGGGAAGAAGACCTGAAGACAGATCAGCTTCTCTTGGCTTGCAGGGAACCCTTTTACAACTCAGGTCTCATGACAGAAATGCGGACAATTTCTACCCTTCAGAAATCTCCCATGGCAGGAGAGGACTATCTAAAAGCAAACTAAAAAAATGAATTAAAGCTTGTAAGCAACACCCCTTCATCTGAGTTGGGAGACAAGAAACTGAAATATCCTTCTTAATGACAGGGGATTTCATCTGCTTGAAACAGTGAAAATTGTCAATTGTGAATACTTTAACGTCCAAATGCCTCTACCCACCACTGCAGACTGCTCATTGGGAGCCCATGGGAGAGGCTCCTGCTCCTCACGGTACACCTGAAGGTTTCTGAAATAAATGAAAAAATTAATTTTCTTCCTTGAAAAGTCTCCTCTAACATGTCACTTTTTTTTTCCTTCTTCCTCAGTCCTGGGTGCCCAGAAGCAGCAGATGTTCAATGGCAGCTCCATCACCCAGTTTCTCCTCCTGGCATCTGCAGACACACAAGAGTTGCAGCTCTTGCACTTCTGGCTCTTCCTGGGCATCTACCTGGCTGTGCTCCTGGGAAATGGCCTTATCATCACCACCGTAGCCTGTGACCACCACCTCCACACCCCCATATACTTCTTCCTCTTCAGCCTCTCCCTCCTTAACCTGGGGTGCATCTCCACCACTGCCCTCAAAGCTATGAGCAATTACCTCTGGGAAATCAGAACCATCTCCTATCAAGGGTGTGTGGTCCAACTCTGTTTTTTTCCTTTTTCATTTTAGCCGAGTTTTATCTTCTCACTATCATGTCCTATGACCACTACATTGCCATCTGCAAACCCCTGCACAACGGGACCCTCCTGGGCAGCTGAACTTGTGTCCACATGGCAGCAGCTGCCTGGGGCTCTGCATTTCTCAACGGTCTGCTGCACACGGCCAATACATTTTCACTGCCCCTCTGCCACGGCAATGTTGTGGACCGGTTCTCCTGCAAAATCCCCCCGATCCTCAAGCTCTCCTGCTCAGATTCCTACCTCAGGGAAGTTTGGCTGTTTGTGGTTGGTTCCTGGTCGCTTTTCAGCTGTTTCATTTTCATTGTTGTATCCTACATGCAGATCTTGAGGGCTGTGTGGAGGATTCCCTCTGAGCAGGGACGGCAAAAATCCTTTTCCACGTGCCTCCCTCACCTGGCCGTGGTTTCCCTGTTTATCACTACTAAATTGTTTGCCTACATGAAGCCCCCCTACATCATTTTCACATCCCTGGACCTTGTGGTGTCATGTCTCTATTCAGTGGTGCCTCCAGAAGTGAATCCACTCATCTACAGTGTGAGGAATAAAGAAATCAAGGATGTCCTATGCAAACTGACACAATGGATGCTGTTTCACAGACAATAACCTGCCGCCCCTTCTCTGCTCATTTCCAAGTGTTTATCTCAGGCCAGGAGTCTGTTATTTTCCCTTGTGATAATTCTGCCTATAGATAATCTTCCCAGCTACACTACTTGTCTTGAGGTTTAATCCAGTGTACTCGACCCTTGCACAACACTGTGTCAAATGTGACTGCTCCAAACATAGCTCTTCAATAAAAGGTATTCTCCCAGGTTCCTTGCCTGAAGGCTGAGCTGTCTTCTAAAGAATCTTTTTCTTCTTCTCTTCTCCCTGTGACTGGGGTAAGGCTCATGGTATCTTTGGGTTCCTCTGGACCAAAAGTTCTAGGTTTAAAGGGTGTCTTCTTGGTCTCCAGTGGCAGTGGAGATGTTGCTTGGGCTCTAATTTACCTCCTCAGTCTGCTTCACTTATGACAGGATAGATGACACCCTCAAAGGTGACGGCCCTCAAAAGAAAAGCACTGAAACGAGGTATCCACAAACAAAGACTCTGAAGTGCTAAGGGAGTAAGTGGGGACCCAGCAGGGAAAGAAAAGGGAGGCTGAAGACATGTGGGAGCTGCCTGAGGACACCCAGGGCTCTCGTGCTGCCCTGGGCAGTGGGGCTGTTTGGGGCAGAGAAGAGGTCAAAAGCAGCTGGGGTTGAGGATCACCTACAACATGAGTGCAGGAAACTGTAGGAGTGAGCGGCCTCTGTTTCCTTGTGTCAATATTGCAAGGAGCAGTCCTGGGACTGATGGGCAGGATGAGACCCCTCTCTGCCTCCATGAGTGGGTGTGCCCTCCAGAGGGGCTGTGGCTGTGGTTGAACAGCCAGAGTTATGCAGAAGCCTTTGACAGGCAATGCTGTGGGGCCATCCCGGACTGGGCTGCTCTGCTGGGAGGGACTGGACTGTTGGAGAGGGCTGGGGAGGTGGGAGAGCTGGTGAGATGCTGGTTTGGGATGGAAAGAGCCCAGGAGAGGAAAACACCAGTGTGGAGCTGAGCTGTGAAAGTGTGAAGGGTGATGACACTCAGCAGAGTGCTCACAGTCCAGGGTCAGGTGTGATGGTGAAGGAAGCAAGGGCAACAGTGCAAAAGTGAAGGGCCTGGTTTGTGCCACGTTCCCTGGACACCCTGGTGAAGCTGCCCCAGGAAAATCATCCCAGATGAGTCCCACACAGCAGCCATTTCCATGTCTGGCTGTACACCTCAACTCTGAGGATGGACTCTTACTGCATGATCACCTCTGTCCTCCTCCTTTGCTGAGTGATACCCACCACCACCACCATTATTTATAAAAAGAGAATTAGTGTCCTACTGACAATTATTGCACACCAGTCCCACAGGTCTTTTCAGTGCTAGTCTCTCAGCCAAGCCCTTTCTCAGACGGATATGGTGCTCATAGCCTTCTCTCAAGAAATACTGAGGAAGTGGATTAACCTTGGCCAGCAGCCAGACACCCCCCTAGTCGCTCCCTCCCTCCGCTGACTCAATGGGACAGAGGGAGAAAATAAACCAGAAAAGCTCATGTGTCAAGAAAAAACAAAGGAGGTCAGTGACGAGTTACTGTCAGTGGCAAGATATGTTGAATTGCTGAAGGTCAGTCTAATATATTGCCCATCAAGAAAGGTTTGGACTGTAAGAAACAATGACAAAATATTCAAGCCCATTCCCCTCACACTTTCTCCCAGCCTCAAATGACTCCATTTCTCCAAATTCATTTGCCCAAGGAGGAGCATGGAGAGCGGTGAAGAAGAGGTTAACAATTAGTAAAGAACAACTCTACTGCTCCTTCCTCCCCACACTTCTCCCCTGCTCCAGTCTGGGTCTGCTCCATGGGTTCCCACCGTATTTATGTTTGAGGTTCTTTGTTGTTCAGAGAAAGGCTGAGAGAGACAAGGAAAACAGTGAATAGAGAGAGAAAGAAGGGAAGGAAAAGAAGAGATGGCACAGGTGATCATCCAAGGATCAATAAATAACTCAACCAGGACAAATATGAACCAGCTATCAAGATTAGTATAACAACAGCTAAGTAAACCAGTCAGAGTAATATTTTCACAAATCAGAAGACTGATACTATAGTTCTTATCCTTGTTTTTTCCATCCTTTGGGTGAGTAGCCTTGGTAAACACACAATTCCAGTCAGAAAAGTCAACATTTGAGCCTGGTAAAGGGGCTTAAAAGTGCCAGTGTCTTAAAGGGGCCAAGGAGAATAATAGGCAATAAATCATCTTGTTTATGTTCTGTGAGACTTCTAAAACAAACCCATCGGCTGCATTTTAGGTCATCTACTAAAAGCAGCCAGATAAGTTTTTTGGCCTGGGCCGGGGGGGGGGGGGGGGGTGTGTGTGTGTGTGTTGTTAATCTCACCCACAGGAGCTGAAGGAACTCCTCTTCCCTGTACCACAGGGGCTGCAGGATTTCCCTCCTTTTGAGGAGGACCTTTATCTGGTGGCTTCTAAGTCCCTAATAACAATTGCAGATCAGATAAGAGCAGGCCATCCACTAAATATCAAGGGACACCTTTTCTCAGACCCTCTTTCCATACCTGACTATGTGAAACTTTGTGAACCCTTAAGGAGCTAGGCAAACCTCTGGCCAAGGGGATGTTTTATTCCAGGTTTGCCAACATTAGCAATGGGGTACACATTAACTGCAAACAAGAAGCTTTTTGTATGCTTCTAGTGAGGTTGCAGATTCCAGAGGCAGGGATGCCAATCACATCATCCCTCTCCAAAATATCAATTCCTCCACCCCAGTAAACTGTCCTTTGTTTGCAGCCTCTCCTGCTCCTGCAATTCAGTCACTTCTGCAACTACACATGGAATTACTTTGGTTACAGAGGGTTCAGATTCCTCCCCCTCATAAATAATATGTAAGGATTGGAGTTTGAAATCAAAATCAGAATCAGGTTCAGGATCATATTTCACCACCCCCTCATCATCATAGGGAATGATGAGAGAATGAACCAAGAATTAAATAAATGACTGAGAACATGGTGCGAAGAACAAAACTTTGGATTCTTAGATAATAAGTTGATGTGCATGTCAGGCCTGCTGGCAGGTGATGGTGTGCACCTTTCCCCTCAGGCCAAAAGGGCTCTCTCAAAGAAGCTTGTAGGGCTAATTAAGAGGGCTTTAAACTAGATCGGAACGGAGAGGAGAACATCTGCAGTACTAATAGAATTAAATATGGGGACAACACCCCAGGACCCAAGAGGCACAACAGCCTTGGATCCCCAACTAGACAGACAGCAAAAGAGGGGGTAACAACAGCTCATCTGAAGTGCATTTACAGTAATGCACACAGCATGGGAAACAAACAGGATGAGCTGGAAGTTATGGCAAGGCAGGACAATTCTGATATAACTGCCATCACGGGAACATGGTGGGAAACTCACACAGCTGGAGCATTACCATGGATGGCTATAAGCTATTTAGGCGAGACAGACTGGGAAAGAGAGGTGGTGGGGTTGCTCTATACATCAAAGAGTGTTTTGACTCTATGGAACTCCGTAATAACAATGATAAGGTAGATTGTTTATGAGTTAAACTCAGTGGTTTGAGTGGTAACTCAGATATTGTGGTGGTAGTTTATAATCGGCTGTGGGGTTTTAGAAGACCAAGGACATTTTCTGGGCAATCCAGAGCAGCAGGACCTTAGTCTGGCTAAGGCATAGAGATATCAGCAGGCCGTGCAGGAATGTTGTTGCTAGGACACTGCAAGAGGAATTTGGCAAGATAAACAGCTTAGCAAGTGAAAAACAAGAAAGGGGGGCGATGCACACGTGATTGAAACTAAGACCTTGAACAGGATCTGAAACTTACAACAGAGACGGATGGACAGTAGATACTGACCTATTGTAAAGAAGCATTATTCAAGTGAACAGCACATGTTAATCATTCTTATTGTTATGCATGAAAGTAGATAAGATAGAGTATGTAACCATTAGCAGTAAAACAATAAACTCAGCTTCTGCCTGATCACATTGATCGTGTAGCGAGTCCGTGACTTCCACATCAACAAGTGGTGCCTGAACAGGACACCTCAGATCGGCATTGGATGGACCAGCCAGACCAGTGATTACCAGTGATGAGGGGGTGGAAGCCGGCCGAAGGTGAGTGCTGCCCCAGCACTCGGGAAGACGTTAACGCACATAAAAATAGAAGGGAAATCCTGCCCTGATCAAGCAGGCGACTGGGGAGGACATGGGGTCCACACATTTCAAAAGAAGAGGCAGTGGTTAAGCTCCTCCAACTTATTCTCTCTAAGAGAGGAATTTCATATGACTCGAGATCCTTTGCTACTGTGAGTGCAAAGCAGGAACTTGATCTCCACTGTAAATGCCGCTTTTGAAATCCCAACACGGGAACGAATAGGTGATCAATTGTGGGATGAAATTAGTAAGGGATCCAAGGAGGCTAGCAAATTTCCTACTGTGTGGAGATTGATACATGAGACTTTAAAAAATATGAAGGCAGAATGTACAGTGACAGCCTCTGCATTTGCTGCTTTGTCACCTGTTGAAGAAGCGCAGTCGACTACCGCTCGGGTGCTTTTAGGACCCACCAACCCTTTGGCAAGTAGGGGAGTTAGTTCTAATCAACACTCCTCTGAAAAACAGACATCATGCACAGTCCCTATTTCTTCTCCCAATAATTCGTTTCTCACCACACAGAAACAAGAAGCCTCTATCAGATTCGCCCAAATCTTTGCCCTCCGACAAGCAATGCGGTTGCATCCTCCTCCTCCCCCCATACACCACCCTCTCCTTCAAGTGTGTGTGTACAACAGCAGCAATCTTTAGGGCTAGGAGATATTCAAGTACGAGAACTGTTGAAAAAACTAGAAGATTTGGAGACGTGAGTACAAGTCAAGGAACAACAACATGCAGGGCCACTGATAAATTCTTTCCCCGCCCCTACTCCTGTTACTCCCCCTGTTAACCCTCTTGTTTTTGTTCCAGAATCACTTGCACCATCATATCCGGGATTTACGGGGGTGGAGGGGGGTGTAGGAGGTAAATGGAGAGGAATTGTAAGATGCAATATTAGATGGAACAGTGACACCTTCAGCTTTTCCTGCTATAATTGATGGGGGTCAGAATACTTGGGAATCTTTAGACTGGAAAATTTTGAAGGAAGCAAAATCAGTATTGTCTCAATATGGGTTAAAATCTCCGTATACTCAGTCAATTTTGCAACATTTTGTTTTCGAGTAATCTTTTGGTACCCCATGATTCTTGTATGATTGTACAAATATTCTTGTCTCCTTCACAGCAATTACAATTTTTTCACCATTGGCAATTATCTTGTAAACAATTAGCAGCCACCCCGTGACAGCAGGGGGACCCTCTTTATGGTATACCATCACAAATGTTAATGGGTTCAGTTCCTTTTGCAAGCGCTGATTGGCAAGTGCAGTTTGTTACTGAAGTATTGCAAGCTAGTCAAGATGCGGTATTTAAAGCTATGATCAATGTTTCTGATGATAAGATCCGCCCAGGTTTTACTACAAATAGGCAAGGACCAAATGAATCTTTTCCAAAATTTGTAGATACACACTGCCATAATGGCACATCCTGATTTACATGAAGATATGAAAGCCAAAATATTAGATATGTTAGTCTTTGATAATGCTAATGAAAAAACTAAGCAGGTTCTTAGTACACTTCCTCAAGGCTCTGGAACTGCTGCGCTCTTGGAAGCAGCAAGAATGCATGCTTTTTGCTAATCAAGCCACTGTGATGGCTGCAGCAGTTGGAGCAGCAGTGCGACCACTGGTCGAAAAACAAAAAATTGGCAGATTTTAATTATTGATTTGAAAGATTTTTTTTTTACGATACCATTGCATCCTGAAGATGCAGAAAATTTTTCTTTTACGGTGCCACCAGTGAACAAAAGTGAGCCAGCAAAAAGATATCATTGGGTAGTTTTGCCACAAGGCATGAAAAATTCTCCGACTATGTGTCAAATGTTTGTGGCATGGGCATTACAATCATTTTGATCCAACAATCCGAATCTATTACTGTGCCATTACATGGATGATATACTAATAGCTGGAAAAGATTTTGAGGCAGAATAAACAATCAAAGAATTAACAATTACTTTAGAGGAGAAAGGGCTAAAAATTTCCCCAGAAAAGGTTCAGAAAAATGAACCTTGGTTGTATTTGGGATGGATTTTTAAAGGTGGATATATTAGACCACAAAAATTGAGCCTAAAAAGAGAAATAAAGTCTCCTACAGATGTCCAAAATGTTTTAGGAGATATACAATGGGTAAGTTCAACATGTGGTATTACTAATGATGACTTAGCCCGTTAATGCCTTTATTGGGTACCACTAGTAATGCCAATGAGAAAAGACAATTAAATGAGGAACAAAAAGAGACTTCAAACCTTATAATTGAAAAGGTTCAACAAGGAATAGTAGCAAGAAGTATTGAAGAAATATTGTTCAATATTGAAATATTGAACAACTGATGATTGTTAACTCTTCAAAATACCGTAAATATCCTTTAGGAATTATCGGTCGAGAGAATCATAATAAATGGTCAGCCTTAGAATGGATTTTTACAGCATATATTCCAAAGACTACAGTGATAACATGTATAGAACTAATATCCAATTTGATAATAAAAGGAAGACAACAAATCATTGATATATCAGGTTTAGACCCCAAATCAATATATATACTTATCAGTAGTACTTGTTATTAGCAAATTCAGAATTAATACAAATAGCCTTAGCTGACTACCAAGGAATTGTTACTGCACGTTATCCTTCCGAAACATGGTTGTCATTAATACAATCACAGGATTTAGAAGAGGTACCATATAGATCTGAAACACCAGTGGATGGCTTGAAAATTTTTACGGATGCAGGAAGGAAATCTAGAAGAGGAGCAATTACTTGGCAAATAGATGGTCAGTGGCATCATCTTATTTTAGATTGGGTCATTGAAGACTCTCTGCAAATGTTAGAATTACGAGTGGTTCTATGGGTTTTTCAACGTTGGCAATCTGTACCAATCAATGTAATTTAAGATTCATTATATGTTGTAGGTACTGCTAATAGGTTAGAGAGAAGAATGCTTAAATTCATAAAAAAAAATTTACATATGTTGTTTTTACAATTGTTACATTTATTATCTCAAAGATCTTGTCCATATTTTGTTACTCACATTCGGAGTCATCAATTTAATAATGGGTTATCTATTGGTTATAATATTGCTGACCAGTTGGTAGCAGTTGTCCAAACAAATTCAGTCAATTTATTTGAGCAAGTCCATTCATCTCACAATTTTTTCCATCAATCAGCTAAAATGTTGGCCAGACAATTTAATTTGTCACAGAAAGATGCACGTGGTATAGTGCAATCTTGTTCAGCGTGCCAAAAAGAAGGGTTTGGCTTGGGCATTGGAGTTAACCCACGTGGATTACAAGCCTTACAACTATGGCAAATGGATGTTACTCACATCCCAGAATTTGGACTTTTGAAATATGTACATGTACCTGTAGATACTTTTTCTCATGCAATATGGGCAACTACACAGAACAGAGAAGCAGCCAAGCACTATATTAAGCATATCCATGGTTCCTATGAGGAATTAACCAGTCCTTCCAGCACTGGGGCCTCATTGCCTCCTTGTCCTTACTTAGGAGCCAGGGGGTGTCTTAGCATAGTCCTGCCCTTGGCGTTGCTCATCTCCATAACCTGATGCCCCAGGAAGAGCCCTCAGAAATGAGTGAGGGAGAGGATCTCCCTGCAAAAGCTGGAGTTCAGGGCTTGGCACTGTGGATAATGGGGTCAGGGCTTGGCCCTTTGAATTAACGAAACACATCCAGGTTTACTCAACATCAGAGCCACCTTTACCTTGCTTTTCCCAACCTGTAATCACTACCTCCAGACTTCTGCTTTCACTGGAGCTTCGGGATGCTTTCCCAGCAGTGTCCCTCAGTGGGACCCATTAACACTGAAAGAAACTTCGGACTTGCAATTTCAGTTTGACTTCTCAAGAGTTTATTTCAGCTACCTCTAAAGCTCTGAGGTTCATGGACTCAACATCAAACCCACCAGAGGAGTCATTAAAATGTCTCGGGCTTCTGAGCTGTGTTGGACTCCAGGAACAGAGGGAGTTCATGGCAAGCAGGCAGCACTACAAAGAGACAGCTCTGCCCAGGAGCAGCTCCTCTGCAAAGTTTAGCATGGAAAAGGAAACTCTCAGGGTTTCTCAGAGAGGTGAGCAAGGCATAGAGAGAACTTAAAGGTGGTCAGGAGTGGAAGATGACTGAGAGATGACTGGAGAAGAAGTCCTTACCATCCTGGAATGGTAAGATTGGGTGCAGGGTGATGCAGGTGTCCTGGAGGCATCTCCTGAAGCTGGCAGAGTGCACAGCTAATTGGGATCTGTAAGGAGGGGGCTCTTGTGAGGAAATTTGGAATGGCTGTGAAGCCAGGGTGTGCAACAAGACTCAAGACAGTGGTTCAGAGCACTCAGCCTGACCAGGGAGCTTCCCATAGTGGTACTGGGAGAAGTTGTGTGTTGAAGGAGCACCTGCTGGAAGATGAGGGTGCTATCATGAGGGTGCTACATGGGTCAGAGCTGCTCACAACTCCAGATGAGCACTAGGGAACTTCCCAGGGGACATTTCCACATGAAGGTCAAGGGAGGGTTTGCTATAAAGATGAAGAGATTTCCCGAGTCTGTGTTTTCAAGTTTCCTACTGTGAGGGCAGAGACAGAAGGAGAGGGAGAAAGAGAAATTGAAAAGGGCTTTTCAACTCTGAACAAGTCTTTGAGACTCCTGAGCTATATACTTGTGTGGTCTGTCGGTCTCCTAACGGCCTCCTAAAGTGCCTTCAGCCATTCCTCAGATTATGGACAGCAGCAGCATCACCTCTGCTGGACCCATCAAGTTGTTTCATCCTTTTGAGCCTCCAAAAAGAAACACACACCCTGCCAGTGCCCTCCAAACAGGCAGTATTGTGTAGGTGAGTGAACAGAGTGTGGGATGGAGGGAAAAGTCATGGGACAAGGAAACGCTTCCAATGAGGAAAGTCTCCAGGAAGCCAGATAGGATCAGAGAATGAGAGGAACTTAAAACAGAGATGTTGTGGGAGGAAGAATGCAGAATATCCTGTGTAATCCCCTCCAGTGCAGACCCTTCCTCTGAACAAGCCCCCTTGCCTCCTCTCCCACCCAGCAAAGCCTCTTTCCTCAGGGTTCTGGGCTCCAAGGCTGAACCACCTGTTCTGCAGCCGCAGCTCCAGTGCCCTCTCCAGAGCACAGGGCCTGAGAGCAACTGCCCGGCACTGTTGGTGTCTGGGAGGGGCCGTGTACAGCTGGGGAGAGGAATTCTGTCTGTGTGCCCGCCTGCCTTTACCCTGGCCTCTCCCAGGAAAACCCTCACTCTCCTCCATGTATTCCCCCTTGTTTGTGTTCCTGCTGTTGTTCTCTTATTCTTGCTGCCAGGCTCCCTGGGGATGGGAGTTTCAGCAGCTGAGTCAGGCACTGTCCTTGTGGCTCCTTTCCTGCAGTTGTGTCCATGGAAACCGATGTCCTGGCTTACCTCTGAGCTGTGAGTCTGTGGGCAATGCAGTCCTTGGGGCTGGGGAAAAAGCTGAATCTCTCTTCATCAAATGACATAATGAGAACACTTGTCTGTCTCCCTGAGGCATCCTCCAAAGCTGTGAGCTTCCCTCCAGGATGCAAACTTGTTGACCACATCTTTGTGCTACCCAAAAGCCTCTTGGAGGTTCAAAGAGATGCAATGAGAGAGGAAATACTGTTGGGTTTGTCCTGGGCTGAATGAAGAGACCTCAGGAAATCATGAGACGTTGAGTGATGTGAGGTGGATCCCTCGTCTCTCAGCAATGCCTGGTGGATTTTCAGGGCAGCCTGGGAGTGTGATCCTTCTCTGTCTCAGAAAGGTACAAACCCAGGGAAGCTGGGAATAAGTCCAAAGGACAGAGCAGCTCCCCTCACTCTGCACTCAACCACAGGAAATGCCCTTCCCTTGCAGGACTCCTTCTGTTCTCCCTGAGGGCAACAGAGATGCTGAGGATTTCTGACATCCAAGACCACTCCCCGGGGTGGGAGAAGGAGCTGTAAACCCCCAGAATTCTCATCCTGCCTTCTGCCTTGTAAGTTCCTCATCCCTGGGAGTGCAGACACTGACAGGCCCTTCTGCAACTGGAGAAGTTCCACAGGACAAAGCTGAACCCCAGCAGTGACCCCTGTCCCCCCCGTTCCCATGACCCCGCTGCTGCAGAACAGGACTGACTCCTCAGCACCAGCGGGCGAAGCCCTGCTCCTCACGGCACATTCAGCCAGCACCAAGCAGGATTCTAGGCACGGAGCTGAAGGAGGGTCTGATGGAATAGGGAAAGAGTGTGTGTAGCAGAGGGAGGAAGAATGAGTAACGGCTTTGATTTCAGTCCGAAAAGTCTCCCCTAATTTGTCACTTTCCTTTCCTCCTATGACAGCGCCTCATGGCCAGATGCAGCAAATGTCCAATGGCCGCTCGATCACCCAGTTCCTCCTCCTGGCATTCGCAGACACACGAGAACTGCAGCTCTTGCAATTTTGGCTCTTCCTGAGCATCTACCTGGCTGCCTTCCTGGGAAACAGCCTCATCATCACCACCACAGCCTGTGACCACCACCTCCACAACCCCATGTACTTCTTCCTCCTCAACCGCTCCCTCCTCGACATGGGCTGCATCTTCATCACTGTTCCTAAATCCATGGCCAATTCCCTTTGGGACACCAGGATAATCTCCTACTTAGGATGTGTTGCTCAAGTCTTTCTTTTTGTCTTCTTGTCTGCTACAGAGTATTCTCTTCTCACCATCGTGGCCTATGACTGCTACATTGCCATCTGCAAACACCTGCACTGAGAGCGGCACCAGGGGGGCAGAGAGACCCTGTGACTGCTGCTGTGCAAAGCCACTTCATGTGCAAAAGGAGGACTTCTCTCTCTGAACACCCCTGTGTGTGATGAGGACACAGGGTTTCACAGTTACAGTTTCACCCCCACCTGCTGGCAGTGAAACAAAGGTAAGTTGTTCCTTTCCCCTTCCACCTTTAACTTGGAAGGGGAATTGGGAAAGGAAAAGATGTCCTGAAAGTTGAAATAAAAAGATGGATTAAATGAAAATATTAAAAAACCCATTACTATTACTATTAATTACACTAATTCCAGTGCTAGTAATAGTAGCAGTGGTAGTATCATAGAATCATATCATGGAATCATGGAATTGTTTGAGTTTGAAGGGACCTTAGATATCACCCCGTTCCAACCCCCTTTCCATGAGCAGGAACACTCTCCACTGGATGAGGTTGCTTATTGTTTCCTGTATCAAAACAATGTGGCCAGCAGGACAAGGGAAGTTATTGTCCCCGTGTACTCTGCACTGGTGAGGCCACACCTTGAGTACTGTGTGCAGTTCTGGGACCCTCAGTACAAGAAGGACATTGAGGTGGTGGAGCGCTTCCAGAGAAGGGCGACGAGGCTGGTGAAGCTGCTGGAAAACAAGTCCTATGAGGAATGGCTGAGGGAACTGGGGTTGTTTAGCCTGGAGAAGAGGAGACTGAGGGGAGACCTCATCACTGTCTACGGCTGCCTGAGAGGAGGCTCTAGGGGAGCGAGTGTTGATCTCTTCTCTCAAGTGACAGCTGACAGGACAAGGGGAAATGGCCATAAGTTGCGCCAGGGGAGGTTCAGACTAGATATTAGGAAGAATTTCTTTATCGAAAGGGTGGTCAGGCACTGGGACATCTTCCCAGGGAGGTGGTTGAGTCACCATCCCTGGAGGTATTTAAAAGAAGGATAGATGAGTTTTTGAGGGACATAGTTTAGTGGATGATGGGTGCAGTTGGACTCGATGATCTCCAAGGTCTTTTCCAACCAGAAGATTCTATGATTCTAAGATTCTAATAGCCTGGTCTTGAACAACTCCATACTAGTACTTGAACTGATCTATATATAATCACCTCAAGGCATTCAACCCAATTTTAGATCGCCTGTTACCAGCAATTTTCCCCTGGACACACCTGCCCCAGGGAAATCAACCCAGATAAGTCCCAAACATGGGCTATTTCTATGTGTGACTGTACCTCCAAACCCTGAGGTGCAGTGGGGCTTTTACTGCATGGTCACCTCTGTCCTGACTTTTGCTCAGTGATACTCAACACCTCTGCCTTTATTAATAAAGAGGGAACCAGTTTCCTACTGACATTTGTTGCACACCAGTCCCACAGCTCTTGTCACTGCTGGTCTCTCAGCCAAGCCCTTTCTCACACAGCTCCAAACACATCAGGGGCTCATGACCTTGTCTCAGCAAATACCGAGAAAGTCCATTGATTGGCAACCCCCCAGCTGACCTGGGGCCTTGCTCAGTGTTTTACGCTGACAGGTTTATCAAAAGGTCATCTTTAACAGCCTTTCCTTGTCCATAATCTGCTACAGGCTCCAAACACCCATCTGGCCTCTGCAGGACTCACTCCAGGCTGTGCAAGGTCTTCTTTGTCCTGAAGAGCCCCATAGTAGACGCAACAGTCCCTGTGTGTCCTGTGGTCGGTTACCTTGGTCAGCAGTCAGACAACCCCCAGCTACTCACTCCCTGCCCTGACTCAATGGGACAAAGGCAGAAAATAAACCACAAAAGCTCACAGTACAAGAGAAAACAAAGGAGGTCAGTGACAAATTACTGTCACTGGCAAAGAATACGTGGAAGTGCTGAAGGTTATCTTAATTTATTGCCAGTTAAAAAAGTTTTGGACTCTGAGAAACAATGACAAAATATTATTCTACTGACACTCTCCCAGGCTCAAATGACTTGGCTGCTCACAATTCACCTGCCCACCCCACCACCAGGAGGAGCATGGAGGATGGTGAGAAAGGGTTGACTCATTGGGAGGAAGCAGAGTGAGGAACAGAGAATGCTTTGATATTGGGCCAAACCTGCTCAGCAGCAACCAACCCTCTACTGTGTCACCAACCCTACTTTAGGCAACAATCCAAAACAAGGCACCGCAGGGTCTGCTGCGAAGGAAGAGAACCCCATCCCAGCCAGACCCCGCACACTTGAATTGGGGATTCAGAGACGGACACAGCAGCATACTGGTTGTCTGACAATGAGTGAGCATTGGGAGATTATCCTCTCACTCTTTTAGTGAGGCTCCTCTTCACACGCTCCAGGGCACTGCTGGGCCACCAGGTCATACTGCCGGATTTCATTTTTCCTTCTTTTCCCCAGAACCACCAGAGTTTTATCACACAGCTACTCCTCAGTCAGATATCCCCTGCCCCTGCAATTGCATGTTTTCACTCTATGCCAGGCACAGGGCCCAGACTTTCTCCTTTCTATATCTTATGAAGTTCCTGACAGGACAGATCTTGTGCACATTAGGTTTCCCCTGAAAGGCAGTCATAAGGCACAGGAAAGGTGCTCCCAAGTTAGTGTAATTGAAAAATACGGTGAGATCTTCCTCTTGTGAGATATGGATATGAGTATTAATCTTCACAAGGTTCCAGAGAGTCTGCCGTGTCACCTCAAAAAACCCTAAGGTATCCCCCAAACTCCAAGTAGGGTACAGACCCTTCACCACTGCTCTCTCAATCTGAGCATCCAGCCACTGTTTTGCTCATCTGTTTAATCAGCCCACCAAGACTGCCATGTCCTCACTAGGGTACAAGAATATTGAGGGAGACTATGCCAAAGTCTTGCTGAAATGGAGGTAAATGACATGAACTGCTATCACCTGAGGCACTAATGCAGCTGCTTCATCATGAAGGCAACCAGTCTGCTGACATGTGATTTACTCCATGGTGACTCCATGACAATGCTCTTCTCTTTCAGGTGCCCAAATGGTAACCCGAGAGCAGTCATGCCATAGTCACTCCTCACCAAAGTGAGATTGTGCAGCCTGGGAATCCCACAGTTTCACTTTTGTCCCATTTCAAAGATGAGTGGAACCCTTGCTTGTCCTTCCTCACAAGAGACCTTGACCAATCCCATAGTCTTTCAAAACGGATTTTCCAAAGAAATGTCTCTCCCTGGAATTTCCTCTCCACTGTTCTTCCTGTCATATGGTGCAGTTAACGTGCGTAATCTTCCCCACCCCTTCCCCTTTCCTGGGAATGGCCATTTCTAATGTCATCTGTGCAGACTCAGACTCTCCAGACAATGTCCCACTGCATTTCTCCCTGATTTTCTCCTCTCGTCATTCTTTGTTCATCCAGAGAACTCTCACCTACTCAGATGCTGCTTTGAGCTTCAAGGAGTTCAAAGCTTCCCTGTCACTAACCAGTCTGATTGTTTCTTCAGCCAAGTCTTTAATTATGTTTATGTCTACTTTTTTGTATTTATCTCAACATTTCTTCTAAGGTTGTCCCTTGTAGAAAGGCAGTCTCATCAGAGACAGCTTGTGCTGAACATGTGAGTGAGGACGGGGTTTATTGATTTTGAAACTTTATCACACTTTGCTTTTCTTATTCTCCTGTGCCTGCGAACAATCACTTCTGTAAGGAAAGCATGGGAAGATAGTGTCATGGAACTGGAACAGTCAGCTCTGGAGTGCAGGGAATTCTGATGGAAGGAAAAAGGATGCAAGTCCCATGGAGGCAACGAGAGAAATGGTGGGGTGGGGAAGGTGAGGAGCAAGGCTGTCCATACAGTGTCAGACCTCAAGGGACTGCTTCTCCATGCTGCCCAGACCTCCTGAGGAGACACGCTGCAACAATGCTAAATGGAGAATGCTTCTGTTACCTCTTTGCTGAAATGGAATATAATGAAATACAAACTTTAAAAAGAAATATATCTTTATTTGGTGCACTTTGAAACCCTCCTCTTTAACCACAATTAGAAATTACTTCAATGACCAATATGAGACCTGAAGACCTGAAGGAACAATCCAAGAAGAGAAAGATCTCATTAAGGCTTTCCGTATTTTAAGGGTGTATTGCCTGTGTAGTCCTTGAGTCTCAACTCCACAGAGGAGATTGAGCAAATTTCTCAAGAAAACAAAACAAAACTCAAAGTACCTTGAAGTATTAATTGGTCTCAGTGAGGATCATTACTGACAAAGGCTCCCCAGGGATTCGTTAGAGCCGATAATTGGAGGCCATGATTGCAGGGAGGCAAAGGCACTGTGCAGGCAGCTCAGATGCTGAGAAAAATCTTGGTTTGCTTGGTGAAGCAGAAAGGCCAAGCCTTGACCCCCAGGCCCTGGGAAGGCAGATCTGGCTGGGACTACAGTGACGTTGGTGTCATGAACATTCTCATATTGTTGAATCCAATTCTGAGCTGTTATTCCATTTAATTCCAAATACGGGCCTGTAGAGTTTTGTCAGATGCCAAGGCTCTCACACGTAGCTCCATCCATTTGCAGAAGAGTTGGGTCAGAGGAGGGAAGGGTCATAAAATATTCTGGTCATAGAAGAGTCACAGAAAACTTGGGTGTAAGAACAGTCAGGTCATAGAACAGTCAGGTCATACAAGAATAATGGAAGAGAAAAGTTTTAGGTGATTTATAGAAGAATGTTCATACAAATGTTTCATAGAAGTCTCAAGTGATTCAGATCATAAAAGGATCACAGAATATTCGTGTCATTAAAGAGTTGAGTCAATGAAGTGTTACAGTTTATTCAACTTTCAGAAATGTTTTTTCATATAAGGGTCATAGAAGGGTCAATTTAAATAAGGATCAAGTTGTAGAAGAATCAGGTTACGGAGGGTCATAGAAGAGTGTGGCCATAGAAGTGTTACAGAAGAGTCAGGTAACAGAAGACGCAGGTTATAGACATATTGGTCCATATAAGTGTTGAGTCATAGAAGGGAATGGTCATACGATGTTCAGGTCATAGAAGAGTTGGGTCACAGAAGAGTGAGGTCATGGAAGAGTCATAGAGAAGTCAGGACACAAAAAGCCATAGAAGAGTAAGAGAAGAGTCAGGTCATAGTAGGCTTTGTTCACAGTATGCTCGAGTTTTAAAAGAACTGGGTCATAGGGGAGTCATAGAAGAGTGGGGTGATAAAAGAGTCAGGTCATAGAAGAGACATAGAAGAGCTGAGTCATGGATAGGTCACATCATAGAAGGTTCAGGTCATAGAAGGGCCATAAAAGGTTTGAGTCATAGAAGAACTGGGTCACAGAAAGTTGTGTCATAGAAGAGTCTGAGCACTGCCTTGTTATAGGAGGTCATAGAAGGGCTGTGTCATAGAAGGCTCAAGTCGTAGAAGGTCCTGGTCATATAAGAGATGGATCACAGAAGAATTGGAGTATAGATGAGTCAGGTCATAGAGGAGTAATGTAAGAGTTCAGTCATGGAAGGATCATAGAGGGCTTGGGTCACATAAATCTCACGTAATGAAAGAGTTGAGTCGTGAGAGTTTATTTGGGTAATAGAACGGTTTGTTCGTAAGAAGCCTGAGAGATGAGGCAGGTTATACAAATTTTGGGTCATATAAGGGTTCAGTCATAAGTTATTCTTGTTATCAAGGAGTTGGGTCACAAAAGAGTCAGATCATAGAAAGTGATGGAAATGTAAGAGTTGGGTCAGAGAAGGCTTGAGTCTTAGAAGACTCATTTTTTAGAAGTGTCAAATCATAGAAGGCTCAAGTCACAGAGCATTCTGGTCATACAGGAGTCACAGCAGAGTGGAGGGATAGATGAATTGGGTCATAAAAAAGCTCAATCATAGAAGGTTTATAGAATTTTTGGGAGATAGACTTGTCAGGTAGTAGAAGTGTTTCTTATAGAAGACTCTGCTCATAAAAATTTCAAAGAATATTCAGGTTGTGTAAGGGTCATAAAAGAGTCTGGACATAGTCTCAGGTCATAAAAGAGTCCTAGAAGAATCCTATAAGCATCAGGTCACAAAAGAGTCCAGTCATAGATGGGTGGGATCATAGAAGAGGTGGTTAATTTAAGATCTGGGTAATAGAGGAGTCAGGTCATAGTACTGAGTAATAGAAGGATGGTGACACACAATCTGCACAAAGGAAATCCAGTCCCCTTCTCTTTCAGACACTCAGAATTCGGACCCAAGTGGATAAGATCTGGGGCACAGCCTTTATCTCCCCTGCTCATCCTTTTGACAGTTCCGAAAACGGCATATAATGTTAGAATGGTGCAGTTTTCAGACAGTTCCCAGAGCCTCCATGACCTTCAAAAATGTTGGAGAGTGACCTCACTATGCCATCATCCTTCTCACTCAGATCCCTGGGATGCTGCCCCTCCTGTCCCAAAGGCTGGGAAGGATAGGGTTTTATCAAGTGTTCCTTGACTTGATCCCCACCTACTGCTGGCTCATCTCCTCCAGAGTCCTGCCCTGAGTCACAAAGATCTGAGAGATCTTGCTGGAGAAGACAGAAGAAAAGAGGACACAGGGAATCTCAGATCTCTCTGCACCTGCTCTGCTTTCCTTAACTCAGCAGAGCCCACACAGTGTATTTGTTTCTTCTTTAACTGTTCTTGAAGCAAAAAACACTCATCATGGGGACCTTGAATGGCCTTTTCAGTTGAGATTGGTCTTTAGCCTGGACCGTTGCTGAGCATGGAGGATGTCATCCTTGAAGCCTATCTGTCACGACCTCTGTGACCAGGTCACACCTCATTCTCCCAAAGGAACAACTCCAGCCCCTCCTGCCTAGACCCCTGGCTGAGGGCATTGCTGCCCATTAGGGCTGAAGCCCTGCAGCTGTGGCACCAGGCAAGTTCATCCCTGCCATAAGGAAACGTGTTATCAAATGTCCAACACTCCATTTGTGCAAAGGTTTTGCTTAGCGCAGAGTCATAGATTCGACACAAGTTAATGGACTATCTTCCTAGTTTTAGGAGTAGAAACTCAGAATAAAATACCTAAATTCACTCAATTGAAGATATCAGCTCCATCTTGGATGAATTAAATCTATTGCTACAGAATTCCTGGTGTCCTGTCTAATGCTGGGACAAGAAAAATTCTCATGCCCAAATCTTTTTCTAGAAGGAGAAATGACTCTGCAGGAGAGAAAGGTCCTACAGAAGGGAGAGAGGGAGCATCGGAGATTGCATCAGCCTGTTTCAGAGCAGGTTCCCCTAGAGCCTTGAGGGAGCACAGAGGGAGGGAGAGCTTGACAGGACTCCTGGGATAAAAAAAGATCAAAATGAGAGGACGGTTTTGTAAAGAGCTAGCTCTGCCCAATCTGATCCTCTGCAAAGCACAGCAGGGCTGAGGGCACTGCCTGCAGGCAGTGAGGGGAGAGGAGAGAGGCAGAGAGGGGTCAAAGACAGCGTGGGGTGGGAGGATGCTGAGAGCTCACTGAGGGAGGAATTCTCACAACCCTTCACAGGGTAAGTCTATGGCTGTAGGACAATGCAGGTGTGGTTCCTGGAGGGATCTCCTAAAGTTGCCACATCCCACAGTTTCCATAGACTATCTCTCCCACTGTTTCTGCTTCAGAGGATCAGAACCTGATGCTAAGCAGGACTTCCCTGCTGCGCTGTCAGAGGGACAGGTCCTGAGGACTGCCTTGTACTGGGGACGAGTGCAGGGCTGTGCCCTCAGGGGTGCCCTGGGCTCTCCTTAAGAGCAGGATCCCTTCACCCCAGGGTCTTTGTGCCAGGACAGGGACTCTTCGCCCTGCCAGGATCAGTGCTCAGCCTGCCTGGGGAGCTCCCCATGGCTCTATGGGGAGAAGATGTGGGTGGAAGGAGCAACCCCCAGGAGGGCAGGGCAAGTCAGGATTCTCTTCTAGTTGGGAGCATTTAGTGTAGGTCAGGGCTGCTTACAGCTCCAGGTCACCCCAGAATATTTTCCAGGAGATGTTTCAAGGAGAAAGTGAAGGAAGTGTTTATTATAAGCTTTCCTGAATTTTTCTTTTCAGTTTACTTCTCTTCAGTGATTGGAGGGTATAAATGGAACAAGCAACTGAGATGACTTAACTATAAATCTGGGTAGTGATTAGAGCCTCCTAATGTGCCTTCAGCCACTCTTCTTCCTGTGGACACCACGAGAATAACCTTTCCTGCTGTTTCCTGTCTCTAATGTGTCCAGCCAGTGCCCTATAGAGCAGGAAGAATTCTGTAAGGTAAGGTGAGTATACAGTAGATGGAATGGGGTCAGTTGGAATTGATACCAAATTGCATGGGAAAGGGAAACACCTCTAAAGAGGAAAATCTCCAGGTGTCAGGGATAGATTAAGGGAATGATAGGAAACCAAAACTAAAATGTTATGAGACAGGGAACACAGAAAACCCAATATGATACCCTCCCTCTAAGCAAGCCCCTTGGCCTCGTCTCCCACACAGCAAAGCCTCTGCCCTAAGGGCTCTGGGCTCCAAGGCTGAACCACCTGTTCTGCAGCCACAGCTCCAGTGCTCTCTCCAGAGCACAGGGGCTGAGAGAAACTGCCCAGCACTGTTGGTGTCTGGAAGGGGCCGTGCACAGCTGGGGAAAGGTAACGTGGTCTGCATGCCCGGCTGCCTCTACCCTGGCCTCTCCCAGACACACCCTCACTCTCTTTCTCCCATTGTCTCTCTTCTTGCTTTTGTTCTCTTGTTCTTGCTGCCAGGCTCTCTGGGAAGGGAGTTTCAGCTGCAGAGTCACACACTGACCTGATGGCTCCACTCCTGCAGTTGTGTCCATGGGAACCCTTGTCCCAGTTTTGCTCTGAGTTGTGAGACTGAGCAATGCAGTGAGTGGGACTGGGGAAGGAGCTGAATCTCCCTTCACCAAATGCCATTGTGCGGACACCTGGCTGTCTCCTTTGAGCTTCCCTCCAGGATACAAACCTATCCTGTTACATGTCTGTGTTAATTGAAAGCCACATGGAGAAATGCAGAGATGCTACAAGAGAGAAAATGGTGTTGGGTTTGTGAAATGAGCCTTGTGTGTCCTGAGCTGATAGCGGGGTGCTGGAAGCTTAGGAAAGAGTGAGACCTTGAGTGGTGTGAGGTGGATCCCTCTGCACTCAGCAGTGCCTGGTGGCTGTTCAGTGTAACCTGGAAGTGTGATCCCCCTCCATCTCACGAAGTTTCAAGTCCAGGTCAGCTAGGAACAAGACCAAAGGACAGAGCAGCTCCCCTCACTCTGCACTCAGCCAGAGGCAATGCTCTTGCCTTGCAGGACTTCCTCTGTTCTATCTGAAGGCATCAGAGATGATGAGGTTTTCTGACACCCAAGAAAGCTGCCCATTGTGTGTGAAATATGTTCTAAACCTGCCTTCTGTCCACTCAGTTCCTCATCCATGGAAGCACAGATGCTGAAAGACCCTTCTGAACTAGGAGCAGTTCCACAGGACAAAACTGAACCCCAGTAGTGACCTCTGTCCCCATTGTTCCCATGACTCCACTGCTGTACAGCAGGGCTGACTACTCGGCACCAGTGAGGAGAGGCCCTGCTCCTCACGGCACATTCAGACAGCACCAAGCAGGGCTCCAGGCACAGAGCTGAAGGAAGGTCTGCTGGACAAGGAAAAGGAGGTGTGTGACAGAGGGAGGGGGAATGGGAAATAAATTTTGCTCAGAGAAATCTCCCCTAACTTGTCACTCTCTTTATCCCCTATGGTTGTGCCCCATACACAGAGGAAGCAAATATCCAACAGCAGTTTCATCACCCAGTTCCTCCTCCTGGCATCTGCAGACACACAAGAGCTGCAGCTCTTCTTGGTCATCTACCTGGTTGCCCTCTTGGGAAATGGCCTCATCATCACCACCATAACCTGTGACCATCACCTCCACACCCCCATGTACTTCTTCCTCTTCAACCTCTCCCTCCTTGACATGGGATCTATCTCAACCATTGTCCCCAAATCTATGGGAAATTCCCTCTGGAACACCAGAGCCATCTCGTACAAAGGATGTGCTGCCCAAGTCTTTTTGTTTATCTTCATGTTTGGTGCGCAGTATTCTGTTCTCACCATCATGTCCTATGACCGCTACATTGCCATATGCAAACCCCTGCACTATGGGACCCTCCTAAGCAGCAGAGCTTGTGTCCACATGGCAGCAGCTGCCTGGGGCTCTGCGTTTCTCTATGCTCTGCTGCACACAGCCAATACTTTTTCAGTACCCCTCTGCCACGGCAATGTTTTGAACCAGTTCTTCTGTGAAATCTCCCAGATTCTCAAGCATTCCTGCTCAGATGCTGACCTCAGTGAGGCTGGGCTTATTGTTGCGGGTATATTAATTATACTTGGCTGTTTTGTTTTCATTGTGGTGTCCTACGTGCAGATCTTCAGGGCTGTGCTGAGGATCCCCTCTGAGCAGGGACAGCACAAAACCCTTTCCACGTGCCTCCCGCACCTGGCTGTGGTCTCACTGTTTCTCAGCACTGTTATCTTCACCTACATAAAACCTCCCTCTATCTCCTCCCCATCCCTGGACCTGGTAGTATCGGTTCTGTACTCGGTGGTGCCTCCAGCCATAAACCCCCTCATCTACTATGTGAGGAGCAAGGAACTCAAGGATGCACCTTGGAAACTGGTAGTTGGATGTTTTTCTCTGAAGCAATAAACTGTATCATTTTCTGCACAGCAGTTATAACTTAAATCACTGTTGGCCCAGACTCTCTTTTGCATTTGTTGTCTCTCATGTATTTTAATTCTGATAATTGTTCATTCTTTTTCAGATTCCAAGTCTGCTTATTTTTCTGAATGAATACATTTGTAGATGAGGATCCATGCTCTCTGTGTTTTAAAAAAATAAAGGGCTTTGCAGTGACTTTTTCCTCTTCAGACCCGTCCTCTGGGGCCTTTTTGGAGCTGCAGGGAAAGTTCCTGTGTGCATGGGAGAAAAGAAAAGAGTCCGGGCATGGAAGCACTGCCAGGCAGCACCAGTTTTTGATCTCCCAGAGCTCTTCTCTTTCCCCTTCCACACTCTTCTCCTGATCCCTTGCCTTGCTCTAAGGCCTGAGTGCTCTGGCAGCTTGGTCACAGCTGTGCTGCATGGCTACGCTGTGACCACAGGCACTGTGTGACAGAACTGGCCTCCACAACAGCCTTTCCATGAAGAAAGGGGATCTCCTCAGGACAGTGCCTGAAGGCTTTGGTCTTCTTCCAAAAAATTCTCAAGAACATTCCCCAGAAACTGGGCTATGTATGAAAACACCAGTGTGCAGCGAAACAATGTGGTTGTGTGGGGATGGGGATTGCAGCAGAGTTCTTGATAAACCAGTTCTCCTGGAAGAAACCTGAAGGACCAGCAGATCAGGGTCCAATTTGTGCCCTTGTGCTCTGGGAACCTTGCTGAAGCTTCCCAAGGACAATCATTTGAAGTAGCCCCTCACTATAACCATTCCTTGTACTGGCCTGTCACCCCACCTTGGACAGAATCTTTGTCCCTCCGTGGAAAGACACAGAATGAGTTGGTCAGAAGTCCATTATTGCTTTGTACAGATGAGATGTGAGCATGCATGTGGTGTGAGAGCTGAGATGAACCCGATTTGTCATATTGAGCAATTCTTTGGAGCTCAAAGAAGCAATGTGTGGAATAGACAGTGTCTTGAGGTCACTTCTCATTGGGAGTAACATCCCATGAGAAACTGCCTGGCGCTGGGCTATGCTTCTTTTAACTGAGGTCCCTGTGTCCATTTCTCATGAAGTGGGGCATCTCAGATGAGTGCATAGAAGGCCATCACAGTACAGGTGTGGGTGCTCCCACCCTCTGTGAGTGGCAAAAGGAGGCCAGAGAGATCTGTCCCTAGAAAGGAAACTCAGCAGGTTCTGCAGCCACTTGCAGGCACTTGAATGACACAGAAGAGATTGCTGAGCCAGAATTGATAGAGGAAAGATGGGCATGTTGGGTACATTGAACTTTGCAAGGGCTTAGACCTCATCTCACATGGTGTCCTTTCATCCAGATTGGGGCTTTCTGGGCTGAGTAAGATGCTGGATGGGAAGTCGGGTGAATGACCAAGCCCAAATGTCATCAGTGGCATCCCTCAGTGACCCGTACTCAGCCCAACACTGTTGAACATCTTTGTTATCCCCCTCTATGATGTGACAGAGTGGATTTTCAGCTCCTTTTGGAGGATGAAAATTTGGGTGGAGGCCTTGAACAGCCTCATCTGGTTCAACCTTCTTTGAGCAGGAGAGGAAGACAAAAGGAGGTTCAGGGCTCGCTTCAAACCCAAGTTATTCTATGATTCAGTGAATCTTTCCCTTGAAGAAGTTTCTGAAGACAGAGAAGGTGGAGGAAGACGAGAAAAAAAAGTGGTAGAAGAGGAGGTATAAAATGTTTCGACAGAAACACAGTAGTTCTTGTGAAGGTTGCTTCTCCACTTGAATTGTTAGTAGGAAATATATTGGATACATTTGATGAAACAAACATACTTTTATCTGACCAGGTCCTTGGCCATAAGGAGAGTGATGGGTGAACATGGCATCATGAGGTCACTTGTATCTCAGAAACTCATAGCCCTGTAGGAAACATCTGGCTGAGAAGGAGACGATGAGGTCAGTTCAGTCTCTGATGTTGACAGGGCAGCAGCAGGACCATGGCTGGGAAAGGACCTCTGCCAAAGTACCCATAGTTCCCGTCCAGAAAGAGGGTTTGAATATGGGTGGTCGTGTCTATTCTGGCTTAGGACAACTTTGGACAGCAGTAGGCACATGGGCCTGTCTGTCGGAGAAGGTGAAAGGCCAGCAGCAGTCGTGCAGTTTAGAAGACCAGGGTGAGGTTCCTTGTCTCTAGTTTGGACAAAGGCAAATGAGCTGGGTTCCCTGCTTTGAGGGGAGTTTCTGAGGTGGTGAACTTTCAGTGACAGTGAGAAATAGCAGGAGAGAGAAAGAAAAGTCAAAAAGTGGAACTTGGAAGGTGGAGAATGGCTATCAGGAGAAAGAAATGTCACTAATACAGCAGTGCTGTGGTAGAAGAGGTCATCCAGAAGAAGTCTCGGTTGGCCTTAGGCTTTGTGTTTCAAAGATCAGACAATGAGTGTGGAGTCAGTGAAGGTGCATAAATGCTGGGGTGAAAGCAAGGTGAGGAAGTGAGATGGGTGTCTAAAACCTGCAGAGAAAGAGGGACAGGTGTAGGACAGTCTGTGATGGAGATGAAAAGGCTGGAAGGGACCAAGAGAACCCAGGTCTTTGTCCCTTGGCCAGGGCAGTTTTCTCTAACACTGAGGTTTATGAGTAGAGAGGTTTTCCTCATGGTAGTGGGGCCTCGTTGCCTCCTTCCAACACCATCGGGGAACCGGAATTTGTTGCCCCATGGTTGTCCTTCTTTCAGCCTTCACCACCCCATGTCACATTGTTCTTGGAAGAGCCTTGAGCCAGGTGTGAAGGGCAGGATCTGCTTTCCCATTGGCTTGAGGTCAGGGCTTGGGCATCATGCTCCATGCAGCAAACCAAGGGTTCCTCAGCATTAGAGCCACCTGCACGGGGCCTTGGCCTACCTGTAACAACAGTCTTCAATTATCTGCTCTAACAGGTCCCTGTGAAGGTTTTGTCAGGAACGGCCCTCAATGGGGCCCATCAGCGTGTTAAGGAACTTCAGGATTTTGCTTTTGCCTCCTTGAGAGCTTTGTTCAGTCCCCTCTCAGCACCTGAGGGTCCTGGACTGAACGTCCAATGGGCTCATTGGAATCCCAGAAGCTCAAACAAGCCATGGCTCTTCCTTCATTTTCTTCAAATACTGAAGCCTTGTACTATTTATTAGAGAGGTGTCAGCAGGGCAGGTACAAAGGACATTGTCAATGAGACCTTTGAAAACACGTTAGGAGAGTTCTGCAGTTGATATGGATGCAGAGTGTCTCCTAAGGAGGTGTGGACAGGCGGGAAAAGCAGTTTCTTAAGGCTGAAGCTGATATGAACAGCCTTGGTCCTCACCTCTCCAGCCTCACTATGTCACTCATTGACCCTGGGAATTACATCACATTCCTGGACATCAGGCTTCTCCTCTGCTGCCTTTCCCTTGTCCATTAACCGGGTAACCTTGTCATAGAAGGAGATCAGGTTGGTCTGGCAGGACGTAACTTTAACAAACCCATGTTGACTGGGACTGACCACCCAATTGTCCTGCACGTGCTTTATGATAGCAGTCAAGATGATCTCTGCTCCATGACCTTCCCTGGTTCAGAGGTCAGACTCACAGGCCTGTAGTTCCTCAGATCCTCCCTCTGACCCTTTATTTTTAAGTGAGTGTAACACTTGCCAGCCTCCAGTTGAGCGACACTTCCCTAGTCAGCCAGGACTGCTGGTAGATGAGGGAAAGGGGTTTGGTGAGCACCTCTACCAGATCCCTTAATACCCTTGGGTGGATCCCATCGGGCCCCATAGACTTGTGAATTTGTAATTGGCAGAAGAGGTCTTGAACCCCGTCCTCTTGGATCATAAGAGCTTTCTTCTTCTCCCCGTCTGTGTCTTCTGGCTCAGGAGGCCGAGTACCCAGACAACTTACTGTTAAAGAATGATGCAAAGAAGGCATTAAGTACCTGAGTTTTACTCATCCTTTGTCACTATTTTTCCCCCTGCATCCAGTAAAGTAGGGAGATTCTCCTTGGCCCTCCTATTGTTGTTTATATATTTGTAGAGACATTTTCTATTACCTTTCACAGAACTGCTCAATTTAATTTCCAGTTGGGCTTCAGCCCTTCTGATGTTCCTTCTGCATGATCTCATCTTATCCTTCTATTCCTCCTGAGATGCCTGCCCCTTCTTCCAAAGCTCAGACTTTCCCCTTTTTTTCCAAGATCCACCTAAATCTCTCTGCTCAACAAATCTGGCTTTCTTCCCTGACGGGTCTTTTTTCGGCACATGGGAATGACCCGCTCCTCTGACACCAGGATTTCCTTCTTGAAGATCATCCAGCCCTCATGGGCTCTTTTGTCTTTTAGGACTGTCTCCCAAGCAAATTTATGGAACAGCCTTCTAAATGATTGGAAATCTGTCCTCTGGAAGTCCAATGTGACAGTTCTGCTGCCCCGCCTTCTAACTCCTCCTGGAAATGAGAATTTTATTATCTCATCATCACTGTGCCCCACATGTCCCCGTGCTGTCACATCTCATCTATGACCTGACTCTTCTGCTTCTTAGAGGACTTGAGTTACAGAAGGATCAGATCATAGAAGAGTCAGGTCATGGAAGATTTGGATCATAGAAGGCTCAGTCACAGAGAGTCAGGTCGTAGATGAGTCAGGTCACAGAAGAGTCATCAGAGAACTGGGTAATAGAAGAGTCGTAGAATACTTGTGTAACAGAATGGTCGTATCACAGAAGGGTCATGTCAAAAGAGTGAAGGGTCTTAGAAGGTTTGAGTCTTAGAAGATTTGGGTCAGAGAAGGTTATGGTCATAGAAGTGTCAGGTAACAGAAGAATTGGGACATAGAAGGGTTATATATGAGTCAGGTCATAGTACGTTATGGTCATAGAAGAGTTGGATCATAGAAGGCTCATAGAAGAGTCAGGTTATGAACAGTCATAGAAGGGTCAGGCCATAGAAGAGCTGGGTCATAACAGGGTTGGGTCACAGAACAGTGATAAAAGGGTAATAGTAGCATCAAGTCATCAAGGGCTCGGCTCATAGAAAACTCATAGAAGAGCCAAGTCATGCAAGGGTTGGGTGTTAGAAGACTCAAGTAATAGAAGGTTTAAGTAATATGAAGGTCTAGTCACAGAAGGGTCAGGTCATATAACGATCGAGGCATAGAAAAGTCATAGAAGAGCTGGGTTATAGAACAGTAAGGTAAAAGAATTATCAAAAAGTAAAATGGTTATACAAGGGTCAAGTCACAGAAGAGTAAGGTTGCAGGATATTCAGGTCATAGAAGTGTCTAATCAGATAAGAGTTTGGTCATGGAAGGGTCATTGTAGAAGTGGGTCATTGAAGGATCAAATAAGGATCATAGAACAATCCAATCATAGAAAACTGTAGCATGCTCCAACCCTACACATCCACAGTTTATTTTTACGCTGGTGTTTTAATCTGTGAGACAATTTCTTGGGCACGGTTATGAGACATACTGAAGAAGAAGACTTAAGCCTTTAGGCACTGCCATGAGGAGATCCCCTTTCTTTATTGAAAGGCTGTTGTGAAGGTCAGCTCTGTCACACAAGTGCCCACTGCCTGTCCCTGCCTGCGGTCACAGCACGGCCATGTAGCACGGCTGTGACCAAGCTGCCAGAACACTCAAACCTTACAGCAAGGCAAGGGATCAGAAGGAGAGTGTGGAAGGGGAAAGAGAACAGCTCTGGGAGATCAAGTGCTGGTGCTGCTTGGCAATGCTGCCGTTTTGGGATGTTTTTCCCTTTCACCTGTCCCCTTAGATCCAAAAAGGTCACAGAAGAATGTCAGAAAATATAAAACCAACACTGCAAGGCTTTTTTATTTTGTTGAAACACACAGGAGCTCAACTAATCATTTACACAGGTACTCAGCAAGAAAAAAATGTATACAGTGAAATAGAAATATAGTGAAAACATTACGATAATTAAAAATCAACCACCCAAAACAAAAAAAGGAAGGCATTTTGTGAATGTAATGAGATATTGAGATCATCTATTCAGAAGAAAAGCAGTAGTTTATAGCTCTAGAGAAACCTCCAGTTATCAGTTTGCTCACTGCATCCTTGAGCTGGTGATTCCTCGTGCCGTAGATGAGGCAGTTAACTGATGGAGACAACACTGAGTAAAGAAATGACACCACCACATCCAGGGGTGGGGAGGAGATGGAGAAAGGCTTCAGGTATGTAAACATATCATTGATGATAAACAGAAAGACCACAGTCAGGTGAGGGAGGCACATGGAAAAGGCTTTGTGTCGTCCCTGCTCAGAGGGGATCCTCAACACAGCCATGAAGATCTGCACATAGGACACACAATGAAAACAATACAGCCAGATGCTACTAAGGCGCTAACAACAGTAAGCCAAACCTCCTTGAATTCAGTATCTGAGCAGGAGAGTTTGAGGATCTGGGGGATTTCACAGAAGAACTAGTCCAAGGCATTGTCCTGGCAGAGGAGCAGTGAAAATGTATTGGCTGTGTGCAGCAGAGAAATGAGAAAACCACTTCCCCAAGCAGCTGTTGCCATGTGTACACAAGCTCTGCTGCCCAGGAGGGTCCCTATGCAGGGGTTTGCAGATGGCAACGTAGTGGTCGTAGGACATGACTGTGAGAAGGGAATACTCTGCTGAAACGAAAAATAGAAACAGGAAGACCTGCGCAGCACATCCTGAGTAGGAGATGGCCCTGGTATCCTAGAGGGAATTAGACACGGATTTGGGAAGAGTGGTGGAGATGCAACCCATATCAATGAGGGAGAGGTTGAGGAGGAAGAAGTACATTGGGGCGTGGAGGTGGTGGTCACAGGTTCAGGTGGTAACGATGAGGCCGCTTCTCAGGAGGGCAGCCAGGTAGATGCCCAGGAAGAGACAGAAGTGCAGGAGCTGCAGCTCCCTTTTGTCTGTGAATGCTAGGAGGAGGAACTGGTTGATGGAGCTGCTGTTGGACATCTGCTGCCTCTGGCCATGGGGCACTGTCATAGGGTGAAAAGACAGTGAGAAGTTAGGGGAGACTTCTCTGAGCAAAGTCAAAGACATTTCCCATTCCCCTTCCCCCTGTGACATACACCCTTTCCCTTTTCAAGCAGACCTTCCTTCATCAGCGTGCCTGAAGCCCCGCTTGGTGCTGAATGAATGTGCCGTGAGGAGCAGGGCCTCTGTCCGCTGGTGCTGAGGAGTCACCCTGCTCTGCAGCAGTGTGGTCATGGGAACGATGGGGACAGTGGTCACTGCTGGGGCAAAGATTTGTCCTGTGGAACTGTTCCTGGTGCATAAGGGCCTGCCAGTGTCTGCGCTCCAAGGGATCAGGATCTGTATGGTAGAGGACGCAAAGCAGTTTGCTGAGAGGAAGGACTATGCATTTCAGGGGGTCATAGGGCCAAGCCCAGAAGTTTGGGATTTTTACAGGTCCTTTTTTTCCAAGCCCCTCAGTCATATTCCCAGCTGTTCTAAGCACCCCACTTTCAGCCCAGGTCACACATGGCTCATTTCACAAACCCAACAGCATTTTCTCTCTCTCAGCATCTTTGTGCTTCTCCGTGAAGCTTTCAGGTAACACAAAGATACAATAGGATAGGTTTGCACCCTGGAGGGAAGCTCACAGCTTGGAAGGAGATACTATGGAGAAAACCAAATGTCCTCATGATGGCATTTGATTAAGGGAGACTCGGCTCCTTCCCCAGCCCACTGGCTGCATTGCCCGCAGCCTCACAGCTCAGAGCAAAGCTGGGGAACAGGTTCCCATGGACATAACTGCCAGAGAGCCTGGCAGCAAGAACAAGAGAACAACAGCAACAAAACAGACAAGTGGACAAAGAGGGAGAAAGAGAACTGAGGATGTGTCTGGGAGAGACCAGGGCAGAGGTAGCCGGGCACGCAGATAGCAATCCCCTTCCTCAGCTGTGCACGGCCCCTCCCAGACTCTAACAAAGCCGGGCAGTTGCTCTCAGTCCCTGTGCTCTGGAGAGGGCGATGGATCTGTGACTGCAGAGGAGGTGCCAGCTTTAGGACATCTCTTTTTAGGAACTGCAGCTATATTGCCCTGCACTTAAAGAGTTACCTTGTTAAGGACTGTGAAGATTTTTCTCCAAATGAAGCCTCCTATTCTTCTCCACTCTGCCTTTAACCTCTCTCTGCCCCCTCACTCCCTGCAGGTAGTGCCCTCAGCCCTGCTGCGCTTTGCAGAGGATCTGCTCCTGGCCAGAGCTGGCTCTTTGTAGCACTGCATGCCCACTTGCCATCAGCTCCCTCCACCCCAGCTCAGCAGCAGAGGAGCAACCCAAGGTAGCACTGTCTCTGTCCCCTCTGAGCTCCCTCGAGGTGTCTCTGGGTCTCCAGGGGAACCTGATAAGAAGCAGGTTGAAGATATCCCTGATGTTCCCTCTCTCAGCTGGGGAGAGACACTTCTTCCCTGCAGTGTCATTTCTTCTCTCAGAGACAGGGGTAATTCTAACAGTTATATTTCTTGTGTCCCACCACTAGACAGGACAACCCGACTATGACAAGGAGGGATGCAGATAAGTCAATAGAGGCAACTCATTTTGGAGTTTGTAGTCCTGGGGCTTGAAGGCGACTGATCTCCCTCTCATGCCTGCCACAAAGCCACAGGAGGTGGGATTCTTCTTGTCTTAGGTGTTCAGTGGGCACTCAGTAGGCACCTTCATGTGAGCTCCTTGACTCAGCTCCCATGTCAGTTCATGGAGATCAAGGGCTGGATTGGGCTGTTCAGACACAATGCTTGGTGACTTTTCAGATGTTAGGGGTGGTCAAAGATATGTGCAGGTACCTGCAAACTGAAATGGAGCAGTTCCTAGAGACTGGGCCACACCTGTGTGCAACTTCTCGGAGGCTATTGGGAATTTCCTCTGATCAACTGAAATGACAACTGATCCTCAAAATAAAGACAACCTAACCAGTGCTCGCTCCTCACATTCTGGGTAATCTCTGTTGATATTCACCTGAATGAACCCAGTCATGTGCCACAGGGAGAGCTCAGTCTCTCCCAAACACTCAATCACGGTCCAAATTCCTTGTTACAAACCATTCATGTCAGGGTCAGGTCCCACACTATCTAATACAGCCTCATTAACCCTCAAGCCTTTCCATTCTTTGATACTACACACAGATATCATTCCCCACAGACCATCCCTGTGAAATGTCTGTGGAACATTCATCAATGTCCACAAATGTCCATGTAGTCCATTATGTCCATGGCGTGGGGCTCCATCTGTTATGGTGGTCACTCAGGCCAGAAGAGAGGTTCTGTTGTGTGGAGATACAGGGAACCAAAGGCAGTTCAGGCTGGGTCACTTCTGTACTTGCCCTACTTCTTGTAAGGCTTGTTTGCCATTGATTCTGGTTGTTCCTGCTACAGTAATTCCTGTGACATGCAACTGAACTCATGAGTGGCAACAACTAAAGTGTTGATCCATTAGAGGTTCCATCCCTGGGCCTTTTGGACAGGTTACAGGGTTTAACATTGCAATGGATTCCTTCTCCTGCTCCCAGCCTTGACAGAAACAAGGGCTTCCTGCTCTAGAAATTCCTCTTAAATCACCTTGAGGTAAATGTTGGACTCACCTGTCCCTCTGCATTACCCAGGTTCTTGAGCAAAAATAATCCCACCAATAAGTTTACCCTTTCCTGAGAAGGCAATAACCCAGACTGGTTTCCCCAAGATTTCCTTATGTGGAGACCTTATCTGCTTCCACGAGTTTTGATTGGGCAGGGCCAAGGTGACTGGCAGATCCACTAAACCATGTCCCAAAATGCCACAGCTACACGCTTTTTGAACATCTCCAGGGATGATGGTTCCACCACTTTCCTTGGGAAGCCTCTTCCAACATTTCACCACTCTTTCAGTAAGGAATTTTCTCATAATATCCAATCTAAACCTTCCCTGGTGCAACTTGAGGCCATTTCCTCTTGTCCTATGGGTAGTTTCTTGGGAGAAGAGACCAACACCTGCCTCACTACAACTTCCTTTCAGGTAGCTGGATAGGGTGATGAGATCTCCCATCAGTCTTCTCTTCCAGAATAAAGAGCCCCAGGTCTCTCAGCTGCTCCCAGAATCCCTGGGCTCCAGACCCTTCCCCAGCTCCATTCCACTTCTCTGGATATGCCCCAGGCCCTCAATGTTTTATTTACATTAAGAGGCCCAAAACTGTATCCAGGATTCGAGGTGTGGCCTTACCAGTGCAGAGTCCAAGGGGATGATCCCTTCCTTTCTCCTGCTGGCTACACCATGGCTGATCCAAGCCAGGATGTTGCTGGCCATCTTGGCCACTTGGACCACTGCTGGCTCATGCTGTTGACCAGCATCCCAGGTCCTTTTCCATCAGGCAGCTTTCCAGCCACTCTTCCCCAAGCCTGGAGCATTGCATGGAGTTTCTGTGATCAAAGTACAGGACCCAGCTCTTGGCCTTGTTGAATCCATCAGTCTTCCCACACTGGACACACGATTTAGGTCTTGCACCTCAAAACCCAGGAAATTCAACCTTAACCCAGGAAAATAGATTTCTGCATCAAGGGTGCCTGGCACTGGTGCAGGCTACCCTGAGAGGTACTGGAGTGTCCACTCATGGAGACACTCAAAACTGACCTGGAGCATGCTTCTGGGCTGAAGCTGGTTTCCCATTGGCAGGATGGTTGTACTGCATGATCCACAAAGGTCCTTTTCAATCTACATGATTCTGTGAGGAGATGGAAGTCCAGCAAATGGCTTTATGTCCAGGGTATATGCTTCTGAGGTCACTTCTGCTTGAGAACCCAACAGACCACCAACAGTTCAATATCTGGTACGTTGATTGTGAGATCACTGTTGCCTCAGTCCCAGATCCCTCAACAGTTGGCACACACTTTGGATACTCATTTTGAGCTCAAATGTGTCTCTGCAGGTGGCAGCCAACCCCAGGCTCAAGGCTGGATTCACTGCCTATGAGGTCATTTCTCAATGAATACATGACAGGCCAACAACAGGCACATGATTTGGATGTTAATTATGAGGTCAGTGTGCCACAAACTCTGAGAGATCAGAAGGAAGCAGATCACTTGGAGACTGATTTGGAGGTCACCACTGTCAGAGTACCTGATAGGCCAGCATCAATCTGATGGATTAGCTCCGTGCTTGTGAGGTCATATCTGCCTCTTTGATGGGCCAGTAGCAGGTTGACCTGGACACCAAATATGAGGGAGATGTTTCCTGAGAGACCACAAGCAACACAAAAGGGTTTGAAGTCACGTGTTTCAGAGTGCCTGTTAGGCCAGTAAAGCGTTGATCACTGGGCCTGGTACTTGTGAGGTCACTTCTTCCTGAGATGTTAACGTGTCAGCAGAGAGGTTGCTTAGGACATCACTGCTTCTTGGCACTTAGTTGACCAGCAGAAGGTTCATGACCGGGATCTGTGTTTGTGAAGTCATTTCCTTCTGAATATTGTTTCAGGCCAGGACTTAGCTTGTGGTTGTGTTAGGAACCTCTGAGGCCTCTTCTTCATGGAAATCTTCCTGGATTCCTCCGGAGGTGGTGGGTTGCCCACACCAGTTGTCTTAAGCCTTCAGCCAGATTTTGCCTTTTCAGTAGTGAAACACCTTGGAATTTTTTTTCCCTGGGCTGGCACTTCAGGGTTTACTGGATAGACATCCAGTAGGCCCCTAAGCCCCAGTCCTGGTTGCAAGTGGAGATGGGGGCTGTTGCACCCACTATGGTGTTTGATCCCCTTCAGTGTCTCCTGGCCTCTATCCTTCATCCTACCAAAGCCAGTGTATTTACTGCAGCAGACAGAACCATTTCCCATTGGCCCTCATCTGGATCTGTATCTCAACTGCTGAAAAGATCTCCACTGGGACACAGGGGCCTCCTTTCTCTTTAGTCACAACCCATGGACACCACATTCTGGACCTCAGATAAACACCCAAGGGCTCCTGAGTGTGGGAGAAGTGTGACAACCACATGGAGAAAGATACTTCTAATAGGCATATATGAAGGACCCAAACTCTGGCCAACTGGAGAACAGATTTTGGGTTGCTCAAGGCAACCTGCTTGAAAGGATCCCGTGGGAGATAGCAATAGAAGTTGTGGGGCTGACAGAACTGATGGGCCAGTTACTCAATGCACGGGAGGAAGTTCAGAGAAGATAGAGATGTGGGGTTTCTGACTTGGGTGCCCAAATGTGCAGAGATGACATTGGGAAAGCTGAAGCATAGCCGGAGTTCAAAATTGTTAAAAAGGGAAGTAGTGGACAATCCTTGCACTTCGGGAGGAAAAAAAAACATGAAGGAAAAGTGGACACACTGGTCAATGGAGGAAAATCAAGATAGAGAGCACAGAAGCAAACTGGGCTCACACATGTCTCTGGGAGCAGAGGGAATGCACTCAGGATCTTTGGGGAGCTGGGAGATGTTGCTGTAGGATTGTTTTCCAATAGTTGCAATAGGGGGAATAGATCGGGGAATAAGAATAGATGAGAGGGGATAGGATAGAATATAGAATAAGAATAGATAGGGGGAGGATTCTGATGACTAGAAAAAATTAGGTGTCACACCTGCCTTCAAGTAAGGAAGGAATCAGGTGCCAGGCTAACCCAGTCACCTGTACCAACCAGTAGCTTGTTGGCATAGGGCTGGTCTCTCTCATTGTCCCTCCTCTCCATTTTTCCATGCTGTCTTCTCTCTAAGTGACCTGGATTCCTCAAGTTCCCTTTCTCTGGCCCTTCTGACCAGTCTGACGTAATCTGTGCGTGCTCCTATAATTCTCTTCAACCACTCCCAAAAAAGTTCTACACATTTCCATAACTCAATTCAATATCCCACAACGAGTTTACTCTTTACAGGAGACCGAGGACCATTTAGTCATTTTGTGACAAGACCATAGTCTTTCCTGAACCTCTCCTAGGTTAAAGCAGGGTTAATGCTCCTTCTGTCCCCATGGGTCAGTGACCCAAGAGCTCTGGGCTCTGTCCCTGCCGCTTGAGACTCTGGACGCCAGGTTGCTGTTGAGGGGGATCTCAACATACTGCAGTATGGGATTTTCAGGAGCATCCTGAAATCCAGTCAAGGCAGGGGCAGAGTTCTGCGTGTTGAGGTGGAGTAAACCCAGAATTCCCATGCAAAAAGCCAGCCAGGGGCTGAGTGGTCACATAATAGCTTTGCAGAAGAAGCAAAAGGGCTTTTGGTGAGGAAACTGACAAGGAATCATGCCCTGGTGGCAAAGGTTCCCATCCCAAGTCAAGATCTGTGGGAATGCAGACCCCAAGCCCACTCCTGTTCCTGGGCTCTGAAGGATGGTTGAGTAAAGGCTTTCCAGAGGAGGAACATGGCTGACAAGGCAAGTCTGAACTACCAAGGGTGAAGGAGCTATGATGGCATCTATACCCATTCCCTACCAGAAAGTGAAGAGAAAGGAACAAAGCTACAGCTGGAGCCAGAGGAGCACAGCTGGGGCAAGGGCTTATTGGTCCACCAGGGAACAGAGCAGAGAAGGATGTGCCCTCAGATTTGTCTGTGGAAGATATCCTCTTTCTCTGTGGAAGATATCATCCCAAATTTGTTCTTCTATCTTAGTAAAAGAGAACTTTGTCATTTCAGCATCTCACTCAGGCAAGACAACCAATCTCGTTTATTATGAAGGGAAAAGCCAAGACATTACATTTTTCACAGTCAGTCCTACACAAAAATATTTCTTTCTGAGAACTCTCCTCTTTCATCCCTCTGCTGGTTTCAAGCACGCTCAGGGCATGCACTTCTGGAGGTGCACCCAGGATGCAGCACTTACCCTTGAGAAAGACCTGCAAGAGCTCCGTCCCTGCTGTCACTTTCCTACCAGGAGCTCTTGGTGCAGGCCTTGGCTTTTCTGAGCACCTTCCGGAGGGCCTCCTTGACCTCCCTGTTCCTCAAACTGTAGATGAGGGGGTTGACCAGAGGCGTGAGGATGGTGTAGATAAAGGAAAACACTTTGTTGAGCTGCCTCAGGGCGGGTGTTCTGGGCAGCATGTAGACAATGATGAGAGTGCCGTAGAAGACAGTGATGACAGTAAGGTGAGAGGAACAGGTGGAGAAGGCCTTCTGCCGGCCCATGCGGGATGGGATTCTCAGGATGGCAGCTATGATATAAGCATATGAGGCCAGTGTGAACAGAAAAGGGAACACTACATCCAAGAAGCCAAAGATTAAAGCAACCTCTGTAAGCATTTTGGTGTCACTGCAGGAGAGCTCCAGGAACGGGGTGAAATCACAGAAAAAGTGGTCAATTGTGTTGGGGCCACAGAACTTCAACTTGGATAAGAGGAAGGTGAGTACCGCAAATAGCAGCAATCCCACCAGCCAAGACCCAGCTGCCAACTGCAGACTCAGCTTCCAGGTCATGAGGCTGGTGTAGAGCAGAGGCTGGCATATGGCCAAGTACCGATCATAGGACATGGCCCCCAGCAGGTAACACTCAACACCTGCACAACTAGAAAAGAAATAGAACTGTGCCATACAGCTGTGAGCAGAGATGGTCTTGTCCCCGGTCAGGAAGCTGGCCAGCAGCCGTGGCAGGACAGTGGAGCTGTAGCAGGTCTCCAAGGAGGACAGGTTGCCCAGGAAGAAGTACATGGGAGTGTGGAGATGCTGGTCTGCCACCACCAGCACAACGGTGAGGATGTTCCCAAAGACAGTCGCGGTGTAGATGATTAGCAAGAAGACAAAGAGCCATGTCTGAAGTGAGGGAATGTCACCCATTCCCAGCAGCAGGAACTCCAATGATGATGTCCCATTGTCCAGTTGCCCTTCCTCCATGCAGTGCTTTTTTCTCTTTTATTTCTAAAATTCACAAAAAGAGGAGCTCCAAGTAGGAATGTGAATTTCTGTCTTTACTTTTAAAAGGATTCATTAAGGAATCTCTTCACATTGCTACAGTGAGCTTCATGCCTAAAGAAAGCAGAGAAATAATTTCTTCCATAGACTCCTCTTTCCAAAGAGCTGAGCCTCCCCATGGAAGTGACTGATTCTCACTGTGGAACAAACCCAAAATGTTGCATTTGTTTCCTCTGAGACAGCTTTCTTTCATGTGCTCAAATTTGCTTCAGGAAAGCTGGGGAGGGGAGATTTATCTGAGAGAGGGGAGATTTAAATGAGATCTTAGGAAGAAATATTTTCCTGTGATGGTGGGGAGGCCCTGGCACAGTTTGCTCAGAAAAGCCATGGATGTCCCATCCCTGGAGGAGCTCAAGGCCAGGCTAGGTTTTTAAGTAACCTGATCCAGTGGGAGGTGTCTGTATGGTTGGAACTGAATGGTCCCTTCCAACCCAAACCATTTCATGATTCTATGACTCTAAGATCCACTTTAGGTATCAACGACAGAGATCGTTCTGCTCTCAGGAGAGAGAAAAGTTGTTGGATACAACACATTCCTTTCACTCTGAAAATACTTTGTGGGAACAATATAAAAGCAGAGAACCTTTTCCCTCCAAAGAGTAGGATGGACGCTGCACAGAACAAATGGTTCCAGCTCTCCAAAGCACTCACTGTAGGAGAAAATGGTTTCTCCACACAGCTTTCTTCCCACATCCACACAGGCCAATCACTTCCAGGAACAAACAGCAAGGCTGGAATTACTGCCTTGGAGAAACATCAAGGTGGAGGACTCAGTGCTGTAGGACTCTCTGAGGGGATGCCTAAAGTCACTTTGTGCGTGAAAAAGCATAGAGCAAAGACTGATGCAGAAGATGAAAAACTAAACACAAGGGAATTCTTAACTGTAAGAGAATCAGGAAACAGCATAAGATTGTGCAGGAAGGAGAGAAAAGGTACAGGGATTGTCATTTCAGTCATGTCTTTCTGTCCTCATTGGTGGTTTCTGAGGCTTTGGGGCTGTCTCACTTCACATCCCAGCCCAGCAGCAGCACCTCATGGGGTCATCCCTGCTCACAGAGCTCCCTGCTCAGCACTGCTGGGCACAGGCGAGAATGTTCCCAGGGTGCCTGGGAGTGAGGTGGGACAAGAACAGGGACAGAACAAGACTGCAGGATGTGCCTGAGTTTTCAGCCAAGGAAAGTCCATGCCCAAGTCCTGCTGCTCAACACCACCTGGAAGAGGGTTTCCCCTGAAATATCCCATACCCACCTTCTAGTCTGGATTGATTGCTTCTGCAATGACAGTGTTCCCCAACTCTCCTCACAGCACAGAAGTGAGAAATATGACCACTGGAGATCAAAACCTACATGATCATCACACAACCAGAGGAAAAGTAAGAAAAAGACAGAAACAAAGAAGTATTTTCCATGCTGAAATGAAGATCACAGGCAGTTTTGTCCAAAACACTTTCTTCATCCCAGGCAAGGCAGGGAGTGGCCAGGGCTGGTTCAAACACACCCCAGGTGTAACTCAGCATCCCCAGACCCTCCAAAGCATCTCTGGTCCATTGTTCCTGGGATCAGTGTCTCTAGACAGCAGCTGTAAAAGAACTGTGTCAACAGCAGCTGTAAAAGAGGACTGAGGTCAGGGTGTCACCCTCCACTTCTTCTGCCTTTCCTGGGCGCTCTGCAAAGAAGAGTCTCTGCCAGGCCAAGACCCCTGTCTCTGCCCTTGCTCTAATCTCTCTGCAACTCCTGCAGCAACCTTGCAGAAGCGCCCAAATGTCCCTGATTTCCAGTCTGTCCTTGAGTTTGTAGCAGGACTCAGTCTCTCAGTTGTTTTTTCTCTGTGTCTCAGCTACCCCTAAGGATTAGTCTTAATAAACAGAATATAATTGATTCCCTGGTTTAAGACATCTCTGAGCTGGTAGAATCTGAGTTCCTAGCTCAAGGAAGGGCTGATCTCCCCTAAATCCTCTAAGACAGACTTGAAACCTGCTTTTTTTGAAAAGGGGAAGTGAGGCAGGGCAGTGATCAGGGGCACTTCTGGACTTGGTCATTAGGGACAGGACACAGGACAGGAGCTCAGAAATGGTGTTCATGTCCCCTCCTTTCAGGTGTCTGTGCTGTCATTGACTCTCACACTAACAGAGTCCAACTGCCTGAGCCTCCAGCTTCCCCCAGTGGCCAGTGGGGAGGAAGAGGCAGAGTCAGCATCATTTTTTCCAGCAACAGAGCTCTGCACTGTTGGCTGGACTGAGCCCTCCTTGGGTGGCAGGCTCTGTTCTGTGGCAGGAGAGGGCCCCCACACCTCTCCCTGAGGCACCCACGGCCTGCTATATGATAGGATGAAGGCAGCTGAGTTAACAAGGCAGCTCTGTCAGTAAAGGATCATCTTTCCTACCTAGGATGTGCCCAGGGGCCTCCTTTGCTCCTGTTGTGGCACAAATAGTGCCATAAGGCTGATTCCTTCTCTACCCTATTGGATTTCATGTCATGAGATGCAATGTCCTTGCCTGCAGCTTGGTCTGGAAAGGCAGGAGAGGGTGGCATCATGGACATGGTCATTTCTGCTATAACTGCTAAGGGTAAGAGAAAGAATTTTTAGTGGGAGTTCTAACAGGATCTTGACATTTCCGCTCCATCTGGAGGGACCCTGGATGTGGTGCTCACATTACGGTTTCTGATCACAGCTCTTGCTCTCAGGAACCTGCTCCTGTTCATGCAGCCCCCAGGATAGGGTGCCTTCCTCACTGCTTGGGCACACAACTGACTAACAGCCACCTTGCTCTGCATCACGACACAAAGGGCCTTTCCACAGAGCCGCTCCCAGCCCTACTGGTGGCCAGGTCCCAAAAGCATTAACAGGACCTGGGAGCTGCCTTGTCCTTAGGGATCTGTCTGGTGAGGACTGGTCTCTCTCTTTTTGGACCTAAGCCTGATCTGAATCCTACTTCATCACCACAAATCTGACTGATGACAGCCAACAGGGCTTCAATAAGGGCAAATTTTACCTGACAAATCTGATGGCTTTCTACTGTACAGTTACAGCATTGGTGGGTAAGGCAAGAGTAAACAACATCATGTACCTGGACTTGAGCAAAGAATTTGACACTGCCCTGCACAACATTTTTGTCTCTAAACTGGAGACACATGGATTTGATGAATGGATGGATCACTCAGTAGATAAGGAATTGTGTGGATGGTCACACACAAAGAATTGTGATCAATGGCTCAATGTCCCAGTGGAGATCGGTGACTACTGATATTCATTAGGGGTCAGTAGTGGGAGTGCTGTTGTTTAACACCTTTGTTACAGACGTGGACTGTAGGATCGAGGGAACACTCAGCAAGTTTGCTAAGGACACCAAGCTGTGTGACATGGCCCATGCACTGGAGGGAAGGGCTGCCATCCAGAGGGGCCTGGTCAGGCTGGAGAGGTGGGCCTGTATGAACCTCATGATGTTCAACAAGGCCAAGGGCAAGGTCCTGCACCTGGATTGGGGTAATGCTAAGTGCAAATCCAGGCTGGGTGGAAAGCCGATTGAGAGCAGTCCTGAAGAGAAGGACTTAGGATTGCTGGTGGAGGAGAAGCTCCACAAGAGCAGTCAACGTGCTCTCACAACCCAGAAAGGAAAGCTGTATCCAGGGCTGCATCAGAAGAAATGGGACCAGCAGGGTAAGGGAGGGGACTCTGCCCCTCTGCTCCACTCTTATGAGATTTCACTTTGAACCCTGTGTTCAGTCCTGAAGCCCTCAGCACAGGAAGGACATGGAGCTATTCGCACAAATCTGAAGGAGGCCATGGAGTTGATGTTAGGGATGGAGCACCGCCTCTGTGAGTTGTTCTTCTGTTGTTCAGCCTGGAGAAGAGAAAGCTGTGGGGAGACCTTAGAGCAGCCTCTCAGTACTGAAAGGGGCTCCAGGTAAGCTGAGGAGGGGCTGTTGAACAGAGAGTGCAGGGATAGGACAAGGGGGAATTATTTTCAGCTGAAAGAAGGGAGGTTGAGATAAAAGCATAGGAAGGAATATTTTCCTGTGAGGGTGGGGAGGCCCTGGCCCAGGTTGCTTAGAGAAGTTGTGGCTACCCCATCCCTGGAGGTATTCAAGGCCAGACTGGAGTGGGCTTTGAGCACGCTGATCCAGTGGAAGATTTCCGTTCCCATGGCAGGGAGGGTGGAACTGGATGGGTTTTTCCCCTCTTTGAGCAGACATTGTGCAAAGCTGTTCCATGTATGGAAACCAATTTCAGTGCTGCATATTTATTTGGGTTAAAAATAAGTCACGCTGGGATTTCAAAGCCCATGCAGGGTTTTTCAAAGCCAGTTTCACACACAGAAATGCTGTCAGCTGGGGTAAAAAGAGAGAGGATAAAATAGGTTAAACCGTATCTTCTGGATTTGCAATTTTCCAACCAGATGATTCTATGATTCTGTAATTCTATGATTCTCCATCAATAAAGAGACCAATCCTCTGGTTGGAGTGTGCAGACGAACTGGGAGCAATGGAGTAATATGAGCCTGGGAAAAGTGTCAGGAGAATATTCTTTAATATTTTAACATTGTTTCTCACAATGAAAACCTTTCTAAACAGGCCACAAATTAAATTGACATTTGGCCAATCAACACGACTTTGCCAGTGACAGTAATTGGTCACTGATGTCCTTTGTTTTCTCTTGGTCCGTGAGTTTTTCTGGTTTATTTTCTGCCTTTGTCCTGCTGGGTCAGGGCAGGGAGGGAGCAGCTGGGGGGGGTGGTGTCTGGCTGCTGGCCAGAGTTAACCCAACATAGGACACATCAGGACTGTTGTGTCCAGTATGGGGCTCCCCAGCACAAGGAAGACCCTGGACAGCCTGGAATGAGCTCTGTAGAGGTCAGAAGGATAGTTGGGGCCTGGAGCACGTTATGGACAAGGAGAGGATGAAAGAGCTTGGGTTGTGAGAAACCTCTCAGGGTAAAATACTGAGCAAGGATCCAGGGCAGCTGGGGGATCCCCATCAATGGATTTTCTCAGTATTTGCTGAGACAAGGCCATGAGGCCCTGATTTGTTTGGAGCTGTCCGAGAAAGGCTTGGCTGAGAGAGCAGAAGTGTCAAGAGCTGTGGGACTGGTGTGCAACAAATGTCAGTAGGAAACTGGTTCTGTTTTTATCAATAAGGGTGGTGGAGTTGAGTACTGCTGAGCAAAAGCAAGGACAGAGGTGACTATGTAGTAAAAGTCCTTCCTCATGGTTTGGACGTACATCCAGACATGGAAATGTCCAGTATGTGGGACACATCTGTCAAGATTTCACTGGGACAGGTTCTCCAGGTTGTCCAAGGAAAGTGACACACACCAGGTCCATCTCTTTGGCTCTGTTGTCCTTGCTTCCTTCACCATGACACCTGACTCTACACCATGAGCACTCTCCTCAGTGCTCTCACCTTGCACACTCTCACATCTCAGCTCTACACTGATGTCCTCCTCTCTTGGACTCTTTCTACCCCAGCCCAGTCTCTCCCAACTCTCCCCATCTCTCCTGTCCTCTCCCACAGCCCAGCATGGCCCAGCCCAGCAGAACAGCGCAGCATGGAAAGGTCCCAGAGCACAGCCAGTCACAGCCTGCTGAAGAGCTGTGGCTCCTCACCCACAGCCCCAGCCCTTCTGAAGAGCACAGCAACTTCTTGGGGGTCAGAGAGAGGTCTCATCCTGCCCACCAGCCACAGGGTTGCTGCTGGCAATAATGACTCAAGGAAACAGAGGCCACTCACTTCCAGGCTCTCCTGCACTCATATTGTAGGTGATCCTCCACCCCAGCTGCATCTAACTTCTCCTCTGCCCCCACTAGCCCCACTGCCCAGGACAGCACAAGGGCCCTGGAGCTCCCCAGGCAGGTCCTGCATCTCTCCAGTCTCCCTTCCATCTTCCTGCAGGGTCCTCACTTACTGCCATAGCGCTTCAGAGTCCTTTTTTTTTTTTTTTGTGGAAAACTCAATTAATTGCTTTACTTTAGATGGACATCAGCTCTGAGGGTATTTCATTTCTGAGTCTCAATTGAATCCCAGTCCGGGCCCAATCACACCTCCTTTTTATGAGAGACTTCTATTTGTTCGTCATATGTGATACAGACTGAGGAGCTAATGGGGAGCTCATGTACCTTTTCCACTGTCATTGGGCACTAAGAAGAGAGCCATTAAAAACAGAACTTTTGTCCAATGGAATCCAAAGATACCATGAGTTTTACCCCAAACACAAGGAGAACACAAGGAGAAAAGACTCTTTAAAAGGCCAGTTCACTGGGTGTTTGATTCATATGACATTTGGAGGAAGAGCTCAGCCTTCACGCACCATACCTAGGTCGAAGAGCAGACTGTGAAACAGCCACATCTGACACAATGTTGTGCAACAGTCGACTACAACTGGATCAAATCTAAAGAAAAGTAGCATAGCTCAGAAGATAATGTATAGGTAGAATTATCACAAGGGAAAACAGCAGATTCCTGGTATGATAATATCTGGGAATTGTGCGGAGAAGAGGAGGCAGGTTATTGCTGCTGAGACAGTGTCCATTGGGTCACTTTGCATAGGCCATTCCTGAGCTCCTCATTCCTCAGGCTGTAGATGAGGGGGTTCACTGCTGGGGGCACCACTGAGTACAGAAATGATAGTACCAAGTTGAGTGATGGGGGGGAGATGGCGGGGGACTTGAGCTAGGCAATTGTGCCAGTGCTTAGAAACAATGAGACCACAGCCAGGTGAGGGAGACACGTGGAAAAGTCTTTGTGCCATCCCTGCTCAGAGGGGATCCTCAGCACAGCCCTGAAAATCTGCACATAGGACACCACAATGAAAACAAAAAAGCCAAAACCTAAAGAGGCACCAACCACAAGAAGCCAGACTTCCCTGACATAGAAGTCTGAGAAGGAAAGCTTGAGGATCTGGGGGATTTCACAGAAGAACTGGTGCAGGGCATTGCCCTGGCAGAGGGGCAGTGAAAAACCCAGTGCCCCAGGCAGCTGTTGTCACGTAGACACAAGCTCTGCTGCCCAGGAGGGTCCCATAGTGCAGGGGTTTGCAGATGGCTACATAGCGGTCATAGGCCATGATACTGAGGAGAAAATACTCTGCTAACATGAAAAAGAATAAAGCAAAAAGTTGTACAACATAAACTTTGTAGGAGATGGCTCTGGTGTTCCACAAGAAACTGGCCATGGCTTGGGGGACAGTGGTGGAGATGCAACGAGGGAGAGGCTGAGGAGGAAAAAGTACATGGGTGTGTGGAGATGGTGGTCACAGGCTATGGCAGAGATGATGAGGCTGTTTCCCAGGAAGGCAGCAAGGTAAATGCTCAGGAAGAGCCAGAAATACAAGAGTAGCTCCCATGTGTCTGAAAATCTTAAGAGAAGGAACTGGGTGATGAAGGTGCTGTTGGACATCTGTTCCCTTTACTCACGAGGTACTGCAAAAGAAGAAAATAATTTAGGACTGCTCTGAGAAAAGATTTTTCCATTCCCTGCCCCCCAAACACTACCCAAACACAGACTGTCTCTTCCTTTCCTTGCAGGAGCTTCACACGTCTCCCTGGGTGGAGTTCTGGTTTATTATGATTGAATGTGCTGGTTAGGACCAGGGCTCTTCCCATGAGCTCCCAAGGAGCCATCCCTGCTCTATAGCAGCAGCAGCAGCTGGGAAAGGTAGGGGACAGTTTCTGGAATTCACTCTTCACCTCTTATCCACTGGTAACATGGAGGGGTTGCTCAGCATCTTCCCTCAGGAGAACGTTAAGGAATCTATTGTAAAAGGTAATCCTACAGCGACCTGAGCAGAGACAGCTCCCTCCTCAGCCCCACACTCTGCTCTGCCCAGAGACCCACATTTCAGACAGGCTGAGGGGCTTTGTTCCCATTGACACAACTACATGGCAAGACCTGCAGGGTTGGTGTGTGAGCTGCACCTGAACCCCCATTACTTCCAGGGTATATGCGGGGGAGAACAAAGGCAGAGGAGAGGAAGGAAAGATGGAGAAATATCCCAGTGCTCCTGCTGACGGAGGGCAGGCACAGACAAATGGCACTTGGGAGTTTCTCCTACTCAGGATTCATTTGCTAAGCAGGTGACTCAACTGAAGACCCTGCAGCCTTGAGGGGAAAAGTTCTACTGGGTGGAAGAGGAGCGGGGTCTGCTCTGGGGAAGGAATCTGCACTGCAAGAGAGGGAAGAGAGGCAAATGAATTTCCCTCCCACAGTGCTTCAGGTAGCAGTTCTGGCTCAGCCCCTGCCCGTGTCTCTGCTGCCTGGAACTGTCCCTGTCAGGAACTGTTTCCCTGTCCCCACACCTCCTCCCTGCCAGTGCTCACAGAGCCCATCCCCCTGCTGCGTGCCCAGCTCTGCCCTGCAGACATCTCCCAGCAGCAGGGCACTGCCCAGGGGCATCTCTGGGTGTGCAGGAAAAGATTGGATTATCAGATCAATCCTGATGAGGCTGCAAGTGTGATGTTTGGGCTGTCTGCAAACTACGGAGTCTTCATTATTGATACACCCCAATATTTTCTCTTCTAAATGAGAAAAGGTTTAGAATTAAAGTATTTTCTGCAGAACAAAGAGAAGGATTTCCAAGTCTGGTTCCTTACGCAGACAAACAAGAGCAGGAGACTGAAATCACAGGTTCCTTCCCCTGTAAGAATCTCCTGCCTTGATGCACTTCTATAAGAGTTGTTTCTGCCAATATCCTGTGGAGATCTGGAGGTTTGAGCAGCCCTGATGCACACAGAACCCTTTCAACAGCTGAAGGACCCTGCCCTGCTTTCCCTGGGGTCACTCCTTCCACCCACAGCTTCCCCCCACAGCACCATGGGAAGCTCCCCCGGGCAGACTGAGCACTGACCATGGCAGGCGGCAGAGTTCTTGCCTCAGCATAAAGACCCTGGGGTGCAGGGACCCTGCTCTCAAGGACAGCCAGGGGCATCCCTGAGTGCACAGCCCTGCACTCATCCCCAGCAGAAGGCAACTCTCGGGACCTGTCCCTCTGACAGTGCCCCAGGGAAGCCCTACTTGGCACCAGGTTCTGATCCTCTGAAGCAGAGACACTGGGAGATACACACTGACAGATCCTGGAAACTGTGGGATATGCCAGCTTTAGGAGATCCCTCCAGGAACTGCACCAGCATTGTCTTACAGCCAGAGACTTACCTTGTAAAGGATTATGAGGATTCCTCCCTCAGTGAGATCTCAGCATCCTCCCACTCCACACTGCCTTTAACCTCCCTTTGCCTCCCTCCGCTCCCCTCTCCCCTGCAGGCAATGCCCTCAGCCCTGCTGCACTTTGCAGAGGAGCTGTTCCTGGGAAGAGCTGGCTCTTTGCAGAACTGTCCTCTCCTTTTGATCTTTTTTCATCCCAGGAGTCCAGCCAAGATCTGCCCCCTCTGTGTCCCTTCGAGGCTCCAAGAGAACCTGCAGTGAAACAGGCTGATGCAATCACTGATGTTCCCTCTCTCCCCTCTGTAGAGACTCTTCTTTCCTGCTGTTTTATTTCTCCTGCTACAAAAATATTTGGCCATGGGAATTACATTTTCTTGTCCCAGCATTAAACAGGACACCAGGAAAATTACAGCAAAAGACCTTACTCATTCAAATGGGGGTGTATAACTTCAATTGAGTGAATCTATATATTTTATTCTGGCCATTCCTGCGGGAGACAGAGATGTGTCACAGAACTCAGGACAGATGGTTTTCAAGAACAGCATCCTCCAAACTCACCAGAGTTCCAAACCAAATCTCAGTCTTCAATTGAAAGGCAATTCAAGGGCACCACGCTTAATTTTTGCTGCTCCAGGAACAGTTAAAGAAGTAACAAGAAGCACTGCTGAATTTAGGAAGAGCAGGTACAGACATTTCAGAGATTCTTTGCATCCTCTTTGCTTCAGTCTTCCCCAGCAAGGTCTCCCAGACCTCTGCAACTCAGGGCAGGGCACTGGAGCAGATCAGCTATCTGTGGGTGGGGATCAAGTCAGGGATCACTTGAGAAAACACAATACTTCCCAGTCTATGGGACAGGAGGGACAGCATCTCAGGGAGCTGAGTAAGCAGGACGATGTCACAGTGAGGCCACTCTCCATCATCTTCCAAATATCATGGAGACAGGGGGAGCTCCCTGACCACTGGCACCAGTCACGCATTTTATGTCATTTTCAAGAAAACCCAAAGGATGAGAAGAGGTACCATAGGCTTTCCCACAGACCTTTTCCACTCAGATCCCATTCCTGGATGTCTCAAAGAGATGGTGAATGGATTTCCCTTGGGCTCATTGTTTCTTACCTCCCTTCTATAACCCAACAGTTCTATGACCTGGCCCTTCTGTGTCCTGACTGATGAACAGGTTCTTATATAAACCACCTCTTTCATGACACTCAAAATTTTATACCCTCACATTTATATCACCCTTCTATGACTATTTGAGGACCTGAACCTTCTATGTCCCTACTCTTCTATGACCCTTATAAGACCGGAATGCCTTACAAAACTTTTATGAGCAGAGTCTTCTTAAAAAACCTCTTCTATGACACTTCTGTGACTGGATGCTTATATAAACCTTCTATGACCGAATTCTTCTATGACCTGACTCTTCTATCTCCCCACTCTTCTATGATTCTTCTATGACCCAGATCCTCTATGACCCAAGTATTCTATGACCCAGGCCTTCTAAGACCTGACCTTCTATGACCTTTCTCTGAATTCCTGTGTTCTGACTTCTCTACAACTTTTCTGTGACCTGATTCTTTTGTGACCAAACTCTTCTACGACCTGCATAATCTATGAACCAATCCTTATATGACCCAGCACTTCTATGAACTGACCTGAATAAGCTCTCATGCTTTGATCTGAGACTTCTCTGACTTGACCCTTCTATGAACCTTCTATGACTGAACTCTTCTGTTACTCCTCTATGATCCAAACTTTCTGAAACCCGACTGTTCCGTGACCCATCTCTTCTATGACCAGACTCTTCTATGACTCGAGCCTTCTACGATCCAACCCTTCTATGAACCAGTTCTTCTGTGACTCTTCTATGACCCAAATCATCTCTGTCACAACTCTTCTATGATCAGACTCCTCCATGACCCGAGTTTTCTGGCAACCGACCCTTCCATGACACAACTGTTCTTGAACCAACCCTACTATTAACTGACCCTTCTATTACTAGGTTCTTCCATGACTTGAGCCTTGTATGATCCAACCCTTCTATGACCCAGACCTTCTATCAGCCTTCTATGATCTGACACACTTATAAACCTTCTATGACCCAACACTTATAGGAGTCTATTACCTGACTCTTATATTACTTGACTCTTCTATAACTCTTTTGTAGCCTGACTCTTCTAAGGTCCTCCCATGACCTGATTCTTCTACGATTCAACTCCTATTTGAATGGACATTTCTATGACCCTTATATGAGCGAACACTTCTGAAAGTCATATAAACTATCACCATCTTACGACTCGACTCTTTCATGACCCAAATATTCTATGATACTTTTATGACCTCAATTGTCTATGAACTGAGGCGTCTATGACCCAACTCTGCTGAGAATTCTATGACCCAACACTCTTATGAACCATCTAAAATTTAATCTTCCACTATCCCTTTATGAAATGACTCTTCTATGATATAAACCTTCCCTCACCTAAGATTTATGTGACTCTTCTATGACCCAACAAAATTATGACCCTTCCCTCCTGCAACCCCACCCTTCTGCAACTGCACGGAGCTGTGTGTGAGACCCTTGGCATCTCACGTGACTCTACAGGCCTGTGTTTGGAATTAAATGGAATAACTGCTCTGAATTTGATTCAGAAATGTGAGAATGTTCACAACACCAGGGTCGTTGTAGTCACAGTCAGATATACCTTCTCAGGGCCTGGGGGTCAGGGTTTGGCCTTTCTGCTTCATAAAGCAGACCAAGGCTTTTCTCATCATTACAGCTGCCTGCACAGTGCCTTTGCCTCCCTGCAATCATGGCCTCCAATTATCTGCCCTAATGAATCCTTGGGGAGGCTTTGTCAGTAAAGATCCTCATGGAGACCAATTAAAAGTTGAAGGCACTCTGAGTTGTGCCTTTGACTTCTTGAGAGGTTTGCTCAATCTCCTCTCATCAGCTGAAGTTCAAAGAACTTAGCAGCAAATACACCCTGGGTCTCATTAAATTAAAGAGTTATTTCTTTTCCTGTCATTTTCTTCAGCCTTGTTTAGTTCCTTGGAATAATTTCCGTGTGTGTTGAACAGGAAGATTTCAAAGTATCCCTAATAAAAATATGTTTTATTATATAGTTTAGTTTTCATTACTTTTCACTTCAGAGAAAATGTGACAGAACTATTCTCCAATTGGCATTGATGCCAAGTGTCTCCTTGGGAGGCTTGGGCAGCATGGAGAAACAGTCCCTTGAGGTCTGACACTGCATGAACAGCCTTACTCCTCACCTCAGCTCCCCCACCCCACCATTTCTCTCACTGCCCCCCTGGCACTTGCATATCTATCCTTCCATCAGACTTCCCTGCACTCTGCAGCTGAGTGTTCCAGCTCCATGGCACCCTGCTTTCCTTACAGAGGTAGCTGCTCACAGGCACAGGGGAATAAGAAAAGCAAAGTGTGATAAAGCTTCATAAACAATAAACCCCCTCCTTCCCTCCATGCTCAGCACAATCTGTCTCTGATGAGGCTGCCTTTCTACAAGGGACAATCTTAGGAGAAATGTTGAAATAGACACAAAAAAGGCAGATATAAACATAATTACAGGGTTGGCTGAAGAGACAATCAGACTGCTGAGAGACAGGCAAGATTTGAACTGCCTGAAGCTCTAAGCAGCAGTTGGGTAGCTGAGAGTTCTCTGAATGAAGAGAAAATGAAGGAATGAGAAGATCAGGGAAGAATGGAATGGGCCTTTTTCTGGAGAGTCTGAGTCTGCACAGATGACATGAGAAATGGACATTGGATCAGGAAAGATGAGGGGACTGGAAAAATGAGGGACATTAATTGAACATTATGACAGGAAAATCAGCGATGATGAAGCTCCAAGGGAAGATTAATATTTCTTTGGAGAATTTTGAAAGGTTCTCAGATCGGTTGAGGTCCTTCATGAGTGAAGACAAGCAAAGGTTTCAGTCATCTTTGAAAGACGACAAAAGTGCAACCTAGGGAACCTCAGGATGAACAAGATCACTTTGGTGAGGATTGACCATGGGATGAGTGCTGTCAGGTGACATTTTGGGCACCTGAAAGAGAAGAGCATCATCATGGACTCACCAAGGGTAAATCATTCCTCACCAGCGTCCTTGCTTTCATAATAGAAATCCTGGACTACATCCAAAGCAGTGGGACCAGCAAGGTGAGGGAGGGGATTCTGCCCATCTCCTCTGCCCTGGGGAGAACTGACCTGGAATCCTGTGTGCAGTTCTGGAGTCCTCAGCACAGGACAGACAGGGATCTGTTGGAGCGAATTCAAAGGAGGCCATGGAGATTATCTGAGGGGAGGAACAAATCCAATATTGGGATAGGCTGAGAGAGTTGGGGTTGGAGGTATCTCTGTATGTGTTCAAAGCCATGTTGGATGGGGCTTTGAGCATTCTGATCCAGTGGGAGTGTCCCTGCCCGTGGCAGGGGTGGAGATGGATGGGATTTAAGGTTCCTTTCAACTCAAACCATTCCATGATTCCATGGTAACAGACACCTGGCTTATCAAGAGCTTTTATGTCGATAGCACCTCTGTAGCTCTTCAGGGCTGGAATGTGCTCCTGACTTCTGAAGGTGCTTGTGATGACATTGGTGACTTAATAGATTCATCTATAACTCAACTCATGCGTGAACTGTCTCTTATATGACCAGGTCCTTCTATGATTTGAGCCTTCTATGACCCAACCCCTCTATGACCCAACACTTCTATGACCTTCTAAGACCTGAGTATTGTCTGACTCTTCTATGGCCCGACTCTTCTATGAACAGTTCCTGACCTGATTCTTTTATAACCTGATGCTCTACAGCTCTTCTGTGATCTGAACCTTCTCTGAACCAGCCCTTCTCCGAACCAGCCCTTCTATGGAACCAGTCCTTCTACAACAGAACACTTTTAAAACCTCATAAAGAAACTCTCACTTCTATGTCTCGACTCTTCCCTGACACAAATATTCTAGAACCCTTTTAAGATCTGAATCTTCTGTGCTGCACAAGCTCTCTTTTGTGAGGAGTGACCATGGAATGAGTGCTCTCAGGTGACATTTTGAGCACCTGAAAGAGAAGGGCATCATCCTGGACTCACCAAGGGTCAATCACGCCTTGTCTGGTTGCCTTCGTGATGAAGCATCTGCATTTGTGCCTGAGGAGATAACACTTGGTGTCCTTTACCTCTACCTTTTGCCTGGTCTCCCTCAGCATTTTTGTACCTAAGTGAAGCCATCACAATCTGGGTGAGCTGACCAAAAAGATGAACAAAACACCAGTTGGATGGTCAGGCTGAGATAACAGTGGTAAATGGGTTGTTCCCTTCTTAGAGGCCAAGGGACATCCTGGGGTTAGGTGAGGTGGCACAGGGGATTCTCCAGAGTCCTGTGTAGTTTAACATCTGTATCCATGGCCCACAGGAGGCAGTTCTCACCATTTTTCGATGGCACTTACTTAGGAGCCCCATTCCTGTGCCTTAGGGATGCCTTTCAGAGGAAACCTGATGGGCACTAGGATTGTCCTGTCAGGACCTTCACGAGGCAGACAAAGGACAGAAGGCAGGTCCTACGCCTGGTATTGACTGAAACCGTTCAATAGCAGGGGCACAGATCTGAGATTTCCTGTGTCCTCTTCACCTCTGTCTTCCCCAGCAAGTTCCCCAGTCTTCTGTGACTCAGGACAGGACTCTGGAGGAGATCAGCTTGTGGAGGGTGTGGGTCAAGTCAGGGATCACTTGAGCAAACACAATCCTTCCCAGTCTCTGGGACAGGAGTGACAGTATTCCAGGGATCTGAGTGAGCAGGTTGATGTCACAGTGAGGCTACTCTTCATCGTCCTCCAAAAGTCATGGAGACAGGGGGAACTCCCTGACACCTGGCACCATTCACACATTGCATGTCCTTTTCAGAAATGTCCAATAGATGAGCAGGTGAACTAAAGGCTCTGCCCCAGACTTTGTGCACTCGGGTCTCATTTCTGGGTGTCTGAAAAAGACGTGGACTGCATTTCCCTTGGGCAGATTGTTCTCACCATCCTTCTATGACCTGAGTCTTTGATGATCCATCTCTTCTATGACCTGGCCCTTCTAGGATCTCATTTTTCCATGACTCCCCCATGACCTGATTCTTAAATAAGCCTCTTTTTCTATGATCTGACCTATCTATGACCCGATCCATCTATAACCCAACTCTTGTATAACCTGATGTCTATATGAAACTTCTATGACCCTTCTATGACCTGAGTCTTCTATGCCTCGATTCTTTTAAGACCCTTGTATGAATCACCTATGAAACTTTTATGAGCAGCATTTTCTGTAGACACTTCTTTTATGACCTGACCTTTCTACTACCTGGCTTTTCTATGATGCTTCTATGAACCAAATCCTCTATAATCTGAGTCTTTTATGACTTGGCACTTCTAAAACAGGAGTATTCTATCACCCAACTCTTCTCTGATCCTTCTGTGATGTTCTATGACCTGACTGTACTGTGACTCAACTCTTCTATGACCCAAACAATCTATGACCTGATGCTTCTACAGCCCAGCCCATATATGACCTGACACTTGTATAACCTTACTCTTCTATGACTTGACTCTTCTTCTATGACCAAACCCTTCTATTATCTGAATAAACTTTCACGCTTCTATTAGTCACCTCTTCCATAGCAAAAATATTCTGTGACCTGAGGCTTCCATGACCTGACCCTCCTATGATCCAACTCTGCTTTGAGCCTTCTATGATCCAGCCTTTCTCTGAACATTTTATGTCTGTACTCCTCTATTACTCTTCGATGACCTGATTCATCTATTCTGTGACTCGTCTGTTATATGACCAAGACCTTATATGACCCAACCTTCTATGACCCAACCCTTGTATAGCCCAACATTTCTATGAACTTTTATGACCCGACTCTTATCTTCTATGACTCTTCTATGACACGAATCATCTATGCCATGACACTTCTATGATCAGTCACATCTATGACCAGACTCTTCTATGACCCAACTGCTCTAAGAACCAAGCTTACTATCAACTGACTTTTCTATGACTTCTTTCCTCTAGTACTCTCTATGACCAAACTCTTATATGAGCCATTTCTTCTATGACCCACCACCTCCCTGACCTGTCTCTTCTATGATCTGACCTTTCTGTGACCCTTCTCTTTCCTAATGCTTCTCATCTCTTCTCTGACATGACTTCTCTATGAGATGACTCCTCTGTGACGTGAATAATCCTTGACCCTGCTCTTGTATTTCCCAAACCTTATATGATCTGGGATTCTGTGACCTTTCTATTCTATTACCCTTCTATGATCCAGTCCTTCCCAAACAAACTCTCACTATGATTCAACTCTTCTATGATATGAATCTTTCGTAACCTGAGACTTCTGTGACCTGACCGTTCTATGAACCTTCTATGACTGAGCAGCTCTATTGCATCTCTATGTGCCAACTCATCTATAACCTCACTCTTCTGTGACCTGTCTCTTATATGACCAGGCCCTTTTATGACTCGAGCCTTCTGTGACATTCTATGACCCAACTATTCTCTGACTCCTCTAAGACGTGACTTTCTATGACCCAACTGTTCTATGAACCAACCTGTAGAAAATATTTGAGAAGAATCAGGGCATTTTGTGATCCTTGAGACCTGTATGCACAACCCTGCCTACTTGCCAAACGACAAAGATACAGTGACCTTGGCGTGTTATGAGAAAATGGAATGTTAGCTGATAGATAAGAAAGAGAATGTGGAACAGGAGGTTTTAGCTGCAAATGAAGGGGGGCTGCAGGGTATCAGGTAACAGTGCATGGACAGAAACTTATAACCAATTAAGATAGAGAATATACCAAATGGATAATATGTCGTAGCCAATTATATGTACACTTGTATCATGTGAACACAGATTGTGAGTATAAAGTAACGTGTGGAAGCACAATAAAGAGAGCTCTGACTCTATCCTCTGTGAGGATATGTCTGTGACTCGAGGGGCTCTCCGATATTTGGCGCTTGAACAAGGGACAGGCAGCCTCCACAAACAAAGCTTTCTTGGAGACGGCAGTTCACGGGGAACGAAAGGGTCGAGGGAAGAGGAACGAGCCGTCTAATGTTTTGATACAGAGCAATGGCAGACGAGAGCTGGACAGGAGAGGCTGAGAGTCAGTGACCTCAGACCAAGGTAGGAAGACTAGCTATCTTCCCCTGTCAGTTAAACGGTTGCAAGCATGGAAGCAGAGTATGCTGCACCGAAAAAACTGCTACTGGGTATACTTGCTGAGCGAGGGCAAGCAGTTACCGAGAATGCATTATAAAAATTAATACAATGGGCCAGAGAACATAAGCATATGAAAGGTCCGTCAGTGTTGTTTGATTGGGAGGAGTGGAGAAGGGTTGGAGATGAACTTTGGGAATTAAATATCACTAAAAAAGGAAGAGTCATTTACTGCTTGTAATACAACTTGGAGAACTGTGACTAATGCCTTGCAAGAGTTAAAAATAGAATCGAAAGTGGCCGCTGCAGCTGTGCAGACAATAACAGCCCCTGTGTCGACAACCACAGCTGCTCCACTGCCTCGTAGCCGTAGTCGCATTGAAGCATTTTTTGGTGCTAGTAAGGGTCAATCGAGCGATGTGTGACTCTGTTAATGAGCTATTAAGAGTTAATAATATGTCAAATGAAGCAGAAAAAACAAGCGACATGCCATAAGTCACGAGCGATGTTCATGCTTCGGCGGCCGGAAGTGAACTGACAGACAATACGGAAGGAACTGCAGTGACATTCAGTGATGATGTGAGAGTGGGCGGGCCCAGCTCTCACAAGAAGTTATATCCACCCTTGCCTCCTCCTCCTCCTGAAGCAGTTTGTTTACCAGGAGACGGGTCATCTGAAGATGAAGCACAGCCACAGCATGAAACAATAATTCCACAAAGTAGCGAATTACAAGATCTCAAGAGACCAAGGGAGGAAGCTATGAATGCTCTACATCACAGAATGGAACAATCATTGTCAACGTTTGCATCACATGCGAGGACCAAAAAATCTGTCCGGGAACTGGCCGAAAGTATTACAAATCCTTCAGCACCTCGTTTAGGTGGTATAGGTAAAGGGTTGTGTCCACCACCACATGCGGACAGTTCTATGATTCGGCAAAGGTCTGGTAGGCGGTCAGGTGTAATCTGAGATGCCATATTAGAAGGAGATTGGCATCCGGCAGGTACCTAGCTTTTCCTGTATTGTTTAATCAACATGGTAATAGTTATGAGCAACATGATTGGAAAATTTTACAACAAGTTAAAAAGACTGTGCAGGAGAATGGGATAAAATCTGAAGCCTCTAGGGCTGCATTAGATTGGATTTTTACAGCAGATGTTAATTCGCCATATGATTGTCGAAATTTAGCTAAATTGTTATTGTCTCCTTCACAGCAAATAATATGGGATAGAGAATGGTGTCGTCTTGCAGAATTGGAAGCCATGAGGCAAAGGGATCCACAAGATATGTTAAACGGTATACCTCCAGTAATGTTGATGGGATCCGGGGCATTTTCTAATGTAACTTTACAATTGCAATACCCTAGAGCGTTACACCATTTAGCAGCACAATTCGCTCGACAGGCATTTTACGCAATCCCTGATGATGGTCCAACTCCCTCATTTACAAATGTGAAACAGGGTTTAACAGAACCATATACAGCATTTATTGATCTTTTATCAGCAGCTCTTACAGCTCAGTCTGACTTGAACGAGGATGCCAAACAATGTTTAAACTGTTAGCTTTTGAAAATGCAAATGCAAATAAAAAATCTATTCTAGCTACATTGCCTAAGGGAGCTGGAGTTGGTGATATGATTGAATTAGCAAATCAGGCGCAAAATAGTGCCCAAGGTAAATTAATTGCTCAAGCTGTATCGTCAGCAATGGCACCAACGACTAATCTGTTGACTGCTGCAGTACAGAAGATAGGATCAAAAGCAACATCTAGTGATAAGCCTGTCACGGGAGTTTGTTACAAATGTGGAAAAAGGGGCCACCACAGGAGAAATTGTTCTGCTACTGTGTGGTGTGACCATTGTCAAAAAAATAATCATGCTACTGGAATATGTGGGAGAACAAAAAACATGAATCAAAGCGCGAAGGGACCCCACACAACCACACAAGTGGCAGGTCCCTCAGTACTGTCCAGCGGCTCCCTCCACCAGCCACAAGGGGGAGACTGGGAATCGATTTGGCATCAGCAGTAGATATTACTCTAGCAACCACAGCTGTACATAAAATACCAACTGGTGTAACTGGGCCTACCTTTGATAAAAGAAGCTTAATAGGAGCTCTTTTGTTAGGGAGATCATCTGCTACTGTAGCAGGATTAATTGTGCTACCAGGGGTAATTGACGCTGATTTTGTAGGAGAAATAATGATTATGGCTTACACTTTAGCACCGCCCTTAATTATAAAACAAGGCACAAAAATTGCTCAATTGATTTTGTATTTGAAACATCCTACTGACAAGGAAGTATTCAGAACAAGCACTTGTAGTAATTCATAATAGTGGTGTAAAAATGCAGGCCACGCCTGAAATACAATTGAGTTATAAGAACCCCAAGACAGGATTATGAGAAGGGCTGAGCCCGTTGCTATTTACTGGTCGTGGTTATAGTTGTGTTTCCACAGATCAAGGTCCGGTCCTGTTTAATATCTTTATTGATGATCTGGATGAGGGGATTGATTCCATCATCAGCAAGTTTGCAGATGATAGCAAGCTGGGAAGAAGGGTTGATCTGTTAGAGGGTAGGATGGCCCTACAGAGGGACCTGGACAGATTGGAGAGATGGGCTGATTCTAATGGGATGATGTTTAATAAGTCCAAATGTCGGGTACTTCATTTTGGACACAACAAACCCATGCAGAGATACAGACTGGGGACAGAGTGGCTGGTGAGTAGTCAGGCAGAAAAGGACCTGGGAGTGCTGGTTGACAGGAAGCTCAACATGAGCCAGCAGTGTGCCCAGGTAGCCAAGAAGGCCAATGGCATTCTGGCCTGCATCAGGAATAGTGTAGTGAGCAGGACCAGAGAAGTTATTGTCCCCCTGTACACTAGTCAGGCCTCATCTGGAATATTGTGTACAGTTCTGGGCCCCCCAGTTTGGGAAATATGTTAGGATACTGGAATGTGTTCAGAGGTGGGCAACGAAGATGGTGGAGCATAAGCCCTATGAGGAGCGACTGAGGGAGTTGGGGTTGTTTAGTCTAAAGAAGAGGAGGCTCAGGGGAGACCTCATTGCTCTCTACAACTACCTAAAAGGAGGTTGTAGTCGGGCAGGGGTTGGTCTCTTCTCTCAGGTGACCAGTGACAGAACTAGAGGGCATGGACTCAAGCTTCGTCAGGGAAAGTTTAGGCTTGATGTGAGAAGAAGTTCTTCACTGAAAGGGTGATTGGCCATTGGAATGTGCTGCCCAGGGAGGTGGTGGAGTCGCCGACCCTGGAGGTGTTTAAGGGGAGATTGGATGTGGCACTACGTGCTATGGTTTAGATGATGGTTGGTGTTAGTGGTGGTGTTAGTGTTGGGTTATAGGTTGGACTTGATGATCTCAGATGTCCTTTCCAACCTTGTGATACTGTGATACTGTGATACTGTGTGACATGCCCAGTGGTCCAGTCGGTCAACCGAACACATGAGAGCGACAGCGAAAAGTAATAAACATCCTACTCCAACAACTTCGAAGAGAAATTAACAAACCAAGCAAGAGGCTTCGCCCACGATATATAGTTGCAAACATACTTGACTGACAAAGACCGAGGGGGGTCTGAGAATTGAATTCTGTTATAGCTATTAATCGTGATCGCAATTGTGTACATTGTAATAGTGTTTTGAATCTTTTATTAGAGTTGTATCAATAGGTTGATAAGAAATAGTCACATAGCAGCAACTGAAGGTAGTCTATGTACTGCACATTATCACCAGAATTTTGAGGATTTTTATATAGCAGCAGGTATCATACATAATCAGCCACATTTTTATCATTTTGAATCAGGAAGTGCTTTTCGCCAAGCTTAAGCAATTTGATACTTAAAACTTGCCATCCAGTAAGTTAAACAAGCCAAGAAGTCAAGATTGATCGCTTTACAATGTGGACCCAATTTACACAGATTAAAGGAAACAGATGATGTTCTTGGAAATTGATTTTCTCAACTTGGCATTACAGGCTGGCTAAAACCACTCCTGATTGAAGGAATTTGTAATTTAATAGTTATTTTAGTAGTCGTGATTTTAATAAGTTGTATGCTGTCTTGTGTAAAGAAAGGTTTAGAAAGAATTGTTCATACAGCTTGGGTTGTGCAAAAGGAAAAGGGAGAATTGTAGAAAATATTTGAGAAGAATCAGGGCATTTTGTGATCCTTGAGACCTGTATGCACAACCCCTGCCTACTTGCCAAACAACAAAGATACAGTGACCTTGGCGTGTTATGAGAAAATGGAATGTTAGCTGATAGATAAGAAAGAGAATGTGGAACAGGAGGTTTTAGCTGCAAATGAAGGGGGGCTGCAGGGTATCAGGTAACAGTGCGTGGACAGAAACTTATAACCAATTAAGATAGAGAATATACCAAATGGATAGCATGTCGTAGCCAATTATATGTACACTTGTATCATGTGAACACAGATTGTGAGTATAAAGTAACATGTGGAAGCACAATAAAGAGAGCTCTGACTCTATCCTCTGTGAGGATACATCTGTGACTCGAGGGGTTCTCCGATACCAACCCTGCTATCAACTTACACTTCTAGGACCTCACTCTTCTATGACTCGACCCCTCTATGAGCCTTCTAGGACCCAGCACTTCTATATGTCTTCTACTACACACTATTCTATAGCCTGACTTTTCTATCACCTTGCTGTTCTAGGAATCCTCTACCACCTGAGTCTTCTAAAATCTGAGTCTTCTGTGAACTGAAACTTCTGTGACCAAGCTCTTCTTTGATCCTTCTATGGCTCTCTATGACCCAACATTTCTAAGGAACTTCTATGACCCAACTCTTCTGTGGCCCCGCTTCTCTATGACTCAAATACTCTATGACCAAACCATTCCATGACCCAACCCTTATATGACCTGACACATCTATGATCCAATGGTTCTATAGTTCTTCTATGACCTGACCCTTCTCTGAACAAGCCCTTCTCTGAAGTGACTCTGCTATGACTCAGCCTTTCTAAAACCTAAATAAACACCACACATCTGCCACTTGAATCTTCCATGATGTTCATATTCTCTGATCCTTTCATGAACCTTCGATAACCAAAGTCTTCTATGAATCTTCTGAAACTGAACTCTTCTATTACTCTTCTGTGACCTGACTCTTCTCACACTCAAGTTTTCTGTGAATAGTCTATGACCAAGGACGTTCATGACCCTACCCTTCTATGACCCAACTCCTCTGCACCTGCATGGAGCTGTGTGTAAGAGCCTTGGCATCTCACATAACTCTACAGGCCTTTGTTTGGAATCAAAAGGAATAACTGCTCCAAAGTTGTGGCAGTAATGTCAGAATGCTCGTGACACTGGTGTCATTGTATTTACAGCCATATCTGCCTTCCCAGGGCCTGGGGGTCAGGGCTTGGCCATTCTGCTTCCTCAGGCAAATCCAGGCTTTTCTCAGCATTACAGCTGCCTGCACAGTGTCTTTGCCTCCCTGAAATCACAGCCTCCAATTCTCTACTCTGAGTCCCTGGGGAGACTTTGTCAGTAACAATCCTCACTGAGACGAATCAATACTTCAAGATTCTCTGAGTTCTGTTTTTGAATTCTTGAGAGGTTTGATCAATCTCCTCTCATTAGCTGAAGAACAAGGACTCAGCAGCAAATACAGCCTAGGTCTCATTAAAATAGAGAAAGTTTTAACGAACTCTTTCTCTTCCAGGAGTTTTCTAAAGGTCTACAAGCTTTGTACAGCTCCTTGGAGTCATTTCCCAGTGTGGTTAAAGAGGAAGATTTCATAGTGAACCTTGAAAAATGTGGTTTAGTTTAAAGTTTATAATTCATTATATTTCAGTTCAGAGAAGAGGTGACAGAAGCATTCTCCAATTGGCACTAATGCAGGATGTCTCCTCAGGAGCTCTGGGCATCATGGAGAAGCAGTCCCTTAAGGTCTGACACTGCATGGACAGCCTTGCTCCTAACCTCCCTAACCCCACCATTCTTTTACTGATCCCTGGGACTTGCATCCCTTTTCCTTCCATCAGACTTCCCTGCACTGCAGAGCTCAGTGTTCCAGCTCCATGGCACCACCACCCACTGCTTTCCTTACAGAAGTCTGCTCGCAGACACAGGAGAATAAGAAAAGCAAAGGATGATAAAGTTTCATAAACAATAAATCCTCTTCTCACACCCACATGCTCAGCACAATCTGTCTCTTATGAGGCTGCCTTTCTACAAGGGACAATTTTATGAGAGTTGTTGAGATAGATAAACAAAAAAAAGGAAATATAAATATAATTAAAGTCTTGGCTAAAGAGATAATCAGACCAGCGAGAGACAGGCAAGCTTTGAACTGCTTGAAGCTCAAAGCAGCATCTGGGTAGGTGAGAGTTCTCTGGATGAACAAAGAGTGATGAAGAAGAAAATAAGAGCAGAATGGAATGGGCCTTTGCCTGGAGAGTCTGAGTCTGCACAGATAAGCTCAGAAATGGCCATTGGATCAGGAGAGCTGAAGGAACAGGAAAGATGAGGACATTAAATGCATTGTATGACAGGAAGAACTGTGGTGAAGAAGTTCCAGCAGAAGATTCCTATTACTTTGTTATATCCTCACCCTCGCAGGACGGGGGAAGAGAGCAGGAAGAGTGAAAGCGAGAAAAATCATTTGGTGAGATAAAAGCAGTTTAATAAAGGAAGGAAAGAAGAAAGAAGAGGAAGAAAAACTACACGAAACCAAAATAACAAGCGATGAAAAAGCAATCACTCAACACAAATACACTGATCCTGTAAAAAAAAATTATTGACAATGTTTGTGGATAACATTAGGTTTGCTATAATTTCACAACTCAGAGTTGGGCTACCAAGGCAGTGGACAGCACAGATACAAAGGTGCAGGCTGATTTATAGAGTATTCTTATCCTGATTAAACAAGGTACAATGCCTTTCAAATTTTCCATGGAGTCGTCATGTCCTCTGAATTCATCATTTATTAAGTCCTCTCAATTCTTTTTTCATAAGTAACTTCTTTCTTCTTGTTCCACTTCAATCCATCCCACTTTGACTCTGATCAATTCCACTCTAAGAAGGTCCCTCACTATTATATCAATTACTGAAAAACTTTATAGAAACACACCTGCTTAAATTAATTTTCCATTTTTTGTCAAATCTTTTCTTATATTTGATCAGCAGGACTGGGTTTTAAACCAGCCCTGGAAGGGTCTATCCAGGAGACAGAACTAAGAGTTTTATCTTCACTCTTGGCAGCTCTCAGCAGCAGCTTATAAAGCTTCCAACACAGAATTTCTCTTAACACACAATGTATCGCAAGCATTGGTGCCTCAAATGAAGCAATCGACTGGTGATGCCTAGCTGGCTGAGAGGTTTAATTCTCTGAGCGGATGAATGGGACATCTGATTCTAAGCATTATTGTAAATATATTCATTCCTTTTCCCATGTGTGTTTCTTGCATGCCTCTCTACATTACTTTGCACTGCACCTCACAAGCCTAAATGCACATTTTCAGTTTTGACATCGCCAATGGAAGCGCTCTTTTGAGTGAGGGAGTGGAATGGGGGTGATAAGAAAAATAGGATTTTAGAATCCTAAGTTTGGGTTTTTATTAAGTTTACCAGCCAATAAAAGCTGCTCATGAGCCCCTGTGTATAGCCCCTGCCAGGGCTGGCTCAAACCCCAGTCCAGCTGAATCAATAAAGTCTGGGTGAAGATTAGAACAAATAGCTTGAGACAGAGTAATAATGGATAAAAAAATAGTTAGGGTTAGCATTTTAATTAAGGTTAAGGTTTTCTTGGATTTCGAGAGATGATCTGTTTGGAAAACAAGAGACTGTGGTGACCTAACATCAGTAAGGTGTGACTTCTAAAAACGAACTGAAACAAGATGTTGAAGAACAGATGGCCTAAGAAAGTGGACCTGACAATTTGTGGAAAAAATGCCAAGATATTTCAGGAAGATTCCACAGATTATCTAATCTTGTGTTAAGGATATATATAATTGTTTATTGTTAGTTTTCTTTGCCACTCACTGAGGCGATGACCAGCTCCGAGCTGTTAATAAAGCAAATCCTAGTGATACCCACTGACTGGTGAAATTATTTAGCATAACACAATTCTTTAATATAACACAAGGCTGGCGAGGAGTCTGAGAGGTGGAAAAACATGTATATAGAACTAATTGTTGTTTAGCCTTGTGTGTTAAATGAGAAGCACTCTTATGTTTACTTAACATAGGCCTGTGAAACTTGAGGCCTCATAACATGTTGAGATTCCAGCTTTGGTGTGAGAAAGATCAAAAGACTCGTCTCTCCCCTGGTAAACAGAAGAAAAAAGCAGCAGTTCATTTTATCTAATACCTGACTTTTTTAGCAGTAGGGAACTGGAGAGAGGGTTCTGTCATCTCCCAAGTGCTACACAAAGACAAGAACAGCTTCTTACAGAGAGAGTAACTGCTTTCTGATTGAGGAGAGCTAGGGAGTGTTCTGTATGCAAAGGACAGCTGCTTGTTCTGCAGCTTCAACTAGTTTTGGTCTCATTAGACAGTTCATTGAGTAAGGTGGTCTTTCTTAATACATAGCTTTATATGATTCTTATCCTGGGGTTTTCTTCTAAGTTCCTGCTCAGAGAAGTGTTGGTGAAAAGATTTACGTGTATTGATACCCTCAGGATATCTAAAGCAGCAGAGCTTTATTGTGTTTCATTTCTCTCATTCACTGTATCTTACAGGCTCTGGAACTTTGCTGACTTTCTTTATGCATATCCCTGGAATTCACAGATCCCTGCAATCAGAACCTGACTAATGATCATAATTAGTTACTTCTGTGACAGGAAGGGGTGCAGGGTACAAGCAATGATTGTGTCTGTGGCCTTCTCTTTCATGCCTAGGGTCTGCTTTTATTTTTAGCTTCTCTATGACAGTTTTATTGGATTTTTCAGCTGTGTCTTTTAACCCCATGACTACACATAACACACAGCTGTATGTGATGGTAAGACTGCTGGGTAAATGGCACAAAGAGGATCAAAAATAAAAAAAAAATGGAAAACGCCCTTTAGAGTTTGCTGCTTCTTCAGCTGCTGAGAAATAGGACACTCTCTGTGAATTTGCTTCTGTATGAGACCAATCAAGGAAGTTTAATTAAAGTTCACTTCCATCTGAATGGCAGATGACAAAATGCTTATGTAAAGCATATTATATGTAAGTGTTACTAATATACTTCTAAAAGTAACAATTGGGTTTGTTAAATCTGTGCCACATCTGTGGTCACCAGTTTGGTGCAGGTGAAAAGATTTGCCCCTTAAAGGGCCTCCTAGTTTAGGGCTGATTCTCACCTGCTGCTGGAGGATTAGATGAAGTTGGGTCCCAGAGTAGCTTTTCTTTCTTTACTCTGTTTGGGACAGTAGTGTGTTTCCCTTCATGGTGCATTTGAGCCTACTGTGATCATTCCTGCTGTGTTTCAGATGATAATTTTTCTCATGAGTTTACTTTTTAATCTTAGTGTAAAGTTGGTTTGAAATGTGGTAACTTCAGAGATAATTTACCACAAATATTTGTTATTCATGCTGTCTTCTCTTTTTCTGTTCTTGTTTTATTATTAGAGGTAGGGATTTTTGGGTTTTTTTTGTTTTTTTTCCTCTTTTCAATGCGTAGGGGCATAAAGGATTTAGGCTCGGCCTAAATAAGATTTCCGGTGTAGTTTTAGTGACAGATCTTAATGGATTTCCCAGAGCTGGGTTTTTGTTTTTAATTTGTTTTCATATGATAAGCAGTTAAAAATTATATTCTCCCAGAAGGTCACTGAGATGTGGGGAGGGTTTCTGCCCTGTTTTGTGGTGTTGTTTTTTAACTCCTGCTTAGAATTTGAAAATGTCTTCAGTTTTGAAAGTGTGAGAGATTTTAGATCTAGTACTAATTTATGTGAAACTATATTTTTGTCTTTTTTTCTTAGAAAATGTTTTCACTTCTATGGTGATTGCTCTGATTAGTTATATGTAGAAATTATTCCATAAAAATCAATGACTAGTGATCTCTTGCAGAGGAATTAAGGTTGCTCAGATGGGCTGAGGGAATCTAGTCCAGAAACGTTGTTTTTTGGTCAAGTGAGCGAAATAAAAGCTGAATTATGCTCGTTCTCACAGAGCTGTGTGCTGCCTTGGGTTCCACTATGGCATTTCCAATGGTGCATTTTCACTTTAGGAAAACAAAGAATTTAATATGCATTTCAATAGGAACACTTTCCTAAGTTGGATTTCTGGTAGTACTCTCAGGATAAAACTCTCAGTAGTTTCTTTAAGGTTTTCAGGTTTTCTCTCTTATACATGTCATTACATGAATTTTCAGAATGTGATGCAGAACAAAACTGCTGCAATTTTACTAGTACAGTTAAACCGTAACTTGATCTTTATCATCTCTAGAAGTTTTCTCAAAATTGCCATGTGTGGCTTCACACAGTTTAATGCAATTGGCAGTCTCTGTTCCATAAAGGCATTTAGTGGAGGTGTTGTGCAGGGTGAGGTACTTTTCACCTTGTGATGTAGTGAGGTTCTTTGCAAGTTAGCATGGAGGCCACCTCTGGACCCGTTAATGTTGTCTCTCTCTGCTGGAGTTGCTGAGTGTTGTAAATCAGGTTGGAAATGTCCTTTGTTTTGTTTTGACTCCTGTGCTCTGTTTTGTTCTTCCTCATGTAAAATTTCACATGGGGGTAACCTGAACAACTGGAGGGAATTTCAAGAAATAAGGGGGAGGAGGGATTACAGGCACAAACCCCCTTGAACTGCAACACAAAGCTGCTAAATCTCTTTTTTTTTTTTTTTTGTGATATTGACATTCAGCATCAGGCCAATAGTGAAATCCAAATTTACACCTAGTTTATAATTTCTCAGGCAAATCAACAAAACTCCTGGTATTTGTAAGGGTTTCATTCTCGTTCTGATTTCAAACTATCTTCTATTGTAAACAAACTGTACTTGCTAGAACTAACAGACTGGTTTTTCATTTCCTTCCAAATGTTTAGAGTGCTGTATTCTTGATTTGTTGATATTAACATCTGTTATGGTACTTCTCTAAGGAATGTAATAAATAATTCCACACAGAATTGAACATCCCTCAAATTATTTATGACTTGAACTGTTTTCTGAACTAATAGTCACACTCAAGGGTCAGGGTTCACAATTTGAATTCTGTTAGCAACTCCAATCAAAAGACAGAATGTAGTTGTGCACTTCTAGAGGTAGAGCATCTTTTATAAATACAGCACTTGTGAATCTCTGTGGCCTTAACACTCATATAAATGCATTAATGAATATGATTTTGCAACATCAGTTCTGATACTGCTTGTTTCAGAAAATTTATTTCAACATTAAATAAATCTTTTCTCCCTTCTGTCTATATTTTCCAGATTTTTGGTAAAGTAATGGGCAGGATTCCAGCCTGCTTTTAACAAGTAAACCAGTAATTTCTTATTTGTCAGTGTTGGGTTCCAATGCAGACATTGGTGACACTCTGTGAAGCGCTCATTACAAGGAGCTGGCTCATAGAGCCAGTATTTTAGCTGGCCCTTACAGGCATAGAGCAGCTGTTCAACTTGTCCTCTTACAGGCTCAGCTAAAGCTTCTAACCCCACATCTTACTCCCAGCTAATGGTTTTAGAGCTTTCAAAGACAGTTGAAACTCCCTTTAAAAATCCCCATGTCGTTCCTAGGAACCAGAAGGAGCTGTTGGTTTGCAACTTGTGTGATTAGCTCCTGTGAGTGCACCGCAGTAGTAGTTGCGCTATGGTAGGAGAACTTTGCTTGTGTTTTGCAGCAGTTGGCAAAGCTGTAGAAGTACAGCTGTACCCTTAGTTCCTCCTTTAGTTCTGTGATGGTAGAAACCCATCTTTCCTTTGAACAAAGCCCTCTGAGAAACTCATAGAAATTACATGAATGAACAGACAATGGTTACATTTGAACTTGTGTGGCTCCCAGAGGATGGATTTCCCATGTTATGTCATAAAATTGTGCAATTCCCAATATCAGGTTAGGCTTTCAAAGAAAAAGTAACCTAAGAATAAAACAAAGAAAACCAGTGCCTGCCTGGGCAACGCTTACTTGTTTGTTTTCTGCTTAAACATTTTTGCCTCATTATTCTTGTAAATGAGTCCAGGAAGGTTGAAGAACTGTGAACAGGAAAAATATGCCCCTAAACATTGATTTATATCCCACCTCTGCACTTTTTCAAGTCCAGCATTGTAGTTGCTTAGTTCTGCTTCTCTGCTCCTTTTCTGTAATCACTTGAGAAAAACTCAGACTTACTGATATTAGACATCCCACAACCATCTCTAGGTATGCTTTTATTGAGCATGGAACCTTCAGTTCTGCATGTGACTTGGAAACTACAGGCCCAAATGTGGCAGGTGATTCCCTTAAACATTTTAAACAAGTGCTCCCAGGGGTCACTGATGGCCAGGAGTGGTCATTCCACCATTTAAGAAATTTGTTGTCAGCTGGAACACTTGCAAATGGGCGAAGGCTACAGAGCTTTTTATGGCTTCTGACAGACTCTCATGGTTTATAGGGAATCATTGAGTGCTGGGCATCTCTGAGCTGGCTGCTGTCCTGCTCTGCTGCCAGTCCTCCATGTTCTGTATGGGAAAGGGAAGCTCTCGTGTGCAGTGATGGAAGCATCCTGGTAGAACAATGTATGAAAGGCACATTGGTGTGCCTCAGCTGTCCCCAGCTCCTGAGAATCTCTTGAGCATCTTTTGTCACAGTTGGAGCTGCTGCCCAGCTAATCTGTTCACCTTTGAGCCTCACCTGGTTCTTGGATCATCTTACAAATGTAAAAGGTAGAGAAAACTTACACTAGTACTAATTTGCTACACATTAGGCCAGAAGCTCAGGTGTGAGGTTTTTTTGCTGGGAAATGGTCACCTGCTTTTATCTTTGTGCTAAAAATTAGAAATCAATATTCTTTGAAGGATTTGGCCTGGAAGCTGAGCTACCTATTGCAGAACCCTTGTAGTAATTATTTTGACTCTCTTTAAAACAAATCAACACAAACAAAACAAAACACCCAAACTAAACAAAAAAATAACTCCAATGAACAACAACAGCCTTTCCCCCCAACCAGAGGCAGTCATACCTCAGGCAAATCTCGTTGTGTTTGCCTCTGTGGTACTTAATTGTAGACGTGGACAGTCTCCCTCACTTTTATCTTGCTTGTTTCTTTCCAATTTTGTGTTTAACATTATTTCCATGCATTTTTGAAGAACATGAAATCTTTTCCTTGGTACTTTCATAAGCAGAAGAATTGCAGCATGAAGCATTTTTACCACAGAAAAAAAGAATGAGAGTGAGATGACTTTTATTGTGCCTCAGTGACATAATTCCCTGAGGTTTCATTGTTTTCATAAAGAAGTTAGAAGGATGTTTTCTACCAGTTATACGTCTGGGTGTCGTATCTTGCTCTACATTGTGAGCCAAACTGTTTGTAAGTTTTGGAGGAGTTACTGGTCATGGAGGTATCTGAGCAGGTATGGGTGGGGAAAAATGCAGTTTCATTGCTCAAAATCCACGACTGAGGGGTGATACTAACAAGTCTCTAGATGCCATGTTCTCCTCCTGCTGCTGAAAAAGGAGGGCTGTGACTCTCTCCAGGATTTTTGATGCTTTTCTGCAATGCAAATTGATGGCAGTATTTGCTCATCTCGTGATACCTGCATAGGTGACTGCATTTCTCCAAATGGCTCTTTTGTGTGGCGTTGCAGCCACTGAAATTTGAATTGAGACCATGTGGCTGCTCTGGAACATGAGGAGACCCTTCAGCCTGCTGCTGGTCCAGCTTTGAGCACAAAGATACCTGACAGCCCAACTGAAATATGCGTCCTTGTCACGAGCTGCGGCCTGGTTGTGTAGGGAGCCTCCCAAAGGCAGCTGAGTCACTGGCTCCGGTTAAAGACTGCAATTCCAGTTCAGTGCATTCATGAAAAAAACACAACATATAGAAGAAAACTGTACGTCCTACATGGTGAGCTATGACAGTAGGACTAAGAAAGATCTCTGGATTTCCTCCCTTCCTTGTTTTAAACAGGCATTAGTTTGTGCATTCTGCGACCTCAAGCGTAGAGCTTATAAATGAACTTTTTCCAAGTTTGTGAATGTTGAGTAAGTGACTAGACTGTGTCACTGGTACCTGTTTGAAATATTGGTGCCAGTGTTTTATCAGCTGTGGGCTCCTCAACAAAAGACACATCTGCAATAGCTCTGGAAATCATTCCAGAGCAGTGCATAAGCGATCCAAATATTTTTTTGAAAACAATTATTTATTCCATGCATTTTAAAATGTCATAAGCAGAGCTGTTACCAGCTGTTCCTTGTTTGTTTTGTTAAACAATGAAAAGTATGGTATTTAGGTCCTTAAAAATGTATTCCTTGTATGTTCAGTTATGTAACCAGCAATCACAAGTTCTAGAGCAAATATTACAAATGTTTGTCTGCCCCCAACTGTTCATATAGTCGGAAACGTAATCATCTCTTTCTGTAAAATTCCTAATCTAATTCCTTCATACTGGCAATGGTTCTTTTTTAACATAGTCATGCATGCAGTGAAAAGATTTTTAAAATGAATTTGTGCAAGTAATAAAATGGCATGTATCATGCACCTCGGTGTCAGTGTGTCCTGGGCTGTTAATATCAAGGTTTGGGCATCAGGGGGCTCAGTGGGCTTTCACAAGAATACATTTAGGCTGCAGAAACCGACAAAAATATTAAAAATGACTTTGTGAGCTGGACTGCAGTCACACTGCCCCAGTTCTGACCATGTGAACACTCCCTTTTCTTGAGGTCAACATAAAGTTCCTTGCCTCCTGTGCCCTTACAGCCAGAGGTCATTCTTGTTGAAACTGAGAAGGTTTGATGCCGTTTTGGAGAAATGATGCTTTTACGGTGCACGAGGTCATGGACAGAGATACAACTGATTTTTAAGTTCATTTGTGTCTTACTGTCAGCTGTGCCTCTCTGCTGAGGTTCTGTGCTCTTGTGATGCTACGTGTCCTATATAACCCAATTTCAAAATGACAGTCAGAAGTTCTTTATAAAAATTCTTTGTGTTGTGCCTTTGATGTCGTTATTTTACGTTCAAAGGAAGTTAAATAACTGTCTTTTCCTTGTATTGTCTTTGGAATATGTAAGAAAGATCCTTTTGGTGTGGTTTATAGGCACTCGAGGGAAGTCAAACAATACATCAGATTGGATAGGAGGATATGCAGACTTCATTTCACAAAGCAGAACAAAAAAAAGTGTGTTTTTAAAAAATGTAGATCTCCCTCTAAGTATGCTTATTTAGAAACAAGGTGTTTTCCCTTTATCTCTAGGTAGAGACCTGTGTGTGTGCAGTAGTCCAGATGCAGTTTGTGGTTTAATTTGACGTTTTGGGTGCCTGGGGTTTTTTTTGCCTCATCATTTGAACACAGTGGGAGTACTGCTAGAGAGAAGAGGACCCTGCGTGTCAGGCTCAGGCAGCTTTTTCTATAACAGTGATGATTTTCCACTTCTTCCTCTTTTGTTTTTGATTTTTGGAATGGAGGCAAACCCCTGGCTGGATTTAGGTAATTGTGATTATAGGGATTATAGTTCTCACTATCTAGACTCATTGGAGTTTGAATATGCTGCATATTATTAAAATTGAAAAAAGATGGCACTGTGCAGTAAAAGTCAGCAATACATATATCCTTCTGTATTGGCGTTGGCAACACGGATGTACCCCTTCATTCTTCCTTTCTCTTACCAAGGCTGCATATGGTTGGTCAACCAGAAACTGCATTCTCACTTTGCTAATATTTGCTAGGATTTTGCTGGGTGCTGGTAACCCTTGCACGACTGTTCTTGAACCCCTCATCCTTTTTGAGGTGAGTTAGTTGACAGGGGTAAGTATGCCTGCAAGGTTAGGCCTATCAGGAAGGGATGGGTCTTGAGCTGGTCTGATGCTCTCACCAGGCTTCTTGCAGAACCACACTGACATTTGATGAAAGTAATAGTTTACTGTGGAAGCAGTGCCTTTCCTCATCCTTTCAGGAAAGACTGGCTAGTGAAAAGTGGGTGGACCAAGCTTCCAATCCATGGGACTGAGCATAAATGAGCAAATAGCAGTCCACATTGCTACAGTGTCAGAATGTTTCTCAGTGCCTTTTTAAGTGCTTGCAAGTCACAGACAGGCATGCTGTGTTTGGTCACATTGAGCCTTAGAGTCATCCTAGCTTTTCAGACTGGCAACTAAGGCTCAAGGAAACAGAGGAAACCAATGATGTTGTGATGCAATTTGTGAGAGAGTGAAAAGATCAACTGGAACTTTGACTTCACGTGGTGCTTTTACAGTACACAAGGTCACAGACAGAGATATGACCCATTTTAAATTCGTTTGTTTCTTACTCTTAGCCGTGCCTCCCTGCTGAGGTCCTGTGTTCTTGTGATTATACATGTAATATATGTAATACAACTGCAAAATGACAGACAGAAGCTCTTTATAAAAATGTTCTTTGTATTGTGCCTTTAATGCCATTATTTTAGTTTCAAAGGAAGTTAAATATCTGCCTTTTCCTTGCATAGTCTTTGTAAAATATAAGAAAGATCCCATGATGGCTTCACCTTTCAATGTGCCTTACAGGAGCTCGAGGGAAGTGAAACAATATCAGATTGGATAGGAAGATCTGCAGCCTTTATTTCACAAAGCGGAAACAGGAGTGGTTTTTTTAGTGTAGACATCCCTCTAAGCAGCACCATATTATGTTTATTTAGAAATAATGTGTTCTCCATTTACGTCTAGGTAGAGACCTGTGTGTGCAGTAGTCCAGATCCAGTTTGTGGTTCCAGTTGGAGGTCTGGGTGCCTGTTTTTTTTGCCTCATCACTCAAACACAGTGAAAGTACTTTTGGAGAGTAGAGGACTGTGAGGGTCAGACTCAGACAGCTTTCTCCACATCAGTGATGGCTTTTTTCACTTTTTCCTGTTCGGTTTTTCCTTTTTTAGAATGGTGGCAAACTTCTGGATGGATTTAGGCAATCATGGTTTGAAGAATTATAGTTCTTTTAATCTAGATTCATTGCAGTTTGAAGATTCTGTATATTATTTTGTTAAAAAAAAAAATGGCACTCTGCAGCCATGCATTCAACCTTCCATATTGGCCTTGGAAACACTGATGTCCTGCCTTTGTTCTTCATTTATCTAACCCTGGCTGCATATGGTTCATCAGTCAGGAACTGCATTCTTTCTTTGCTAATATTTGCTAGGATTTTGATAGGTGCTGGCTACCATTGCACAAGTGTTTTTGAACCCCTCATCCTGTTTGAGGTGAGTTAGCAGAAAGGGGTAAGTATGCCTGCAGGATTAGGTCTATCAGGAAGAGACAGGTCTTGAGCCCGTCTGGTACTCCTGCCAGGCTACTTGCAGAACCACACTGACGTTTGATGAAAGTAATAGTTTACTGTGGAAGCAGTGCTTTTCCTCATCCTTTCAGGAAAGACTGGCTAGTGAAAAGTGGGTGGGCCAAGCTTCCAATCCATCGGACTGAACATAAAGGAGCAAATATTAGTCCACACTCCTACAGTTTCAGAATGTTTCTCAGTGCCTTTTTAAGTGCTTGCAAGTCACAGGCAGGCTTGCTGTGTTTGGTCACATTGAGCTGGACCCTTAGAGTCATACCGGATTTCAGACTGGCAACTAAGGTTCAAGAAAGCTGAGGAAACAGCCAAGCTTGTGCTGCTATTTGTGAGAGAGTGGAATGATGAAATAGAGATTTTAATGTGCTGTTGAAAGAAGAATAGTGTGACTGTTAGGTGTTCTTGCCATTATTTCAGTTCAATAGAAAAAAATTCTTCAGGGCAACAGGGTGCTCTGAAAGATAAACTAACTTGTTCTGTTTCCAACTGTGACTCCAGTGCTGTCAGGAAAAGCCCACAGGGTACAAAAGTGTGTGTGTGTGGGGGGGAAACAACCTGTAAAGGAAGCCCTAAAGAATTAAAGAACTATAAAAATAGGGGGGAAAAAGGCAGTGTAGCCTGTGAAAATAAGAATCACGTATTTCTGAACCCAAGTTCAAGAAGCGCTTGTTTGCTTTCTAACATTCTATATTTCTTTTTTTAGATTTACCTCAGAATAGCCTAAGCCTACTGCTGTTCATGGTGGATTGTCTTCTGGATTTTTCAGATCTTCCTTAAAAAAAAAATGGCCTTTACAACAGAGGTCAGGATCCACTGAAGTATTCCATATCTTCCTTTAATGTAACCCAAGATATAAATAAGTTGTAGATAAGAGAGTACGCTCTCTTCTTTTTCCGGCAAGCTGCAGAGCCAGAGCTCCGTTGCTGCTGGTCCTGTATGGAGCTGAGGCCTGCAGTGGCTGTTGTTGTCTGCCCACGCATTGGGGGAGAGTCCTGGGTCGGATTTAGCTGTTCTGCTTTTCTCAAGGGAAGTGGTGAGATTTTGCTGGTTCTTTACTTTGTTAGTTACCGGGTCTTACAAGTGTGCATACCTGTTTGGTTTTAGTTCCTTTTTTGTCCTTTTTCCCATTTACCCTTCCCCTCTTCCTTTTCTGGGAAGTTTTGCATGATATCCTTGCTATAAGTAGTTATTTTTATTTAAAAAATACAAAAATACATATATTTAGTGTGATTTCAGTTTTTCTATAGTTTTTTTCCTTTGAAAGCGGGGAAGGTTTGGGAGAGAGGCAGACTGAACGGTTGGAGAGCTTGGGAAAGCTAGCTCAAACCAGTTCAGGTTTTGGTAGCAGAGGATGGTTATGATGGTTGACCTTGGTTTGTTTTGAAAATAGTGTCTGGGAACGCCGCCAGAGTCCCGGAAAGCAGCCAAGAAAACCTTGTTTGGGAACAACCTGGAGGAAAATAATAACTATGTCCTTTTTCCTAATTTTTTTCATTATTCTAGCTGGTTTTGTACCTGTCCCAGAGTATCCTCTTGGGAGACACAGCCGTTCAGATGGATGGAACGAATGGCTTCCATTTCTCAATTTTGACATTGACGGCCTAATATATACTCTGCATGAAGGTGTCATTCAAAGTTTGGTGGAAAGGACTCCTAAGATTAGCTCTAACAAATACTTAAACTGTCTAGCAACAATGATATTAGCGGTAAAGGCAGCAGAAGTACTATTTAAAATTGGAGTGGTGGTGCTGCATTTTTTCCCTTGTTTTAAAAAGGGCCGAACCTTTTTAAAGGTTAGTAGTAGAAGGACCTATCTCAGCCACGCAGGCAGTAGCAAAAGAATGAGTGGCTGTATGCAAGAAAGAAGCGTGGTCCCCTCAACCTGAGAGACAATTATTGTTACCTGATGATCTCAGCACCCAAAAGACTACTCGCTACCTCTATCTGTTGGGTATGGTGAACGGCATAGGCGTCCATCTCGACAGCATGCTCGGTCTCCACCTCCTCGTGAGAGATAGAGAGAGGAGGAGGGAACGGTTCCAAGTAAGAGTGGAAGAGTACAAAGAGAAGTGGAAAAAATTCTATGCGGGAGAGATGGACAAGAAATAATGTGATAAAGTGAAATTACACAATCACTGACTGCAAGAGATCTATGAGATTTACGAATAGATTACAGTCGTTTGGCTGGTGAACAAATCCTCACTTGGCTGGTGTGATGCTGGGACAATGGGGCTATTAGTCACATGGTTGAAGGTCATGAAGCACAACAATTGGTATCTCTTGCCTGAGATCCTGTAATAGAACAAGAAATGGCAAGGGAGAGAATGGCAACCAGTCTTTGGATCCGAATCCTCCACACTGCGAGGGTTAAATACCCATTTAAGGAATATCTGTCGAGCTCTCCAAGAAGGTTGAATGCTGCGGAAGAAGGTATTCAATATTTATGGGTATTAGCCATGTTGGAGATCATCTATTCTGATCCAGACTATTATGACATCCTAGCTCCAGAACGTGTCCTCTGCACACAGCCCATGTGGGAAAAGGTAATTAAAGGTGCCCCTAAACCATACACCTACTGCTTGGTAACCATATATGATCCAAAGATGGGTGAACCAAGCGTGGAAGCTATATGTTGTTGGATAAGGCACATAGCGGAAAGTCTGAAAGACTTCTCTGATTCCCTATACCGACCTACCTATAATAGGGAAAGAAGAGAGAGAGATTACGAATACTCCAAATATGAGGACTATCCTAGAGACAGAGATGACAGACATTATAGAGATTACAGAGAAAGGCCAATGGAACAATCATGGCGGGATAGACCAAGACGACCTCGACCTCGATCTCGTTCACTATCTTCATCATCCCCACATAGAGGGAAGGAAAACCCTAAGCGTCAGTCGTTGCCAACTACGGGCATACCTATGCAGCAAGGGAGAGAACATGAAAAAGTGGGGTAGTAAATCCACTTACAAGCTCGAAGCTAGAGTGAAGGAGCTGAGACAGAAGGACACTTAGAAGCAAGTTGTCTACATGATAGATGCAGAATCTTTAGACAAGAAACTGCAATTGGCAAAAGGCAAGAAGATGAAGATCCACCTCCATGATGACAAAAAAGCTCAAAGAAACCAAAGTTGAAGTCCAACAATGATTGCTCTGATCAAGACCAATAGAGGGGCCCTGCCTTCTGCTGGGAGAAGGAGAGGGACCAAGAAGACAATCGGGTTTCCTGGGCTGTGTGGGTTTGATGGCCTGGCACATCAGATCCTCAGAGATACCGAGCTTTGATAGATACTGGTGCCCGGTGTACTTTAATGCCATCAGAGCATAAGAGTACAGAGACTGTTTCTATTTCTGGAGAGACAGGAGGGTCTCAGGAGTTGTCAGTTGTAGAGGCTGACATAAGCTTGACAAAAGCATTCCATTGTGACGGGGCCAGAAACCCCTTGCATTCTATGTAAGGATTACCGAAGAAGAGGATGCTTCAAGGACCCAAAGGGGTACCAGTGGGCTTTTGGTGTAGCCACAGTGATTGAGGAGGAGTCCAAACGATTGTCTGCCCTTCCTGTCCTCTCAGAAGATCCTTCTGCAGTGGGATTGCTGCAAGTTAAAGATCAAAAAGTGCCAATAGCCATGACAACCATACACCGGTGACAGCATTGGACGAATCGAGATGCTGTGATCCCCATCCATAAGATGATTCGGAAGCTGGAAAGTCAAGGGGTGGTCAGTAGAACACATTCACCCTTCAATAGCCCTATCTGGTCTGTACGCAAGTCTGATGGAGAATGGAGACTCACTGTGGACTATCGTGGCTTAAATGAAGTCACACCGCCATTGAGTGTTGCAGTACCAGATATGTTGGAGCTGGAGTCCAACACAGCAAAGTGGTACACCAGTATCGACATTGCCAATGTGTTTTTCTCCATTCCCTTAGTGGCAGAGTGTAGGCCACAGTTTGCTTTCACCTGAAGGGACGTTCAATACACCTGGAACCCAGCTCAAACCAGCTCACTGTTTTCTTTATAATTGAAATTTAACAGTAATATCTTATGTTGTTCTTTATCCAATAAAGTATAAGTAGTGATAGTATCTGTTTTAAACAGTTTTGCAAAGAGGTTAAGCGTCTTATACAGAGGATGCATTTTGTGTTTTGTTTCTGCACTCATTGGGCCTATGAAATATTTTATGCTCTTAGGCCATTAGTGATGTTGTTGTGAGGTTAAAATGTTGATATATTTCTAGAAACATTTCTCTACATGACCAAATGTTTCATGTGTTTTTCAGATATGCCTTAAGAAGAATTTTGCTGGATTCTTCTGCCCCATGGCCCTCTATTACAAAAAAAAAAAAAGAGCCAGTGAATATTAAGGTCTTTTCCAAATGATGTTGTTTCTGTGCCTCTTCAACTGTGATCTGTTTAAGGGTTTATAAAAACAGAGCTAACAATAGACAAATTTGCTGCCATGGAGTGAGGTTTATCCCCTGATTGTCACAGAACCCTTAACCAACAGTAACCCCAAAGTCTGTGGCAATAATTAATAGTAATAATTGTACTGTTTCTTTTTTAGGTCCCTAGCAAGTGTGAAAACTTGACCTTCCATGCCATAATCACTGTGACAGAAAACTCTAAAAACATCAAAGAGACGAATAGGGGAACGACACTGGGGCTGGATGGGCTGAGTGTGAGGGATATTGTGAGATCAGACACTCAGTTCACTCAATCGAAGGAAGTTTACAATTATGGTTGGCAACTGGTGTTATACCTGACATGGTACAGGAGTGTCAGACTCTTAGAAGATCAAAACCTACACTACCAGATTGCCTCATGGATATCAGTAACTTGTAATGAGTCCTGAAAAAAGAGATGTCATATCCTTGGCTCAATCTTCAATGAGTACACTGGTCTCTCCAGGGAGGGCACACCAGTGGTGAAAGTTCCCAATTTAAAGCCATCTTGTCCTTGTTGTGGGACTCAGTTTGGGAAGATTTTGGGAATTACTGAACATCTAAAGAGAGTCCATGCAAATCATAGGATACTGTTTCAGTGTTCCAGTTGTGGTCCACTGAAGGAAAAAACATCATGGCATTCCATGCCATGTTCCAAAATGCAAAGGGGAGAAAGCTGCAGTGAAAGGGTTTGTCTGTTAGGAAAGTAAAAGAACGTTTAAGACCAAAAGCAGTTTGAATCAACATAAACACCTGGTTCACCCACTTACAAGGAATATTGAGCAGATTGCTGCTTCCCACCCAAAAGAGGGTACTGCAAGGGGGTACATAGGCAGTGCTGGACCTAGGGTGAAGTGAAGCTTTTGCAAAGATTGGGAAAATAGTATGAGAGAAAGAGAAACATCAACAAACTGCGGAGCACAGCCAGCTTAGAACTGGTGCAGACCAGGAGACTCCGACTAATAATTAAAACAAAGCATTGCGAAGGTCCATGGTGGATGTTGACATGATGAGATTCCTGCCTAGTGCTCTGAATGTCAAAGTGAAGAAATTCAAAGACGTGCGGGTAAACAGCGGGAGTAACTGTGACTCTCTTAAGTCAGGACTGTAGTTAGTAGCTGGGCTGGGCTGTAGAGGCCACACCTCCTTATTGTCCTGCTGGATGCTCTTTGGGGTAACCACGCTGGTCTCTGCCCCAGCGGAGTAGAATCATAGCTGCTTCCTTTGTATTGAACAGTCTCACCAGCTATTTGAGAGTATACCAATTGATGAAACAAATTTGTGCTCAACGTTTTGCCTGTAATCCCTGTTCTTTGCCCATGGGAAATAGTTTGGAAACATCTGGTTTTCTAGAGGGGTAGGCCAAGTCTAAACATCCCTCACTTGGATTGGACAAAATGGGGCTAATGTAGAGATTGTTTTTTCCTGTCTGTAGCCACACAAAGTTACATTTCAGACTGGTGACATTCAGAGATCACAAAAAATATCAGTGATCTGATTAAACCAGTAGATGAGGAATGGCAATTAAAAAGATGGGCGTTTATGAATTCAAAGTATGTGGCGTTTGAAGGATACCATCCATCTACTGGGACAGGTGAACTGAGTATGTTCCCAGAGATTCATGAAGTTCTGAATTTTCTGGATTGTTGGACAGTGACAGCAGCTCAAATGAAGGGGAGAGGGTGGAAACTGAGGAGGAAGAACTTTCACCCTCTGGTGATAATGTTCAGGGTAGTCCAGTGCTGGCTATTCCTGAACTGGAAATTCACAATGATCCTTCCCCTGAGGGCACACCAGTGGTGATGGTCCTGGACAAAAATCCATCATGTCCATTTTGTGGAACCCAGTTTGGGAAGGTCTCAGGATGGATTGAACATCTTAAGAGGGTTCACAGAAATTCAGATGTATAGTTCTTGTGTGCCAATTCTGATTGAAAGAGTGACAAATATCATAGCATTGCATGTAATTTTCCAAAGTGCAAAGGGGACAAACCCTGAAATGTGAGATCCCATCAGACGAAGTTCACAAAGCGTTCAAGTCCACATGGGAGACTCTTGGAACATTCTGAGGTTTTGGCTCCTTCAGATCCACGGGTATGGCAGACAATTCTGCATTCCTTGCCATGATCACAGAGGGTGAAGTCTTGAACAACATCTGAGCCATGAACAAAAAGTGGCGCCTGGTCCCGACGGGCTGAGAGTGGAAGATCTTGAACGAAGTTATCCTCATTCAGCTCATGGCTCTTTTCAATTTATGGTTGGTGACTGACGTAATTCCAGACATGGTAAGAGAGTGTTGGACAATTTTAATACCAAAATCATCAGCTCAGGATCACCAAAGGGACATCAATAACTGGAAACCAGTTACCATCAGTTCAACAGTTTTAAGGTTTTTTTCAAGAATCCAGATGGATTGATTGACCAAGGCTTGCCCCATAAACAGAAGGCAAAGGGGCTTCATTAAATCTCCTGGCTGCGCAGAGAATTTGAAACTTCTACAGACGATTATGAGGAATGCAAAGCAAGATCATCGTGCCTTGGTGGTGGTTTTCATTGACTTTAAGAAGACTTTCAACAGTGAGTCATAACCACATCTTAATGACTCTGCACCAGAAAGGAGTTGATAATCACATCATTTCCCCCATTAACAGTTGTACAATAAAATCTGTACACATATTGATTGGAAAAAATCAGATCCAATTCAGATCTGCAGAGGTGTGAAGCAAGGTGATCCAATGTCTCCGCTCTTATTCAATTTATCTGTTGACCCTCTGTTGTGTAAATTGGAGGAAAAAGGATGTGGCTTCCATCACTGGGCAACTAAGACAACATCTCTTGCCTTTACTGATGACCAGGTCCTATTAAGTGAATCACGGGATGGAATGAAAAGGAGTATTGAGATATTAGAGACCTTTCGTGATTTGACTGGTCTCAAAATTCAGGGGACAAATTGTCATGGCTTTTACATCAAGCTGACCAAGGATTCTTATACAATCAATTATTGTCTTCCTTGAATAATTAAAGGTACTCCCCTGAATATTATCAACCCTGGAGAATCTGAGAAAAACCTAGGTCTATAGATTGACCCATAGGTGGGAATATCCAAACCCAAATTGAAGGGGAAGGTCAAAGACTGGATATATTGGGTGGACAAGGCTTCTTTAAAACCTATGCAAAAGGTTAACATCTTGAAAGGGTGTGTCATTCCTCGATTGATTTACTTGGCTGACCAGGCGAATGTTAAGGCTATGTACCTTGAGTCCCTTGATACCAAAATAAAATCTTCTGTCAAGGTATGGTTACATTTACCTTTCAGTACTTGTGACACCATCTTTTACTCCAGCACTAGAGATGGTGGTCTTGGTATTACGAGACTCTCAAAGCAAATCCCTTGTATTCAAGCCCAAAGACTCCATAGAATTGCACAGTCTTCAGATGTTGTGATTAGTGAATTTGTTAAAAGTGAAAATGTTGTTAGGAGTTTAAGAAATTATGGATAACAACGGGTGGCGATGAAAAGGAAACACCATCTATCTGGGAAACGAAGTCTGTAATGTTAATAGGCGATCAAATCAGTGGAGACAAACCAGTCTCTGAATGGGAGTTATCCGTCCCAAAGACCATCTGTCCGAGGCTGTCTAACTGATGGAGATACGATTTTAAGAATTGGACTAAACTGGTGACTCAGGGAAAAGGGATTACCAACTTTGAGAATGACAATATTAGTAATAACTGGATTATAAGGTATAGAGGCATTCCTCAAAGAAAAATCATCGCAGCGTTACAATTAAGAGTGAATATCTATGCCACTCGTGAATTTGTATCAATGGGTAGACCAGACTCTACTATTAAATCATGTAGACATTGCTCGGCCGAATGGGAAACATGTGCCCACATAATTGGTTACTGCGATAAGATGAAAGATATGAGGATTAAGAGACATAACCAAATATGCAGAATTCTATCAAAAGAGGCACATAACACAAATTGGATTGTATTCATTGAACCATCTATCAAAGAGAAAAAAAATGAATTATTCAAACCTGATCTAATATTCATTGAAGATAATGCTGCCTTGGTTATAGACATTATGATCAAATATGAGACAAAATTAATGACCCTCAAGGAATCGGCAGATGAAAAAGTTAAAAAATATGAACATCTGGAAGAACAAATCCAATAATTGACAAATGTAACATCTGGTAAATTTTTAGGTTTCCCCCTCGGAGCATGCGGAAAATGGTATGCAGGAAATTGTGGAATCTTGGAGGAAATTGGACTTTAGAAGTCTCGAAGTGAACAACTGGTGTGTCACCTTTCAAATGTTGCTTTATTCTCATCAGTAGATATTGTCCATACTTTTGGAAGTAAGTCAAATTCTAAAATTGATTAAGTATGCACGTTGTTTATTATTATTGTTGTTATTGTTTGCATGCCTTGTCTGTTACTTGTATTAATTTAATTTGGCCTATATTATTTATAATTGTTTTTATGTTATTGCATGTTTATATTTTTCCAAAAAAGTTGTTGATGTGGTTTTCTTAGTTTGGACTAATTGGCAAACAGCGTGGAATTCTTGTAATGATTTCAAATTATTCATGCAAATGCAGCCCACCACACTTTGTCACTACCTTGACTTGGAGAGGATGAATGGGCCATCTTTAACCCAGAAAAGGGAATACCCACGTGTGTGTTCAGTAATAGCCAAATGCCTTGTCATGTAATTAATGATGCACATGAATGGGTGAACGAGATTCCCACTGTCCCTACCTACTCTCCAGTGAAACCACAGCCAACGGAATGGGTTTGGCAAAATCAGCGGGGTAAGAAGACCCTGTTGAGCTTGGCTCTAGTCTGGCGCTGTGAAGGGACATGAGAGGTGTAGAATAAGTGGGAAGCTGGCATCAGCACGTGGTGTGGCAAAGTGACCTGCCCACCAGTGAAATATCACTATTCTGATTGTTTTTTCACTTACTTGGTGAAGCAGGAGGTCGAGCCCGCTCCAGGGACAGCAGCAGGTGGGGAGTTTGACTGGGACAGTACACCTGTCAAAGTGTAACTCAGGTGTCCTAAGGTGAGCTCAGGAAGGACAGAAACCTCCCACAGAGCAGAAGGGCAAAAGCTTACTTGAGCTTTTTTTTTGGTATGAATAAAGGCTGTGAAAGCGGGGCCTCACGATCCTTCTGGCTTTTTGGGTTTTAAGAAGGAGGTATCAGAAAAGTTACCACAGGGACAACTGGCTTGTGGCGGCAAAGCTTTCATAGCGACTTCGCTTTTCGATCCTTCGATGTTGGCTCTTCCTGTTATTGTGAAGAAGAATTCACCAAGTATTGGATTGTTTAACCACTAATAGGGAACGTGAGCTGGGTTTGGACCGTCATGAGACAGGTTAGTTTTACCCTACTGATGATGTGTTTTTGCAATAGCAATCCTGCTCAGTACAAGAGGAACCGCAGGTTCAGATCCCTGGTGTGCCCACTTGGCGGAGGATCCACTGGCGCGAGGCAACCATCTGCAGGCTTATGACTGAACACATCTAAGCTAGAATCCCACCTAGATACAGTGGTACCACAGCACCTCCGGTGCCTCGGTGGGCTCGTGATAGCCAGCCACTCGCCCCGTGCGGGGTGGTCTCGAAGCGCAGCGCTGCTCGTGGTCAGGACTGGAGGAGTGAATGGATGCAGCACTGCCTCTCCCCCATCGTGTACCGCATGTCAATGGGGCACCTGGCGCTATTATCGGTCAAGGTTTTGTAAGTAGCAAAGCAGATCCCTCACTGCGATCTATTGACAATCAACCCTTGACAAAAGTTTTGTCCTCTACAGCTCGCTTTGATGTGCAGCGTCATGCTCAGCCCAGCCAGTAACTACAGTCCTGACTTAAGAGAGTCACAGTTACTCCCGCTGTTTACCCGCACGTCTTTGAATTTCTTCACTTTGACATTCAGAGCACTAGGCAGGAATCTCATCATGTCAACATCCACCATGGACCTTCGCAATGCTTTGTTTTAATTATTAGTCGGAGTCTCCTGGTCTGCACCAGTTCTAAGCTGGCTGTGCTCCGCAATCAGTTTGTTGATGTTTCTCTTTCCCTCATACTATTTTCCCAATCTTTGCAAAAGCTTCACTTCACCCTAGGTCCAGCACTGCCTATGTACCCCCTTGCAGTACCCTCTTTTGGGTGGGAAGCAGCAATCTGCTCAATATTCCTTGTAAGTGGGTGAACCAGGTGTTTATGTTGATTCAAACTGCTTTTGGTCTTAAACGTTCTTTTACTTTCCTAACAGACAAACCCTTCCACTGCAGCTTTCTCCCCTTTGCATTTTGGAACATGGCATGGAATGCCATGATGTTTTTTCCTTCAGTGGACCACAACTGGAACACTGAAACAGTATCCTATGATTTGCATGGACTCTCTTTAGATGTTCAGTAATTCCCAAAATCTTCCCAAACTGAGTCCCACAACAAGGACAAGATGGCTTTAAATTGGGAACTTTTACCACTGGTGTGCCCTCCCTGGAGAGACCAGTGTACTCATTGAAGATTGAACCAAGAGCATGACATTCCCTTTTTGCAGGTCTCATTATCTGGTGACCTCATAGTACATGTTTTGATCTTCTAAGAGTCTGACACTCCTGTACCATGTCAGGTATAACACCGGTTGCCAACCATAATTGTAAACTTCCTTCGATTGAGTGAACTGAGTGTCTGATCTCACAATATCCTTCACAGCCCATCCAGCCCCAGTGCCGATCCTTTGTTCATCTCTGATGTTTTTAGAGTTTTGTGTCTCAGTGATTACGGCATGTGAAGTTCCAGTTTTTATACTTGCTAGTGACCTAAAAAAGAAACAGTATAATTATTACTATTAATTATTGCCACAGATTTTGGGGTCACTGTTGGTTAAGGGTTCTCTGTCTATCAGCGATTAGTCCTCACTCTATGGCAGCGAATTTGTCTATTATTTGCTCTGATTTCTTAAACCCTTAAACAGATCACAGTCGAAGTGACACAGAAACAACATAATTTGGAGCATTATTCACTGAATGTTTTTTATAATAGAGGGGAGCTGGACAAAAGAATCCAGCAAAAATCTTTTTAAGTCATATCTCAGAAACGCATGAAAAACATTTGGTCATGTAGAGAAATGTTTCTAGAAATACATCAACATTTTAACCTCACAACAACATCACTAATGGCCTAAGAGCATAAAATATTTCATAGGTCCAATGAGTGCAGAAACAAAACACAAGATGCATCCTCTATTTAAGACGCTTAACCTCTTTGCAATTCTGTTTAAAACAGATCACTACTTATACTTTACTGTATAAAGAATAACAGAAGGCATTGCTGTTAAATTTCAATTATAAAAAAAGTAGCAATAGGCTTAGGCTATTCTCAGGTAAATCTACAAAAAGAAAAGAATGTTAGAAAGCAAACAACCCCTTCTTGAACTTGGGTTCAGAAATACGTGATTCTTATTTTCACAGGCTACACTGCCTTTTTCCCCCCTATTTTTATAGTTCTTTAGTTCTTTAGGGCTTCCTTTACTGGTTATTTCCCCCCCATACACACACACACTTTTGTACCCTGTGGGCTTTTCCTGACATCACTGGAGTCACAGTTGGAAACAGAACAAGTTAGTTTATCTTTCAGAGCACCCTGTTGCCCTGAAGAATTTTTTTCTATTGAACTGAAATAATGGCAAGAACACCTAACAGTCACACTATTCTTCTTTCAACAGCACATTAAAATCTCTATTTCATCATTCCACTCTCTCACAAATAGCAGCACAAGCTTGGCTGTTTCCTCAGCTTTCTTGAACCTTAGTTGCCAATCTGAAATCCGGTATGACTCTAAGGGTCCAGCTCAATGTGACCAAACACAGCAAGCCTGCCTGTGACTTGCAAGCACTTAAAAAGGCACTGAGAAACATTCTGAAACTGTAGGAGTGTGGACTAATATTTGCTCCTTTATGTTCAATCCGATGGATTGGAAGCTTGGCCCACCCACTTTTCACTAGCCAGTCTTTCCTGAAAGGATGAGGAAAGGCACTGCTTCCACAGTAAACTATTACTTTCATCAAACGTCAGTGTGGTTCTGCAAGTAGCCTGGCAGGAGCACCAGACGGGCTCAAGACCTGTCTCTTCCTGATAGACCTAATCCTGCAGGCATACTTACCCCTTTCTGCTAACTCACCTCAAACAGGATGAGGGGTTCAAAAACACTTGTGCAATGGTAGCCAGCACCTATCAAAATCCTAGCAAATATTAGCAAAGAAAGAATGCAGTTCCTGACTGATGAACCATATGCAGCCAGGGTTAGATAAATGAAGAACAAAGGCAGGACATCAGTGTTTCCAAGGCCAATATGGAAGGTTGAATGCATGGCTGCAGAGTGCCATTTTTTTTTAACAAAATAATATACAGAATCTTCAAACTGCAATGAATCTAGATTAAAAGAACTATAATTCTTCAAACCATGATTGCCTAAATCCATCCAGAAGTTTGCCACCATTCTAAAAAAGGAAAAACCGAACAGGAAAAAGTGAAAAAAGCCATCACTGGTGTGGAGAAAGCTGTCTGAGTCTGACCCTCACAGTCCTCTACTCTCCAAAAGTACTTCCACTGTGGTTTTTTTGCCTCATCACTCAAACACAGTGGAAGTGGCAAAAGTGATGAGGCAAAAAAAACAGGCACCCAGACCTCCAACTGGAACCACAAACTGGATCTGGACTACTGCACACACAGGTCTCTACCTAGACGTAAATAGAGAACACATCATTTCTAAATAAACATAATATGGTGCTGCTTAGAGGGATGTCTACACTAAAAAAAAACCCTGTTTCCGCTTTGTGAAATAAAGGCTGCAGATCCTCCGATCCAATCTGATATTGTTTCACTTCCCTCGAGCTCCTGTAAGGCACATCGAAAGGTGAAGCCATCATGGGATCTTTCTTATATTTTACAAAGACTATGCAAGGAAAAGGCAGCTATTTAGCTTCCTTTGAACCTAAAATAATGGCATTAAAGGCACAATACAAATAAAATTTTTATAAAGAGCTTCTGTCTATCATTTTGAAATTGCATTATATAGGGCATGTATAATCACAAGAACACAGGACCTCAGCAGGGAGGCACGGCTAAGAGTAAGACCCAAACAAATTTAAAATGGGTCATATCTGATACATGACCTCATGTACTGTAAGAGCATCACATTTCCAAAATGGCATCAAAACTTCTCAGTTCCAGTAAGAACAAGCTCTGGATTTAAAGGCATGGTAAACAAGGAACTTAATGTTAATTGCAAGAAAAGGGAGCATTCACATTGTCATAACTGGGACAGTGTGACTGCACCCCAGCTCACAAAGTCCTTTTAACATTTTTGGAGGTTTTTCTCAGCCTAAATGTATTCCTGTGAAAGCCCACTGAGCTTCCTGACCCCCAGACCTTGATATTAACAGCCCATGGCACCACCACCACACCAAGGTGCAAGTTATGTGCTGTTTTAGTACCTGCGCAACTTCATTTTAAAAATCTTTTTACTGCATGTGTGTCTATGTTAAAAAAAGAACAATTCCCAATATGGAGGAATTAGATTAGGAATTTTACAGAAAGAGATGATTAAGCTTCCAACTACATGTACATTTTGGGGCAGATAGGCACAATATTTGCTCTAGAACTTTTGATTGTTGATTACATAACTGAATACAAAAGGAATACATTTTTAAGTACTTTACTACCATACATCTCATTGTTTAACAAAATGAACAAGGAATGGTAACAACACTGCTTACTATATGACATTTTAAACTACATGGAATAAATTAATTTAAGAAAAAATAATTTGAGTCGCTTATGCACTTCTGTGGAATGCTTTCTAGAGCTATCACAGATATGTCTTGTGTTGAATAGCCCACACCTGATAAACACTGGCATCAATGTTTCAAAAAGCAACAACAAAAAATCACAAAACAGGGCAGAAATCCTCTCCACATCTCAGTATCCTTCTGGGAGAATAGAACTTTTAACTACTTACCACACAAAAACAAATGAAAAAAAAACCCCAAACTCTGAGAAATCTATTAACAGCTGTTGTTCAGAGAAGTTTCATCTCACAGAAGACTCAGATTTTAGAAGATTCAGATCATATAGAATTCATAGAAGAGTAGGGTGATGGAAGAGTTGGGTTATAGAACAGTGTGTAGTAGAAGACACATAGAAGTGCTGGACCATAGAAGGCTCATAGAAGGGTCAAGTCATAGAAGAGAGAGGTCGTGGAAGGGTAAGTTGATAGCAGGTTTGGTACATAAAACAGTTGGGTCATAGAAAGTCATGTCATAGAGGAGTCAGAGAATAGTTGGGCCATAGAGTGTCACAGAAGGCTCGAGTCATAAAAGGGCCTGGTCATATAAGAGACAGGTCACAGAAGAGTGAGATTATAGACAAGTTGGTTCATAGGGGTGTAACAGAGCAGCTCAGTCATAGAAGGTTCATAGAAGGGTCAGGCCATAGAAGTCTTAGGTTACAGAATATTCATGTCATAGAAGAGTTGAATCATGGTGAGAGTTTATTTGGGAAGGACTTGATCACAGAAGAGTAATAAAATAGAAAGGTCACAGAGTCCCAGGTCATATAAGGTTTGGGAAATACAAGAGCAGGGTCACGGATTATTCAGGTCACAGATGAGTCCTGTCATAGAAAAGATGAGAAGCATCAGAAAACAGAAGGATCACAGAAAGGTCAGATCATAGAAGAGACAGGTCATGGAGGTGTCAGGTCATAGAAGAAATGGCTCTTGGGTCATAGAGGAGTAATAGAGGAGACAGGTCATAGAGAAGACTGTAGGTAGTAGGGTTGGTTCTTAGAGCAGCTGGGTCATAGAAGGGTTAGGTCATAGAAAAGTCTGGTTATAGATGTGTCTGATCATAGAAGTGTCATGGTATAGAAGATACACGTCATAGAAGAGCTACAGAAGAGTCAATTTAGATAAGAATCAGGTCATCAAAGGTCGTAGAAGTGTTGGGATATACAAAGGTTGAGTCATTGAAGGTTGGGTCATATAAGGTCCTGGTCATATAACAGACGAGTCACAGAATAGATGAATCAGGTCCTCGAAGAGTAATAGAAGAGTACAGACATAGAATGTTCAGAGACAGGCTGGGTCATAGAAGGCTCAAAGCAGAGTTGGATCATAGGAGGGTCAGGTCATAGAAGCCTCGGGTCATAGAATATTTCTGCTATGGAAGAGGTGACTAATAGAAGCGTGAAAGTTTATTCAGCTAAGAGAAGTGTTCAGTCATAGAAGGAGAGTCAGGTCATAGAAGAGTAAGATTATAGAAATGTCAGATCATATATGGGCTGGGCTGTAGAAGGGTCAGGTCATAGATTGTTTGGGTCCTAAAGGAGTTTGTCACAGAACAGTCAAGTCTTAGAATATCACAGAAAGGTCAGAGAAGAGTTGGGTCATAGAAGACTCCTGTTTTAGAAGTACCAAGTCACAAAAGACTCATATTATAGAGGATTGGGTTCATAGAAGCATCATAGAAAATCCGGGTAATAGAAAGGTCAGATCATAAAAGAGGTGTTTATAGAAGATTCTACTCATAAAATTTTCATAGGTGATTCATGTCACATAAGGGTCATAGAAGAATTGAGACATAGAAGACTCAGGTCATAGAAGAGTCATAGAAGATTCATATAGACGTCAGGTCATGGAAGAGCTGGGTCATAGATGGGTCAGATCATAGAAAAGGAGGCATCAGGTCATGGGGGAATCACAGAAAAATGAGATCATAGAAGGGCCAGGTCATAGAAGGGCCAGGTCATAGAAGGGCCAGGTAATAGATGAGTTGGGTTGTCAAAGACTCAGGTCATAGAAGGATGTTGAAACACAATCTGCCCAAGGGAAATCCAGTGCACTTCTCTTTCAGACACGCAGAAACAAGACCCGTGTACAAGGTCTTGGGCAGAGCCTTTATTTCCCCTTCTCATCTATGGGACATTTCTGAAAAGGACATGATATATGTGAGTGGAGCCAGATGTCAGGCCTCACTCTGACATCAACCTGCTCACTCAGATCCCTGGGATACTGTTCCTCCTGTCCCAGAGACTGGGAAGGATTATGTTTGTCCAAGTGATCCCTGACTTGACCCACACCCTCCACAAACTGATCTCCTCCAGAGTCCTGTCCTGAGTCACAGAAGACTGGGGAACTTGCTGGGGAAGACAGAGGTGAAGAGGACACAGGAAATCTCAGATCTGTGCCCCTGCTATTGAACGGTTTCAGTCAATACCAGGCGTAGGACCTGGCCTCTGTCCTTTGTCTGCCTCGTGAAGGTCCTGACAGGACAATCCTAGTGCCCATCAGGTTTCCTCTGAAAGGCATCCCTAAGGCACAGGAATGGGACTCCTAAGTAAGTGCCATCGAAAAATGGGGTGAGAGTTGCCTCCTGTGGGCCATGGATACAGATGTTAAACTACACAGGACTCTGGAGAATCCCCTGTGCCACCTCACCTAACCCCAGGATGTCCCTTGGCCTCTAAGAAGGGAACGGCATGGGTTGGGTCATAGAAGGCTCAAATCATAGAAGGACCTGGTCATATAAGAGACGGTTCACAGATGAGATGGGTTATAGATGAATCGGGTAACAGAGGAGTATTCAAAAAGTTCAGTCATAGATGGCTCTAAGAAGGGTCAGGTCACAGAAGTCTCAGGTCATAGAATTTTTGGGTCATTGAAACGTTGAGTCATAGAAGCATGAGAGTTTGGTTATAGAAGAATATTAGAAGAGTCAGGTCATAGAAGTCTTGGGTCGAATAAAGATAGGGTCAGAGATTGTTTGGGTCATAGAGGAGTCAGGCCACTGGAGACTTGGGCCACAGAAATGTTATAGAGGAATCAGGTCATAGAATATCATAGAAGGGTCAGAGAGGAGCTGGGTCATAGAATGCTCAGGTTTTGGAAGAGTTGTGTCCTATAAGGCTTGGGTCATAGGGGAGTCATAGAAGAGAGGGGTGATAGAAGAGTCAGTTCATAGAAGAGATGGCTTGTAGAAGGTTCATAGAAGAGTTGGTTCATAGAAAGAGAAGATCTTCACCCAGTGGGTGGTGGAGCACTGAAACAGGTTCCCCAAGGATGTAGTCATGGTACCATCTGGCAGCATTCAAGAGGCATTTGGACAATGCCCTCAGTCACATGGTGTGAATGTTGGGAGTGTCCTGTGTAAGGATAAGAGAAGGACTCAATGATCCTTTTGGGTGTCTTGAATTAATGTAATTCTATGATTCAATGAAAGCTTGTGTCATAGAAGTGAAGGGTCATAAAAGAGGTGGCTCATATAAAAGTCAGGTCATACATGAGTCAGGTCATAGAAGGGTTGGTTGAGAGTAGGGCTGGTTCATAGAACAGGTGGGTCATAGAAGGGTCAGGTCCCAGAACAGTCGATTCATAGAATGTGACTGATCATGGAAGCGTTGAAGAAGATCTCTTCTGTCAGTTGGCGTAAGCTTTCCTACATTTGTCCCCACCCAAGATCTTGTGACCCAAGCCTACTCACAGGTGGGAGAGTGTGATGGGCACAAAATACCTTGATGCTCTTTAAACCCTGCTGAGGAATAACAAAAACCTCCCGGTCTTACCAACACTGATTTCAGCACAAATCCAAACCACAGCCCCATTCTGGCTACTGTGGAGAATATTAAATCTACCCCAACCCAAACCGGCACAATAAGCCAGGTGACTTCTCATCCCCAATGAGTCACACAGCCAACAGTGATAACACAAGCAGAGTCTTAAGCCACGTACTTTGTCCAACCCTGTTTCTCACACAGCCATAAGGGACATCACAAGGAATTCTAAGACAGAGGCTCCTCTTTCCAGTCCTATCAGTAACTCGGCCACTCGTGACATCACAGGTGCCTGCACAAGCCAGGTCACTTGTCAGACCCAGTCAGCTGCTCAGGACAAACTGATGTGAGGAGCAGAAGCACCAGCCCAGTGCCTGTTCATACCCAAACAGCTTCTCAGCCACGAGTTACCTAAAAAGTACCCACACAGGCAAGGTGTGTTCTCTGCCCCTTCATACACTCGATCACCTCTGCCCTCACAAGTGCCACCAAAAGCACTGCTACTGCCCTGTGATGGACTCAGACACCAGTGACATTACAAGCCCCTCTGGAACCCAGGAGAATGGTCCTAGCCTACCATGTGTGATGGGTTCCAGAGACACAATTCCTTGTGCAAATTGGGAGCCTACTCCTTGTCTGAGACCACCTCAGCCAGCAGTGACATCACGATCAGCTGTGTAGACAGAAGCCTGCTCCTGCCAAAACAGCTACAGAACCACCAGTGACATCACAATTCTCAGTATCAGCTGAGAGCCTGCTCCTGTCATATCACCTACTCAGGCAGAAGAGACTTCACAAGGACATGAACAAGCCAAGTGCTTCTTTCTATGAGTACATCCACCTATGACATCACAATGACCAGTACAAGCCAGGGGCCAGTTCCTCTCTGAACACCTACTTGGACTCACAAGACATCAGAAGCAGCTGAACAAGGCAGGCACATGTTGCTGCCCAATCACCTCCTCATCCAGCTGTGACATCACAAGCAGCAGCACAAGGCAGGGTCCTGCTCCTGCTCTGAGTCCTCCTCGGCCACCAGTGACATTCCAAAGCAGTGGCACAAACCAGGGGATTGCTCCTGACCTGCCACCGACCTGCCACCTGCCACAGCTCAGGACATGACATCACCCATGGATCCAGGCATCAGCCTGGTCCTGCCCTTTAACATATTCAGGGACCTGTGACCTCACAAGCCAGGGGCCTCCTCTTGCCCTGCCACCTGATCACTCATGAGTGACATCACAAGCACCAGCACCAGCCAGCTGCATACTCCTGGCCCATCAGCTCTTCAGCCATCAGTGACAACAGAAGCAGCTGCACAAACCAGGAGTCTGTTCCTGCCGTAGCACCTACTCAGCCACCTGTGACATCACAGAAAGACGCAGAAATCACATGCATTCTCCTGTACTACTTGCTGCAGAGCCACCACTGACATCATAAGCACCTTCACTGACCAGCTGTCCATTCTTTGCCAAACAGCTCTTTCACCACCAGTGACAGCAGAAGCAGCTGCACAAGCCAGGGCCTTGATCCTGCCCTGTCACCTATTGAGTCACCAGTGTCACCACAAGCACCTTCAGAACTCAGGAGCATGTTCCAGCCCTAAAGAGCTACAGAGGTGCTGTTGACATACAAGTTCTTGATAAGCCAGGTGTCTATTATAATGGAATCATGGAAAGGTTTGAGTTGGAAGGAACCTTAAATCCCAACCATTTTCACCCCTGCCATGGGCAGGGACACTCCCACTGGATCAGGGTGTTCAAAGCCCCATGCGACATGACTTTGAACACATACAGAGATTCATCCAACCCCAACTCTCTCAGCCCATCCTCATATTTTATGTGTTCCTCCCGTTGGATCATCTCCATGGCCTCCTCTGGATTTGCTCCAACAGATCCCTGTCTGTCCTGTGCTGAGGACTCCAGAACTGCACACAGGATTCCAGGTCAGTTCTGCCCAGGGCAGAGGAGATGGGCAGAATCCCCTCCCTCAACTTGCTGATCCCACTGCTTTGGATGCAGCCCAGGATATACATTATGAAAGCAGGGAAGCTGGTGAGGAATGATTTACCCTTGGTGAGTCCATGATGATGCTCTTCTCTTTCAGGTGCCCAAAATGTCACCTGAAAGCACTCATCCCATGGTCACTCCTCACCAAAGTGATCTTGTTCATCCTGAGGTTCCCTAGGTTGCACTTTTGTCCCCTTTCAAAGATGACTGAAACCTTTGCTTGTCTTCACTCACGAAGGACCTCAATCGATCTCAGAACCTTTCAAAATTCTCCAAAGAAATACTAATCTTCCCTTGGAACTTCATCACCTCTGTTTGTCCTGTCATACTGTTCATTTAATGTCCCTCATCTTTCCAGTCCCCTCATCTCTCCTGATCCAATGGCCATTTCTCATGTCATCTGTGCAGACTCAGACCTTCCTGAAAAAAGCTCATTCCATTCTGCCCTGATCTTCTCCTTCCCTCATTTTCTCTTCATTCTCAGCTACCCAGCTCCTGCTTTGAGCTTCAGGCAGTTCAAATTTTGCATGTCTCTCAGCAGTCTGATTGTCTCTTCAGCCAACGCTTTAACTATGTTTATATCTGCCTTTTTTGTGTCTATCTCAACATTTCTTCTGAGATTGTCCCTTGTAGAAAGGCAGCCTCATCAGAGACAACTTGTGCTGAGCCTGTGGGTGAGGAGGGGGCTTATTGTTTATGAAACTTTATCCCACTTTATCCCACTTTATCCCACTTCAATTTTCTTGTTCCCCTGTGCCTGTGAGCAGCCAGTTCTGTAAGGAAAACATGGGGAGATGGTGCCATGGAGCTGGAACACTCAGCCCAGGAGTGCAGGGAAGTGTGATGGAAGGAACAGTGATGCAAGTCCCGGGGGCAATGAGAGAAATGGTGGAGCTGGGGAGGTGAGGTGAAAGGCTCTCCATGCAGTGCCAGACCTTAAGGGATTTTTTTCTCCATGTTGCCCAGAGTTCCTGAGGAGATACCCTGCATCAATGTCAATTGCAAAATGCTCCTGTCATCTCTTCTCTAAGGGGAAACGTAATGAAATACGGAGTTTAAACTAAAAAATATTTTTATTAGGTGCACTGGGAGATGGCTCCAGTGAGCTGTACGAAGTTCGAAGACCTGAAGGAGACTACAGGAACAGAAAAACTCATTAAGAGTTTTGGTGTTTTAATGAGACCTGCAGTGTATTTGCTGCTGTGTCTTTGAACCTCACCTGCTGAGTGGAGACGGAGCAAGTCTCTCAAGAAGTCAAAAGGAAATCTCAGACAATCTTGAAGTATTAATTAGTCACAGTGAGCAGTTACTTACAAAGCCTCCCCAGGGACTCGTTAGAGCAGATAATTGGAGGCCATCGTTTCAGGGAGACAAAGGCAATGTGCAGGCAGTTGTAATTCTGAGAAAAGCCTGGGTTTGCTTGATGAACGAGAAAGGCCAAGCCTTGACTCCCGGGACCTGGGAAGGCAAATCTGACTGTGACTGCAGTACCCTGGTGCCATAAGCATTCTCACATTGCTGAATCAAATTGGGAGCAGTTATTCCATTTAATTCCAAACGGAGTAGAGTTACTTGGGATGCCAAGGAGCTCACACACAGCTTCATGCTGTTGCAGAAGAGTTGGGTCACAAGAGTGTTGGGGTATAAAACAGGAACAGAATATTTGTGTGTGAGAAAAGGCAAGTCATAAATGAATCAGGTCATAGAGGAGTAATAGAAGAGTTCAATCATAGTGGGTTCTAGTAGTTTTGGGTCATTGATGTCTCAGGTCATAGAAGAGTCAGATCATAAAAGGGTCATGGAATATTAGGGTCATGGAAGAGTCAAGTAACATATGTGTCAGGTCATATAAGTTTTGGGTCATTATAAGGGTTGGTTCACAGAAAATTTGTATCATACAGGAGTTGGGCCACAAAAGAGCTGGGTCATAGAAACCCCTAGAAGAGTGAGAAGAGAGTTGGGTTATATAAGGCTTGGTTCACAGAAGGCTCTTGTTTTACAAGTGTCAAATCATTGAAGGCTCAGAGCATAGAAGAGTAAGAAGAGTGGGTGATTTAAAAGTCGAGTCATTGAAGAGGTGGCTCATAAAATTGTTGGGTCATAGAGAAGTCATAAAGGAGTCAGATCATAGAAGAGTCAGTTGACAGTAGGGTTGGTTCATAAAAGAGTTGAATCATGGAAGTGTTGTTGCACAGATGATACATATCATATAAGGCATATCATATAAGGGATGGGTCATAGAATTCATAGAATGGCTAGATTAAAGAAGGATTGGGTCATAGAAGGTTGGAGTCATAGAAGGGCCTGATCTTATCAGAGATGGGTCACAGAAGAGTCAGATTGTAGATTAGTTGGGTCACAGAAGAGTAACAGAAGAGTTCAAAATTAGAAGGCTCACAGAAATATCGGGTCATAGAAATCTCATGGCAGAGTTGGGTCATAGAATCTTCCGGTTAGAAAAGACCTCTGAGATTATTGAGCCCAACTGCACCCATCATCTGCTAAACAACTTCCCTCAAAAACTGATCTGTTTTCTAAATACCTCCAGGGATGGTGACTCAACTACCTCTGTGGGCAACCTGTTCCAGTGCCTAACCACCCTTTTGAGAAAGGAATTCTTCCTCATATCAAGTCTGAACCTTCTTTGGCCTAACATTTCCCCTTGTCCTGTCACCTGTCACTTGAGAGAAGAGATCAACACTCACTGTCCCATAGCCCCCTTTCAGGCAGCTGTAGACAGTGATGAGGTCTCCCCTCAGTCTCCTCTTCTCCAAACTAAACAACCCCAGAGAGTCAGGCCATAGAATATTTGGGTCATAAAAGAGTTGAGTCACAGAAAGGTTGGATCAGAGAAGATTCAGACATTTGGCATTTCTGAAAAGGACATGTAATGTGTGAGTGCTTCCATTGTCAGGGAGTTCCCAGAATCTCCATGACCTTTGGAAGATGGTGGAGAGTGACCTCTCTGTGACATCATCCTGCTCACTCAGCTCACTGGGATGCTGCGCCTCCTGTCCCTGACTGGGCAGGATTTTGTGTTCAAGTGAACTCTGACTTGGTCCCCACTCAGCAATGGTTGGTCTTCTCCAGAGTCCTGCCCTGAGTCACAGAGACCTGGGAGATTTTGTTTGGGAAGTCAGAGGCAAAGAGGACACAGGGAATCTGAGATCTGTCTACACCTGCTCTTCCTCAATTCAGCAGGGTATTTTTTTCTTCTTTAACTGTTCCTGAAGCAGCAAACATTGTGCCCTTGAATTACCTTTCAGGTTGAGACTTCATTTCTCTTTGGAACCTTGCTGAGCTTGAAGATGCTTTCCTTGAAGCCCATGTCTCCTGAGCTCTGTGACAAGGTCACAGCTCTGTCTCCCACAGGAACAGCTCCAGCTCCTCCTGCCTGTGCCCCTGACTGAGGGCATTGCTGCCAGTTTGGTCCGAAGCAGCTGTGGCACCAGGCAATCTAATCCCTGCTGTAAGAAAACCTGGTACCAAGCATCCAAAACCCCAAGTGTGCAATGGCTTTTCTTAGAGCAGAGATGCGGCTGGGACAACATAGACCTCAATGTCTTTCCAGCCCTAGGTCTAAAGACCCAGGATGAAATATTTAAATTCACTCAATTGAACAAATCCCTCCAGCTTAGAGAAATGAGATCATTCCTTGTCACCTTCCTGCTGTCCTCTCTAATGACGGAACAATAAAAATGATTCTCATGCCCAGCTTCTTTTCAAATAGGAGAAATTACACTGCAAGAAAGTGTCTCTGCCCAGCTGAGGGAGAGTACATCAGGGATTCCTTCAGCCTGTTTCACAGCAGGTTCCCCTAGAGACCCAGGGACACCTCAAGGGAGCCCAGAGTGGGCAGAAAAAGTACTTCCTTGTGCTGCTCCTCTGCTGCTGAGCTGGGCTGGGCTCCTGGGGTAGAGGTAGCTCCTGGCAAGTGGGCAGCGCTACGAAGAGCCAGCTCCGCTCAGGAGCATCTCCTGAGGTTAAAGGCAGTGTGAGGTGGCAGGACGATGAAAGCTCACCATACCACGCATCTTCACAAACCTTGTCATGGTAAGTCTCTCAGTGCAGTGCATTTCACATGAGTTGCTGGAAGTGTCTTCTAGACCTGGCACATGTCATGGCTGATAAGGATGAATCTGTCTTCTAGCTTTTCTGGTAAGAAGGAGAAGGACATGATCCAGAGCACAGATTGCGTGCTGCACTTTCAGAGATCCCTGAAAACAAGAGGGTTTGTGCCAGGGCAGGGACTCCGTCAGGGTCAGCGCTCAGCCTGTGTGCAGAGCTCCCCATGGCTAAGTGAGGAGAAACCGTGGGTGGAAGGAGTGACCCCTGACTGGGCACAGCAGGTTCTTCATGCTCTGAAGTGGGTGCTGCATGTGTCAGGGCTTCTCAAAGCTTCAGATCACCCATAGGGCACTTCCAAGTGGAACTTTCAAGAGGAAGGTCCAGGCAAGGGCTACCTGGACAGGAAGTCTTTAACTTCATGCTGTGGGTGTGAAGGTGGAAAGAGATGCAGACTTGTGAGAAGTGACTGACACTCTTGAGCTGTTATTCTGTGTGATCTGTCGATCTGCTAAGAACCTCATAAAATGCCTGCACCGATCCCTAAGCCTAGGGGCAGCACCAGCATCACCTTGGCTGGAAACATCACAGTTTTTCTGACCTCTTCTTTGTCACCTGCAAAGCTGGAGGTGTCCCTGGGCAATGATCTCCCACCAGGAGTTTTCTGTAGGTCAGAACTGAGTGCATAGAGGGTGGGATGGGATCTCTCAGAATGTGATGTGAGGAAAACCATGTGGTAACAAAGAGGCAGTTGGAAAGGAAAGCAGAGGGGTAAACAAGGAAGAAGAAAATATTAACTTGTCATGTCACGAGAAAGAGAACTGGGAAAACTCCCTCTCATATCATCCTGGGCCAACCCCTTCCTCTCAGCAAGCCCTCTTGCCTCCTCTCTTACCCAGCAAAGTCTCTGCCCTCATGGCTGGGGACACAAGGCATCAGGTGTCCACTCTGCAGCCTCTCTGGGACACAGGGCTACCTCTCTGTGTCCCAGTGCCCATTTCCCTCTTCAGAGCACAGGGGCCGAGTGGGACAGTTTTGCTGTCTGGGAGGCTCCTGCCCGGCTGGTTAAGGTGACAGCTTTCTCAAAGTGCCTTTGTCTCTCTTTCTTCCTCCCTTGGCTGTCCCTGCTTTTTCCACCTCTTTGAGTTGCTCCTGCTCCTGCTTGTAGGCTCTGTGGTGTTGGGGGAGTTTCAGACACTGACCTGTCAAGCCTTGCTAGGCTGGGGTTTGTGTGGGAGTGAGTTGCCCCAGTCCCTTTACAACCTGTGGGCCTCTAGGTAATGAGAGATTTAGGTTTAGAAAATGAATGTCTCTTCCCAAAGGAGATCCTGTCTGTAGAACACTTGACCTTTGCCCTGCAGTGTCCAGACAGGCTGAGAGCTTGGCACCAGACAGCCCTGAGTCACAGCAACTTTGTGATCTCTGAGCTACCCATAAAGCAACCCCAGAGGGTCTAAGGCCATGGAAATGGTGTGTAACAGCTGTAAGTGGGCAACTTAAAGGTGTTCTGAGTGTTCTTGTCTGGAGGAGAGTGCGTTATGCATCCTCAGGCACTCTGTGAAAAGGAGAGAAGTCTGGAGATCTGAGCTTTGAATCCAGACTCTGCTTCTCTGAGCAGGATCTGTTTTCTTTTAAGGGGAACAAACGGTTGTGTCCATCCTGCAAGTGCAGCACATGTGAGTGCAGGGGAGCTGGGAAGAAGATTTGAAGATAGACCAGCTTCTCTTGGTTTGCAGGGAACCCTTTTGTCACTCAGGTCTCAGATAGAGATGTAGAGGTAGAAACGTGGAGGATTTTAACCTTTCAGAAATCTCCGCAGGCAGGACAGGAATACCTAAAAGCAAATAAAAAAAAAATTAAAAAAAATTTAAAAAGTCTTCTAAGCAAGTCCCATTCATCTGAATTGGGAGAGAATATATTGAAATATCCTTCTCAATGACAGAGGATTTCATCTGCTTGAAACTGTGAATAATGTCAATTGTGAGTACGTTAACACCAATATGTTTGTAGCCACCACTGCAGATAGCTCTTTGGGAGCCCATGGGAGAGGCTCCTGTTCCTCATGGCACACCTGGGGGTTTGTGAAAAAAAATGAAAAATTTTATTTTATTCTTTGAGAAGGTTCTTCTAATATGTAACTGTCTTTTCCTTCTTTATCAGTCCCTAAAGCCCAGAGGAAGCAGATGTCCAACAGCAGCTCTGTCACCCAGTTCCTCCTCCTGGCATTCACAGACACACGGCAGCTGCAGCTCTTGCACTACTGGCTCTTTCTGGGCATCTACCTGGCTGCCCTCCTCGGAAACAGCCTCATCATCATCACCATAGCCTGTGACCACCATCTCCACACCCCCATGTACTTCTTCCTCCTCAATCTCTCCCTCATTGACATGGGCTGCATCTCCACCACTCTTCACAAATCCATGTCTAATTCACTCTGGGACAGCAGAGCCATCTCCTACTCAGAACGTACTGCCCAGGTCTTCTTGTTTGTATTTTTCGTTTCAGTAGAGTATTCCCTTCTCACAGTCATGTCCTACGACCACTACGTTGCCATCTGCAAACCCCTGCACTATGGGACCCTCCTGGGCAGCAGAGCTTGTGTCCACATGGCAGCAGCTGCTTGGGGAAGTGGTTTTCTCAATGCTCTGTTGTACACAGCCAATATATTTTATCTGCCCCTGTGCCAGAGGAATGTTGTGGACCAGTTCTTCTGGATGCTGTGGTGTCTTTTCTTTACTCTGTGTTGTCTCCATCAGTGAACCTCCTCATCTACAGTATGAGGAATCATCAGATCAAGGATGCAGTGAGCAAACTGATAACTGGATGTTTCTCTAGAGCAATAAACTACTGATTTTTCTTCTGAATAGATGATTTAAATATCTCATTACAGTCACAAACTGCCTTCTTTTTTTGTTGTTTGTTTTGGGTGGTTGATTTCTAATTATCATAATGTTTTCACTATTTTTCTATTTCACTGCCTACTTTTCTTTTCTGGCCGAGTAGCTGTGTAAACGATTAGCTGCACTCCTATGTGTTTGAACAAAATAAGAAGCCTTGCAGTGTCGGTTTTATCTTTTCTGACACTCTTCTGTGACTTTTTTGGATCTACGAGGACAGGTGAAAGGGAAAAGCATCCCAGCATGGCAGCTCTGCCAGGCAGTACCAGTTCTTTTTCTCCCAGAGCTGTTCTCTTTCTCCTTCCACACTCTCCTCCTGACCCTGACTTGCCTTGCTATAAGGCCTGAGTGCTCTGGTCACAGCCATGCTGCATGGCTGTGCTGTGACCATAGGAAGGGACAGTCAGTGGGCACTTGTGTGACAGAGCTGGCCTCCACAAAAGCCAGGGGATCTCTTCAGGGCAGTGCCTGAAGGCTTAAGTCTTCTTCTTAAGTCTGTCTCATAACCGTGCCCAAGAAAGTGTCTCACAGATTAAAACACCAGCGTACAAGTAAACAGTGTGAGTATGTAGGGCTGGAGCATGCTACAGTTTCCTTTCCAACTGCAGAAGCCTTGATCTGACTCTTCTGATTCTTCTATGACCCATCTTTTCTGTTATTCTTCTATGATTGGACTCTTCTATGACCCTTATTTGGCCTTTCTATCACACGCTTCTACAATGACCCTTCTGTGACCAAACTCTTCTATGATCAGACACTTCTATGACCTGAATCTTTTGTGACCTGACTTGACTTGACCCTTCTGTAACAATTTTATTGCGTGAAAGTTCTTTTACCTTACTATTCTGTGACCCAGCTCTTCTGTGACTTTTCTATGCCTCGACCCTTCTTTGACCCTACCTTTCTGTGACCAGACCTTCATAGTACCTAAAACCTCTATTACTTGACTCTTCTAACACTCAACACTTGCATGACTTGACTCTTCTATGGGTCTTCTATGACCCAACCCCTTAATTACTTGATGCTACTATTACCCTTATATCACTGTTCTGTGACCCAACCCTGTTATGACCCAGCTCTTCTATGGCCTGGACCTTTCTATGACCATTCGTAACCTGACTTTTCTATGAGCCTTCTATGATCCAACTCTTCTATGACCATAACGTACTATGACCTGACTCATATTTGACCCTTCTATGACTCAATTCTTCTGTTACCTGACCCTTCTATGACCCTAACCTTCTATGAGCCAAACCTTCTAAGACCCTTCACTCTTTTGACATGACCCTTCTATGATACGACCCTTCTGTTACAAAAGTACTCTACGACTCTTCCATTACCCAGTTCTCTGATGACTTCTCTGTGACCTGACTCATCTACGACCTGACTCTCTGTGACTGAGACTTCTATGATCCAAATCTTCCGTGACCTGACTCTTCTATGATCTGACCCTTCTGTAACCCGCGTCCTCTAAGATGCAGAAGAGTCAGGTCATAGATGGGATGTGACAGCGGGAGGACGTGGGGCACAGTGATCACGAGATAATGGAATTCTCATTTCCAGGAGAAGTTAGAAGGGGGGAAGCACAACTGTAACACTGGACTTCCAGAGGGCAGACCTCAAACTGTTTAGATCACTGTTTCACAAAGTTGCCTGGAAGGCAGTCCTAAAAGGCAAAAGAGCCCATGAGGGCTGGATGCTCTTCAAGAAGGAAATCCTGGTGGCAGAGGAGCAGGTCATCCCCATGTGCCGAAAAAGAGCCGTCAGGGAAGAAAGCCAGATTGGTTTGGCAGAGAGATTTGGGTGGATCTTGGAAAAAAGAGAAAAGTCTGAAGGGGCAGGCATCTCAGGAGGAATAGAAGGATGAGATGAGAACATGCAGAGGGAACATAAGAAAGGCTAAAGCCCAACTGGAATTTGAATTGAGCAGTTCTGTGAAAGGTAATAGAAAACGTCTCTACAAATATATAAACAACAACAGGAGGGCCAAGGAGAATCTCCCTCCTTTACTGGATGCAGGGGGAATAATAGTGACAAAGGATGAGGATGAAGCTTAGGTACTTAATGACTTCTTTGCATCATCCTTTAACAGTAAGTTGTCTGGGTACTCGGCCTCCTGAGCCAGAAGACACAGACGGGGAGAAGGAAAAAGCTCTTATGATCCAAAAGGACAGGGTTCAAGACCTCCTCTGCCAATTACAGATTCACAAGTCTATGGGGCTGGATGGGATCCACCCAAGGGTATTAAGGGATCTGGTAGAGGTGCTCACCAAACCCATTTCCCTCATCTACCAGCAGTCCTGGCTGACTGGGGAAGTGCTGCTTAACTGGAGGTTGGCAAATGCTACGCTCACTTAAAAAAAAGTGTCAGAGGGAGGATCTGAGGAACTACAGGCCTGTGAGTCTGACCTCAGTACCAAGCAAGGTCATGGAGCAGAGATCGTCTTGACTGCTATCATACAGCACATGCAGGACAATTGGGTGATCAGGTCCAGTCAACATGGGTTTATGAAAGGAAGGTCCTGCCAGATCAACCTGATCTCCTTCTATGACAAGGTTACCCAGTTAATGAATGAGGGAAATGCTCTGGATGTGGTGTAGCTGGACTTCAGTAAAATCTTTGACAACTTTTTTCACAGCAATCTGCTTGAATCACTGGCTGCCCTTGGCCTGGACAGGCACAGTCTCTACTGGTTAAAAAACTCGGTGGATGACCAGGCCCAGAAGGTGGTGGTAAAAGTTGTTAAATCCAGTTGGAAACCAGTCACAAATGGTGTCTCCAGGGTTCAGTGCTGGGTCCAGTCCTTTCCAATATCTGTATCAATGACCTGGACGAAGAGACCGAATGCACCCTTAGCAAGTTTGCAGATGACACCGAGCCGGGTGGCAGTGTTGTTCTGCTTGAAGGAAGGGAGACTCTGCAGAGGGATATGGACAGGTTAGATCAATGGGATGAGACTGGTGGGATGAGGCTGAACAAGGCCAAGTGTCAGGTCCTGCACTTGGAACACAACAACCCCATGCAGAATTACAGACTTGGTGAAGAGCAGCTGCAAAACTTCCTGGTGGAAAAAGACCTGTTGGTGTTGGTTGACAGTAAGTGAATAAGAGCCAGCAGTGGCCCAGGTGGCCTAGAAGGACAATGGCATTTTGGCCTCTATCAGAAAGAATGTGATCAGCAGGACCAGGGAAGACGTTCTGCCCTTGTACTCTGCGTTGGTGAGGCCACACTTTGAATCCTGTGCTTACTTTTGGGACCCTTACTACAAGAAAGACACTGAAGCGTGTCCAGAAAAGTTAAATGAAGGTGGTGAAGGGGATGGAGAACAAGGGTTATTAGAGATGGCTGAGGGAACTGGGGTTGTTTATTCTAGGGAAAAGTAGACTGAGGGGTGACCTCATCACAGTCTAGTACTCCCTGAAAGGAGGTTGTGGAGAGGTGGATCTTAGTCTCTTCTTCTAAGTGACAGGTGATAGGATAAGAGGGAGTGGCTTCATCTTGCACCAAGGGAGGTTCAGATTTACCATCACAAAAAGTATTTTCACCAAAAGAGTTCTCAGACACAGGCAGGATCTGCCCAAGGAGGTGGTTGAGTCACCATCCCTGGAGGAATCTAAAAGACATTAGATGAAGTATTCAGGGATGGTTTGGTAGTGGACAGGTACGTTTGGACTCAATGATCTCAAAGATCTTTTCCAACCAAACGATTCTATGATTCAGGGCCCTCTCACCCATCCCCCTTCTTTGAGCTTCAGGAAGGTGAAGCTCAGTTCTCTTTCAGCAGTCTCTCTCATACTCCCTTGGGTACCTCTTCAGTGGGGTGGTGTAGCTCATTGGACACTGCTTAAACAAACCACACAGCTGAGAATTCCATTTCAGTGTTCATGAAGTTCTATTATACTTTCTTTTAATATTATTTCCCTCCTTGGAAAAAAAAAAACAAACCACAAAAGAAAATCTGTGCCTTTTTCCATGTATTTCTCTAAGCACCACAGGCAGAAATCCCTGCAGGGAAGCTGTCACAGGCAGACAGCAGAAGAGAAGCCTGATGTCCAGAAATGTGATGTAACTCCCAGGGGCCAATTAGTGACATAGTGAGGCTGGAGAGGTGAGGACGAAGGCTGTTCATACCAGCTTCAGCCTTAAGAGACTGCTTTTCCTGCCTGTCCACACCTCCTTAGGAGACACTCTGCATCCATATCAACTGCAGAACTCTGCTACCACGTTTTCAAAGTTCTCATTGACAATGTCCTTTGTACCTGTCCTCCTGACACCTCTCTAAGAAATTATACAAGGCTTCAGTATTTGAAGAAAATGAAGGAAGATCCATGGCTTCTTTGGGCTTCTGGGATTTCAATGAGCCCACTTGATGTTCAGTCAAGGACCCTCAGGTGCTGAGAAGATACTGAACAAAGCTCTCAAGGAGGCAAAGGCAAAGGCAAAATCCTGAAGTCCCTTAAACCCTGATGGGCCCCATTGAGGGCCATTCCTGACAGAACCTCCACAGGGACCCGTTAGAGCAGATAATTGTTACAGGTAGGCCAAGGCCCTGTGCAGGTGGCTCTGATGCTGAGGAAACCCTTGGTTTGCTGTGTAGAGCAGAGTGCCCAAGCCCTGACCTCAAGCCAATGGGAAAGGGAATACTGCCCCTCACACATGGCTCAGGGCTCTTCCAAGGACCATGTGACATGGGATGGTGAAGGCTGAAAGAAAGACAACATTGGTGCAACTACTTCCAAATCCCCGATGGTGTTGGAAGGAGGCAACGAGGCCCCACTACCATGAGGACAACCTCTCTACTCATAATCCTCAGTGTCAGAGACAACTGCCCTGTTCAAGGGACAAAGACCTGGGTTCTCTTGATCCTTTCCAGCCTTTTCATCTCCACCGCAGGCTGTCCTACACAGTCCTACACCCATCCCACTTTCTCTGCAGGCTGTAGACACCCATCTCACTTCCTCACCTTGCTCTCACCCCAGCATTTATGCACCTTCACTGACTCCACACTCATTGTCTGATCTCTGAAACATGAAGCCTAAGGCCGACTGAGACACCTTCTGGATGACCTCTTGTACCACAGCACTGCTATACCAGTGACATTTCTTCCTCCTGATAGCCATTTTCCACCTTCCAAGTTCCACTTTGTGACTTTTCTTTCTCTCTCCTGCTATTTTTCACTACCAATGTAAGTTCACCACCTCAGAAACTCCCTTCAAAGCAGGGACCCAACTCATTTGCCTTTGTCCAGACTAGAGACAAGGAACCTCACCCTGGTCTTCTAAACTGCACGACTGCTGCTGGCCTTTCACCTTCTCCGACAGACATGACCATCATATTCTGCCACTTTTTTTTCTTGTCTTCCTCCACCTTCTCTGTCTTCAAAAATTTCTTCAAGGGGAAGTTTCACTGAATCATAGAATAACTTGCGTTAAAAGAGAGCCCTGAACATCCTTTTGTCTTTCTCTCCTGCTCAAGGAAGGTTGAACCAGATGAGGCTGTTCAAGGCCTCCACCCAAATTTTCATCCAAAAGGAGCTGAAAGTCCGCTCTGTCACATCCTATAGGGGGATAACAAAGATGTTCAACAGTGTTGGGCTGAGTACTGATCACTGAGGGATGCCACTGATGACATCTGGGCTTGGTCATTCACCCAACTTCCCATCCAGCATCAACTTATTCAGCCCAGAAAGCCCAAATCTGGATGAAAGGACACCATGTGAGACGAGGTCTAAGCCCTTGCAAAGTTCAATGTACAAAACATGCCCATCTTTCTTCTATCAATTTTGGCTCATCAATCTCTTCTATGTCATTCAAGTGGCTGCAAGTGGCTGCAGAACCTGCTGAGTTTCCTTTCTAGGGACAGATCTCTCTGGCCTCCTTTTGCCACTTACAAAGAGTGGGAACACCCACCCCTGTGCTGTGATGGCCTTCTATGCGCTCATCTGAGATGCCCTACTTCATGAGAAATGGACACAGGGATCTCAGTTAAAAGAAGCACAGCCCAACACCAGGCAGTTTCTCATGGGATGTTACTCCCAATGAGAAGCGACCTCAAGACACTGTCTATCCCACACATTACTTCTTTGAACTCCAAAGCATTGTTCAATATGACAAATGGGGTTCATCTCACCTCACACACATGACATGCATGCTCACATCTCATCGGTACAAAGCAATAATGGACTTCTGACGAACTCATTCTGTGTCTTTCCATGGAAGGACAAAGATTCTGTCCAAGGTGGGGTGACAGGCCAGTGCAAGGAATGGTTATAGTGAGGGGCTACTTCAAATTATTGTCCTCGGGAAGCTTCAGCAGGGTTCCTAGTACATATGGGCACAGATTGGAACCTGATATGCTGGTCCTTTAGGTTTCTTCCAAGAGACCTGGTTTAGCAAGAGCGCTGCTGCAATCCCCAGCCCCACACAACCACATTGTTTAGCTGCACACTGGTGTTTTCATACGTAGCCCATATTCTGGGGAGTGTTCTTGAGAATGTTTTGGAAGAAGACCAAAGCCTTCAGGCACTGTCCTGAGGAGATCCCCTTTCTTTACGGAAAGGCTGTCGTGGAGGCCAGCTCTGTCACACAAGTGCCCACTGCCTGTCTTTGCCTGCAGTCACAGCACGGCCACGCAGCACAGCTGTGACCAAGCTGCCAGAGCACTCAGGCCTTACAGCAAGGCAAGGGATCAGGAGGAGAGTGTAGAATGGAAAAGAGAAGAGCTCTGGGAGATCAAAAACTGGTGCTGCCTGGCAGTGCTTTCATGCCCGGACTCTTTTCTTTTCTCCCACGCACACAGGAACTTTCCCTGCAGCTCCAAAAAGGCCCTGGAGGAAGGGTCTGAAGAGGAAAAAGTCACTGCAAAGCCCTTTATTTTTTTAAAACACAGAGAGCATGGATCCTCATCTACAAATGTATTCATTCAGAAAAATAATCAGACTTGGAATCTGAAAAAGAATGAACAATTATCAGAATTAAAATACACGACAGACAGCAAAAATGCAAAAGAGAGTCTGGGTCGACAGTGAGTTAAGTTATAACTGCTGTGCAGAAAAAGATACAGTTTATTGCTTCAGAGAAAAACATCCAAGCTGCATCCTTGAGTTTCTTGCTCGTCACACTGTAGATGAGGGGGTTTATGGTTGGAGGCACCACCGAGTATAGAACTGATACTACTAGGTCCAGGGATGGGAGGAGGCAGAGGGAGGTTTTATGTAGGTGAAGATAACAGTGCTGAGAAACAGTGAGACCACAGCCAGGTGCGGGAGGCACGTGGAAAGGGTTTTGTGCTGTCCCTGCTCAGAGGGGATCCTCAGCACAACCCTAAAGATCTGCACATAAACACCACAATGAAAACAAAACATCCAAGTACTATTAATACACCCATAACAATAAGCCCAGCCTCACTGAGGTCAGCATCTGAGCAGGAGAGCTTGAGGACTGGGGGGATTTCACAGAAGAACTGGTCTAAAGCATTGCCCTTGCAGAGGAGTACTGAAAATGTATTGGCTGTGTACAGCAGAGCATAGAGAAACCCATAGCCCGAGGCAGCTGCTGTCATGTGGACACAAGCTCTGCTGCTTAGGAGGGTCCCATAGTGCAAGGGGAAACATTTCTATGACATTTCTAAGACCCAAGCCTTCTCTGACCCAACTCTTATCTTACATTTCCATCACTTTCTATGATCTGACTCTTCTGTGACCCAACTCCTTGATAACAAGAAAAACTTACGAGTGAAACATTATATGACCCAACACTTCTATAATCTGGCTCTTCTATCAGCCTTCTATGAACAAACCCTTCTATTACCCAAGTAAACTCTCAAGACTCGACTCTTCTATTATGAAGTGTCCTATGACGTGAGATTTATGTGACCCAAAACCTCTATGATCCTTCCATGACTGAACTCTTACATTACTCCTCTATGACCTGACCCATCTATACTCCAATTATTCTATGATCCATCTCTTATATGACCAGGACCTTCTATGACTCGAGCCTTCTACGCCACAGCCCTTCTATGACCTCCTGTAACACGACTCTTCTATGACACGGCTTTCTGTGACCCAACTCTTCTATGATACAACTTTCTGTGACCCAGTTCTTCTATGATTCAACCCTTCTATGGCCCTTCTATGACCTGAACATTCTATGATGTGTGTTGCCTTCAGTGAAGGTGTGGCGACCTGGTTCAGGTTTGACTTAGCAACCAAACTCTGGTCGCTCGGTCCATCTGCACACAGACACCAATGTGGTGGATGGCAAAATGGCCGTTTATTGATAGATAACACAGGTTTATATAGCTGAGGTTTACAACGTCACTTCTGCCTGCTTACATCATGAGCTAAACCTATTGGCTACTGGTTGCATCATGGACTAATACCTTATTGGCTACTGGGGAGAGGGGCCTTTATCTTTTCGTACAACACGATATCTTCTGGCTGCCAGACCCTAGCTACCAACATTTCCCCCCTCCCCATGCTTAACTAAATTGGTTGAAAACAAGGAACTTATCTATCTTATCTTATCATATATTAACTTATCTTATCTTATATATCTTATCTCATATATTATCTTATCTACTTAGAAAATATATAAAAACTTATAAAAGATATAAACTTATAAGTGGTGTTAATAAGATGACTTAAAGATCACTAAGACTAATAAAGTGCAACTTGGAATGGTGAGGATAGGTAGAGGTAGAGTTGAGAAACTTCTTCTAAAAGGAAAAACATAAGGCACTCTTTGGAGCAACTGTTGGCGTTCTACAAACATGATATTAACTTTTTCTAGCCGACTCTTGACAAATGATATGAACTTGTTTAGTATGCAGGGCCCAAAGATCAGTGCAATTACGATCATTACAACTGGTCCTATCAAAGAAGACATCACGGTGGTTAGCCATGGTGAATAGTTAAACCATGATGCAAAGTATCCTTGCTGGGCCTCTCTGTCTTTTTATTTCAGCTAACCTTTCTCTCAATTTTGCCATAGAATCTCTAACTACCCCGGTGTGATCAGTTTAAAAGCAACATTCCTCTCCTAAGGCTGCACAGATGCCTCCCTCATGCATAAACAGGAGGTCTAATCCTCGCCTGTTCTGTAGGACTACTTCTGAAAGTGAGGAGAAGGATTGTTCCAGAGCAGACACAGATTTCTCGATTCTTAGCAGGTCTTCATCGATGACGGTTTGTAATTGATTTAGGCCTTGGCATTGGGTTACCAGGGATGTCACTCCTGTGGCTGTACCAGCTGCTCCCAGGCCAAGCAGTGTTGCTATTGTTACAGCTGTTAATACTTCCCTTCGTTGAAGTCTAGTGTTCATTCTTTCCCACTGATCGTAAAATTCTTCTTCTGGATAGTACAGGACCCTAGGAACAATCAAAATTTGCACACAAAATTCAGCAGCATCTCTTAAAAGCTTAAGAGACACACAGGGTGTTATTCCTGTCTGTTGGCAGACCCACATCCCAGGCTCAGATGGGTTTGCCCATTTATAGGTTTCGTCAATTGCAAAGGTCTGCACACAAACACTAGTGTCTTGGCTTCACTGCATTACCTAAACACACTCCTTCACCTCTAACTTGGTCTATGACAATTGCTCTCCGCCGAGTGGTCCAATTACACTGTCTCGGATTACTGTCTAATGAATAACTAAAAGGAGCATTGAGAGCTACGCCTTCGTAAAAAAGTGGATTCACATCATAACATAACCAACAAGAATGTGTAAGATTTGAGTTTGACTGATTCAATGACAAAAAGGTAGCATCTAACATATCAAAAAATGGCTTACTAAACAGCTAATTATTTTGACTCTCAAACAGGTGAATAGGATCTACAATAGATTTGTTTGAGGGAACTATTTTCTTAATTGTTAGAGGATTGGCCGAAACAGTGGTGGAGGCGAACAGATTGCCTTTGCTTTTATATTGGGGTTTCCTTCCCACTTTTTGATATAGAATCATCCTCCCCTGTCTTTGCCGGATTTCCAGTACCTAAATCCCCAAATTTTGCCGAAAGTCCATGACCGATCGTGTTTGTTCATTACTTGCAGTATAAGATACCTGCACCGCTCTTTCCCAGCTTTGCGCCTTACGCAATTTAGAGGTCCCCATTGGACTTTCAGGTATTTGTCCTCACCTGTTCCAGGTTTCCAGTCAGAGGCTATGGTCTCACATCCCCAGTAGGCACAATAGTACTCGCTAGAGGCATTGCAGTAACCTCAGCCAGGATTAGAGTAAGGGCACATGTAGTACATCAGGTTTTCTAAACATGGACTTACAGAGACTAACTCACAGGGGGATACTTGGAAGGCAGGGGGTTCTGCAGTGATGACTGTGCGTAACACCATCGGTTTATTCAACCTCCCTAACACCCATTCCCGTGGTTGATGTTGATACAAACCACTAGATGATGGCACAAGTGCTAAAAGTAAGATCACCTGTGGGGATTGTCCTTGCGTGGTTTGGATTCTGCTGACACGGGAGCCCTAGGCGTAGACACGGTGTTTGTCGATCGATCATCTTCTCCAGCCACTGGAGCGTACGGGTTACGAGGGCGCCCAATGATCCAGTCCTGTGAATAAAGACTCACAGTTTTCATTAGTTTTATTCTGAAGGTCTGGTTTGATAGACTTAAGTGGGCACCACTTAACTCTACCATCTTTTTTGACAGCGGCATACCCTCGCCCTGTCAAGACTAGTTCCCATCCTCGTTCCCATTCTCCCAGCTCATTTCTAACTATGACTGGTGGGCCTTCTTCCAATGCTCGAGTGGCCCAATGTTTTTGGGTGGGACTATTTACCTCCTCCCCCCTAGGGATTTGATTTAGCGCTAGCAGAGCAGTTGCTAGCAGACGTGCCTGGTCCCCTGAGGGAATGGTGTTGACAAATCCTTCTGTTTTTGCTAATACCTCTAATTTAGATTTCAGAGTTTGGTTTGCCCATTCCACTATGGCTTGCCCTGTGCTATTATATGGAATGCCGTGTATTAAGGTAATACCCCATTTCTGAGCAAATGCTTGAACTGATTTAGACACGAAATTTGAACCGTTATCTGTTTTGATTTGATTAGGGATGCCAAGCCATGCCATAACTGTTAGCCAATGTTGAATGGTTGCTTTAGAGTTAGTTCTAAGGTGTTGAGTAGCTACAATCATTCCACTATATGTGTCTACAGTCACCGCTAGCCATGCTCGAGGTTTCAACAACTGGCAGAGTGTAAAATCCGTCTGCCACAGCTCGGAGGCTTTAAGACCTCTAGGGTTTACCCCGCTGGACCACAGTGGTGCTTTCTGACAGTGGGGGCATGTAGCCACTACATGTTTCGTGTCAGTGACTGAAATCCCACATCTCTTTGCCAATGCTTTAGCTCCGATGTGGAGAGACTCGTGTAACTGCCGGGCATCTCTTAGTGTCCACAGACCCTTTGCAGCAGCGTCTGCTTTGTTGTTACCGGTTTGGAAAAAACCCTTAATTGGACTATGGCTATTGACATGGATGACCGATATAGTGCCCTGTCGAGAAAAAAGTGCTTCTTCTAATATTAAGGCTACTGTGGATGTTGACGCACCAGGCTCTGACATGGCCAAACAAAGCTTAGCTACAAACATTGAGTCAGTTACTATGTTGAGATGTTCTGTTGGGAACAGTCCACACGCTAGTGCTATGGCTGTCGCTTCTAATTGTTGGACAGAAAGAGCACAGTCGGTCATTTTAATGCAGTGCCATTCTCCTCCCGATTGCCATACTGCTGCCGCCGTTGAAGTCACTGAGGATGCGTCTGTGAAGACTGTTGGTCCCAGTTGAGGACGGTCTGTGATCTTCCATGGAAGGTCGATGTTGATCATTTGAGTCCAGGGGGGCTTTGCGGCGTAACAAAGTTCTCCACCAAATCCGACGAGAGCTATGGCCAGATACTCTGACATCGCCACTTATTGTGTTGAGAGCTGTTTGCAGAAAGGCAACCATATCCTGGCAGGTTCAATGCCTAGATGTCTTAGGGCGATTTTTCTGCCTTTCAGGATGAGATTACCGAGGCACTCGACTCCCGGAGAAAATGCATGTGATGGTTTTCCTAGGACTACCCATTGTATTGGTCGGACTTTGTCAGTAGGGCCCTGAGCTAATGCTCCTACTCCCCCTTTTTCTGTGAAGTGCACATATAGATCAAGTGGTATACCTGGGTTCCACCTAGCGAGCGTACATCTGCTGCTCGACAAAGTCAAGAGAGTTCATTGCTTCTATCATCAGGGTTTTTTGTTCCATGGGTTCTTTCCTTTCAAAAGATCATACAGAGAAGCCATGACTTCAGGAGGGATCAGAACAATGTTACGGAGCCATTGCAAGGATCCCACTAACTTCTGCATGTCATGAAGTGTTTTAATGTTCCGATGGATCTTTATTTGAGGGGGAGTTACGTAAGAACTTGTGATTCCCACTCCTAAAAAAACTTACACATGGTTCTCTTTTAATTTTTGCACTCGCGATTTCAAACCCGTTCGCTTTCAAAGTATCTGAAACCGTTGACACCAGCTGGTCTACTTGATTTCCTGACGGTGCAGCAATTAAAATATCATCCATATATTGAATGATAGTCGCAGTTGGGTTAGTAGATCAGACCGGTGCTAATGCCCGATCCACTGCGATCTGGCAGATAGTAGGTGAGTTGACCATACCTTGAGGTAGCACTTTTCACTGGAAGCGTAGGTTGGGGTGTTGGCTGTTTGGAAACACAACTGAAAAAGCAAACCGTTCTTTGTCTTCCTTGTGCAAGGGTATCAAAAAGAAACAGTCCTTAATATCAAGGACAGCACAAGGTTGTCCCTCAGGTATCATAGAGTTCATAGGCAACAATGTCTGGACAGGGCCCATAGGTTGGATTATCTTGTTTACTTCACGCAGGTCATGAAGGAGACAGAACCCCTTGCCGGTTCGTTTGGGTATTACAAAAACTGAAGTGTTCCATGGACTAATGGAGGGCTCTATGTGACCTTTCTGTAGCTCACGGTCAATCAGCTCAAGAAGAGCATCCATTCGAGGCTTTGATAGGGGCCACTGCTCGACCCAAACTGGGTTAGATGATTTCCATTTCAATCTGATTGGTGGAGGTGGGTGCACAGCAGTGGCCCTTAAAATAAATTTGTCACCCTGGCTTTTAAAAGAGCTAAAGCGTCCCTTCCCAACAGGGGTGAGACTCCTGACATGACATATGGAAAAAGGGTGATGGTTTTCTCTGGTCCTTCGTCAGTGTGAAGCATGATTGCTATCAATCGAGCACTCTTCCGACCTCGTGTTAATCCTCCAACTCCACCCACCATGGGGGCATCTTCTAATTTCCAAGGAGGGGGCCAATACGTATCAGGAATGACTGTAACATCTGCTCCGGTGTCTATTAAAAATGGAACGCTAATTGTGGTATCATTTGAGGTATTATAGAGGGAACAGATTCCCCACACCACTGGTGGGTTATCGCACTTTATTGCCAGGGCCCCCCTGGGGTCTTCCCCCCAAAAGGTGGTTCCTGCTGTCCCTGAGACAGAGGTGGATTCGGCTGGACCGTTGGTTGGACCGTGTAATTGGCTGCTTGTTGAGGGGGCAGTGGGTTTGGAAGCGCCCCTCCCCATCCAGGTTTGACATAGTCGGGCCGTCTCGTGTTCCAAGTGGGAGAGTGCTGTACACGGCCCGGGTGCCCTCTCCCTTTCCCGTTTCCCCGGGACTTAAATTTGCATTCCCTAGCGTGATGTCCTTTCTTTCCACAGGCCCAGCATGGTCCTCTGTATCATTTTTGGTATGGGGGGTGTGAATTCCCTGACTGGGGGCAATTTACCACCACATGTTCTGTCTGGCCGCATTTAAGACATGCCATTATGTTAGCTATTGCGGTGCAGACAGCCACCTGGATCAGGGCCAAATGCTCTTCATTTGCGACATGCTTAATCATGTCTGCAATACTTGATCCTACTGGTAGTGATCGTAGGACTTCTTTGGTTTTTGCATTACACTGCTGACGTAGGCAGTCTGCAACAACCGGACCTTTTGCCTCTGGAGGCAAAGACGAGGAGTCAACTGCTGCTTGGAGGCGATCTACAAATTGTGTAAAACTCTCACTTTCATTTTGCTTTATTGTGGATGGCTTAGGTTAGCCAAACCTGGTTCAGGTTTGGCTTAGCGACCAAACTCTGGTTGCTCGGTCCATCTGCACACAGACACCAATGTGGTGGATGGCAAAATGGCCGTTTATTGATAGGTAACACAGGTTTATATAGCTGAGGTTTACAATGTCACTTCTGCCTGCTTACATCATGAGCTAAACCTATTGGCTACTGGTTACATCATGGACTAATACCTTATTGGCTACTGGGGAGAGGGGCCCTTATCTTTCCGTACAACACGATATCTTCCGGCCGCCAGACCCTAGCTACCAACAGATGTGACCTATCCATGACTCAACACTTCTATGTCTCTTCTATGACCTGACTCTTTTATCTCCCCGCTCTTCTATGACTCCCCTATGACCCAGTTCTTTTAAAACTCGAGCATACTGTGAACAAAGCCTACTATGACCTGACTCTTCTGTAACCCTTCTATGGCTTTTTGTGTCCTGACTTCTCTATGACTCTTCTGTGACCTCACTCTTCTGTGACCTCACTCTTCTGTGACCCAACTCTTCTATGACCTGAACATCGTATGACCAAGTCCTTCTATGACTCAACCCTTATATGGACTGATATGCCTATAAACTGCATCTTCTATTACCTAACTCTTCTGTAACACTTCTATGGCCCAACTCTTCTATGATCCTTCCGTAACCTGATTCTTCTGCAACTTGATCCTTATTTAAACTGACCCTTCTATGACCCTTATATGACAAAACATTTCTGAAAGCTGAATAAACTCTAATGCTTCTTTGACTCAACTCTTTAATGACACAAATATTCCGTGATCCTTTTATGATCTGAATCTTTTATCACTTGAGACTTCTATGAAACATTTGTATGAACATTCTATGATTCAAAACTTCTATGAATCACCTACAACTTTCCTCTTCCATTACTCCTGTATGGCCTGACTCTTCTATGACCTGACTGTTCTCACACCTAAGTTTTCTGTGACTCTTCTATGACCAGAATATTTTACGACCCTTCCCTTCTCTGACCCAACTATTCTGCAAATGCGTGGAGCTATGTGTGAAAGTCTTGGCATCTGATGAAACCCTACAGACCTGTATTTGGAATTAAATATAACAGCTCAGAATTGGATTCAACAATATGAGAATGTTCATGACACCAACGTCACTGTAGTCACAGCCAGATTTGCCTTCCCAGGGCCTGGGGGTCAAGGCTTGGCCTTTCTGCTTCACCAAGCAAACCAAGACTTTTCTCAGCATCTGAGCTGCCTGCACAGTGCCTTTGCCTCCCTGCAATCATGGCCTCCAATTATCAGCTCTAACGAGTCCCTGAGGAGGCTTTGTAAGTAACAATGCTCACTGTGACTAATTAATACTTCACGGTACTTTGAGTTTTGTTTTGTCTTCTTGAGAAATTTGCTCAATCTCCTCTCTGGAGTTGAGACTCAAGGACTACACAGAGGAGGATTTCAAAATGCACCGAATAAAGATATATTTCTGTTTAAAGTTTGTATTTCATTATATTCCATTTCAGAGAAGAGGTGACAGAAGAATTCTCCAATTGGCATTGCTGCAGAGTGTCTCCTCAGGAGGCTTGGGCAGCATGGAGAAGCAGTCCCTTGAGGTCTGACACTGTATGGGCAGCCTTGATCCTTACCTCCCCCACCCTACCATTTCTCTCATTGCCCCCATGGGACTTGCATCCCTTTTCCTTACATCAGAATTCCCTGCACTCCAGAGCTGAGTGTTCCAGCTCCATGACTCTATCTCCCTCTGCTTTCCTTACAGAAGTGACTGTTCGTAGGCACAGGGGAATAAGAAAAGCAAAGTTTGATAAATTTTCAAAATCAGTAAACCCCGTCCTCACTCACATGTTTAGCACAAGCTGTCTCTGATGAGACTGCCTTTCTACAAGGGACAACCGTAGAAGAAATGTTGAGATAGACACAAAAAAGGTGGATATAAACATAATTAAAGACTTGGCTGAAGAGACAATCAGACTGGTTAGTGACAGGGAAGCTTTGAACTCCTTGAAGCTCAAAGCAGCATCTGGGTAGGTGAGAGTTCTCTGGATGAACAAAGAGTGACGAGAGGAGAAAATCAGGGAAGAATGTAGTCGGCCTTTGTCTGGAGAGTCTGAGTCTGCACAGATGACATTAGAAACGGCCATTGGATCAGGAAGGGATGGGGAAGATTAGGTATGTTAACTGCTCCATATGACGGGAAGAACAGTGGTGAGGAAATTCCAGGGAAAGACATTTCTTTGGAAAATCTGTTTTGAAAGACTATGCCATTGGTCGAGGTCTCTTGTGAGGGAGGATAAGCAAGGGTTCCACTCATCTTTGAAATGGGACAAAAGTGCAACTGTGGGATTCTCAGGCTGCACAATCTCACTTTGGTGAGGAGTGACTATGGCATGACTGCTCTTGGGTTACTATTTGGGCACCTGAAAGAGAAGAGCATTGACATGGAGTTACCATGTCAGCAGACTGGTTGCCTTCATGATGAAGTAGCTGCGTTAGTGCCTCAGCTGATAACAGTTCATGTCATTTACCTCCATTTCAGCAAGACTTTGGCCTGGTCTCCCTCAATATTCTTGTACCCCAGTGAGGCCATTGCAGTCTGGATGGGCTGTTCAAACAGATGAGCAAAACAATGGTTGGATGCTCAGGCTGAGAGAGCAGTAGTGAAGGGGCTGTACCCTACTTGGAGTTCGGGGGATACTCTAGGGTTTGGTGAGGTGACACAGGGGACTCTCTGGAACCCTGTGCAACTTAATACTCATATCCATATCTCACAAGAGGAAGATCTCACCGTATTTTTCAATTACACTAACTTGGGAGCACCTTTCCTGTGCCTTATGGCTGCCTTCAGGGGAAACCTAACGTGCAGATCTAGGATAAGGGGCAAACAGACAAATAAGGTCCTCACTGGACTTTGGCCAACAAAGAAGATAGCTTGACCATCATGATCCATCAGTTTTATCCCAAGTATGGCATCTATGGGATGAAATCTTCTGTGGTTCACTTTGAGGTCACCAGTCCCGTCCATCCACACCCCTCCTCCCCCCCCCCCCCCCTCCCCGCCCCATAAGTTCTACCCTTTTCCTCCCCTTTGATTTATGGCACCACAAGCTCAAGGATGGCCTTGGATTCCACAGGAATAAGTACAAGAAATGGCGTTTCTGCATCCCAGTCCCCCTTGTGATCACTGCCAGGGAGAAACCCTGTCTGAAACACATGCAGTGAACTTTCAGAAACTGCAGTTACTCAGACAAAGCTGAGCTGAAGTGACAAAACTGACTCTGCTTTAGCTGAAACCAGAACAGACTGTATGTGCTGGGAAAGATTCTAACTGGAAATTTCCAGCTGGTGACCTCGTTCTTCAGAGCTGGTCTGGCTGCTCATGGTAAGAAAGCTGAGCAAACAGCACAAAAAATCACACAAAAATCTGATCCTAAATGATTTATTCTGATTAGAATGTTATTTATTGAGGCTAAACAGACAATCCCTGTTGAAGAGGGGAACTGGCTGGTCGTGTAGTCCAGCTGCCATCCAGGGAGGATTCAAATGGGGCTCAGCAGCAATTGGTCATTCCTAAAAGATCTCATTACTTTGAGGAGCACCCCTGAAAGGTGTCCCAGAACAGGGGAGGATTGTTGTTTTACAGCCACATGGCCATGAAGGGGGTTGTGAGATCACTTCTGGCTCAGGAGGGGACAGGCCAACAGCAGGAACAGGGCTGGGAAAGAGACTGTGATGTCATCACTTTCTGAAGTAGCTGATGGGTCAGCCCTTAACTCATGGCTGGGATTTGTGCTCTTGATTTGACATCTGGCAGTGTCTCTGAGAGGCCAGCAGAAGGCACCTGACTGACACATTGACCGTGAGATCCCATAGAAGGTTTGAATCATAGAAGGGTGGGGTCATAGAAGGCTCAGGTTGTAGAAGAATTGAGTCATAGAAGAACTGGGGCATAGAAGAGTCAGATCAAACAAGAAAGGGGTCATAGAAAACTCAGGTCATAGAAGGATCACAGAATGACTGGATCATAAAGGGGTCATCATAGGCTGACATCATAGAGGGGCTGGGTTATAGAAGACTCATAGAATACTCAAGTCATACAAGAGTTGGGTCATAGAAGAGTAATGGAAGAGTCTGGTCATAGAAGGGTCAAGTCACACAACGGATGAAGTTATAGAAGCGTTAGGTAATAGATTAATTGGACCATAAAAGAGTCAGATCAGAGAAGAGCTGGGTCAGAGAGGAGTCACAGAAATGTTATAGAGATATTGGGTCACAGAAGAATAGTCATAGGAGAATCACAGTAGAGTCACAAAGGATTTGGGTCATAGAGGATCTGGGTCATAGATAAGTCATATAAGAGTCAGGTCATGAAGAGTCAGGTTATAAAAGAATTGTGGAAGTATAGGTCGTAGAAGAGCTGTTCAAAGAGAAGTCATCCCCCTGGCAGACGTTATTGCTAAGATGCTCTCTAATGATTGAAATTTCATGGAAAACAGGATTGATGCCTGAGGACTGCAGAAAAGTCAACACCACTCCAATCTTCAAAGAGGGCAAGGAGGATTCAGGAAACTACAGGCCAGTCACCCTGACCTCCACCCCCAGAAAGGTAATGGAAACAACTCATTCTCCAAGTATCTGGAGGAAAAGCTTATCAGGAGTGGTCTACTTGGATTCACCAAGGAGATAGTATGCTTTACCAGTCCGATGGCTACCTGAGATGGTATGACAGGCTGGGTAGATGAAGGGAGAATGGTGAATGTTGTCTACCTCAACTTCAGCCAGGTTTTCGATGCTGTCTCCCACAACATACTCATAGGTAACCCTAGGAATTGTGAGTTTGATGAGTGGATAGTGAAGTGGATTGAGAACTGACTGGATGGAAGAGGGTCGTGGTCAGCAGCAGCACAGAGTCTTTTTGGATGCCTGTAGCCAGTGGTGTTTCCAGGGCTCAGTACTGGGCACAGTCTTGTTCAACACATTCATCCATGACCTGGGTTAGAGGACAGAGTGCACCTTCAGCAAGTTTGCTGGTGAAACAAAGCTAGGAGGAGCAACTGATACACCAGAAGGCTGTGCTGTCACTCAGCGAGGCCTGGACAGGCCAGGGAGTTAAGTAGAGAAGAACAAAGGCAAATGTAGGGTTCTGCACCTCAGGAGGAATAATCCCATGCACCAGTACAGGTGAGGCCTGAGCTGTTGGAACGCAGCTCCGTGAAGAAGGATCTGGGAGTCCGGGTAAATAACAAATGATCAATGAGCCAAAAATGTGCCCTCATGGCCAAGAAGGCTAATGGTGTCCAGGGCTCTGTGGAGAAGAATGTGTCCAGCATGGCAAAGGAGGTTTTCCTTCCCATCTACTTTGCTTTAGAGAGACTTTATCTGGAGTCCTGTGTCCAGTTCTGGGTCCTCAGCTCAGAAAGGCAAAGGACTATTGGAGAGTTTCCAGCAGAGGCCACAAAGATGATGAGGGGACTGGAGCACCTCTCTCATGATGAAGGGCTGAGAGATCTCAATGTGTTTAATCTGGAGAAGACTGAGAGAGGATCTCATCAATGCTTATAAATATCTAAAGGGTGGGTGTTGAGAAGACAGGGTCAGACTGTGTTCAGTGGTGCCCAGAGATAGAATAGGGACAATGGGCACAAACTGGAACACAGAAAGGTCCAGCTGAATGTGAGGGAAAACCTTCTTTCCTATGAGGGTGATGGAGCACTGGAAAGGTTGCCCAGGGAGGGTGTGGGGTCTCCTTTTCTGGAGATATTAAAAAAACACCCGGACATGTTCTTGTGCAACTTCCTGTAGGAGTCCCTGCTTTTTCAGGGGGTTGGACTGATTGATCTCCAGAGGTGCCTTCCTATCCCACCTATACTGTGATTCTGATATTCAGGCTGAACAGGACCATGGGAAGCGTCTCAACCAACCTCCTGCTCAAAGCAGGGTCAGACTGATTACTCAGGGCTATATTCAAACACAACCGGATCACATTCCAAGATAAAACTAGTGCTCACTCCCTGGAGAACAGCATCCAGCCCTTGACTGTCCTCATTTTGAAAAAGTCGCTCCCTTTATCTATCCTGATGCTCTCTTGTTTCAGCCCACTGTCCCCTGTCCCTCTGTCATGGACATGAGCCTGACTCCATTTTCCTGGAAACCTTGCAATGCTGCTACATGTTCCCCTCATGTTGTTTTCTGCCCCTCTCTGAAAAAACACAGCTCTCTAAGCCTCTTCCCATAGTACAATTTCTCCCACCCTACTAATCTTGATGACCCTCCACTGAACCACCTCCACCTGGTCAAGGTCTCCCTGCCCTTGTGGATATTAAACCCTATGGAAATATTGCAGACAGGGTGTAAGAAATGTTGAGCAGCCTGACTGTTCTCCAGCTCCTATTGCCCAGGGTACTGTGTTCTTGCTCTCCTGGTTGTTCATATTTTACCTAAAGTAATCCAAGGATCACTAAATATTTCCCATAGAGCTGCCGCTCCCCTAGGCAGTCCCTGGGTGATATCTTTGCATGGGCTGAGTCCACCTCAAGTCCAAAGCTTATTGGCTATCCCTAGCTTCCTATTGTCTGTAATTCCACGCAGTCTTTGCCCTATGGATTTACCATTTTAGTGTAGTGTCTGCCCTCCTCAGTGTGGTGCCTTCTACAAATGTTGGGAAAAAATGCTCTTTCATCTCCTGTGAGTCTTTAAAACCACATTCTACAGTGCAGGTTGCAGTAGAGACCCCTGTTGGACCCTACCAGCTCCAGATGGGCAGGCAGAGCACCACATATTGTCCACATCACTCTGGGCCCAAACATCCATCTGGTTATTTACCCATCTACTTATCCATGTAAACAGCCCATAAAATCAAAGCCTGGGAACAAAAGTAGTGTAGGGGAAGATGGTGAAAATTTCACTGGCTTCTTAGTTAGAAGACAAACCCTGCTCTATCCTGTCCAGAAATTCAATCCTTTCATCACAAAAATGAAAGAGGATGGTGAGAGACAAGCTACCCTGGGGAAATCCGGTCCCCTTCTCTTTCTGACACCCAGAACTGGGATTCAAGGGAACAACATCTGGGGCAGAGCCTTTCACTCCCCTTCTCATCCTTTCACCATTTGCGAAAGGTTCAGGCAATGATTGCATTTTCCACATGGTCTGGGAGCTCCCAAAGACTCCATGACCTTTGGAAGATGATGGAGAGTGGCCTCATTGTGACATCATCCTGCTCACTCAGGTCACTGGGATGTTGCCCCTCGTGTCCCAGAGACTGGCAAGGATTGTGCTTGCCGAAGTGATCTCTAACTTGATCCTCACCCACCGCTTCTTGATTTCCTCCAGAGTCTTGCCCTGAGTCACAGAGGCCTGGGAGACCTTGCTGGGGAAGGCAGAGGAAAAGAGGGAATTTCAGATCTGTTTACACCTGTTCTTTCTAAATCCAGCAGCACCCACACAGGGCCTTCGTTTATTCTTTAACTGTTCCTGACACAGGAAACACTCATCCTGGGGCCCTTGAATTATCTTTACATTTGAGACTGAGTTTCAGTCTAGACCCTTGCTGACCATGGAGGATGCTGTCATCCTCCTGCAAGCCAGCTCATCCCTGCCAATTACCCAATTCCCTGTGTATGCAAAGACTTTGCTTGGTATAGAGATGTGGCTGGGACAGACGAGAGCTGAATGTCTTTTTAGTTCCAGGTAGAAAGAGCTTGGATGAAATGTATAAATTCACTCAATGCAACACATTCTCCCAGTTTCGAGAAATGACGTTATTCCCTGTCACCTTCCTGGTGCCCTGTCTAATGATGGGACAATAAAAGTGATTCTCATTACCAGCTACATTTCTAACAGGAGCAATGACACTGTAGGAAAGAAGGGTCTCTCCCAGGATGAGGAAGGGACCATCAGGGATTGCTTCAGCATTTTTCAAAGAAGGTTTCCCAGGGAACCAGGGACACCTCCAGGGAGCCCAGAGCGGGAAGAAAAAGCGTTGCTTTGTGCTGCTCCTCTGCTGCTGAGCTGGGCTGGGCTTCTGGGGTGGAGGGAGCTCATAACAAGAGGGCAGTATTAAACAGAGCCAGCTGTGCCCAGGAACAGTTCCTCTGCAAAGCACAGCACGGCTGAGGGCACTGCCTGCAGGCACCTGAGTCAGAGAAGTGAGGCAGAGAGAGATAAAGGCACTCTGCATTGGAAGGAAAGAGGAGGCTTCATTTGGAGAAAAATATACAGAGCCCTTATCAAGGTAGTCTCTGGGTGCAGGGCAATGCAGCTGCAGGGATCTCCTGAACTGGCACATCCCGCAGCCTACGGCATCTGTCAGGAGGACTGTCACAATTTCTCCATTCTGGAGAAAAAGGAGGTGATTTGGAGCAAGGCTTCCCTGCTTCATGGCCAGGAGAACAGGGCACCTCAGCTGCCTTCATGAGGGGATATCAGCAGAGTGTGGAGCTGGGTGAGGAGCCAGAGGTGCCCCGGGCTGTCCTTGAGAGCAGGGTCCCCGCATCCCTCGGTCTCTGTGCCAGGGCAGGGACTCTGCCGCCTGCCAGGGTCAGTGCTCAGCCTGCCCGGGGAACTCCCCATGGTGGTGCAGAGAGAACCTGTGGGTGGAAGGAGCAACTTCTGACAAACCTTTCTGTAGAGAAGGTGCTGTGTGCATCTGGGCTGCTCACAACTCCAGATAACCCCAGGGTAATTCTGAGGACTCATTTAAAGGGGAAGATCATGGCAGGAATTATGCTACAGATAAGGAGATTTCCTGAATATATGTTTCCAGTTTCCGGATTCTGGGGAACTGGGGGGGGAAATAGGTAATGACACTCACTCCTGAACAAGTCACTGAGACTCCTGAGCTGTAGCTTTGCACCACCAGTAGGTTTGATAGGAGTCTCCAGCCTCTCTTCTACCTATGGACAGCAGCAGAATCACCTCTGCTGGACTCATCAGATTTTTCAGCCTTTTTGAACCTCCAAGCAGGAACACACAACCAGGCAGTGCCCTGAAAACAGGCAGGTTTGTGTGGGTGAGTGCACAGAGAGTGGAACGGGGTCTGTGAGCAGGGAAAAATATGGGACAGTGAAACACCTCCACAGAGGAAAATATCAAGCAGGAGAGGTAGGGTCCAAGAATGAGAAAGAAGTAAAAGCAGATTTTTTGTGGGAGAGAGAATTCAGAGAGCTTCTACAATGCAGAGCAAGCCCCTGACCTGCTCTCCCACCCAGCAAAGCCTCTGCCTTCAGGGCTTTGGGCTCCAAGGCTGAACAACCTCAACTGCAGCCACAGCTCCAGAGCCCTCTCCAGAGCACATGGGCTGAGAGCAACTGCCTGGCATGGTTGGTGTCTGACAGGGGCCGTGCACAGCTAGGGAAGGGTAATGCTATCTGCATGCCTGGCTGCCTCTGCCCTGTCCTTTCTCAGACAAACCCTCAATCTTTTTCTCCCTCTTTCTCCCCTTGACTGTGTTATTGCTATTGTTCTCTTGTTGTTGCTGCCAGGCTCTCTGGGGATGTGAGTTACAGCAGCCAAGTCAGTCAATGACCTTCTAATTCCTCCGATACAGATTTGTCCATAGGAATAAAGTGTCGTAGCATTCATCTTTCGTGTGGAGCTGTGAGCAGTGCAGTCTGTGCATTTTCCTGAGGAAGGAGCTGACTGTTCTATTTTGTGAAACCATCCTCAGGACACGTTGGTGCCCCCTTGGTGCTCCCTTCCAAGCACTGACCTACCATCCAAGATTCACATCTGTCCTATCACATCTTCGTATTACTTGAGAGCTCGGTGGAGAAGCACAGGAAACACAACCAAGGAAGTGCTGCTGGGTGTGTGAAATGAGCCGTGTGTGTCCTGGGCTGAAAGTGGGGAGCTGAGATGTCAGGAAAGGGTGAGACATTGAGTGGTGTGAGGTGAATCCCTCTGCTCTCAGCAGTGGCTTTTCAGGGTAACAGGGGAGTGTGGTCCCCCTCCATCTCAGAAAGGTGCAAACCCAGGGAAGATGGAAACAAGGCTGAGGGGCAGAGCAGCTCCCCTCACTTTGTACTCACCACAGGCAATGCTCTTGCCTTTCAGAACACCCTCTGCTTTCCCTGAGTGAAGCAGAAATGCTAAGGGTTTCTGACATTCAGAAACACTGCCCAGAGTTGGAAAAAGAGCTTAAAAAAACCAAAACACCTCAACTTGCATTTACCCGCTCTTTATCCCTGGGAGTGTAGATGCTGACAGGCTCTTATGCCACAGTACAAAGTTGAACCCCAGCAGTGACCCCCGTCCCCACTATTCCCATGACCCCACTGCTGCAAAACAGGGCTGACTGCTCACACCAGTGGGCAGAGGCCATGCTCCTCATGGTACATTCAGCCACCACCAAGGAGGGCTCCAGGTATGGAGCTGAAGGTAGGTCTGCTGGAAAAGGGAAAGGATGTGTGGAGCAGGGGGAGGGTGAATGGGGAATGGCTTTGACTTACTCCCAGAGTTTCCCCTAAATTGTCACTGCCTTTTCCTCCTGCTATACTGGCCCATGACCAGAGACAGCAAATGTCCAATGGCAGCTCCATCACCCACTTCTTCCTCCTGGCTTTCACAGACACACAGGAGCTGCAGCTCTTGCACTTCTGTCTCTTCCTGGGCATCTACCTGCCTGCCCTCCTGGGAAATGGCCTCATCATCACCACCATAGTCTGAGACCACTACTTCCACACCCCCATGCAATTCTTCCTCCACAATCTCTCCCTCCTTGACCTGGGCTTCATCACCACCACTGTCCCTAAACCCATGGCGAATTCCCTCTGGGACACCAAGGAAATCTCCTACACAGGATGTGTTGCACAACTCTTTTTGTCTTTTTTATTTCAGCAGAATATTCCCTTCTCACCATCATGGCCTATGACCGCTACTTTGCCATCTGCAAACCCCTGCACTACTGGACCCTCCTGAGCAGCAGAGCTTGTGTCCACATGGCAGCAGCTGCCTGGGACACTGGGTTTCTCAGTGTCCTACTACACACAGCCAATACATTTTCACTGTCCCTCTGCCAGAGCAATGTTGTGGAACATTTCTTCTGTGAAATCCCAGAGACCCTCAAGCTCTCCTGTGCAGATGTTTACCTCAGTGAGGTTCAGCTTATTGTGGTTGCACCTTTTCTTTCTTCATGTGTTTTGTTTTCATTGTGGTGTCGTATGTGCAGATCATCAGGGGTTGTGCTGAGGATCCCCTCTGAGCAGGGAAGACACAAAGACTTTTCCACTTGCCTCCCTCACCTGACTGTGGTCTTCCTGTTTACGAGCACTGCTATGCTTAGCTACTTGAAGCCCTCCTCCGTCTCCTCCCCTTCCCTGGATCTGGTGGTGGCTGTTCTCTACTCGGTTGTGCCTCCAGCAGTGAATCCCCTCATCTACAGCTTGAGGAACCAGCTCCTGAAAGACACAGTGTCAAAACTGACAGCTAGGTGTTTTTCTGGAGCAATAGACTGTTCCTCAGTTTCTATGTAAGTGTTTTAATGCAACTCGTTGCAGTCCCAGACCTTCTCCTTTTGGTTGAGGCGATGTTTTTCTAATTGCGACAATGTTGTCACTCCCTTTCTCATTCCTTGTTTCCTTTTCTTTTCTAACCGAGTGGCTGTGTAAATGATCAGCCGTGCTCTGTGTTTGCAAACAAATAAAGGTATCCACAGCATCTTGGTTTTTTTTTCCTGAGATCTTTTCATCAAAACCTTGTTGGAGCTGCAGGGACACTTTGCATGTGCAGAGGTGGTAGGAAAAAGAGTCCCAACATAGTAGCACTGCCAGGCAGCACCAGTACTTGGTCTCCCAGAGCTCTTCTCTTTTCCATTCTACACTCTCCTCCTGATCCCTTGCCTTGCTGTAAGGCCTGAGTGCTCTGGCAGCTTGGTCACAGCTGTGCTGCGTGGCCGTGCTGTGACTGCAGGCAAAGACAGGCAGTGGGCACTTGTGTGACAGAGCTGGCCTCCACGACAGCCTTTCCGTAAAGAAAGGGGATCTCCTCAGGACAGTGCCTGAAGGCTTTGGTCTTCTTCCAAAACATTCTCAAGAACACTCCCCAGAAACTGGGCTACATAAGAGAACACCAGTGTGCAGCTAAACAATGTGGTTGTGTGGGGCTGGGGATTGCAGTAGGGTTCTTGCTAAACCAGGTCTCCTGGAAAAGACCTGAAGGACCAGCAGATCAAGGTCCAATCTGTGCCCATGTGCACTGAAACCCCTGCTGAAGCTTCCCCAGGACAATTGCAATGAAGTAGCCCCTCACCACAACCATTCCTTGCACTGGCCTGTCACCCCACCTGGGACAGAATCTTTGTCACTCCGTGGAAAGACACAGAATGCGTTAGTCATAAGTCCATTACTGTTTCGTACATATGAGATGTGAGCATGCACGTCATGTGCGTGAGGTGACATTAACCCAATTTATCACATAGAGCAATTCTTTGGAACTCAAAGAGTACCTGTGGGACAGACAGTGTCTTGAAGTCACTTCACAGTGGGAGCAACATCCCATGGAAAACTGCCTGTCACTGGGCTGTGTTTCTTTTAACTGAGGTCCCTGTGTCCGTTATTCATGTTCATGGAGCACTTCAGATGAGTGCATAGAAGGCCATCACAGCACAGGGGTGGGTGCTCCCACCCTCTGTGAGTGGCAAAAGGAGGGCAGAGAGACCTGTCCCTTTCCCTGTAAAGGGAATTAGGCAGGTCCTGCAGCCACTTACAGCCACTTGAAAGACAAGGAAGTGATTGCTGAGCCAAAATTGACAGAGGAAAGATGGGCATGTTGGGTACATTGAACTTGGTAAGGCCTTAGACCTGGTCTCCCATGGTGTCCTTATAGCCAGAGTAAGGCTGTTTGGCCTGAAGTAGTGGATAGTTGGTGGGAAGTTGAGTGAATTACCAAGCCCAGATGTCACCAGTGGCATCTCTCAGTGACTAACACTCAACCCAACACTGTTTAACATCGTTATGTCCCCCTTGTACGATGTGACAGAGGGGATTTTCAGCTCCTTTTAGAGGATGCAAATCTGTGTGGAGGCCTTGAAGAACCTCATCTGGTTCACCCTGCCTTAAGCAGGACAGTAAGACAAGAGGATGTTCAAGGTTGTCTTGAAACTCAATTTATTCTACAATTCAGTGACTCTTTCCCTGGGAGAAATTTTTGAAGACGGAGAAGGTGAAGGAAGAAGGTAAAAAAAAGTGGCAGAAGATGAGATATGAAATGTGTCAACAGAAGCACAGTGGTTCCTGTGAAGGTTGTTTCTCCACTCCAGTCGTTAGTAGGAAACATGTTTGATAAAACAAGCACACTTTTAGCTGGCTGTGTTCTGGGCTTTACGGAGAGTGATGGGTGAACATAGTGTCATGAGGTCAATCGTGTCTCAGAAACTCATAACCCAGTAGGACACATCTGGCTGTGAAGGGACAGTAAGGTCAGTTCTGTCTCTGGAGGTGACAAGGCGGCAGCAGGACCATGACTGGGAAAGAACCTATAGGTCCTGTCCAGGAAGAGGACCTGGATATGGATTGTCCTGCCCATTCTGCCTGAGGAAACAAGGAGAGAGCAGCACGCACAGGATCAAGTCTAACGGAGAAGCTGAAAAGCCAGCAACACTCATGTGATTTAGAAGGTCATGGTGAGATTCCTTCTCTTTGTTCAGGTGAAAGACCACAAGAAGGCAAATGAGTTGAGTTCTCTGCTTGAAGAGGAGTTTCTGAGATGGTTGACCTTTCCTTGGCAGTGGGAAAAAGCAGGAGAGAGGGGAAAAAAACCCACAAAGTGGCAATTCAGAGGTGGATAGTGTCAATCAGGAAGAAGAAACATCACTGGAAGGACAGTGCTGTGGTGGAAGAGGTCATCCCGAGGGAGTCTAGATCAACCCATGGCTTTATATTTGAAAGAACAGCCAGTGAGGGTGGAGATACTTCAGTGAAGGTGCTGGCATGAGAGCAAGGTGAAGAAGCAAGATGAGTGTCTACAGCCTGCAGGGGAAGAGGGGCAGGTGTAGGACCATGTCGAACAGCCTGTGGTGGAGATGGAAAAGGGAACTGGTAGGGCTGGGAGGCACCAAGAGAACCCAGGTTTTTGTCCCCTTGGCTAGGGCAGTTGTCTCTGCAGCTGAGGCCTGTGAGTAAACGTTGCTCTCATGGCACTGGGGCCTGATTTTCTCCTTGCAGCCCCATGGGGAAGATGGAAGTTGTTGTACCATTGCTGTCCTTCACTTGGCCTTCACATAGCCCACGTCCCCACGAAGAGCCCTGAGCTGTGTGTGAGGGAAATTATTCCCCTTCCCATTGATTTGAGGTCAGAGCTTTGTCATCCTGCTCCATACAGCAAACCAAGGGTTTTTTCAGCATCAGAGCCACCTGTACAGGGCCTTGGCCTAACTGTAATTACAGTCCCCAATGATCTGCTCTAACGAGTCACTGGGAAGGCTTTGTCAGCAATGACCCTCACTGGGGCCCATCAGTACTTTAAGGAGCTTTGTTTTTTTTCTTCTGCCTTTACCTCCTTGAGACCTTTCTTCAGTCTCTGCTCAGTACCTGAGGGTCCTGGACTGAACCTCAAATCCACCACGGGCTCATTAAAATATTCAAAGCCCAGAAAAAAAACATGGCCCTTCCTTCATTTTCTTCAAGCATTGAATTCCTTCTGCTCCTTAGAGAGCTGTCAGAAGGGCAAGTGAAGAGGACCTTTTCAATAAGCACTTTGAAGGAGTGACAGGAGAATTTTCCAGTTGATATGAATCCAAAGTGCCTCCTAAGGAGGTGTACACAGACAGGAAAAGCAGTCACTTGAGGCTGGACACAGCATGGACAGCCTTGCTGCTCACCTCTCCAAACTCACTAGGTCACTCAGTGGCCCCTGGGAATTACACCACATTCCTTGACATCAGGCTTCTCCCATGTTTTCTGCACCTGCCTGTGGCAGCTTCTCTGCAGGGAGTTTCTCTGCCTGCTGTCCTTAGAGAAATGATGGAAACAGGCAGAGAAGAGTTTGAGTTTTAATTCAGGGAAGGAAAATCAAATTGTAACACAACAGAATTTAATGAAGTGAAACAGACTTCTCAGCTGTGTGGCTTGTTTGAGGAACTTCCAGTTAGGTCCAGCACAACAGCTGAAGAGTTGCCCATGAGGAGTGTGAGAGAGACTGCTGAAAGAGAACTGAACTTCACCTCCCTGAAGCTCAAAGTAGAGGTGTGAGGAGAGGTGTGAGGGGTCTGAGTGATCAAAGAATAAAAGAAAGGAGACCCAGGAGACAAATGGACAGTGCCTGTGTCCAGATGGATTTCTGTGGAGGTGACCTCAGACACAGAGGGAAAAATAAGGACAAGTAGAAACACCTGGAAGCTGAGGGAGATGAAATGCAGTGCATAACAGAGAGAGTGCTGGCAGTGCAAGCAGAGGGTAGGGTCAAGACTTCTCCCAAATTCACACACGTCCTGAAAATGTATATTTTTGCAGAACAGAAATTCCATGTCTGTGGAATTTTATTGAACGTGTTGAATCATTTCAGCTGATGAAAAAGGGGTTTTTTATGGGTTTTTTTAGTTGGTTTGAGCTAAATTTCCCAAGCTCTCCAACCACTCAGTCTGCCTCTCTCCCAAACCTTCCCCCCTTTTCAAAGGGGAAAAACTATGGAAGAAACTAAAATCACACACTCTCTATATATTTCTATATTTTTCTAAATACAAAGAACTACACTGCAAGGATATCATGCAAAACTCCCAAGAAAGGGAAAAGGGGAAAGGGAAAATGGGAAAAAGGACAAAAAGGAACTATATAACACCCGACATACAACTATAACACCCAGTAACTAACAAAGTAAAGAACTAATGAAGTTTCACCACTTCCCTTGAGGAAAGCAGAACAGCTAAATCTGACCCAGGACTCTCCCCCCTCGTGTGGACAGACAACAGCAGCCACTGCAGGCCTCAGCTCCAGATAGGACCGGCAGCAACGGATCTCCTGCTCTCCACCCTCACGAAAAAAGAAGAGAGCGTACTCTCTTATCTATACCCTATTTATATGTTGTGTTACGTTAAAGGAAGATATGGAATATTTCCGTGGATCCAGATCTCTGTTGTTAAGGAAGACCTGTAAAGGCAGGAACGATTCTGTAATGGACTATTCTTGATCTCGAAGTTCACAGAAATATAGAATAACTTGAGTTGGAAGGGGCTTATAAAGATCCTTCAGCCCAACACCCTGATCCTGCAGGACTACCCAAAATGAAATTTTATTACTAAGAGCATAGTCCAGATGCTTCTTGAACTCTGACAGGCCTGGTTCCATGATCACTTTCCTGGGGGGCCTGTTCCAGTGACTGACCGCTCTCTCCATGAAGAACATTATCCTACTGTGCTATCTGAACTTCCCCTGACACAGTATCATTTCATTTCCTTGGGTCCTACCACTGGTCACCAGAGAGAGATCAGCACCTGCCCCTCTGCTGCCCCTCTTGCTGAAGCTTTAGACTGTGATGAGGTCAATCAAAGCGCCAGCCATGTCCCATGCAGGGGCTTGCAGACAGCCCTGCTCTTGGCTCTGCCAAGCTCTGGATGGGAAGAGAGGCCGGGCAGGGCTGGCTGTTCACCTGGCACTGGCACCGTGTCCAGCAGGAGGGAGAAGATAGACAGAGAGCAAAGCTCCCCCATCGGCTGGGGTGAGTAGGCAGTGCTGGAACTGGCAATGTGAGACAAATCCCCCACAGACTGGGGAGCCTGTGCCAGTGACAACCACCCTGTCTGTGAAGAACTTTTCCCTAATATCTATTCTGAACTTCTCCCTAATAAGCCTCATTACATTTCCTCTTGTCTTATCACTGATCACTAGATAGTGGAAATCAGCTCCTCCCCCTCCACTGTTTCCCTTGAGGAAGGTGTAGACTGCAATGAGGTCATCCTAAGCCTTCTCTTCCCCAAGCTGAACAAGACAAGTAATATCAGTTCCTCCTCCTAAGTCTTGCCCTTGAAACCTTTCATCATCTCTGTCGCCCTCCTCTGCACAAGCTGTAACAGTTTGGTGTCCTTGTATTGAAAGGCCCAAAACTGCACCCAGCACTCAAGGTGGGGCTGCACCAGTGTTGTGTAGGGTGGGACAATCTCCTCCCTTGAGCAGCTCACTGCATTGTGCTTGATGAACCCCAGGACACTGTTGGCCCTTTGGGCTGTCAGGGCTCACTGTTGGCTCGTGTTCAAAGTGCCATCAACCCAGACATTCAGACCTCTTTCCAAGGCACTGTTCCCCAGAGAATGAGCTGAGGTTGGCTTGGCTGTACCTCTCCAAGGCCTCTTTCTTGCCCTTCTGTACAATAGGCACAATGCCTGCCATCCTGCAGGCAGCAGCAACCTTTCTAGATGGCCCTGAGACTTCAAGGACATGCTCTTTCTTCTCTACTGTCTCAGGATCATTGCAGCCATGACTGCCTTAAACCTTAAGGGTGGGGCTCAAAGAGTTCCAGTAAATGGGGTAACATCTGGCTGGCAGATGGAACCCCCAGGGCTCAATTTTAGCACCAGGTCTCCTCAAGACTTTTATCAATGACCTGGACACCAGAGCTGAGCAAACACTAAGTTTGCAACCAATAGGCTTCCCCTATTGATTCTCACCAGAGCAGAAAGTCTTTGCAGACAGATCTGACAGAGTAGAGCACTGGGCAATTTAACAAGGACACATCTCAGATTCTGCCCCTGGGTCAGTGTCATCCCGGATACACATATGGACTGGGGGACAAGACGCTGCAGTGCAGCCCTGCAGGAATGGATCTGGGGATGCTGGTTGCTGCTGAGCTCCATAGGAGTCAACCATGAGTTCTGACAGCCCAAAGGCTCAATTGTGTCCTGGGCTGCATTGAGCACAGCAGAGCTGAGTGTGAAAGAAGTGATCGTCCCACCATTCTCAGCATTGGTGTGGCCTCATCTCAAGCACTGTCTGTGGTTTGGGACCACACAGTAGAGGAAGGATACAAAACTGTTACAGCGTGTGCAAAGGAGGGCAGGAAAGTTGGTGAAAGCACTAGAGGATGTGACTTCTAAAGTTCGTGCAGCTTAGAGAAAAGGAGACTGAGGGGTGACCCACTTGCTGTCTTCAACTTCCTTATTGTGTGGTGTGCTGAAGGAGGAACTGATTACTTTATCTGGTGTACAATGATTAGATAGAAAGGAAATGGCTTAAAGCTGTTTTAGGGACATTCAGATTGGCTGTAAGAAAAAAATTCTTCCCTAAGATGTTGGCCAAGGACTGGAACAAGCTCCTGCGGGAAATGGTCATCACCCTGCTATTGTTCAGGAAGAGAGGGGGCAATGTGCTTAGATAAATGCCTTAACTTTTAGGTTGCCCTGTGTGAATTCAGGAGTGAGACTTGGTGGTCCTCGTGGGTCACTTCCAACTCAGGATATTCTATGATTCTATCATGCCCATCCAGTTCCATCTTCTCTGTCAGTAAGAGTCCAAACACCACCAGTTCATCAGATTTCTGTGACAAAAAAAAAATCTCCAGCATCCTCTGGAAATATCCTGGGCTGATTCTTTCCAGCACCGCTGACCTTTCAGCAGATTCCGTGGTGGTTAAACCACTCGTGTAACCCAAGGCTGGTGACTGCAATGCTTCCCCCTGAGGCAAGAATCTCTGCACCCTTAGCTCCCCTTTACACAGAGCACACTGCCACCTCATCCTTTTCCTGCCTGCCTTCCTGAGGAAACAGACCCAGACCCATCCATGGCTGCCCACCCACCATCCAGCCTGTCCCACGCCACCACAGCTCAGTCATCTCATACAGGCAGGGCAGGGACAGATGCTGGTAAAGAGGAGGTGGCTGGAGGATGGATGTGGAGTGTGTTGGAGATGATAACTCAGATGAAAAGAGGGTGAGAAGTGGGGAAAGGTGACCCAAATTGAGGTGTTGATTGTAAGGTCACTTCCTTTACAGGACCCTGACTGGTCAGCAGCTGGGAGGAGTCATTTTGAGGGATGCAGCACATCACAGATCTCTCCATCCCAATAGAGGAAAACCAGGGGCAGAGGAAAACTGGGGACAGAAAAAAGGACCTCTTGGTTTCCCAAGAAACCACCAGCTCAAGGTGAGTTTTGCCTTTGCTAAAAACACATCTGTGCAGCACAGGCAATGAAGATCAAGACTTTTCTCTAGCCTCTCCTTGCTTTCACTTCCCAACAGCTGCTTTGAGGTCACTTCCAGGATACTGTCCTGTCATTGGCCCAGTCCTGCTACCACAGAATTGTTCCCATGGTCCTGCTGCACAGGAGATGCAGGGGGAAGGTTCACTCAGGGATGGAGAGGTGTACCCCTGCCACAGACCCCTGCCCACTCCCAGAGCTCTGTCCCTGTCAGCATTCCTGCCCTGGCAGCCTCCCCTCAGCATCCAGATCTGACAGGAGCTACCCTGAACTCATGTACAGCAAAAAACTGATTCTCATTCTTATATCTCAGTTCTGACACACACACATGCACACGGTGTTCTTCTCCAGGGACATTGTTGCTCCCCACAGACTCTTTCCCCAGCTGATGGCGTCAGTGCTTGCCAGCCCAGACATTCTTGGTTCTCTCCCTTTTCTTCCTGCAAAGCCTCAAGGTGGAGATGCTGCTCTGCAGAGCAAGGGGGTTTCAGAGCCCTTGGGCCCTGGGGTGACCCCACACTGGCTGTGTTGGTCAGGCTGGGAAGCAGACTCTTCACAAGGGTCCTTGGACAATCACAGGATATTATCACTGCATCCAGCCCATGACTTCTCATTGCAGATTACATGAATCACTGTCCAGTCTCCCTTCCTCTTGCCTGCTGTGTCCCTACTGTTTATCTTGACATGGCAGAACCCTCATTAGCCCTTACTAGTCTGTCCATCGTGTTTTTTTTACCTTATTGTGACTCTCCATCATGCACCCAACACAAGGCACATGGTGTTCCTTGAGACCACCTGTGCTCTCCTGGTGGCTCCTGACACCTCCCTGAAGGACAGGAGTCTCTCAGTAGCCCTTCCAAATGTGAGACAGTTTCCAGAAGATGCCTCTTGACTGTTCAGAATTTCTAGCGGCCCTGGAACCTCACAGATCAAAGCTCAGCTCAGCTCTCGTTCCCTTACACAACATCTCATGCCCTCATCCCCAAATCCCTTCAGCACCCAAGCCCATAATCAAGGCCATTCAGCCTGCATCTCCCTGAGCATTTTCTGCACTCCAATTTGGGAAAAGAAGTCCAAGGTTCACACGTGGCACTGAGGAATTCCATTTTAATACAGAGATGAAGCAAAGGAAGAGAACAATAGCATGCAGATGGACTCATGTACCAGAGGCCCTGGGTCAGACAAGCTGGGTTCAATTTCTGAAGAGGTTGGACAGCAACAAATACTTTTGTACAGATGGTTCATCTCTGATACAGTGACAAAAAGACAAACATTGCTTGAGACAAATATAAGTTAACTTGTGAAGAAGGATGGGTAAGGTATTGGTGCTGAAGGATTCTTTGCAGAATGAGTTTATTCATGGCATTTTTGATCTCCTGGTTCCTCATGCTGTAGATGAGAGGGTTCAGTGCTGGAGGCACCACTGAGCAGAAAACTGACATGACAAGATTTAGAGCTGGAGAGGAGGTGGAAGGGGTCTTCAAGTAGGCAACCGTGGCAGTGCTAAGTAACAGGGAGACCACGGCCAGGTGAGGGAAGCACATGGAAAGGCTTTGTGCTGTCCCTGCTCAGAGGCGATCCTCAGTACGGCCCTGAAGATCTCCACATAGGACACCACAATGAAAACCAAACAGTCAAAGGCTACTAAGAGACTGACCACAAGAAATGCAACTTTCCTGAGGTAGGACTGTGAGCAGGAGAGCTTGAGGATCTGTGGGATTTCACAGAACAACTGATCCACAGCATTGCCCTTGCAGAGGGGCAGTGAAAATGTATTGGAACTCTGCAATAGAGCATTCAGTAAACCGCTGCTGGAGGCAGCTGCTGCCATGTGGACACAAGCTCGTCTGCCCAGGAGGGTCCTGTACTGCAGGGGTTTGCAGATGGCACCATAGCAGTCATAGGACATGATGGTGAGAAGGGAATACTCTGCTGAAATAAAAAAAAAATAGAAACAAAAAAGACTTGTGCAACACATTCTGTGTAGAAGATTTCCTTAGTATCCCAGAAGGAATTTGCAATGGCTTTTGGGACGGTAGTGGAGATGCAACCGAGGTCAAGGAGGGAGAGGTTGAGGAGGAAGAAGTACATGGGAGTGTGGAGAGGGTGGTCACAGGCTATGATGGTGATGATGAGGCTCTTTCCCAGGAGGGCAGCCAGACAAATGCCCAGGAAAAGCCAGAAGTGCAAAAGTTGCAGCTTCCATGTGTCTGTGAATGCCAGGAGGAGGAATTTGGTGATGGAGATGCTGTTGGACAATTGCAGACATTTGCTTCCTCTGGGTATCGGGGCCTGTCTTTGAAAGAATAAGCGAAGATTTATTCTATTAATATAACCTCTCCCATCTTTCAAAGACACCCCCCACCATGGCCTTCGTTGATCCAGGAATACTTCGTTCTACTCCTTAGCTTGAGCTCTGTCTGAGGGTGGAATGGGGATCAGGAGACTTGTCTGTGGGCTCTGGAGGAGTCAGTCCTGATTTCCTCCAAGATAGAAAAAGGAACCAGGAGTGATCTCAGTTTAAATCCATTCCTGAGTCCAAATTTTTAAAGTACTGACCCCCCAAAGTTTTCCTCCTGTTGAGCAGAGTTGCGTTGATTATGTGTTTATTTTGATCTTGTTCTCCCCATCATGTGGTTTTTGAAAGCAGACATCCCTGATATTTCTTACTCACTACAAGTGCTGTCTTGAGAGCCCTGGGATGCAGAGAGAGACATCGCTGGATCAGAGTGAGGACTGAGTGATTAAACTCCGATATTCTTCTCAAATGAAATGAGGTACAGCTGAGAGCAGAGGAACCCGGTTTCAATATGCACCTCTGCAAACCCCCCTCCCTTGCAGGAGCTGAGCTCTTCTGTAGGCCCTGGAGATGGAGTGTCCTGCAGAGACATTCAGCTTTATCCCCACCCTATGGACTGCATTTTCCAGACACCCACAGGCTGGAAGGTTCTTTTGCACCTTGCTCCCACGGACATGCAGGGCTGGTTGCAGAGTTGCAGCTGAAACCCCATCCCCAGAAAGCCTGAAGACAAGAGCAGCAGCAGCAGCAAAGACGAGTGGACAAACAGGGAGAAATGACCCAATGTTTCTGGCATGGGAGGCAAGTCCAGGGAGGGACAGAAGAGTCTCCTGTGCTGGAGCTCTGGCTGCAGAGGGGGCAGCTCCTGCTCCCGATCCTGTGGCCTGGAGGACTGAGGCTCTTCTGGGTGGGAGAGGAGAAAAACATGTTCAGAGAAGGACTGACAGGGAGATGCCTGAATTCCCCTCCCCAAATTGGCTTTCAGCCTTTCACTCTCATGCCCTGTCCACATCTCTGCTGCCTCCAGTTGTCCATGTTGGGAGCTGCTTCTCTGTCCCTATGTCTCCTCCGTGTCAGTGTCCATAGAGCCCATCCCACCAACTGCATTCTATGCTCTGCTCTGCAAACACCTTCTGGCACCAGGGAACTGCCCAGAAGCATCTCGATGTCAGAGAGTCGTGAGGAACAGGTCAGAGAAACACCGAGATCACAGAAATGAGGAAGCTTTCTGTAGACAAGGGAATGAGTAAAGGTACTTGATCAGGTTCCTCACAGACCTGCTCATCTCTCAGGGTGATGCTGTAGGAAGATGAGGCTCTTGTGCAAAGGTCACAGCTCCACTGCTATTTTCCCCCACAAACCCAGCAGGAAACTGAAAGCACAGACCCTGGTAAGCCACTTCCCTTCCAGGTACCCTCTATATAACATGCTTCTGTAAATGTACTCTGGGAAATGTTTTAGAGGTTACGTAGAGTTGTGAGTATCTTTGACCCATGTAGCACCCTCCCAACATTAGAAGGACCCTGCCCTGCCTAGGTCACTCCTTCCACCCACAGCTTCTCCCTACAGTGTCATGGGGAGTTCCTCAGGCAGGGAGCACTGACCCTGGCAGGGGGCAGAGTCCCTGCACCAGCTCACAAACCCTGGGGTGCAGGGACCCTGCTTGTAAAGAGAGTCTTTGTCATGCCTGGCTGCTCACCTGGCTTCACACCCCTGCAGAAGTCCCCAGGAGAAGGCAACCGTCACTCCCTGTTGCTCTGAAGGTGCATGGAGGAATCCTCACTGTGCAGAATGTCCTTCTCTTGCACACTGGGAACAATCTTAGAGTCAGTCTGAAAGAATACACATGCTGTAGGTCAGTCTGAAAGAACACACATGCTGTAGGATGTTCCAGGTATCGAGGAATGGTGGCTGCTTTACCCCTCACCAGGAGATTCACCCTGTGAAGGGCTGTGGTGGTTTCTCTACTCGTGGGCTCTCAGCATCCTCCCACTCTGAGCTGCTGGAACCTCTCTCTGCCTGCTCTTGCAGGCATGTGCAGGCAGTGCCCTCAGCCCTGCTGTGCTTTGCAGAGGAGCTGTTCCCGGCCAGAGCTGGTTCTTTGTAGCACTGCCTGTTTTTTATAATCTCCCTCCATCCCAGGAGCTCAGTCCAGCTCAGCAGCAGAGTAGCAGCCCAAGGCATTTTAATGACCCCTCAGGAGGGTTTTTCTCCATCAACATCAGACACTGAGAAGATCAAGAAGCCTCTAAAGAATTCAAAGTCAGACATAAACTCCAGTTTCCTGAAGCGTTAATGGGCCCCACTGAGGAACATCACTGACAGAGCCTCCGCGAGGGGTGTCAGAGCAGAATACTGGACACAGTAATGACAAGTCAGCAAAGGTGGCTTTGATGCTGAGCAAACTTCCATGTGCTACATCAGCTAAAGGGCCAAGCCGTGACCCCCAACCGCTGGAAAGAGAGATCCTGTCTTTTACACGTTGATGAGAGCTCTTCCTGGGACAGTGGCATTTAAGAATCATAGAATGACCTGAGTTCAAATGGACCCACAAGGATCATCCAGTCTAACTCCTGTCTCTGCATAGGACAACACCATATTTCACACCGTGTGTGAATTTGGCATTGACTAAATTCTTCTCAAAGTCCATTGCAAAAGGGCAGAGATAGAGTATGAAATCTCTCATTCTTTTAGGTGGAAATGAGAAGGTAATGACAACCTCAGTGTTGTTTCTCCTCCCAGACATCAGTGGCACAGACAAGAGCCATGGCCAAGAGAAGAAAGACCTTGGTTTTGTTGTGGCCTTTTAGCCTTCCCACAGTCCTCTACCATCTCCACCACAGTCTGTTCTGTGGTGTCCCACGCCTCCACCTCTTCCCTGCAAGCTGCGAACATCCACCCTGCTGTTGCACTTTGTTCTGGCCTTATCTGCTCTGGAAGACCCAGCCTCACCACAGAACTGCCATTCAAGTGACATTTCTTTGTGCTCTACTCAACCTCCCAAGTCGCTGTCTGTGGCCTCAGTTCTTTCTCATGCTGCCTCCCACCATGAATAAATGCTTCACCACCTCTGAAATCACCTTTCAAGCAGTTTCAGGCTATTCCTGTACTGCCCAGAACCTCCAAAGAAGTCCAGGTCCATCTGCTGCCTGAGGGACCTGGGTCCCTCTGGTCATGTGTTTGAGACACCAAACCCCGTCTTGGCAGATCTCCTCTGGACATTCTCTACTTCCTCCCAACCCCCCCTAAAATGGGAGCTGCACACTGGAACACACTCTCATGTGTGGGGCCTCATCATTGCTGAGCCAAGGGGGATGATGACTCAAGTTTCCCAAGTGGCCCACACACCTCTTAATGGTTCCCTGGATACAACTTCCCTTGCTCATGGTGTGCGGGCACTACTGGCTTCTGTGGTGTCCCTGCAGTGCCCAGGCCCTTCTCTTCAGGATCCCTGCTGAGTTGGTCATATCCCAGCCCACACTCATGGATAAGGTTATTCTCCCAGCTGAGATGCAGTTCTGGTCACTTCTTCTTGGGAAACACCAAGACCTTTCTGTTGGTCAGATCCCAGAGTCTCTGAAGGTCCCTCTGGATCAGAGCCCCATTTGGTCAGCTGGTCCTATTTGGATGCAGCTGGCTCATCCTGACTGCTGTGTCCCTCATGAAATAACAGCATAAGGAGCTGCAGGGCACCAGAAATGACACCCCCTGGAGAAAATGCGGAGTCCTGGGTTCTTGTTCTGATAAGGACATGGGATCATAGCTGGAGGAGAAGTTGCCCTTTATGGGAAAAAGCAACATGGAGGTCTTGCTAGGAGTGGACAAGGAGTCATCTGAGAGTTGAGGAGTCACAATGGGAGGCCAGAAGATCATGGGAAACACTGTGGTGGATGGATGTCTACTTCAGACCTCTTAATCAAGAGGATGATTTAGATAAGGCCTTCTTCACACAACCAGAAGAGGCTTTATATTTGATGGCCCTCATCATCATGGGGTGTGGAGAGTCAGGAGTCAGCTATTAGGAACTGGTTACTAGACAAAGGCCATAGTCAGACAAATCTGCTTGAATTAGAAGATGTGGCATGAAACAAGGTCAGTCTGTCCTTGGTGGTAAACAAAGGAAGCTGGAAAGTCCCTAAAAGAAGAGGAGTGCAGAACAGAGAGCACAGAACAGGATAAGCGATAACTGCAGGAATGTAAACAATATGATATAACACAAATGGCTGAGTGACCAATAATGAGCTTAGATTTTGCAATATGTATGAGCTAATTATCACCATTATAAAAGTGATTGTAATGCTACTAATAAACGAGTTCCACTGATGAACCATCTGGTGTCGGTGACTCCCTCCGTTTTCAACAAAATGGTGACCCCGACGTTGCCCCGTTATTAAAGATAACGGGAAAAGAACACCATCGGTGGACGGAGTTGGGTTGGGCTCTGAGGCGGCCAGAGCGGTGCTCAACGCTATTGGAAAAGGCAGGAGCAGCACCCCCAGGGTTCATACAGGTGGTACTGGGCCATACGTGCTACCGGAGCCGGAGGACCGCAACAGCGCTGATATGGATCGGCAAGTAGCATATGATTTATTTTTAGTTAACATAGAAAAGCGAGGGTTGAAAGAGCACAGCAAGAAAGATATATTGGCATTGTTAGCTTGGGGACATGCCAAGGGCTGCTTTCAGAATCCTCATATGGTTCATGAACTTTCGGAGTGGCGTAAATTAGGAGATGAACTTTATGACGCTATCCTTAAAGATGATAAGACAGCCAAGAAATTAGGTAAAATATGGCGGGATATCCATAATGACCTTTTAAAGCAGCAGGCAGAACGTAGGGCTGCTGCCGCAGCTCTGCAAGCTTCTCGTAAAAATGCTGGGTATGGCCAGGAGGGTGAGCCGTTGGCTCCGAGAGTGTCTGCTGTAGTGATTCCAGCTGGAGGGACAGAGAGTGCGTCCTCAGATTCCGTTAAACCGTCAGCACCTCCATTAGAAGGAGGGAGTGAAAGCAGGGATACGGGAAGTGATGAGAATGAAGACGAGAGCAGTGGGGGGGCTACGCATGTGCTTAAATTGGCCCTCCAAAAGCCTGCATCGCTAGCAACCAAGCCGAATCGCTATGAACCCACCCCTCCTGTCCCTGGGGCGCTCAGCGACCTGTGGGAGGAGATGGCTAGGGAGCGTCGTGAGGCATGGGCTGCTATCGCCCGCAAGGGGGCAGAGGAAGACGATGAAGTGTTGCTGGAGGCTGCCGGCTCCCTAGTCTGCCCCGTTACATACACCCCCGTAATAGACCAGAACGGGCAAGTAATACACCACGTTGGCAATTATTCTCCTTTGGACTGGAAGCTCCTTGCACAGCTGCGGCAGACAGTAGCACAATTTGGCCCAAAGAGCGAGCCAGTTAAGCAGATGTTAGATTATCTGTTCAATACCACCGTCTTGCTCCCAAATGATTTGCGCGGCATAGTTAAGTTAGTATTTACACAACATCAGCAATTGCTGTTCAACGCTGTTCAGAGAGGACCAGGTGATCCACTTCACGGGCTCACTATGCAGGAAATGATGGGATTAGGACCGTATTTGAGAACCGAGGCACAGATGTTAATGGGACCCGACAAAGTTCAGGAAGCGATGAGGCTAGTAAGAAATGCCATGGAACGGGTTAAAGATGCTGGTGGCATCCCTATGTATATGAGTATAAAGCAGGGTCGAGGAGAAAGCTTCGGGGGGTTTATAGACAAAGTGGCTGCTGCAATAGAAAAGGCAGGAGTACCAGATTACATGAAAGGCGCACTGTTAAAGCAATGCGCCCTGCAAAATGCAAATGAAGAGACAAAAAAGATATTGTTAACATTAGGAGCAGACTGGTCAATTGAAGCGGCATTAGAACGAATGTCACTACAGCCGACCGGGTCGCAGGCGTTTATAGTTAAAGCGCTGCAAGATTTAGGGTTGGGGCTGCAGAAACAGGCAGAAGCCAGTCAGGCTCAAGTATTAGCCGCTCTTGCGCCCCTCCAAGCCGCCGCTGTAGCACCGGCTAGCACGAACCCAAGCCGCCTATTGCCTCCAGGCATTAAGTGTTACCGTTGTGGCAAGCCCGGACACATGCGTCAACAGTGTCGTACCTCCGGGATCTGGTGCCAAACCTGCCAGTCCAGCTCTCACAACACGTCTGCTTGTCGTCGGAGGTCAGGAAACTCGACAAGGAGCGCGCAGAGCAGCCGCGCCCCGACACAAATTGCTGCCTCAACGACCGCAACATCAGCCTCCAGCCAGCCACCGCAGGCAGCTTGGGACTCGACCTGGCAGCCAGTGTAGATGTCACCTTAGCTACAGCTCGCCCCGAGAAAATACCAACTGGAGTGAGGGGGCCGCTCATTATCAACGGGCAAGCCTATGGAGCTTTGTTATTGGGAAGATCCTCGACAACTATTATGGGACTTTTTGTGCTTCCTGGAATAATAGATGCAGATTACTCCGGTGAAATTTATATTATGGCACATACCCCATTTCCACCACTGAGTGTCGCTGCGGGACAATGTATTGCGCAGCTTCTACCGTTACCACAGTTAACAAAGGGACTAACCCCTTTAACGCAAAAGAACCGCGGAACCCAAGGCTTTGGCTCCTCCGGATTGGCTATGTTAACCATGGATCTATCTACTCGACCCACTAAGGGCGTTGCGATATCGTACCAAGGACACTCTATACAATTGACAGCCTTATTGGACACAGGAGCCGATACTAGCATAGTGCAACCGGAATATTGGCCAAGCCAGTGGCCCCAGCGAGCCACAATGGATACAGTAACTGGAGTAGGGGGATATACATTGGCGAAAAAATCTCCACTGGTAGCGGTAACCCCGGATGGACAAACAGTCAATACTGTGCTGACTATAGTACCACTACCACCTACGGTACAATGTCTCATCGGGAGAGACATTCTCGCACAACTCGGAATAGTATTGTCCAATGATCAGCGCCCTTTAGTTTAACTGCCATTGCTTGGACTTTCCCGATTCCACTCACCTGGAAGACTGACGAGCCGGTGATGGTAAAGCAATGGCCTTTAAAAAGGGAAAGCCTTGAACAGGCACATGCCTTAGTAGAAGAACAACTTCAGCAAGGTCATTTACAACTCTCGACCAGCCCGTGGAATACTCCCATATTTGTAATAAAGAAGAAATCAGGCAAATATCGTCTACTCCATGATTTACGGAAAGTAAATGAACAAATGGAGCCTATGGGGGCCCTTCAGCCCGGGTTACCTAATCCTGCCATGCTGCCTGAGGCATGGCCCCTCCTAATTATAGACTTAAAAGACTGTTTTTTCACTATAGCGCTACATTCTAATGACATGAAAAGATTTGCATTCACATTACCAGCAATTAATAGGGGAGAACCAGATAAGCGATTTGAATGGACTGTCCTTCCGCAAGGGATGCGGAATTACCCCACTCTGTGCCAGCTTTATGTGGATACTGCCTTACAGCCCTTGCGGAAGGCATGGCCTGAAACTATCATCTATCACTATATGGATGATATCCTCTTCGCTCAAAGGGAACAGTTTAGCGAAGATCAACTGCAAACAATTATAACTACTCTTAAGGCATCATCACTAGTTATTGCGCCTGAAAAAATACAGCGAACTAGCCCATGGAAATATCTTGGTTGGACTATAACTACGCAGACAATTACTCCACAAAAACTACAGTTAGACACAGATATCACTACCTTGCATGAAGCTCAAAAATTTATGGGAGAAATGCAATGGTTAAAACCAGTTGTAGGCATCCCAAACAGCCTACTCAGTGCACTCCGTCCTCTGCTAAAAGGAACGGACCCAGCTTTACCCATCCGACTCACCTCTGCACAACGCCGGATCATCGACTCGATCGTTCAATGTATTGGTAATCACTATGTACAGCGTAGAGACCTTGATAGCCCTATAGATTTGACTGTTTGGTGTGCCCAAAGCCATCTGTTGGCAGCCCTGTCTCAGAATCTAAAGAAAACGGGGGAGACAAGGGTATTGGAATGGCTCTCCCCTCCGTTACAAGCAAGAAAAACTGTATATAGTAAAATTGAGCAACTCGCAGATGTAATAAAGCGGGGCCGTCAGCGTATCATTGATGTCACGGGACAAGAACCCACCCAAATTCAACTACCAATCCAAAAATCAGACTTGGATTGGTTTTTAGTTAATTCCACGGAGCTGCAGGAAGCCCTATTGGGAGCGGGTGCACTTATCATGACAGGCCCGTTGCAGCCAAAAATGCTCCAGTGGCTAGCAGAATGGCAGTGGATAGTGAAACCGTGGCGATCAGCCACACCCCTTGAAAATGCTACCACAGTTTATACTGATGCCGGAAAGAGGTCAAGAAAGGCGGCCATGACGTGGAAGGAGGGCAAGCAATGGAAGCACAAAATATGGGAGGCAGAGAGTCGAGACAGTTTGCAGACCCTGGAGCTGAATGCAGTCATACAGGCTTTTATACAATTTCAGGGACCATTGAATGTGGTTACAGATTCCTTGTATGTTGCGGGGGTACTACAAAGAATAGAGGATGCCAGCATCAAGGAAACTCACAATCCGCGACTGTATGAACTTTTACTGCAGCTAGTACGAATGTTGAAGTTGAGGAAGGCACCTTATTGCGTGTTACATATCAGGAGCCATAAGTGGAATATTGGAATGGGAGAAGGAAATGCACGAGCTGATCAACTGGTCATGTCAGCCTCAACGCAAAGCAATTTGGAGCAGGCCCGGGAAGCGCATGCTCGCTTACACCAGAATGCGAAGGGGTTACATCGAACTTATGGGATCCCCATCGCACAAGCTAAGCTAATAGTGCGAGCATGTCCAACATGCAGCCATCACAACGGGGGAATTGGGTTAGGATGCGGAGTGAATCCAAGAGGAATGAAATCAAATGCCCTATGGCAGATGGATGTGACCCATGTAGCAGAATTTGGAGGACTCAAATACGTACATGTGGTGGTTGATACGTATAGCAAGTATGTTTGGGCAACTGCTCAGCGTGGGGAAAAAGCGCTACATGTTATGCGACATTTGACTGTTAGTTTTGCAGTTATGGGGGTACCAGAAGCGATCAAAACAGACAATGGGCCCGCTTACTGCAGTAGCACAGTTAGGGAATTCTTAAAACTTTGGGGAATAATGCACACAACAGGTATCCCGCATTCTCCTACGGGACAAGCTATAGTAGAGAGGGCCCATCGAACTTTAAAACAGTATCTCAGTAAGCAGCAAGAAATTGCTGACCCTCAGCAAAGGTTGGCACAGGCTATTTATGTAATAAATCATCTTTGTGTGTTTGGGCAAGATAAGGATCCTCCTGCAGTCATACACATGAAAGAAAGCCAAGGCAGTAGTCACAAGCGTGCGCTGGTATATTATAAGGACCCAAAAACAGGATTAAGAGAAGGGCCGGTAGAAGTGATATATTGGGGTCGAGGTTATGTGTGTGTTTCCACACCTACAGGGACCCTATGGATTCCAGCAAGATGTGTTAGGCCAGCCCTGATGACCGTCCAGCCACAGAACATAACCACGGACGATTAATGTCAGATTGGGACTGCCACTTCCAAGAGCTACGCAGGGGGAGAGAATGGACTCTCAGTAAATGGACCATGTCGATCGTCTCTTAAGACCCATTCACCGTAGTGAGGAGCAGCGACTGTTATCCAAATTACGGCTTATCGTCCCACCGATTTTGAGCCAACTGCCAAAGGAACTGAAGTATGCATTGGTCAATGTCGATCCTGACTATTTTAACATTATTTTAAGAGATTTGAAAAATTTGACAGAATGGGACGCATACACCACTTATGCCTGTCCCTTATGTAAAACTAACTGTAATGCTCTTATAGATTTTTATTGTGCTTATTGTACCCAAGTAGTGCATTGTAGAAGAAAAGACTTGCAATCTTGGTTTTGTCCCACTTGTAACTATCAAATTAATAGACGAGGGGCATCTGCTTTGTATTTTTTAGCTGAGTCTAATGGTTTTAATATTGACTCTCTAGAAGAAGCTTTGCAATTATATGAATCACCTGAACAATTGTTTTTAGCCGAGCAGCGGGCAAGATTGACCTTTTGGGTTAAGGTCGCTAGTAAATCAATAGAGTCGCATATATTGAAGCATTATTGTAGGAATTATTATAAGAAATGTTGCAGAAAATATTACAGGCGTTGATTTTGCTTTGCAAGATAGAAGTAAGTTTTGCCTTTTTTCCAATACAATCCAAACAAAATGTATGGGTGACTTTGGCCAATCTTACAAAACAAAATGCTATTTGTCTTTCGGTAGCAACCCCTTCTAATCCCTTCTCAACGTGCCTTGTAGGAGTGCCTGATGTCGATTGGCCGTGTCCAGCTGACACGCCGACCTGCAGTAGTTCTGATTTAAAACTTACAGTAGATTCCTGGGATTCATGGGTGCCTCATCGCCCTATTGCAGACTTAGAACCACAGGAATTGGAAATCTTAGGCTCTCTGACAGCAGATGCCTGCATTTACTTTAACCACTCCTCACGCCAAGCGGGCCACGGTTATTACACGACGGTCAATGCCACTATACCCTATTATCGCAATGCCAGTTTGTGGTGTAATTATGCCTCCGCGAACCTTTCTAAATCTTCAAACAATCCGATTACTCTCCCACCGGGATATTTTCTCATATGCGGGGATCGTGCGTGGCCCGGAATCCCATCCCATATTAGAGGAGGTCCCTGTACCATTGGCAGGCTAACCTTATTAACTCCTAATGATAGCATGATTCTTAACATCTCCCGAAGTTCACGAATTCGGCCAACTCGTTCCCTACAGCATCGATTTACACAAGATTGTAAGGACAATGTCAATTTTTGGTCCGTTGAGCAAATCATATTTGGTTCCTTTTTTACTCCGAATGTTGCTGTGGTTGGTGCTCTTAGTCAGCTGCGCAACCTCGGATGTTGGCTGGCAAAACAGACCAATGCAACCTCCCAAGCAATATCGGACCTACTCGTAGATGTTGATTCGGTAAGGCACGCCACTCTTCAAAATCGTGCAGCCATAGATTTTTTACTGTTAGCACATGGTCATGGCTGCAAAGAATTTGAAGGCATGTGTTGTATGAATCTTTCTGATCATTCCAAATCTATAACTGCCCATATACAAGAATTGCATGACCTCACTGGCCACCTACAGGTTAATTCAGGTTTTGGATTGGAAGATTGGCTTAAGTCGTTAGGCCTTGGTCCTTGGTTAACTAGCTTGTTAAAGACAGCTTTAATAATTTTGTTTATGTTTTGTTGTATTTTATTCCTTTTACCATGCTTTTGTAGTTGTTTGCAGCGCATGATTGAAAAAACAATGCAGTCTATGTTATATGGGGTATATCCTGCGGTTAAAGAAAACGGGGGAGGTGTGGAGAATCAGGAGTCAGCTATTAGGAACTGGTTACTAGACAAAGGCCATAGTCAGACAAATCTGCTTGAATTAGAAGATGTGGCATGAAACAAGGTCAGTCTGTCCTTGGTGGTAAACAAAGGAAGCTGGAAAGTCCCTAAAAGAAGAGGAATGCAGAACAGAGAGCACAGAACAGGATAAGCGATAACTGCAGGAATGTGAACAATATGATATAACACAAATGGCTGAGCGACCAATAATGAGCTTAGATTTTGCAATATGTATGAGCTAATTATCACCATTATAAAAGTGATTGTAATGCTACTAATAAACGAGTTCCACTGATGAACCATCTGGTGTCGGTGACTCCCTCCGTTTTCAACAATGGGGTCCCTAAACTATCCCGATGTCTGTTTAAGGGGCAACATAGAGGTTTTTTGGAACTCGTTAAGTGTCAACAGCTCCCCTCTCTTTCTTGTCATTAGCAAACTTGGCCAGGAAACCTTCAAGTCCTTCATTCGGGTAATTTCTGAAGATATTAAAGAGCAATGGCCCTGAGAGGGATCCCCATGGAACCCAGCTAGGGACTGGTCATCAGCCTGATGTGACACCATTTCCTATTGTACTTTGAGCCCAAAACGCTGGCCATATTCTCACCCATCACATTGTGTGTTTATCCAGCTGGATGATGGACATTTTGTTCAGGAGGATCCTGTGAGAGACAGGATCAAAGGCTTTATGGAAATACAGAAATACTATATAAACAGGTTTTCTTTAGTCAAACATCTGGGTGACCTTATCATTGAGAAAAATAAAGACTGTCAAGCAGAACCTTTCCCTTGTGAACCCACGCTGGCTGGGACAGAGAGTTGTGTTGTCTTTTGGGTGTTTCTCAATAGTTCCCCAAAAAATCGTCTCAATAATCTTCCCAGGCACAGTAGTGAGACAGACAGACCTGTAGTTACCAGGGTCACCCCTGCTGCCCTTTTCTGGGACAACATTTGCCAGCTTCTAGTCAACTGGTACCTTTCCAGATTCCCAAGAGCATTGAAAAATCATTGAGAGAGCTCTTTCTATGGCATCAGTCAGCTCATCAAATACCCCTGAATGAATCCCATCAGGTCCCATCGACTTACAAGGATCCAGCTGGAGGAGAAAACGCAGCAAAATTCAAGGGCAGTTGGGACTTTGCACAGTGTTGGTCCTCTAGTCCAGGACTCTGGGGGTGCCTGAGCCCATCATCAGTGCTGGAGACAGAGGCAAAAAGAGTATTAAACCTCTCTGCTTTGCCTAAATCGCTTTTTGTGAGGTGTCCATGCTCATCAAGTACTAAGCCAATGTTATTACTGGCCTCCCTTTTGCGATTAACATATTTGGAAAAGCCCTTTTTATTGGCCTTCACCGTGCTGGCCTCCTTCAAGTCTAATTCAGCTTTGACAGATTTTCCATGACCTAGGACTTCTATGATCCAAACCTTCTGAGACCCATTTCTGCTCTGAGCCTTCTATGACCTGACACTTCTATTAACCTTCTATGAGTGAACTCTTCCATAACTCCTCTGTGACCCAACTCATCTATAAACTGACTCCTCTGTGACCTCTATCACAGTATCACAAGGTTGGAAAAGACCTCTGAGATCATCTAGTCAAAGCTATGACCCAACACAAGCACCTACTCATCATTTAAACCATGGCACTGAGCGCCTCATCCAATCTGTTTTTAAACACCTCCAGGGACGATGACTCCACCACCTCCCTGGGCAGCGCATTCCAATGACCAATCACCCTTTCAGTGAAAATTTTATTCCTAATATCAAGCCTAAACCTCCCCTGATGATGCCTGAGACCATGTCGTCTTGTTTTGTCACTGATCGCCTGAGAGGAGACCAACTCCTGCCTGCCTACAACCTCCTTTTAGTTAGTTACAGAGAGCAATAAGGTCTCCCCTGAGCCTCCTCTTCTCCAGGCTAAACAAGCCCATCTCCCTCAGTCACTCTTCATAGGGCTTGTGCTCCAGACCCTTCACCATCTTCGTTGCTCTCCTCTGGACACACTCCAGCATCTCAACATCTCTCTTCAACTGAGGGGCACAGATCTGGACACAGTATTCAAGGTGTGGCTTGACCAGTGCTGAGTGTAAGGGGATGATAACTTCTCTAGTCCTGCTTACCACACCATTCCTGATGCAGGCCAGGATACCTTTGGCCCTCTTGGCCACTTGGGCACCCTGCTGGCTCATGTTGAGTTTCCTGTCCACCATCACTCCCAACTCTCTTTCCACTTGACTATTCTCCAGCCATTCATACTCTGTTATATGACCAAGTCCTTCTATGGCCCAGCCCTTCTATGACCCAACATTTCTATGACTGAACACTTCCGTGACCTTCTGTGACCCAACTAGTCTCTGGCTCTTCTATGACCCAAACCTTCTGTTACCCCACTGTTCTACGAACCAACCCTACTATTAACTGACCCATTCTGTGACCTCGCCCTTCTAAGACCTGACTCCTCTATGAATTCTCTGTGAGCAGACTCTTATATAAGGTGCCTTTTTTATGACCCTGCATTTCTATGACCTTCTATGACCTTTATTTGACCCAAATCATCTATAAAGCATTTATGACCAGATCCTTCAATAAATGTCTCTTCTATGACCTTTCTAATGATCCGACCTTTCTATGACTCCACTCTTCAATGAGTCTTCTGTTACCTAACACTTCTATAAACCTTCTAAAATCAAACTCTTCTATGACCTGACTCTTCTAAAACCTGAGCCTTCGAGGAACTAAGACTTCTGTGACCCAAACCTTCTCTGACCTTTCTATGATCTTTTGTGACCTGACATCTATATAACTTGTCTTAGACCAAACTCCCTATGACACAAAGTATATATAAACTGAAATGACTCTAACCTGACTCTTCTATAAGTCTTCTATGATTCAACTCTTCTATGACCCATCTGTGACCCAAATCTTCTATGATCATACTCTTCTGACCCAAATATTCTTCAACCAAACATTCTGTGACCCAACCGTTACATGACATCTATTACCCGATACTTCTATGACGCTTTAATGGACGGTCTCTTCTATGATCCTTCTGTGAACTGATTCTGCCATGACTCTTCTATGACCAAACACTTCTATGACCTTCTATGACCCATTTTTTCTATGGATTTTCTATAACCCGAACCTCCTCTGAAACAACATTGCTCTGAACTGAAATTTTTATTACACTCCCACGACCATACCCTTTTAAAACCCGAAAAAACTCTCACACTTCTGTGACTTGAGTCCTCCACGACCTGAATATTCTCTGATCATTTTATGACCCTAATCTTTTATGACCCAAGACTTCTATGACAGCTTTGCTATGAGGCTTCTATGACCCAACACTTCTATGAACCTTCTATGACTGAACTTCTCTATATCCCCTTTACAATCCGACTCTTCTGTGAACTGACTCTTTTCAAGCCCAAGTTCTCTGTGGCTCTTCTATGACCCAAGAGTTTAATGACCTTTCCCTTCTATGACCCAACTCTTCTGCACCTGTCTGGAGCTGTTTGAGAGCCTTGGCATCTCACGTAACACTACAGGCCTGTATTGGGGACTAAATGGAATAACTGTTCCAAATTTGATTCAGCAATGTGAGAATGTCCATGACACCAGGGTCATTGCAGTCACAGCCAGATCTGCCTTCCCAGGGCCTGGGGTTCAGGGTTTGGCCTTTCTGCTTCATCAAGTAAACCCAGGCTTTTCTCAGCATTACAGCTGCCTACACAGTGCCTTTGCCTCCCTTCAATCATGGCCTCCAATTATCTGCTCTAACGAGTCCCTGGGGAGGCTTTGTCAGTAATGATCTTCACTGAGACCAATTAATACTTCAAGGTTCTCTGAGTTCTGCTTTTGACTTTTTGAGAGGGTTTCTCAATCTCCTCTCAGTAGCTGAGGTTCAAGGACGCAGCAGCAAATACCCCCTGGGTCTCGTTAAAATACAGAAAGCTTTGATGAGCTCTTTCACTTACTGAAGTTTTCTTCAAAAAGACAGGCAAGCTTTGAACTCCCTGAAGGTCAAAGTAGCAGCTGAGTAAGTGAGAGTTGTCTGAATGAACAAAGAATGAGTGCAGGAGAAAATGAGAGAAGAATGGAATGGGTCTTTCTCTGGAGAGTCTGAGTCTACACAGATGATATCAAAGATGGCCTTTGGATCAGGAGAACTGAAGGGATAAGAAAGATGAGGGACTTTAAATGCACCGTACAACAGGAAGAACAGCAGTGAGGAAGTTTCAGGCAAAGATTTATATGAATTTTGAAAATCCCTTTTAGAAGGTCATGTGATTGTTTGAGGTCTCTTGTGAGTGAGGACAAGCAAGGGGACAAAAGTGCAACCGTGGGATTCCCAGGCTGCACAAGCTCACTTTGGTGAGGAATGACCATGGGATAACTGCTCTTGGGTTACTCTTTGGGCATCTGAAAGAGAAGAGCATCGTCATGGTCTCAGCAAGGGTAAATCACACCTCAGCAGCCTGGTTGCCTTCTTGATGAAGCAGCTGTGTTTCTGCTTCAGATCACAACAGTTCATGTTATTTACCTCCAATTCAGCAAGATTTTGGCCTGGTCTCCCTCAATATTGTTGTACCCCAGTGAGGCCGTTGCAGTCTGGATGGGCTGATCAAACAGGTGAGCAAAACAGCGGCTGGATGCTCAGGCTGAGAGAGAAGTGGTGAAGGGGCTGTACCCTACTTGGAGCTCGGGGGATAGCCTAGGGTTTGGTGAAGTGACACAGGGGACTCTCTGGAACCCTGTGCAGCTCGACACCTGTAGCCACATCCCACAAGAGGAAGATCTCACCATATTTTTTAATGACACTAACTTGGGAGCACCTTTCCTGTCCCTTATGGCTGCCTTTCAGGAGAAACTTAATGTGCACAAGGCGTAACCTGTCAGGAGCTTCATGAGACAGAGAAAGAAGAAAGTCCGGGTCCTGTGCCTAGCATACAGTGAAACCATGCAATTTCAGGGGCAATGGATGTCTGACTGAGGAGTAGCAGTGTCCTCACATAACCAGGGCTCCTGACAGAGGCTTGAAGGACCTGGTCTGTGCCATAGACCATGGATGCTGTGAGTAAACTACCCCAGGGTGACTATCACAGACCAACCCCTCTCAGCTGCCAGTACCACCACTGGCCAATAACCACAGGTCAGAGGGGCGGTTTGTCTCTTCACGGAGGGACACCAAAAGGACAAGACTTTGTTCTTGCACGACATCTATGCAGGCACTTCTCATGTGTGTGATGAGATGAACTTGAGTGACATAAATTAAAACAAAACAAAACATGAAATTCAATCAAAATATGAGAACACTATTTCTGTGGGTTTTTTTCTAGTGAGGGCGGTGCAACCACTGGAACAGTTTAGGTGCAGCCCTCAGCCTGGTCAGCAGCTGAACACAACCAGTTCAGAGCCCAATTTCCCCAGCTAGAAAAGGGAAAAGGGAAATGAGGGAGAGGCTTGTGGGTTGGAAACGGAAACTAAACCACTGACATTGCAGGGCAGGCCTGGGGAAAAAAAACCCAGGCTGGACACAGCAGAAGGTGGGAACTGGACTCAAGAACTGAATTCAGGAATTCCCAATTTGGGATCAGGGACACTAGAACGAGTGAGTTCCTCAGTAGACACCGACAACTGCAAAGAAGCCTTGACCCTCATGATTCCTCATTTTTTACCAAGTATGATGTATATGGGATGGAATACTCAGTTCTCAGTTTTGGGTAACCTGTCCTGTTTTTCCCTCCCTACAGCTGCAAACCTTTATCACCCTCTTGACTTACAACATTCCATCAACTCCAGGATGGCCTTGGTTTCTATAGGGCCAAGCATAAGCAATGGCCATTCTGCATCCCAATGCCCCATTATCTTGGTGATAATCGTAAATTTTAAATGTTGTCACTTCTAGAGCAGACATTCTCTGAAAAATAAGTAGTTAAACTTCAGAAAATTTCGTCACTTAAATGAACCTTAGCTGAAAAGTTAGAAAAATGATTCTGTTTTAGCCCAAACCAGAACACACCTGATGCTGTTTTGTTCAAATTCTAGTGGAATCCACTTATGACAAATAAAAGGAAGAGACTTTCCCCCAGTTTGGCTCCCCAGCTGGCTGCTAAACTGGGCCGGATGACTTCCTTGCCCCAGGCAATGCCTAAAGTGCAATCACTAACAAAATGCACCAGGTGGCGCCCGAGGATCACGTGAGAAATTCTGCATCATCGGCAGAAATCTGTAATGGTGTGACAGGACAAGTTGTTCCCGAAGCTCTGTGGTAAAGAAATGACACAAAATATAATATTTAAAGAGACCAGTATGTAAAGAGCACTTTGAAGAAGTGACAGATGCATTCTCCAACTGATACTGATGCAGAGCATCTCCTAAGGAGGCGTGGACAGGCAGTAAAAGCAGTCCCTTGAGGGACTCCACAACTCACTGCCTCAGGGAGAGCCCTGAGGAATGGGTGAAGAACAGGATCTCTTCCCAAAGGCTTGGGGTCAGGGCTTGGCACTGTGGATAATGGGGTCAGGGCTGGGCTCTCTAAATTAAAGAAACATATCCAGGTTTAATCAGCATCAGAGGTACTTTTGTCTTGCTTTTCCTAACCTGTCATCACTACCTCCAGTTTTCTACACTAACTGGGCCCTAGAGACACATTCTCAGTAGAGTCTCTCAGTGGCACCCATTAACACTACAAGAGACTTTGGAGTTTGAATTTGACATTGACTTCTTGAGAGGTTTGTTCAAATTCCTCTAGGGGTCTGAGATTCATGGACCCAGTATCAAAACCACCAGAGGGGTCACTGAAAAGCCTTGGACTTCTCCTCTGCTGCTGATTTGGGCTGGGCACCTGGAACAGAGGAAGCTCATGGCAAGTGAGCAGAGCCATGGAGAGAGTGCCTTGCCCAGAAACAGCTCCTCTGCAAAGTGCAGCAGAGCTGAGGGCACTGCCTACAGATCCTGAGGAGAGAGGAGTGATGAGGAGAGATTAAAGGGAGCTGGCATTTGGAGGACAGAAGACAGCTCACTGATGGAGAAATATTCACAGCCCTTGACATGGTAAGTGTCTGGGTGTATGGAAATGCAGCTGCCGTTCCTGGAAAGATTTCATAAAGCTGACAAATGCCACAGAGTGTGTCAGGATGTCTCTCCCAGTGTCTCTGTTGTAGAGGATCAGAACCTGGTGCCGAGCAGGGCTTCCCTGCTGCACTGTCAGAGGGAGAGGGCCTGACGGCAGCCTTCTGCTGGGGATGAGTACAGGGCTGTGCCCTCAGGGGTGCCCCGGGCTGTCCTTGAGAGCAGAGTCCCTGCAACCCAGGGTCTGTGTGCTGGGATAGGGACTCTTCCCCCTGTCAGGGTCAGTGGTCAGCCTGCCCGAGGAGATCCCCATGGAGCTGTGGAGAGAAGCTGTGGGTAGAAAGAGCAACCTTTAGCAGAGCAAGGTCATTCCACTCTCAAGAGGGTGCTGCAGGTCAGGGCTGCTCACAGCTCCAAATCTCCATAAGACATTGACAGAACCAACTTTTATAGAAGCACGTCAAGGCAGGAGCTACCTGAAGGGGAAGGAGCCTGTGCTTTCTGTCTCCTATTCCTGCTTGTGCGGGTGGGGAATTGCACATGAAAATTCATCTCTTCTTTCTGAAGGAAGCACTTAAAATCCAACTCTTTTTTCACTTAGAGGTGAATGCATTGGGATGTATGAAATGAAAGCCCATGGCTTGTAGACATCCCCACCATCACCTTTCCAGGCTCACCAGGAGTGAGCTGATGATCTCAACACAGCCTGCACACACTGCCCCTGAGCAGTGGCCTGTTGCTGGGAGGTGTTTTAGGACAGAGCTGGGCACGCAGCAGTGGGGTGGGCAGAAACGCAGGCAGGGGCTGAGGCAGAACTGCTACCAGAAGCACTATAGGAAAGGAATCGAGGGGTCTCCCTGTTTTCCCTTGCAGTGAATATGGCTTCCCCAGAGCAGCCTCTACTCTGCAGTAGAGCTTCTGCCCTCAGAGCTGTAGGGTTGAGTAGGTTGAGATAAATCCTGAGGAGGAGAAATTCCCAAGTACCATTTGTCTGCCTCTGTCCTCCCTCAGCAGGAGCCCTGGGACATTTCTCCGTCTTTACCTCCTCTCCTCTGCCTTGTTATGCCCCTCACACACCCTTGAAGCAAGGAGGGGTCAGTTGCAGCTCACGCACCAACCCTGTAGATCTTACCATGCAGTTGTGTCCATGGGAGCAAAGTCCCTCAGTCTGTCTGAACCTTTGGGTCTCTGGGCAGTGATATTGTGCAGCTGAGGAAGGAGCTGTTTCTGCTCGGGTCACTGCAGTTTTAGCACATCCAGGAGCTTCCTTGGGTTCTCCAAGATGCCAAGCAACTCCTCTGCATTGCCAGTGGATAAGAGATGAGGCAAAGAGTAAATTCCAGAAGGTGTAACCCCCTTTCCCAGGTGTTGCTGCTGTAGAACTCAGGGATGCCCTATGCAAACTGGCCCAATGGACACGGTTTCACTAACAACAATCTGCCTCCTCTTCTCGGCTTATTTTCCAGAGTTTATCTCAGGTCAGGAGTCTGTCAATTTCCCTTCCAATAATCCTACCTTTAGATAATCTTCCGAGCTACAGTACTTGTCTTGAGGTTCAATCCCATTGTGTCTGACCCTTGCACAACACTGTGTCAGGCATGGCCTGTCCAAATGCAGCTCTTCAATAAAAGGCATCTATCAGATGCCGTGTTTTAAGGCTGAGATCTTCATACAAAGGCACTACCTATAAAATACGCATGGAATTGTTCTTTTTTTCAGTGAGTCTGTTCTCCTTGTGTATTGGAGTTAAGCTCATGGTACTGTCAGACTCCATCGGACTAAAAGCACTGGTTTTAAAAGCTGTCTTCTCACTGTCGTGGCAGTAGAGGTGTTTCAGGGGCTCACAATTACCTCCTCAGGCTGCTTCATATGAGACAATACTGATGGCACATAGAAGTCTCTGACGAAATGAATTTGGAGGGGTGAGGGGAGGATGGGGACTCATCATCTGCCCTTGGCTGGGGGTGAACGGAGACTCTGAAGATGAAACACCCTCAGAGGTGATGTCCTGAAAAACTAAGAGATCGAATCCATGTATCCGCAAACAAGGACTCTGAAACACCATGGGAGTGAGTGAGGACCCAGCAGGCAGAGAGGAGGGAGACTGGATAGGTGCAGCAGCTGCCTGAGGAGCCCCAGGTTTGGGCAGTGGGACTGGTGGGGACAGAGGAGAGGTCAGGTGCAGCTGGGATTGAGGATCACCTATAATATGAGTGCAGGTGAGCCTGGAATTGAGTGGCCTCTGTTTCCTTCCATCATTATGGCAAGCAGCAGCTCTGGGGCTAATGGGCAGGATGAGACCCCTCTCTGCCCCCCAAGAAGTTACTGTGCCCTTCAGAAGGGCTGGGGTTGAATGGCAACAACTCTGCAGCCGCCTGTGATTGGCTGTGCTGTGGGTCCATTCCAGGCTGGGCTGCTCTGTTGGGCTGGGCCACGCTGGGCTGTTGGAGAGGACAGGAGAAGTGAGGACAGCTGAGGAGAGGCTGGTCTACAAAGAGCCCAGGAGAGAACGTCCGTGTAGAGCTGAGATGTAAGAGTGTGCATGGTGAGGGCACCCAGCAGGGTGCTCATGGTGTAGAGTCAGGTTTCATGGTGAAGGAGGCAAGGACCAACAGAGCAAAAAAGAGGGGCCTGGTGTGTGCCACGTTTCCTGGACAACCTGGAGAATCTGTTCCAGGGAAATCATGTCAGATGTGTCCCACATACTGGACATTTCCAAGTCTCACTGTACATCCAAGCCCTGAGGAGGGAATTTTACTACATGGTCACCTCTGTCCTCACTTTTGCTCAGTGATACGCAACTCCACCACCATTATTGATAAAAACAGGACATGATTCCTACTGACATTTGTTGCACACCAGTCCCATAGCTCTTACCACTGCTGCTCTCTCAGCCAAGCCTTTCTCAGACAACTCCAAACAGATCAGGGGCTCATGGCCTTGCCTCAGCAAATACTGAGAAAATCCATTGACTGGGATCCCCCAGCTTCCCTGGTCCTTGCTCAGTGTTTTACCCTGAAAGATTTCTCACAACCCCAGCTCTCTCAGCTTCTCCTTGTCCATAATGTGCTCTAGGCCCCAACCATCCTTCTGGCATCTTCGTCCTTCTACTAACCTTATACTTACAAGAAAACATCTAATGGCTCACCAAGCACACTCCTACCACATAGTAGACCCAAGCCCATGGCCCATTTTCGGAGCAGCCGCTGCCCTACTCACAACATCAGGCCTAGCCCTATGATTCCACCAAAACTTCCTGCAGCTCCTAAGCCCAGGACTACTTTCCATAATTCTTGTTATAATTCAATGATGACGAGATGTCATTCGTGAAAGTACCTTCCAAGGACACCACACTTTCCCAGTCCAAAAAGGCCTGCGATACGGAATAATCTTATTTATCACTTCTGAAGCATTCTTCTTCCTTGGGTTCTTCTGAGCCTTCTTCCACTCCAGCTTAGTTCCAACACCCAAACTAGGTGGTCAATGACCACCAACAGGAATTAAGCCTCTAAACCCCCTAGAAGTACCCCTACTAAACACAGCCATTCTCTTAGCTTCAGGAGTAACCGTAACATGAGCACACCACAATATCACAGAAGGTAACTGAAAACAAGCAATCCACGCACTAACCCTAACAATCCTATTAGGGTTCTACTTCACAGCACTCCAAGGAATAGAATACTATGAAGCCCCATTCTAAATTGCCGACGGAGTCTATGGCTCAACCTTCTTCGTTGCTACAGGATTTCACGGCCTCCACGTACTCATTGGCTCATCCTTCCTTACCATCTGCCTACTACGACTAATCAAATTCCATTTCACATCAAACCACCACTTTGGATTTGAAGCAGCCGCTTGGTACTGACACTTCGTAGACATCATCTGATTATTCCTCTACATAACAATCTACTGATGAGGATCCTGCTCTTCTAGTATACTAATTACAATTGACTTCCAATCTATAGAATCTGGTTTAACCCCAGAGAAGAGCAATTAACATAATTACATTCATAATCACCATCTCCCTAGCCCTAAGCATTATCCTAACCATACTAAACTTTTGAATTACCCAAACTACCCCCGACTCAGAAAAACTCTCTCCCTACGAATGTGGCTTCAACCCACTAGGCTCTGCACGTCTTCCCTTCTCCATCCGATTCTTCCTAGTAGCCATTCTATTCCTCCTATTTGACCTAGAAATTGCATTCCTACTACCCCTCTCATGAGCCATGCAACTCCAATCCCCCATCACTACTCTAACCTTAACCTCCACTATCATCCTGCTCCTCACACTAGGATTAATCTATGCATGAGCACAAGGCAGCCTAGAATGAGCAGAATAAATAAAAAAGAAAGTTAGTCTAAACACAACAGTTGATTTCAACTCAACAGATCATAGCTTAACCCTATGACTTTCTCCATGTCTCCCTTGCACTTAAGTTTTTACTCAGCCTTCACCCTAAGCAGCCTAGGGCTCGCCTTTCATCGCACCCACCTAATCTCAGCCCTACTGTGTCTAGAAAGCATAATACTTTCTACATACATAGCCCTAACAACCTGACCAATCGAAAACCAAACACCTTCTCCCACCCTTATACCCATCCTAATACTCTTATTCTCAGCTTGCGACGCAGGCACATTTCTAGCAATATTAGTTGCATCAACATGAACTCACGGCTCGGACCACCTCCACAACCTAAACCTCCTACAACACTAAAAATTATCCTACCAACAATCTTACTTTTACCAACAGCACTACTCTCCCCACAAAAAACTCTATGAACCAATATCACTTTACACAGCCTACTAATTGCTACCCTCAGCCTACATTGACTATCCCCCACATACTTCCCACACAAAACTCTAACTCAATGAACAGGCATCGACCAAATTTCATCCCCTCTCCTCACCCTATCATGCTGATTACTACCCCTAATAATTATAGCAAGCCAAACCCATCTTCACCACGAACCACCAGTACGAAACGAACCTTCACAGCTACCCTGATCACAATCCAAACATTCATTATCCTAGCCTTCTCAACCACAGAACTAATAATATTATACAATGCATTTGAAGCAACTCTCATCCCTACTCTAATCCTCATTACCCGATGAGGCAATCAACCCGAACACCTGAGCGCTGGCATCTTCCTCCTATTTTACACCCTAATCAGTTCCCTACCACTACAAGTGACAATCCTCTACCTCCACACAAAAACAGGAAATCTTCACCTAACAATACTAAGCTTATCCAACCCATCACTCCCCATCTCATGAACCACCACCCTCTCAGGAATCGCACTGCTAATAACATTCATAGTAAAAGCACCCTTATATGTACTACACCTATGATTACCTAAAACACATATAGAGGCCCCAATCGCAGAATCCATACTTTTAGCAGCACTACTCCTAAAACTCAGGGCATATGGCATTATACGGGTCATTGTCCTCATAGGCCCTCTACTAGACTACCTACAGTACCCATTCCTTGCCTTATCCCTATGAGGTGCACTCATGACCAGCTCAATCTGCCTCTGCCAAACTGACCTAAAGGCACTTATTGCCTACTCATCCGTAAGTCACATAGGTCTAGTCATCGCTGCAAGCCTAATCCAGACCCAATGATCGTTCTCAGGCGCAATAATACTTATAATCTCCCATGGCCTCACCTCCTCAATACTATTCTGTCTAACCAACACAAACTATGAACGCACACCCAGCCGAATCCTATTACTAACACACAGTCTACAGCCTATTCTCCCCTTAATAGCAACCTGATGACGCCTAGCCAACCTCAAAAACATGACCCTACCCTCAACAACAAACCTAATAGCAGAACTTGCCATCATAGTTGCCCTACTCAATTGATGAACATTCACCATCATTCTAACCGAACTTGCAACCCTACTAACCGCCGCATACACCCTTTTATACTACCAGCAACCCAATGAGGGACACTACCAACACACATCACATCCATCCAAAACTAACACACACAAACACCTCCTAATAACTCTACACATTCTACCCATACTCCTCCTAATTTTAAAACCAGAACTTATCTCCGGAGCCCCCCATGTAAGTATAGTTTTAAGCCAAACATTAGACTGTGATTCTAAAAATAGAAGTTAAAATCTTCTTACCTGACAAGTGGAGGTTAAACCAATAGGAGCTGCTAATTCTTACATCTGAGCCTAAAATGTCAGCCCCCTTACTTTTAAAGGATAATAGCAATCCACTGGTCTTAGGAGCAAATCCAAGTAAAAGTAATGGAAATCATCCTAATACTCAACACCTTTATACTCCTTTATACTCCTTACACTAATATTAATTCTAACATTAAGTCTAACCCCAATATTAATCCCTCTGCTGACAAAAACGTACCAAAACTCCCCAAACTCCATTACCAAAGCCATCAAAACTGCCTTCCTCACTAGCCTAATTCCCACCACACTCTTCCTGCACTCCGGCATTGACAATATAATCTCCCACTGAGAATGAAAATTCATTACAAACTTTAAAATCCCACTCAGCCTTAAAATTGATCAATACTCAATAATATTCTTCCCCATTGCATTATTTGTAACATGATCCATCCTACAATTCGCCTCCTGATATATAGCCACAGAACTCTACAGTACAAAATTTTTCTCCCACCTACTAATATTCTTGATCACAATACTGACCCTAACAATCGCCAGCAACCTATTTATATTATTCATTGGATGAGAGGAAGTAGGGATCATGTCATTCCTCCTAATTGGATGATGGCAGGGGCGGGCAGAGGCCAATACAGCCGCCCTACAAGCTGTCCTATATAACCAAATCGGAGATATCGGACTCATCCTAAGCATAGCCTGACTCGTATCCACTATAAACTCCTGAGAAATACAACAAACCCTCCCCAACCTTACCCAAACCCCAACACTATCACTACTAGGCCTTATCCTAGCCGCAACTGGAAAATCAGCCCAATTTGGCTTACACCCATGACTGCCAGTCGCCATAGAAGGCCCAATCCCAGTCTCCACCCTACTCCACTCCAGCACTATAGTTGTAGCAGGAATCTTCCTCCTAATCCGTATCCACCCCATACTCGCCAGCAATCAAACTGCCTTAACCCTATCCCTTTGTCTCGGAGCCCTATCCACACTATTTGCCGCTACCTGTGCCCTCACACAAAACGATATTAAAAAAATCATCGCCTTTTCTACACCCAGCCAACTCGAACTAATAATAGGAACCATCGGACTAAACCTGTCACAACTAGCTTTCCTCCACATTTCAACCCATGCCTTCTTTAAAGCCATGATGCTCCAGATCAATTATCCACAATCTTGATGGCGAACAAGACATTCGAAAAATAAACAGCCTTCAAAAAATACTCCCGACAATCACCTCCTGCCTAACCATCAGAAACCTCGCTTTAATAGGGACACCATTCCTAGCTGGATTCTACTCGAAAGACCTTATCATTGAAAACCTAAATACATCCTACTTTAACACTTGAGCATTACTACTAACCCTACTAGTCACAGCATTTACCGCAACATACAGCATCCGAATAACAATCCTAGTTCAAACAGAATTCCCACGTATCCCATCAATCACTCCAATAAACAAAAATAACCATTCAATCACCAACCCAATCACTCACCTTGCACTAGGCAGCATCTCAGCTGGCCTACTCATTACAACCTACCTCCCACCCACAAAAACACCTCCAATAACCATACCCACCTACATGAAAATCGCCGCCATACTCCTGACAATCCTAGGGACCATCCTAGCTCTAGAACTCTCTAGCATAACCCACAACCTCTCCAAACCTAAACAAAACCCACCACTAAATTTCTCATCTTCATTAGGCTACTTCAACCTCCTCTTACACCGTTTAACATCAACAGGCCTTTTAAATACAGGACAAAAACTATCCTCCCATCTAATTGACCTATCATGATACAAAAAAATAGGCCCAGAAGGACTTGCTACCTTACAACTCATAGTAACCAAGACATCAACTACCCTACACACAGGCTTCATCAAAACCTACCTGGGATCCTTCGCCCTATCAATTTTAATCCTCCTGCTAATACACAGAACCTCAACCTTTAATGGCCCCAAACCTTCGAAAGCATCACCCCCTACTAAAAATAATCAACAACTTCCTAATTGACCTCCCAACATCCTCAAACATCTCTGCCTGATGATACCTTGTCTCTCTCCTAGGTATCTGCTTAATAACCCAGATCCTCACAGGCCTAATACTAGCTATACACTACATCGCAGACATATCCCTAGCCTTCTCCTATGTACTCCACGTATGCCGAGATGTCCAATATGGCTGACTAATCCGCAACCTACACGCAAATGAAGCTTCCATGTTCTTCATTTGTATTTACCTCCACATTGGACAAGGCTTCTTCTATGGCTCATATCTCTACAAAGAAACCTGAAACACAGGTGTTATTCTTCTCCTAACTCTAATGGCAACCGCCTTCGTAGGGTACATTCTCCCATGAGGACAAATATCATTCTGAGGTGCAACCGTCATCACCAACTTATTCTCAACAATCCCTTACATCGGACAGACCTTAGTAAAATGAGCCTGAGGAGGTTTCTCAGTAGACAACCCAACACTAACCCATTTCTTTGCCTTACACTTCCTTCTTCCCTTCATAATCGTAGGCCTCACCCTAATCCACCTCACCTTCCTCCATGAAACTGGCTCAAACAACCTATTAGGCCTACCATCAGACTCTGACAAAATTCCATTCCACCCTTACTTCTCCCTAAAAGACATTATAAGATTTGCCACAACACTACTCCTCCTAACAACCCTAACCCTTTTCGCACTCACTCTACTAGCCGACCCAGAAAACTTCACTCCCGCAAACCCCCTAGTTACACCCCCCCATCAAACCAGAATGATATTTCCTCTTTGCATACGCTATCCTACGCTCAATCCCCAATAACTTGGAGGTGTCCTTGCTCTTGCTGCATCTGTCCTAGTGCTATTTCTAACCCCCCTACTACATAAATCTAAACAATGCACAGTAACCTTTTGGCCCCTCTCCCAAGTACTATTCTGAGTACTAGTCACTAACCTAATTATCCTAACATGAGTAGGCAGCTAGCCAGTAGAGCACCCGTTCATTATCATTGGCCAACTAGCATCTCTTACCTACTTCACCATTCTCCTAATTCTTTTTCCTATCACAGCCACCCTAGAAAACAAAATATTAAACTACTAAAATACTCTAATAGTTTACCAAAAACATTGGTCTTGTAAGCCAAAGAATGAAGATCCACACCTCTTTTTAGAGTTTTCTTACCTTCCCCCCCCCCCGGGGGCATTTTTGCCGAGGTCCATGTACTATTACATACAGTGCTCATACCACACAATACATTATATGTATGTCCTAAAGTCATTAAATTATATCTGGATATTCATTGCATTTTGCACATCCTATTTTCAAGGATCCGGGTCTGCAAGTTATTAATGGAATTTACACTCTAGCTGTACTAAAACCATACCATGCCATCTTATATATTAACACACTTTCCCTGCACACAAGGCCCCCCGGAGGGCATAGTTCTAATGGTAATGGGGCTATTCTGATTAATCTTTCCTGTTGGGCAACTTTCTAAAGTACCCGATGGATTTATTGATCGTTCACAGCACGAGAAGGAGTTGAACCATCATTTTCAGGGTATGGGCCCAATAGCTTTATTAGCTGACCTTACTAGGAAATAATATAGAGGAAGTATGAAGAGTTTTGATCTCTTCTGCGTAGGTTCAAGTCCTACTTTTCTAAGGTGTTTGGGTAGGAAATGAGAGGACTGGTATACCTCTATGTTCACTTTACCATAGTGATCCTTGTGTTCAGGCACATTTCCTTGGGCATGTACCTTAAGTATGGGGGGGTAAGCCTGCATAGCAAATTGGTATGATAGTGTGTCATAGTCATAGGGCTAGTGTTAGTGGTAGGAAGTTTTTTTCACAGGAGATGTATGAGTTGGTCATAGCGGAACTGAGGATATGAGGCACGTACTCATAGGAAGCCAGAGGATAGTAGTAATGTTTTTGTGGCTAGGATAATGGGGAATAGTTCCAGGGGTGGGTTTAGTGAGCTTGGGTTAAGGAATAAAATGGTGGTTAGTGTGTTTATTAGTATAATGTTTGCATATTCAGCTAGGAAAAGAGCAGAAGGGCCTGCAGCGTACTCAACGTTAAATCCGGAGACTAGTTCAGATTCTCCTTCTGTGAGGTCAAATGGGGCACGATTTGTTTCGGCTAGGGTTGAAATGTATCATATTATTGCAAGGGGTCAAGAGGAGAAGATAAGGTATTGAGGCTCTTGGCTTGTGATGAGGGCGTTTAGGGAGTAGTTTCCACTTAATATGATAATAGAGGGTAAAATAATGGCTAATGTAACTTTGTATGAAATTGTTTGTGCTACTGCTTGTAGAGTCCCAATTAGGGCATATTTTGAGTTGGAGGCTCATTCGGATCATAAGATTGAGTATACAGCTAGGCTTGATATGGCTAGTAGAAATAATAATCCCAGGTTCAGGTCGGCAAGGGAGAATGGAAGTGGGAGGGGAATTCAAATTGTGATTGCTAGAAGTAGGGCTAGTATTGGGGTTATGATGAAGAGGAATGGGGATGAGGTGGATGGGCAGATTGGTTCTTTAATAAACAGTTTTACACCATCTGCTGCGGGTTGTAGCAGGACAAATGGACCTACAATGTTTGGGCCCTTTAGGGATTTTTCATTCTACTAGCATTAGGAAGGCTACGGCAAGCAGGACTGGGACAACGTAGGATAGTGATATGATGAGGAAGATGGGCATGGAAGGTTTTGACATAGTGGTAGAAAAAGCTAGGTAGAGGACTTGAACCTCTGGGTAAAGGGCTTAAGTCTTTTGCATTTACCGAGCTCTGCCATGCTAGTGACCCTTTTCTAGGGCTTTGTTATTGGTTGACGTCCTTTACAGCAATTTAGTTGAGTTCATTACATCAGGGAGGGCGTGTCGGATAGTATAGGCCCCGCTTTCCTGGTCCTTTCGTACTAGGGAAGGCTTGTCATAGATAGAAACCTACCTTGATTGCTCTGGTCTGAACTCAGATTACGTAGGACTATTAATTGTTGAACAAACGAACCCTTAATAGCGGCTGCACCATTAGGATGTCCAGATCCAACATCGAGGTCGTAAACCTCCTTGTCGATATGGGCTCTTGAAGGAGATTACACTGTTATCCGTGGGGTAGCTTGGTTCATTGCTCAGTTTTACTGGGTCTGGGTACTGTTGGCACATTGAGGTGTTGCTCTTGGTTAAGAGTTGTGGTCTTATTTTTGGAGGGTTTGTTTTTCTCCAAGGTCACCCCAACTGAAAAATGTTGATCAGTGTTTGTGATTCGTAGAGCCTAGTGGGTTTGATTTTGGTTGTAGTGGTCACTGATTTTTAAGTTCCACAGGGTCTTCTCGTCTTATGGGTCTATTCCTGCTTTTGCACAGGAAGATCAATTTCACCTATTATCTGCAGGAGACAGTTAAGGCCTCGTTTAGCCGTTCATACAAGTCCCGATTTATAAGACAATTGATTGCGCTACCTTCGCACGGTTAGGATACCGCGGCCGTTGAATGTTCTGTCACTGGGCAGGCATCACCTTTAATACTTGATTAGCTAAAGGCTATGTTTTTGGTAAACAGTCGGGCCTTGGGCTTGCCGAGTTCCTTTTGCAGACTACAATCTTTCTAATATGCACACCTGGGTTGGGTTAACAGTATATTGAATATCGAGTCTTGTTGGAATTGGTGTATTAGTTATGTTCTGTTAATAATGTGAGGATGTAAGTTTGCACTAGAAAGGGTTACTTATTTTAGCATAAGTTCTTCTATGGATATAGGTTAGCCTGTTAGTGATAAGGGAGTCACGTTGTTTTTATATTTTTAGGGAGTGAGCTTTGACGCATTCTTTATTGATGGTTGCTTAAAGGCCTACAATGTGGGGAGGGGAAAGGTGTTTATCCACTACTAGAGACTGTTTTCTTTTTTAAAGGGGCTGTACCCCTTTTAAATTACCCTTGACTCGCTACATGGGGGTTAGCTAAATTTCCTTAGAGGGGGAGGTCTAGAGAGAACTTAAATTCGTTTCACAGGCAACCAGCTATCACCCAGCTCGGCTGGATTTTCACTTCTACTATCAAGTCATCCTACTCTTTTGCAACAGAGATGCGTTCGCTCATGGATAGCTGCTTGTGAGTAGCTTGCTTGGGTTTCAGGGAGGCAAGCTTAAATCCGTTTTGCTTGGGTATTCTGGCTAAATCATGATGCAAAAGGTACAGTACAAGGATTTATCTTTGCTGTTATATGCTTAGGTTTTCATTACTTAGAGTTTTAAGCATTTGCGCTCGTAATTCTCAGGCGGATATCTTTGTGGTAGAGATATCAAGATTTAGGGCCAGGCATAGTGGGGTATCTAATCCCAGTTTGGGTCCTGGCTTTCGTGGATCTAGTTTGCCTATGGGGTTAAGATCATTTTGGGGTTGGTTTTAGGTGGAACCTGAGCTTATGACAGCTTGGTTGCACTTTGATCTTAAACAGAAAGATAGTGTACATATCACTCTTTACGCCATATTACTGTTAATTTGGGTCTCTTGTGTGACCGCAGTGGCTGACACAAGATTTACCAACCTTGAATGATTGCCATGACTAAGTCAAGTTTACACTTATTGCTTAATGTCAATTACTGCTGAATACCCGTGGGGTTGTGGCTAAGCAAGGTGTCTTGGGCTACTTTTATGTGGAGCGTGCCTGATGCCTGCTCCTTTCATCTTAGTAAGGTGGTTAAGGGCATTTACACTGGGGTGCGGTTACTTGCATGTATATATCTAGCAAGAACTAACGATAAGGTTAAGACTAAGTCTTTTGTCCTCAGGTAGATAGGCCATCTTAACATCTTCAGTGCTATGCTTTGGGTTTAAGTTACGAGGACGGGAGAATTGTTGTTTTGTTGTTTTGTTTTTTTGTTGTCTTGGACTTTTGCTTTAGTTTTGTTGTTATTTTGTCACTATTTTGCTGTTTTGTTGTAGGGGGGTTTATTTAATATTGGCTGGCAAAATGTAAAAACATGTATATAATAAGTGATGAAATGGTGGAATTATTTTAATGTAACCCTAGCGGCAATATAGTGTAAAAAAATGAAAAATTGTGTATAAAATAAATAATAAAAGATGATGTTTGATACAATATAATGATGGTGTGTGTTAGGGGAGAGATGTTCTTGTAGTTGAAATTTACAACGATGGTTTTTCAGGCCATAGGTCTTGGAGAGAGGCCAAGCAGGAATTGTCATGACTTATTTTGGTTTTTTCTTAGGGGTATGTTTTGTGTTGGGGGGAATGGCGGTTGCATCTAACCCTTCACCATACTGTGGAGTGGTTGGTTGGCATCTGTAGTAGGGTGTGGGTGGTTGTTGAGTTTGGGGGTTTCGTTTGTGTCTTTGGTGTTGTTTATAGTATATTGGGGGGGGATGTTAGTAGTGTTTTTATATTCTGTTTCTTTGGCAGCAGAGCTGTTTCCGGAAGCTTGGGGGGATTGGGATGTGGTAGGGTATGGGACTTGGTTGATTTTGGTTGTTGTTGTTGAGTATTTTTTGAAGGCCGCCTATTTTTCGAATGTCTTGTTCGCCATTAAGATTGTGGATAATTGATCCGGAGCATAGAAAGAGCATGGCTTTAAAGAAGGCGTGGGTTGAAATGTGGAAGAAAGCTAGTTGTGGCAGGTTTAGTCTGATGGTTACTATTATTAGTCCGAGTTGGCTGGATGTAGAAAAGGCGATGATTCTTTTGATATCGTTTTGTGTGAGGCCAACCAATTGATGACCCTGAAGTAGGAACACGAGGTGCAAAAGAGCAAGTAGTGTCAGTGGTGTATGGTGGAAAGAATGGGCCTGATGCTAGGATGAGGAGGTACTGTATGCGGTGCATTGCGGATTTCTCACTCCATGCTGTGCAGGATCTTCTTTGCGTTGGGGAGCCCTTTACTGGGCACAACAGCCTTGATGTGCTCCGTGGTGGGTTAAACTTGGCCAGCAGCCAGACACCCCCTCCCCAGCTGCTCTCTCCCTGCCCTGACCCAGCAGGACAAAGGGAGAAAATAAACCAGGAAGACTCATGGGTCAAGAGAAAGCAAAGGAGATCAGTGACCAGTTACTGTCACTATAAAATAAGTGTTGAATTGCCGAAGGTCAATTTAATTTTTTTGCCAGTTAAGAAAGGGCTGGATTGTGAGAAACAATGAGAAAATACTAAAAACCATTCCCCTCACACTTTCTCCCATACTCAAGTGACTCCCTTGCTGCCAATTCATTTGCCCACCCCAGCCCTAGGATGAGCATGAGGATGATGAACAGGTGGTTAACAGTCAATAAAGAATATCTTTGCAGCTCCTTCCTCCTGACAGTTCTCCCATGCTCCAGTGTGGGTCCTCTCCATGGGATCCCACTGTATATGTGGTGAAGGCTCAGTGTTCATCATTTCTTTCTGTCTACACATGGGGGCAGTGTCAGAGCCCTGAGATCATCCATGGAAAACCATGATCCTGATCAGCATCATCTGGGGCTTCCACCACACCTCTTTCCATGGTCCCAGGAGGTCACTGAAGCCAGGCCTGGGTTTCATCCCCAGCTTGATCTCTGCTGTAGGTATTCGAGTCTGCAGACACAGACACAGCCTGGCCTGTCCATGAATCTTATTGACCCAGACTTTCAGGGTCACTTCACAATTTGATTCTTTATGGGGGATACAATGGAATGACGCCACGGACTTCCATGTGCCAGATCTCAGCTGATTCACAGAGGCCTGGAACCATACTGCTTCCTTTCTTCCCACCACTTGGTCAGGTTTTGGGAAGAGAGAAAGCAAAAGCAGGTAAGAGTTCAGAGTGCCTGTGATTACAAGAGGGGAGCTGAGACACCATGTGAAATGATTTCAAAGCTGGCCTGACTGTCTCTTCTCTGTCTGATTCTGCCTCCAACCAACACTTTAACTGTGATTACTTCCTAATTTCCTTTCTTTCTAAAGCATTTCTGGCATGGTTGTCCCTCATGGGTGACCCTCATGGGTGGCAGCTTGTCCTGGGCACAGAGTGGAGGAGTGGGGTTTATTTTAATAGTGAATCTTCTCTGGTTTGTTTTGTTTGTTCAAAACTCAGAGCAATCCCTCTGTGCCTTTATGCAGCCGGGTCTCCAAGGAGAGAAGGGGGAGCTGGGATGAAGGAGCTGGAACCCCTAGCTGCACAGTGCAGAGGAGAAGCGTGATGTAAGTAAAAGCAATGCGAGTCACAGGTGAGCAATGAGGGCAATGATGGGTTGGGGAGGTGAGGAGCAAGGTTGTCCATGCTGTGTCAAAACTCAAGGGACAGCTTCTCCAACCAGTCCAGGTCTCCTTAGGAGAGACCCTGGATCAATTCCAGTCAGACAATGCTGCCATCACCTCTTCTCCAAACTGGAAGATATTGAACTGCAACCTGGAAAATGAAAAGTCATTTTTATTAGAAGCTCTTTGAACTCTTTCTCTGTAACTCCACTAGGAAACCTCTCTAACAATTGGTACAACAGTAGAAGACAATGACAGTAATGGTGCCTCAGATGCCTGGTTCTTGTGTAAACGTTCTGTGTGGATGAGCAGCCTGGTGTGACCCTGAGCTGGTCCTGCTTGGAGCTGAGCATTGAACTGGAGATCACCTGAGCTCCATTTCCCCTGAATTGTCCTGTGAGCACAAGATGTAGAGACCCTTACCTCCAGCTTTATGTTTGCTTGGATGGCCTGTGGCAAGGCACAGGCTCCTGGAAGGGCTGGTGGGAAAGAGACTTCTACAAGTCTCTAGTCCAGCCTCCAGGCTGGCTGTGACTGCAGAGCAAAGAAGGTCTCCAAAGATGGAGTAACAAGAACACTCCTCCTGGTCCATTTTATTTGTCCTAAGGCTCAGCTTAAAGCTACCAAAAGACCGTTCGTGGCTGTTTCCTCTGTTACATCATTGACCACTGCAGAAGAGCACTTGACTCCATCATCTCTCCAGGTCTGTGCAGGCTCTTCCTAGGCTGCCCCATGCTTCCCCCAGTAGGCTGGAGAGGCCCAGTTCCCTCAGGCTGCCCTCACACCTTATACTTTTTGTCTCTAGCGGCATCTTGGCAGATCTCCTTCAGATCCTTCTCAGTTTCTCAACTTCCCTTTGGAAGTGTGAGTCCCACTGGCTCCTGTGGCATTGTCCTGGTGCCAAGAGAGTGACAGTAGTTATTTTCTCCTTTGTATCACAGCCTTCTCTGTTGCTCTCTCTACTCCCTCCCAGTGAGTGAACTAGAGTGGACAACAAGTTTCCAGGGGGGATACAGCCAGGACAGATGACCCTGACTGACCAGAGAGAGATTCCATAACACAGATGCCACGCTCAGTGATAAAAGATGTGGCAGAAGAAGAAAGAAGTTGAATTTTTTATCATTCAGTGTAACTGCTGATTTTATACCGGCTGGGTAATTCTGTTCGTGGAAGGTGCTAAGAGATGGTCTTTGTGTTGGCCTTGGTTTTGTCTCATGTTTGTTATTGTTCTTAATCTTTCACCTATGAAACTATTTTTAGCTCAGCCCACAAGTCGGAAAACATTTATGTGGAGCATCTTGGGCAGAGATGTGGCTGGTTAAGGAGTGCCCTGAGGAGAAGGACCTGGGAAACTGGACCCTTGCTAGTCCTCACTCACAAGATACCTTGAACAATCCCATTACATTTCAAAATGGATTTTCTAAAGAACTATCAATCTTCCTCTGGACTTCCCTCACCACTGTTTCTCCTGTCATACAGTGCATTTAACGTCCCTCATCTTTCCTATCCCTTCACCTCTCCTGATCCAATGGCCATTTCTGATGTCATCTATGCAGCCTCAGACTCTCCAGACTAAGGACCACTCAATTCTTCTCTGATTTTCTCCTGCCTTCATTCTTTGTTCATTCAGAGAACTCCCAGCTACCCAGCTCCTGCTTTGAGTTTCAGGGAGTTCAAAGCTTGCCTGTCTCCCAGCAGACAGATTCTCTCTTGGCCTTATCTTCAGTTATGTTTATGGTTACGTTTTCTGTGTGTCTCTCAGCATTTCTCATAAGATTGTCCCCTGTAGAAAGGAAGCCTCCTTAGAGACAGCTTGTGCTGAGCATGTGGGTGAGGAAGGGGTTGATTGTTTAAGAAGCCTTGCCATATTTGTCTTTTCTTATTCCTCTGTGCCTGCGAGCAGCAAGTTCAATAAGGAAAGCAGGGCAAGATGGTGCCATGAAGCTGGAACACTCAGCTCTGGAGGGCAGAGAAGTCTAATGGAAGGAAAGGGATGCAAGACCCAGGGGAACAATGAGAGAAATGCTGTGGATGGGGAGGGGAGCAGCAAGGCTCTTTAAGCAGTGTCAGACCTCAAGGGACTGCTTCTCCATGCTGCCCAGAGCTCCTGAGGAGACACCCTGCATCAACAACAAATGGAGAATGGTTCTGTCACATCTTCTCTTAAATGTAAAGTAATGAAATAAAAATTTTAATATAAAACAAAACTTTTTTAGGTGCACTTTGAAATATTCCTCTTTAATCACACTGGGAAATTACTCCAATGATCTGTTCAAGGCTTGAAGACCTGAAGAAAACTACAGGAAGAGAAAGATCTCATTATGGCTTTCTGTATTTTAATGAGACCGAGGGGGTATTTGCTGATGAGTCCTTGAAACTCAGCTCCTGAAAGGAGATTGAGTAAACCTCTCAAGAAGCCAAAAGCAAAACTCAAAGTACCTTGAAGTTTTATTTGGTCTCACTGATGTTCACTAGTGAGAAATTGTCCCAAGGGACTTGTTAGACCAGATAATTGGAGGCCATGATTACAGCGAGGCAAAGACACTGTGCAGGCAGCTGTCATGCTGAGAAAATCCTGGGTTTCTTGGTGAAGCAGAAAGGCCAAGCGTTGACCCCAGGCCCTCAGAAGGTAGATCTGGCTTTGAGTACAATGACCCTGGTGTCACGAACATTCTCACATTGCTGAATCAAATTCAGAGCAGTTATTGCATTTAATTCCAAACACAGCCCTATAGAGTTACATGAGATGCCAAGGCTCTCACACACAGATCCATGCAGGTGCGGAAGAGTTGGGGCATACCAGAGAAGGATCATAAATATATCGGGTCATAGAAGAGTGACAATCTTGGGTGTGAGAAGAGTCAGGTCATAGAAGAGTCAGGTCACATAGGAGTAATGGAAGAGTAAAGTTTTAGATGGTTCATAGAAGATTTGGGTCATAGAATGTTCATAGAAATGTTGTGTCATAGAAGTCTCAAGTCATAAAAGATTCAGATCATAAAATGATCATAGAATATTCATGCTTTTAAAGAGTCAAGTCAAAGAAGCATTAGAGTTTACTCAACTTTCAGAAGTGTTTGGTGATATAAGGGTCAAAGAAGGGTTGGCTAAAATAAGGATCAAGTTAATGAAGAATCAGGCTACAGAAGGGTCATAAAATAGTCAAGCCATAGAAAAGTTATAGAAGAATCAGCTAATAGAAGAATCAGGTTATAGACATGTCAGTTCATATAGGGGTTCTGTTATAGAAGGGCATGGTCATAGGATATTCAGTCATAGAGGAGCTGGGTCACAGAAGATTCATAGACAAGTTGGGTCACAGAAAGCCATAGAAGGGTCAGAGAAGAGTCAGGTCATAGAAGGCTTGGTTCACAGAATGCTTAGGTTTTAGAAGGACTGAATCATAGAGTGGTTGAACAAGAGTAGAGTGATAGAAGAGTTGAGTCATAGAATCATAGAATCACAGAATCTTCTGGTTGGAAAAGACCTTTCAGATCATTGAGGTCAACCATCCTCTGCTAAACCATGTCCTTCAAAAAATCATCTACCTGTTCTGTAAACACCTCCAGGGATCATGACTCAACCACACCCCTGGGCAGCTGTTCCAGTGCCTGACGACTCCTTCAGTGAAGAAATTTCCTGACATCTAAACTGAACCTCCCCTAGCACAACGTGAGCACATTTTCTCTCGTCCAACCACCTGTCCCTTGCTAGAAGATACCAGCACCCACCTCACCACAACCTCCTTTCAGGGAGCTGCAGAGATCGATAAGATCTCCCCTCAGTCTCTTCTCCAGGCTAAACAACCTCAGCCATTCCTTTTAGGACTTGTCCTCCAGCTCCTTCACCAGTCTTGTCATCCTTCTCTGGACATGCTCCAACACCTCAATGTCCTTCTTGTACTGAGGGGCCCAGAACTGAACACAGTACTCAAGGTGGACTCAATCTTCTTCAGGGAAAGTTTAGACTTGATGTTATGAAAAAGTTCTTCACTGAAAGGGTGATTGGCCATTGGAATGCGCTGCCCAGGGAGGTGGTGGAGTCGCCAACCCTGGAGGTGTTTAAGGGGAGACTGGATGAGGGACTGAGTGCCATGGTTTAGATGATGGTGTTAGTGTTGGTGTTAGTGTTGGGTTATAGGTTGGACTCGATGGTCTCGGAGGTCCTTTCCAACCTTATGATACTGTGATACTGTGTGACCTCACCAGTGCTGAGTGCCGGGGCACAATCACTGCCTTAATCCTGCTGATCACACTTTCTTGATACAGGCCAAGATGCCATTGGCCTTCTTGGCCACCTGGGTCACTGCTGGCTCATGTTCAGCTGCTGTCAACCAACACTATCAGGTCCTTCTCTGCCAGGCAGCTCTCCAGCCATTCTTCCCCAGACCTGTAACACTGCATGGGGTCGTTGCGCCCCAAGTGCAGGACTCGGCATTTGGTCTTGTTAAACCTCATCCTGTTGGTCTCAGCCCATGGATCCAGCCTGTTCAGATCACTCTGCGGAGCCTCCCTCCCTTCAAGCAGATCAACACTGCCACCCAGCTTGGTGTCATCTGCAAACTTGCTAAGGGTGCACTCGATCCCTTCGTCCAGATCATTGATACAGATATTGAATAGGACTGGACCCAGCACTGAACCCTGCGGAACACCACCCATGACCGGCTTCCAACTGGATTTAACTCCATTTACAACCACTCTTTGGGCTTGGTCATCCAGCCAGTTTTTTACCCAGCAGAGAGTGTGCCCGTCCAGGCCAATGGAAGCCAGTTTCTCAAGCAGAACACTGTGAGAAATGGTGTCTAAAGCTTTACAAATGTCCAGGTGCACCACGTCCACAGTCTTTCCCTCATCCACTAAAAGGATAACCTCATCATAGAAGGAGATCAGGTTGGTCTAGCAGGACCTGCCTTTCAGAAACCCATGTTGACTGGGTCTGATCACCTGTCTGTCCTGCATGTGCTGTGTGATAGCACTCAAGATGTTTTCCTCCATGATCTTCCCCAGCACCGACGCCAGAGTGACAGGTCTATGGTTCCCTGGATCCTCCCTCTGAACCTTCTTGTAAATGGGAGTTAAATTTGACAATCTCCAGAGAAGACTCATAGAAGAGCTGAGACATGGAAAGGTCACATCAGAGAAGGTTCAGGTCATAGAAGGATCATAGAAGTGTCAGGTCATAGAAGAATTGGGTCATAGAAAGTCATGTCATAGAAGAGCCAGAAAACAGTCGAGTTATAGAAGGTCATAGAAGGGCTAGGTCATAGAAGGCTTGAGTCATAGAAAGTCAGAGTCAAGTAAGAGATGGGTCACAGAACCATGTGTCACGTCACAGAGGAGCAATCTAATAGTTCAATCATGGAATATTATTAGAATCATAGAATCTTCTGGTTGGAAGAGACCTCTAAGATCATGAAGTCCAACCGCACCCATTATCCGCTAAAACATGTCCCTCAAAAACTCATCTATCCTTTTTTTAAAAACCTCCAGGGATGGTGATTCAACCACCTCCCTGGGCAGCTTGTCCCAGTGCCTAACCATCCTTTCAGTAAAGAAATCCTTCCTAATATCTAGTCGGGGTCAGCTCCCCTGGCGCAACTTATGGCCATTTCCCCTTGTCCTATCACCTGTCACTTGAGAGAAGAGATCAACAATTGCTCTGCCACAGCCTCCTTTCAGGCAGCCATAGACAGCAATGAGGTCTCCCCTCAGCCTCCTCTTCTCCAAGCTAAACAACCCCAGTTCCCTCAGCCGTTCCCTGTAGGACTTGTTTTCCAGCCCCTTCACCAGCCTCTGGATGCGCCCCAACACCTCAATATCCTTTCTGTACTGAGGGGGCCAAAAACTGAACACAGTACTCGAGGTGTGGCCTCACCAATGTCAAGTACAGGGGCACAATCACCTCCCTTGTCCTGCTGGTCACACTGTTTTTGATACAGGCCAAGATGCCATTGGCCTTCTTGGCCACCTGGGCACACTGCTGGCTCATATTCAGCACCCCTAGGTCCCTCTCCTCCAGGCAGCTCTCCAGCCATTCTTCCCCAAGACTGTAACACTGCATGGGGTTGTTTTGCCCCAAATGCAGGACTCGGCATTTGATCTTGTTAAACCTCATCCCGTTGGTCTCAGCCCATCGATCCACTGTCCAGATCTCTTTGCAGCACCTTGTTTCCTTCAAGCAGATCAACACTGCCACCCAGCTTGGTGTCATCTGCAAACTTGCTAAGGGTGCACTCGATCCCTTCATCCAGATCGTTAATAAAAATATTGAACAGGACTGGACCCAGCACTGAACCCTGGGGAACACCACTCATGACTGGCCTCCAACTGGATTCAACTCCATTTACCACCACCCTCTGGGCCCACCCATCCAGCCAGTTTTTGACCCAGCAGAAGCTGTGCCTGTCCAGGCCAATGGCAGTCAGTTTCTCAGAGTACTGTGAGAAACGATGTCAAAGGCTTTACAAAAGTCCACGTACACTGCATCCACAGCCTTTCCCTCATCCATTAACTGGGTAGCCTTGTCATAGAAGGAGATCAGATTGGTCTGGCAGGACCTGCCCTTCATAAACCCATGTGGACTGGGTCTCATCACCTGTCTGTCCTGCATGTGCTGTGTGATAGCACTCAATATGATCTGCTCCATGACCTTCCCTGGTACCAAGGTCAAGCTGACAGGCCTGTAATTCCCTGGATCATCCTTCCGAACCTTCTTGTAAATGGGAGTTACGTTTTCCAGTCTCCAGTCAAGCGGCACTTCCCCAGTCAGCCAGAACTGTTGATAGATGAGGGAGAGGGGTTTGGCAAGGATCTCTTCCAGTTCCCTTAGTATCCTTGAGTGGATCCCATCTGACCCCATAGACTTGTGGACATCTAATTGCCCAAGGAGGTCTTTAACCAAGTCTTCTTGGAACATTGAGGGTTCGTTTTCACAGTCTTCTTGCTCAGGAGGATTGGAGTCCAGAGAACATCTTTTCTCCCTATTAAAGACTGAGGCAAAGAAGGCATTAAGTACCTCTGTCTTTTCCTCCTCCTTGGTTACTACCATTCCCCTTGTGTCCAGTAAAGGAGGGAGATTCTCCTTGGTCTTTCTCTTGTTGTTAATATATTTGAAGAAGTGTTTCTTATCGTCTTTCACTGAACTGGCCAGTTGAAGTTACAGCTCAGCTTTAGCCCTTCTAATTTTAAGCCTACATGATCTCACCTGCTCCTTGTAGTCCTCCTGGGATGCCTGCCCCCTTTTTAAAGCTCATATGTTTTCCTCTTTTCCTGAGAGTAACAGAGATCTCTCTATTAAGCCAAGCTGGCCTTCTTCCCTGCCGATTCATTTTACGGCACACAGGGATGCTCTGCTCTTGCGCCGCCAGAACTTCCTTCTTGAGGAGCATCCAGCCCTCATGGACTCCTTTGTCATTCAGAACCGTCTCCCACTGGACTTTATCAAGCAGCTTTCTAAACAGTTTGTAGTCTGCCCTCCGGAAGTCAAAGGTGGCAGTTTTGCTGACCCCCCTCCTTACTTCTCCAAGAACTGAGAATTCTATCATCTCATGATCACTGATCCCTAGGCGTCCTCCAACAGTCACCTCCCCCACAAGGTCCTCTCTATTCGCAAACAGCAGATCCAGCGGGGCACCTTCCCTAGTCGGTTCACTCACCAGTTGTGTTAGGAAGTTATCTTCCATACACTCAGTGAACCTCTTAGACTGTTTCCTTTCTGCTTCCTTCCAGCAGTCATCTGGAAGGTTGAAGTCCCCCACAAGGATGAGGGCCAGCGATCACGAGACTTTTCCCAGTTGCTTGTAGAAGAGCTCATCGGTTTCCTCATCCTGGCTGGGCGACCGATAACAGACTCCCACCACTATGTCTGACTTACTGTGAGTTCCACTGATTTTAACCCACATGCACTCAACCCTATCATTAGCGTATTTTAGTTCTACACAATCAAAATTTTCCCTAACATAGAGGGCAACTCCACCGCCTCTCTTTCCCAGCCTATCCCTCCTGAAGAGTTTATAACCACCCATGGCAGTACTCCAGTTGTGCAAATCGTCCCACCATGTTTCTGTGATGGCGATTATATCATAGTTTTCTTGCCTCACAATGACTTCCAGTTCTTCTTGTTTGTTGCCCATACTGCATGCATTCGTGTAAAGGCACTTCAGTTGGGCTGTTATTTCCACCCCTTTCCTAAGTAGAATAGGCTTTAGTCCTGACTGTCTACTACTGGTGTTTTGTATCCCACCAATAACCTTTGAATTCTGGCTGTCACCTGGAGTGCTGTTGTCCACTTCCACTGAGGTGACAGACCAGGTGCTCTCACCACCAGATTGTCCCTCAGAGCTTGAGGTTGCCATTCCCATGATTTAATTTATTGAGCCTAGTGACATCCCCCTCCCCCTTCCAATCTAGTTTAAAGCCCTCTTGATTAGTCCAGCCAACTTTTTAGAGAGTATCCTTGTGCCCTTATGGGACAAGTGTACCCCGTCATTTGCCAGCAGGCCTGGCTTGTAGGCCAACCCATTGTCGAAGAACCCAAAGTTTTGTTCTTCACACCACATTCGGAGCCAATCATTCAATTCCTGGTTCTTCCCTCTCCTTCCCTCACCATTCCCTATTACAGAGGAGAATATGACCTGCGCTCCTGCTCCTTTTACCATATGACCTAAGGCCCTAAAGTCCTTTTTGATTGTTTTGAGGCTTCTAGTCAGTTTCTCATTATTACCCACCTGGAAAACAAGTAGTGGGTAATAATCTGTGGACTTGACAAGTTTAGGAAGTTGTCTCGCCACTTCACCAACTGAGGCCCCAGGTAGGCAACAGACTTCCCTATGCAATGGGTCTGGTCTGCAAATTGGACCCTCTGTACCTTTCAGGAGGGAGTCACCAACGACGACAAGCCTTCTCTTCCTCTTTACAGAAGCCGTCTTAATTGGTGGCTTTGGTCTGCTTAACCCGGGGGGTATTTCCAGGCTGTGAGAGTTGTTGGCCCTTGGAGTCGGTTCCACTTGCAGGCCTTCATATTTGTTCTGCAGTGGAACCTGCGGGGCCTCGTTAGTAACAGGGGATGTGCATCGATTACGACGCCACTTGTGACAAGCAGAAACCTGTTGCCATTCTGCTCCACCTTCCACTTCACTTACCTTAGTTGAGTGGTTGTGGGATGGTGGGTCCTCTTTCGTGCTAGGCTTGTCTGCCTGTTGAGGCTATGACAGGGGGCATAGTAAATCACTCCAGTAGTCAATCTCTCTCACACACCCCCTGATAGTCCTCAACCTTGTTACTTCCTCCCTTTTTGGCATCCGATACCAGCGCAGGAGGGGGGCACGTACCTGGGTGGCCACATGTACCCACTGGGATTCAGTCTGGCAGGTTACTGCAGTAATGGTTGGAGCAGAGCTGCTAGATATATCTTATTCTTCTGGTGGGTGGACACCATGGTGTTCTTGTTTTACTGTTCGAGATACAGTGCCCGGCCCTTGCTCACCCTGCCTGCTCCCCCTGCCTTCGTGAACTGCCTTAGCAAACTGCCGAGCCGTGCCCCTGTTTATGCGCCTCTGTTTGCGCGCCCCTGTTTGCGCATCCCTGTTTGCACGTTCCTGTTTGCGCACCCCTGTTTGCGTGCCCTTGTTTGCGTGCCCCTATTTGCGCACCCCTGTTTGCACGCCCTTGTTTGCGCGCCCTTGTTTGCGCGTTCCAGCTCACGGCACTCCGGGTCTCGGTGCTCCCTAGGGGGCTGTTTAAATCTCCCGCGGCTCCTTCCGGGAACGCCCCCCTCCACGTCAGTAGCAGGGACTGCCGGTTCCCAGCTGTTCTCTTAACGGTGCCACGCTTTTCCCTGTCTCGGGAAACCCTTTCTCCCCCTCGCCACGTGTGCAATCCGTGGGACTTACTGGTGCCGCAGCTGTGCTCCTCGCCGAGTGAGAAGGGTTAGAAAGGTTGGGTCATAGAAGGCTTGGGTCATAGAATTTTTGGGTTATAGAAGAATCAAGCCATGAGAGGTTTTTTGGGTAATAGAAGGGTTTGTTCATAGAAGGTTGACAGAAGAGCCAGGTTATAGAACTGCTGGGTCATATAAGGGTTGAGTCATAGGTTATTCTCGTTACAAAGCAGTTGGGTCACAGAGGAGTCAAATGTTCCAAGAGACACAGAGGAGTCAGATCATAGAATGTGATGGAAATGTCAGAAAACTTGGGTCATTCAAGGCTTGGGTCATAGGATACTCGTGTTTTAAAAGTGTCAAATCATAGAAGTCTCAGATCGCAGAGCATCAGGATCATAGAGGATTCATAGCAGAGTGGAGTGATAGAGGAGTCAGCTCATAAAAAAGCTCAGTCATAGAAGGTTTATAATGTTTTTGGGTTATAGAAGTGTCATTTCATGGAAGTGTTTCTTATAGAAGACTCTGCTCAAAAAATTTTGAAAGAATATTCAGGTTGTGTAAGGGTCATAGAAGAGTTGGAACATAGAAGACTCGGTCATAAAAGAGTCCTAGAAGGCTCCTGTAAACATCAGGTCATACAAGAGTAGAGTCATAGATAATTGGGATCATAGAAGAGGTGGCTAATTAAAGAGTTGGGTAGTAAAGGAGTCATAGAGGAGTCAGATTATAGTGTTGAGTCATAGAAGGATGGTGAGACAAAATCCGCCCAAGGGAAATCCAGTCTCCTTCTCTTTCCAACATCCAGAATTCAGATCCAAGTGGACAAGGTCTGGGAAACAGCCTTTAGTTCCCCTGTCCTCCATTTGATAGTTCTGAAAAGTGCACATAATGTGAGATTGGGGCAGTTGTCAGGGAGTTCACTCAGTCTCTGTGACCTTTCTAAGATGAAGGAGAGTTGCCTCACTGTGACATCGTCCTACTCACTCACCTCCTGGGCATTCTGCCCCTCCTCTCCAAAAGGCTGGGAATGACTGGGTTTTACTTAGTGTTCCCTGACTTGATCACCCACACACCACTGGGTGATCTCCAGAGTCCTACCCTCAGTCACAGAGGCCTCGGAGACCTTGCTGGGGAAGACAGAGGCAAAGAGGACACAGGGACTCTCAGATCTGTCTACACACTTGTTCTTCCTAAAACCAGCAGTACCCGCACAGTGTATTTGTTTCTTCTTTAACTGTTCCTGAAGCAGAAAACACTCTTCATGAGGACCTTGAAAATGGCCTTTTCAATTAAGATTGGTTTTCAGTCTGGACCCTTTCCGAGCTTAAAGGACGCTGTCCTTGAAGCCCATCTCTCCTGAGCTCTGTGACTATGTCATAGCTTGTTCTCCCACAGGTATGGCTCCAGCTCCTCCTGCCTGTGCCCCTGACTGAGGGTTTTGCTTCCCATTGGGGCTGAAGCCCTACAGCTGTGCCACCAGGCAAGCTCAACCCTGCCATAAAGAATCTTGTTACCAAGTGTCCAACATTCTGTGTGTGCAAAGACTTTGCTTAGAGTAGAGTCATAGCTTGGACAGAAGTTTGTGGAATATCTTCCTAGTTTTAGAACTACAAACTCAGAATAAAATACCTAAATTCACTCAAATGAAGATATCCACCCCAGCCCAGATGAATGAGATCCTTTGCTGTAACTTTCCTGGTGTCATGTGCAATGCTGGGAGAAGGAAATGTAATTCTCATGCCCAAATCCTTTCGTAGCATGAGAAATGACACAGCAGTAAAGAAGAGTCTCTACAGTGGCAAGAGAGGGAACATCAGAGACTGCATCAGTCTGTTTCACTGCAGGTTGCTCTGGAGCCTCGAGGGAGCACAGAGTGGAAGAGCTCGACTGGACTCCTGGGATGAAAAAAGATCAAAATGAGAGGACGGTTTGGTAAAGAGCCAGCTCTGCCCAGGACCAGCTCCTCTGCAAAGCACAGCAGGGCTGAGGGCACTGCCTGCAGGCAGTGAGGAGAGAGGAGGGAGGCAGAGAGAGGATAAAGGAAGGGTGGGGTGGGAGGATACTGAGAGCTCACTGAGGGAGGAATCCTCACAGTACTTTCTACGGTAAGTCTCTGGCTGTAGGACAATGCAGGTGCGATTCCTGGAGGGATCTCCTAAAGCTGGCATATCCCACAGCTTCCAGGATGCTTCAGGATGTCTCTCCCAGTGTCTCTGCTGTACAGGAGAAGAATCTGGTGCCAAGTAGCGCTTCTCTGCTGCACTGTCAGAGGGACAGGGCCTGAGGGCTGCCTTCTGCTGGGGATGAGCACAGGGCTTGTGCCCTCAGGGGTTTCCAGAGCTGTCCTTGAGAGCAGGGTCCCTGCAGTCCAGGGTCTGTGGGCCGGGGCAGGGACTCTGCCTCCTGCCAAGTTCAGTGCTCAGCCTGCCTGGGGAGCTCCCAATGGTACTGTGGAGAGAAGCTGTGTGTGGAAGGAGCGACCCCCAGCAAGTAAGGTTTCCTTCTACTGTTTCGAAGCTACTGTGTGTATCAAGGGGGCTCACAGTTCCAAATCAGCACCAAGAAGTTTTGAAGGGGACATTTCCAGGGGAAGGTCAAGGCACAGTTTTCTGTAAGATTAAGAAATTTTCTGAGTCTGTGTTTTTAGCTTCCTATGCTTTGGGCAGGAGGAGGAGGAGGGGGGGAGAGGGGAAGGATAGAGAAATAGAAAAGGGCTTTTCAGGTTTGAATAACTCATTGAGACTCCTGAGCTGTATCCTAGAGTGGTGTGTTGGTCTGCTAATTGCCCCTTCTAAAATACCTGTATCATCTCCTCTTCCTATGGACAGAAGCAGCATCTCCTCTGCTAGACACATCAGGTTGTTCTGCCCTTTTGATCCTCCAAAAGGGAAGATGTGTCCAGCCTGTGCCCTGCAAACTGGCAGGTTTTGAGGTGAGGGCACAAGGGTTGGGATGGGGTGTGTTAGCAGGGAAAAGACATGGGAAAGAGAAACACCTCCAAGGAGGAAAATATCCAAGGAGCAGAGCAAGGATCAGGAAATGCGAGAAAACTAAAAGCAGAATTGTTGTAGGAGAGAAAATTTGTAAAAGTTCTGTGTGATCCTCTCCAGTGCAGACCCCTCTTCTGAAAAAGCCCCCTTCCCTCCTGTCCCAAACAGAAAAGCCTCTGCCCTAAGGACTCTGGTGTCCAAGAGTGAACCACCTCCTCTGCAGCCACAGCTCCAGTGCCCTCTCCAGAGCACAGGGGCTGAGAACAACTGCCCAGTACTGTTGGTGTCTGGGAGGGGCCGTGCACAGCTGGGGAAGGGGAACACTGTGTGCCTGGCGGCCTCTGCCCTGGGCTTTCTCAGTCACACTCTCTCTCTGTCTCGCTCTTTCTCCCCTTGTCTCTGCTCTTGCTATTTTTCTCTTGTTCTTGCTGCCAGGCTCTCTGGGGATGGGAGTTTTGCTGCAGAGTCACACACTGACCCAGTGGCTCCTTTCCTGTATTTGTGTCCATGGGAATCCGTGTCCAACTTTGCTCTGAGCTGTGAGTCTTTGGGCAATGCAGTGAGTGGGGCTGGGGAAGGAGCTGAATCTCCCTTACTGTGAGATAACATCGTTTAGACACTTTGGTATCTCCTCGAGGTTTCCTTCAAAGCTGTGAGCTGCCCTTCAGGATGCTGTGTCATTTTTGCGCTACCTGAAAACCTCATGGAGAAGTGCAGAGATGCTACAAGGGAGAAAATGCTGTTTAGTTTGTGAAATGAGCTGTGAGTGTCCTGGTCTGAAAGTGGATGCTGAGGTCTTAGGAAATGGTGAGACATTGAATGGTGTCAGGTGGATAGCTCTGCTCTCAGCAGTTCTTCTCTGCTTAACGTAGGAGTGGAATTTCACTCTGTCTCCTAAACGTGCCTCAGGCATCTCATAATAAGATCAAGGGACAGATCAACTCCTCTCCCTCTAAGTTAAGGTACAAGAAATCTTCATCCTTTGCAGGACTCCCTGAGTTCAGCAGAAGTACTGAGTGTTTCTGACATCCAAGAACACTCCTCAGGGGAGATAGGGGAAGTGTTAAAACCAAAAAACCTCTCAACCTGCCTTTTAATGTTCCCATTCCTCAGCACCGGGAGTTCAGAAGCAGACAAGCACGTCTGCTCTGAGCTGTGGCGCTGTGAGTAATGCAGCCATTGGGGCTGAGGAAGAAGCTGAATCTCCCTTCGTCAAATGCCATCATGAAGACTGTTGGCTGTCTCCCTGATGTTTCTTTCCAAGATTTGAGCTTCTCTCCAGATGCAGACCTGTCCTATCACATCTTTATGTTACCTGAATGTCCCATGGAGAAGCACAGAGTTGCTACGACAGGGAAAATGTTGCTAGGTTTGTGAAATTAGCTGTGTGTGGCCTGGGCTAAAAGTGGGCTGCTGAGACCTCAGGAAAGGGTGAGACATTGAGTGGCATGAGGGGGGATCCCTCTGCTCTCAGCAGTACCTGGTAGCTTTTCAGGATAACATAGCAGAGTGATCCCCCTCTATCTCAGCAAGGTGCAGGTCCAGGGCAGCTGGGAACAAGACCGAGGGACAGAGCAACTCTCCTCACTCTACACTCAGCCACAGGAAATCCTCTTGCCGTGAAGGACTCCCTCTGTTCTCCGTGAGCACAGTAGAATGCTGAGAGTTTCTGACATCTATGAAAATCTCCAGCTGAGATTTGAGACCACTCTAAAAAAGCCTCTCTCACTCAAACACACTTGCGATTGCTGTTTCCTAGCTCTGAGAGAGAAGGCCCTGATGAGCCCTTTTGCATTATGATCAATTTTACCTGACAAATTTGAACACCAGCACTGCTCACACTGTTCCCACAACCCCACCGGTGCAGAGCAGGGCTGACTCCTTGGCAGCCTGTGGGCAGAAACCCTGCTCCTTATAGCACCCTGCTCCTTATAGCACCCTTATAGAACCAAGCAGGGCTCCAGACACAGAGATAAAGGAAGGTCTGCTGGAAAAGGAAAAGCAGCAGGAATTTTGTAGAAAAAAATAGTTTCATTTTGCCCAGAAAATTCTCCCCTAACTTGCCAATGTCATTTTCTTCTTGTTCAGTGCCTTGCATCCAAAGACAGCAGATGTCCAACAGCAGCTCCACCACCCAGTTCTTCCTCCTGGCATTCACAGAAACACGGGAGCTGCAGCTCTTGCACTTCTGGCTCTTCCTGGGCATCTACCTGGCTGCTCTCCTGGAAAACGATCTCATCATCACCACCATAGCCTGTGACCACCACCTCCACACCCCTATGTTCTTCTTCCTCCTCAACCTCTCCCTCATTGACCTGGGCTTCATCTCCATCACCAAAAACCTCTGGGGCACGAGGGGCATCTCCTACACAGGATGTTCTGCCCACCTTGTTTTCTTTCTCTTTTTCTTGTCAGCAGAGACTTCCCTTCTCTCCATCATGGCCTATGACCACTACATTGCTATCTGCAAACCTCTGCACTATGGGACCCTCCTGAACAGCAGAACTCATGTCCACATGGCAACAGCGGCCTGGCGCACTGGGTTTCTCTATGCTCTGCTGCACACCGCCAATACATTTTCTCTCTGCCAAGGCAATGCTCTCAAACAGTTCTTCTGTGAAATCCCCCCGATTCTCAAGCTCTTCTGCTCACGCTCTTACATTCAGGAAGTTGGGCTGCTTGGAGTTAGTGCTTGTTTAGTGTTTGTTTGGTTTGGTTTGGTTGCAGTGTCCTATTTTCAGATCTTCAGGACTGTGCTGAGCATCCCCTCTGAGCAGGGACATCACAAAACCTTTTCCATGTACCTCCCTCACCTTGCCATGGTCTCCCTGTATTTCATCATTGGCTTGGTAGCACACTTGAACCCCCCCACTCTCTCCTCCCCAGCTCTAAATCTCACAGTTTCTCTTCTGTACACTTTGGGGCCTCTCATCTACAGCTTGAGAAACAAGGAGGTCAAGGATGCACTATATAAACTGATTGTACAAATATACTCTTTTTGTAAGACTCTTGTCTGACCCTTCTGTGACCTAACCCTTTTATGCTCAAACACTTCTCTGATATGAATATTCAAAGACATTTCTTCTATGTCATGTCAAACCTTCTAGGACCTGACCTTTATATGACTCCAAGCTTCTGTGAGCCTTCTATTACTTGGTGCTGCTTTTATCATTAAGTGACTTAAAACATCTATGACCCTACTATGTCCAGATGCTTTCATGATCATTCAGTGTCCTAAAACTTCTGTGACCCAGACCTTCTATCACCTGACTTTTCTCTACCTCTTCTATGACCTGACTCATCTATGACTTTTCCATGACCCATCTCTCCTGTTGCTTTACTATTCTCTGACCGTTCTGTGGTCCAACTCTTCTATGAATTTTCTATGACTGTAAAGTACAGGCCTTTTAGCTCCTCTGGAGCATGAAACTGCTGATGTTTCAGTTAAAGGAGGGACTGAAATGCATCTGCCACATGGACAATGCAGAAGAGGGAGTCTCTGGGGCTGGGGCTCTATGGAAGTCACAAAAAATATCTTTCTTAGTGCTGTGGTGTCAGTGTGGTGGAAATGTGGAGAAGAGTTTAATAAAAAAAACCAAACAAAATTGCTATAAGAAGCAAAGAGAAAGAAATATCTTATTGAAAGGATAAGCTTCAAACATTATTGGTGGTGTTTTCATCTGTGCTTAGTTTTGTCCAGGTTAAATGTCCTGATGTCAGGGGGATTCTTTGTGCTGCCTTTGTTTGCAAAGGAAAGGGATCATAAAATTGGGGTGGGATGCAGTGACAGGGACGTGGGCATGTTGTGCCAGTGTAGGTGCCCTGGGACACTCTACACAGGCTCCAGTTGCAGCTCCCCAGGTTCTCTTGTCTCCACCAGGTCCTCTGTGCCAGCTGCCAGCCCCAGGCATGGGCTGTGGAGGCACTGGTTCCTCTGGAGGCAGCACTGGGTGCTTGTGGTCAGGTCAGTGTATAATGTGTCAGTGTTTCCCATAAGATCACAATGAGGAGTTGTCAGGATGGGCACTGACAGAAAGAGGAGGAATTAATGCTCTTCCACTACATCTGCATTTTCAGTGTTCTCTCTGTCAGGCCCTGTATTCAACCTCCCACATCTCTCACCCATTTCCACCTCTCCTGACTCAACTGGCCATGTCTGAAGTCCCCTTCTCAGCAGCCCATCTGCACAGAAGCTCTGGGAATGGCTCTCTCCATGTCCCTTTCCCTCACTCTTTGATCACTCAGGCATCTCCCAACCATCCAGTTGCTGCTTTGAGCTTCAGGGAGTTCAAAGCTGGCCTGGCTGTCTCTTCTCTGTCTGATTCTGCCTCCAACCAACACTTTAACTGTGATTACTTCCTAATTTCCTTTCTTTCTAAAGCATTTCTGGCATGGTTGTCCCTCATGGGTGACCCTTATGGGTGGCAGCTTGTCCTGGGCACAGAGTGGAGGAGTGGGGTTTATTTTAATAGTGAATCTTCTCTGGTTTGTTTTGTTTGTTCAAAACTCAGAACAATCCCTCTGTGCCTTTATGCAGCCAGGTCTCCAAGGAGAGAAGGGGGAGCTGGGATGAAGCAGCTGGAACCCCCAGCTGCACAGTGCAGAGGAGAAGCATGATGTAAGTAAAAGCGATGCGAGTCACAGGTGAGCAATGAGGGCAATGATGGGTTGGGGAGGTGAGGAGCAAGGTTGTCCATACTGTGTCAAAACTCAAGGGAGAGCTTCTCCAACCAGTCCAGGTCTCCTTAGGAGAGACCCTGGATCAATTCCAGTCAAGCAAGCCCCGAAGTTTCTCGAAGCATTAATGGGCACCAGTGAGGGCTATCAATGATGAAGTAGAAAGGACAAGCCCTGACCCCTAGCACCTGGGAAGGCAGATCCTCAGCATCCTTCCTGGGACAGTGGGAGATGTGGGGTGTGATGCTATGGGGAAAGTTAAATCTCTCCTAGAAAGACCAAGTACAACAGTTTTCAGGGGTTTCATCCAGCCTGCGTTATTCTAGGACAAAATGAAACATTTCCTTCGAGAGCTCTTTCAAGAAAAAGCACATGAGAAGAAAAACAGGGAGGTAGAAATAGAGCAATAAAATGCACCAGTATGAACAGTTTCAGCAATTCCTCTAAGGAAGGTTTCTCCGCTCAAACCAGATGTCCTAACACTTCTATGACCCTAGTATCACCTGACTTGTGACCATTCTATGACCTGACTCTTCCACGACCCTTCTATGACTCTTCTCTGTCTTGACCTTTCTGAGATCCTTTAGAAATGAACCCTTTTATGACCCAAGCCTTCTACGAGCCGACCCTTTTGTGATCTGACTTTCCTATGACCCAGCTCTTCTGTCACCTTTATATAACCTCACTCTTCTGTGACTGTTCTATGACTCACCTCTGATCAAAGTCTTCTTTGACTGGCTCTTCTTTGAACTAAACTTTTTATGATCAGACTTATCTATGACCCAAATCTTCTATGGCCTTACCGTTCTTTGTGTATTAGAAGAGTTGGGTCATATTAGGGTCAGGTCATAGAAGAGTCGGGTGATGGAAGAATGGGGTTATAGAAGGCAGAGTTTGCAGAACATTTGGGTCATAAATGAGTTGGGTCACAGTGGACTCACAGGAGTTTAGATTATAGAAGTCTCATTGAAAAGCTGTGTAAGAGAGGGGACATACAAAAAATGCTGCAGGGCCATTTATTATTTTTAAAAACACAGAGAAAACGGCTCCTCAATTACACAGCCTCTTGGTCAGAAATGAAAAGCAAAAAAACGAATGAGAATGAGGATGACCACATTAGCATAATTTTAAAAAACTACCACTGACAGAGGAGAGGCTGGGTCTGCAATGAGAAGCAATAGAACTGCTATGCACAAAATGCTGGGCAGTTTACTGCTTTAGAAAAATATCCAGTTATCGGTTTCCGCAATACATCCTTAAACTCCTTGTTCCTTAAGCTATAGATGAGGAGGTTCTCTGCTGGAGGCACTACTGAACACAAAACTGCAACCACTGCATCCAGGGACAAGGATGAGATTGAGCGGGGCTTCAGAGCAGTGAACAAAAAGAGGGAGTACACGGCCAGGTAAGGGAAGCATGTGGAAAACACTTTGTGCTGTCTATGCTCAGAGGGGATCCTCAGCACAGTCCTGGAGAACTGCACATAGGATACCACAATGAAAACAAAACAGCCAAATCCTATTAAGATATTAATCACAAGAAGATCAGCTTCTCTGAGATCAATCAGCAGTGGGTAGAGATCAAGTCAGGAATCACTTGAGCAAACGCAATTCTTCCCAGTCTTGGGACAGGAGGTGCAGCATCCCCATGAGCTGAGTGAGCAGGATGGGGTCACAGAGAGGTCACTCTCCATCATCTTCCAAAGGTCATAGAAGACTTGGGACACAAAAGACTCAGATCATAAAGCATTGGAGTCCTAGAGGAGTCATGGAAGTGTGGGTTGATAGAAGAGTTGGGCCTGAGAAGAGTTTGATCATAGAAGTTTTGTAGTAGTGTTGGGTCATAGAAGGCTCAGAAAAGCTGGTCCATAAAAAGTTTGCAAATGTTGGGTCATAGAAGGAAAATGGATGAGTCATTTCTAGAATAGTCTGTTCATAAGGGTTTTGTTGAAGATTTGGTTCCTATAAGAGGTAATAAAAGATCCAGGCCATGGAAGCCCGATTCCCCCAGTCTCCATTACCTTTGGAAAATGAGGGAGAGAGGCTTCGCTGTGACATCATTGTGCTCAATCATCTCCCTGGGATACTGCCCCTCTTGTCCCAGAGACTGGGAAGGATTGTATTTGCTCAAATTATCACTGATTTGATCCCCATCCAATACTGGCTGATCTCCTCCAGAGTCCTGGCCTGAGTCACAGAGGTCTGGGACACCTCCTTTGGCCAGAACTCCCTGACAACAGGGACAACTATCATGTTGCAGCCCTTTTCAGAAATGGCCAAAGGATGAGCAGAGGATATAAAGGCTATGCCCGAGACATTGTCCACTTGATCTCATTTACGAAGAAAGGGGACTGGGTTTCCCTTGGGCACATTGCATCTCACCATCCTTCTTTGACTCTACTCTTCTATGATCCTGCTCTTCTGTGATCCTATTCTTCTATATCCTAGCCCTGTTGTGACTCAATGCTTCTATGTCTTGACATCTCTGTGACTCCTCTGTGACTCAACTCTTACATGAGCTGCTTCTTCTATAACCTGACACTTCTATGACCGGATGCTTATATGATGGTTCTATGAATATTTTATGACCCAAGTCTTGTATGTCCCCAGTCTTTTATCATCACTTTGTATGATCTGAATCTTCTACAAAACATTTATGACCAGACTCTTCTATAAATGTCTCTTCCATGTCTCTCCTATGAACCAACATTGGCATGACATGATCTTTTTATGAATCAACCCTTCTATGACTCTTCTATGAGCCAACACTTCTATAAATCTATGATTGCAATCTCGTGAGCTCCAAATTTTCTCTCATCCCATTTTCCATGACTCCTCTAGGACCCAAATGCTCTATGATCTGAGCCTTCTATGACCCAAATCTTCTATGACCTGACTCTTTTTTCATGCTTCTGTGATCTGACATTTCTATGATTCTTTTATGAACTTAACCTTCTATGACCCAACCATTTATGACCTTCCATGACCAGATTATTGTCTAAATGTTCTGTGATGTAACTTTCTATGACCCAACTCTTCTATCGCTTCTCTATGACCTGTCTCTTCTATGACACGTCATATCTGGTGCAACAATTCTGTGATCAGACACATCCATGACCAGATGCTTTTATGACCCGACTCTTCTGGGACCCAACCCTTCAATGACTCAACAGTTCTATGAATCATCTCTTCTATGACCTGACCCTTCTATGTCCTGGTCCTTCCATGACCTGACTCCTCTGTGACTACTTTATAGCCCGACTCTTTTGCAAGGCTTCTATATCTTTCTATGACCTGAGACCTCTAGGACTCTTCTGTGGTCCAGCTTCTCTATGACACAAATATTCTATGACCGTACACTTCTATTAATCAATCCTTCTATGACAAATTCTTATATGACCTGACACCTCTGTTACACGACTCTTCTATGAGCCGACCCTTTTGTGAACGAGACCTCTATGATCAAATCCTTCTAAAACCTGAATAAACTCTCAAACTACTATGACTCGAATATTTCATGAGCCAAATACTCTATGGGCCTTTTATGACCTGAATCTTCAATGACCATAGATATCTAGGACCTGACTCTGCTATAACAGTTCTATGACCCAACATTTCTTCTGTGGCTGAACTCCTCTATTACTCCTTTATGATGCAACTCTTCACTTATCTGACTCTCCTAACACACAAGTTTTCTCTCACTCTGCTATGATCCGGCCCTTTTATGACCCCAACCTCCAATGACTCATCTCTTTTTCACCTGCATGGAGCTGTGTGAGAGCCTTGGCATCACACATAACTCTACAGGCCAGTGTTTGGAATTAAATTGAGTGACTGCTCCAAATTTGATTCATTAATGTGAGAATGTTCATGACACCAGGGTCATTGTAGTCACAGTCGGATCTGCCTTCCCAGGGCCTGGGGGTCAGGGTTTGGCCTTTCTGCTTCATCAAGTAAACCCAGGCTTTTCTCAGCATTACAGCTGCCTGCACAGTGCCTTTGCCTCCCTGCAATCATGGCCTCCAATTATCTGCTCTAACGAGTCTCTGGGGAGGCTTTATCAATAAAGATCCTCATTGAGACCAATTAATACATCAAGGTACTTTCAGTTGTGTTTTGAGTTCTTGATAATTTCTCTCAATCTCATCTAAGAAGCTGAGGTTCAAGGATTCAGCAGCAAACACATCATGGGTCTCATTAAAATACAGAAAGACTTAACAAGTTCTTTCTCTGCCTGTTTTTTTTCTTCAGGTCTTTAAGCCTTGTAAAGTTCCTTGGAGTCATTTCCCAGTGTGGTTAAAGAAGAAGGTTTCAAACCTTCAAAGTAATAAAATATGTCTCAATCTAAAGCTTACATTTCATTATTTTCAGTTCAGAGAACAGGTGACAGAACGAGTCTCCAATTGGCATTGATGCAGTGTCTTCTCAAGAGGTCTGGGCAATATAGAGAAACAGTCCCTTGAGGTCTGACACTGCATGGACATCCTTGCTCCTCAACTCCTCAACCCCACCATTTCTCTCTTTGCCCCCATGGGACTTGCATCTCTGCTCCTTCCATCAGAATTCCCTGCACTCCGGAGCTGAGTGTTCCAGCTCTGTGGCTTCTTCTCCCCTGCTTTCCTTACAGAATTGGCTGCTTGCAGACACAGGTGGAAAAAAAGAATAGCAAAGCATGATAAAGTTTCATGATCAATAAACCCCCTCCTCTTTCACAGGCTCAGCACAAGTTGTCTCTGATGAGGCTACCTTTCTATGAGGGACCATATTATGAGAATGGTTGAGATGATAGACACAAAAAAGGCAGATATAAACATAGTTGAAGACTTGGATGAAGAGAAAATCAGACTGCTGAGGGACAGGCAAACTTTGAACTCCCTGAAGATCAAAATGGCAGCTGGGTAAAGGAAAGAGTTCTCTGCATGAACGAAGAATGAGGGGAGGAGAAAATCAGAAAATAATGGAATGGACCTTTGTGTGGTGAGTCAGAGTCTGCACAGATGTCATCAGAAATGGCCATTGGATGAGGAGAGGTGATGAGATAGGAAAGAGGAGGGACATTATATGCACTATGTAAAAGGAAGAATATAGTTGAGGAAGTTCCAGAGGAAGATTGATATTTCTTCAGAAAAACCCTTTTGAGAGGTCATGAGATTGGTCGAGGTCTCTTGCGAGTGAGGAGAAGCAAGGGCTGCACTCATCTTTGAAAGGGTGTAAGAATGCACCCCAGGGATCCTCAGCCTGCACAGGCTCACTTTGGTGAGGAGAGACCATGGAATTAATGTTCTTGGGTTACATTTTGGGCACGTGAACGAGAAAAGTGTCCTCATGGACTCACAAAGGGTAAATCACACCTCTCCAGACAGCTTGCCTTCGTCATGAAACGGCTGTATTTGTGCCTGAGAAGACAAAAGTTGGTGTCCCTTACCTCTACCTCAACAAGTCTTTTCGCATTGTCTCTCTCAATATTCTTGCGCCCAAGTGAGGCCATCACATTCTGGGTGGGTTGATCAGACAGGTGAGCAGAACACCTGTTGGGTGATGAGAGAGCAGTGGTGAAGGGGTCATACCCTACCTGGAGGTCAGGGGACACTGTGGGGTTTGGTGAGGTGGTACAGGGGACTCTCCTGAGCCCTGTACAGTTTGAACACCTGTGCACTTAACACCTCCATGCCCTGGAGGAGGCAACTCTCAACATATTTTCAAATGACACAAACTTGGGAGAACCATTCCTGTGCCTTAGGGATGCCTTTCATGGGAAACCTGACAGCAATGGGGACTATCCTGTCAGGAACGTCATGAGACAGATGAAGGACAAAGGCCAGGTCCCGCATCTGGGATAGACTGAAATCATTCAATTACAGGGGAGGGGGAGATGCCTGACTGAGGAGCAGCTGTGTGGAAAAAGGCCCTGTGTTGGTGGGGAACAGAAGGCAAAACCAAATCCAGCAGTGTGACCAGATGTGCATCAGTGTCCTGGAGTCTGTAAATATGAACCTCACCAAAAGAGTGAAGGAAGTGATTGTCTCCCCTGCTCAACACTTGTTACACCACCAGTACACTATTGTGTCCACTCCTGGACTCCCAGTTCAAGTGTGCTGAGTCTGACTGCTTAGTAGGGCAGAGTGCCCAGTGACTGAGGACATGTGGAGAAAATGACAGTGAGCTGACTAACCATAACTCACTCTGCGTGGTGGGATGAGCTTCAGCCAAGGGTGCTGAGGATGCAGGACAAAGTCATTGTGAGCTACCTTGTGACCCTAGAAAGGTCGTGGGAGGAAATTAACCTTGGTGTTTATTTGAGGGCCACTTCAGGACTGCTGTGTCTACTCTGGGTCTCCCCCGCGTAACAAAGGCTCTGAGAGATTTAGGGTGGTCCAGCAAAAGCCAGAAAGATTGTTGGGTCTCAGAGCACATTATGTACCAGGAGAGTTTGAGAGAGCTGGGTTTTGTAGCTGCGTTGAGAGCCAAACCCTAGAGAAAGGACTCAGAGGAGGTGGTGGGGTTTCAGAGATTGGAGGTAATCCCATCCATTGAGAGAAATCCTAGAGCACAGGGTGTAACACAAGTTGTGTGAGAGCAGGAGCTACAGCCCACGGGGTGCATCAGGATGAATCTGGTTTGTTCTTTAGTCTGGGTGAGGTGGAGCTGGGTATCAGCATTGTACATGTACACACCCTTCCCCTGAACTGAAGTTATTACAGCCCACTGAATTATTTCCCCTTTTAAAACAGTCTTCCTCTCCATAAGCCATGTGTCCAACCATCACAGCTCCCACACAGCAGGAATTCATTTGTGATCTGTTGGTTCCTCTTTGTTTCAAGAAGGATCTTGTTGTGAGGACATCCTGGAGGGCTCACATATGCCCCCAGCACATAGTGAGCTCTTCTGCAGGAGCCATTCCCAGTAGGCACTCAGTACGTGCTATGAACTCATGACCATCACAGTGCATCTCCAATGAGAACCTCATCAGTGTTTGCTGGGACCTCACAGGCTGTCTGTGGAGACTTCTCCCTCTGCAGACACACATTGTGGGTGCCTGCACAGGCTCAGAGATGAGATCCGTCAGCCAGCAAAGCAGGACTGTGGCAGGACCAGTGGGCTGAGAGAGGTCAGAGCTGAGGCCTGTGGGTTGAAAGGACTTTGGCTGTGCTGGCAAAGCCTTGCTATGCCAATGTTGCAACCTCCCATGGTGCAGACACTGCACAGACCAGGGCACAATCAGGGTTGGTGAAACATTCCAGCGGCACAGGTCACAGGGCAGCCCTCTGTGCTTCCTCCCCAAGCAGCTTCCAATTTAGCAGCCTCCCACCAGTGCCTCGCTCACTCCCTACCTTTGCAGAATGGGGACAGAAAATAGGAAGTGTCTAAATCAGGAATATCTTGTGTGAGTTAAAAAATAGTTCAATAAATGAAGGAAAGAAGAAAAAGAAGGAAGAAAGAAAAAAACACACAAACCCAAAATAACGAGACATGAAAATGCAGTCCACAGCTTGGGACTTACCCAAAACCACCTCCTCTGCATCTTTATTGTTGAATGTGATGCTCTGTGGCATGGAACATCTGTTTGGTCAGTTTGGATCAGCTGTCCTGGCTGTGTCCCCTTCAGACTTTTTTTCTGCACCCTCAACCTTCTAACTGTAAGAGCAGTGTAAGAATCAGAGATGGTCCCGATGCTGCGCCAACACTGTTGAGCAATAGCTGACATGTTGGTGTGGTATCAATACACCTTTGGTTACCGATCTAAAGCACAGCACCTTATGGATTGCTATGAAGAAAATGATCTCCATCCCAGTCAGATCCAGAACACTGGGCTAAATTTTCCATGTAGGGAAAGAGGGCTGAGGTGGAAAGCCTGATCCTGTAGGGATGAAGGGGCTGGGGCAAGGGAGTAGGTGTTGCACTATCTGTCCAAGAATATTTAGGGTGCAGTGAGAAGAGCAGCTTGAGCACTGGTCCCAGTAATCTCCAGTACCGAGGGACAAAACTTTTCATGGGTCTCTATCTGGACATCTGGACACTTTATTGCACAGAATACACACATATGTATGCCTACTGATGCGTTTATATATAAACATATGTAAAGAATCTATTTATACTTAAAGCCTTCTTCAGCTCAGACTTCCATAGTCAGACCAGCGCTTTTCTGGGTACTCAGCCACCTGATCTGGAAGACAGGGGTGGGGAGCACAATAAGGAGCCCTCACAATCAAAGAAGAAATGCTTTGTGATCTGACACACCAGACACACACAAATCTATGGGACCAGACATATTCCACTCAAGGCTACTGACGGAGCCAGTGGTGGATCTTGCCAATCGAATCTCCATCACTTAGCAGCAGCCCTGGTCAACAGAGCAGGTCCCAAACAACTGGAGGCTTGCCAATGTGACACCCATCTACAAGATGGGCTGAAATGGGGGTTCCAGAGAACTCCAGGTCTGTCAGCCTGACCTCAGTACTGGAGAAGATTATGGAGTGGTTCATCTTGAATGTGCTCACCAGGCCAGTGCAGGACAACCATGAGATCAGGCTCAGACAGCACTGGTTCATGAAGGGCAGGTCGTGCTTGACCAACATGATCTCTTTCTATCACTAAGTGACCCATTTAGTGGTTGAGGGAAACGCTGTGGATATTTTCTGCCTGGGCTTCAGGAATGCCTTTGGGATTGTATCCCACAGCATTCTCCCAGAGAAGCTGGTAGGTCATGGCTTGGAAAAGCATACTCTTCACTGGGTAAAAAACTGTCTGGATGGGTGATCCCACAGAGATCGGTGGTGAAGGGAACTCAATCCAGTTGGTTGCCAGTCACAAACAGTGTCCTCAAGACTGTGTTTAGGACAGTTCTGTTCAAATATCTTCATCAATGACCTGGTTGAGGAAGCTGAGTGCTCCCTCAGAGTGTCTGCATGTGACACCAAGTTGTGTGGGAGTGTTGATCTGCTGGAGAACAGGAAGAGCCTGCAGAGTGTCCTGGACAGGTTGGATCAGTGGGATGAGGCCAACAGGATGGGATTCAACAATGCCAAGGTCCAGGTTCTGCACTTTTGTCTCAACATCCCATGCAAAGCTCCAGGCTTAGTAAGGAGTATTTGTAAAGCTGCCTGACTGAAAAGGACCTGGAGATGTGCAAGAAGCATTATTTTTTGCCACCTTAAACCACTTGTTTTCCTGCCTTAAAGCACTGTTAAAGCCACAGCAGAGGCTGTGGCCTTCAACACTTTGTATTGTTCCCACAAGCAGCCCAGATGCTTTTGCTACCCAGAGAGGTCCTGCTGCAGTCGTGTAGGTAGGGAGAGCAGGGGCAGGATGGTACCTCAGATCCCAGAGCTCCTCTCAGCCTGAGCTGACCTGAAGACTGTTTTCAGACATACTGGAGCTTCTCTTCATAGTGGGAAGCAGCACAAGAGAAGATCAAAGAACATAGAGAGAAGTTTGGGAGGCTGAGTAAAGCAGAAAGAGATGAGCAGAAAGAAAAGTCACTTGAATGGCAGTTCTGTGGTGTAACACATCCCCCAGAGTGATCCTGGGTCAGCCCAGACCTTTGTGTTTGATGAAAAGGTCAGGAAGGATGACGATAAATCAGAAAACACAGAACAACAATCAGTGCCTGACTTTGAGTTCTTGAGAGGCTTCTTGAACTTCTCAGTGTCTGGTGTTTATGGAGAAAATGCCTCCAGGGGGGTTGTTAAAATGACATGTACTGTTCCTCTGCTGCTGAGCTGGGCTGGGCTCCTGGGATGGAGGAAGCTCCTGGCAAGTGGGCAGCACTACAAAGAGTGCTGCCCAGGAGCAGCTCCTCTGCAAAGTACAGCAGGGCTGAGGGCACTGCCTGCAGGGGAGAGGGGAGAGGAGGGAGGCAGAGAGAGGATAAAGGCTATGTGGGGTGGGAGGATGCTGAGAGCTCACCGAGGGAGGAATCCTCACAGCCCTTCACATGGTAAAGTCTCTGTCTGTGGGGCAATGCAGCGGCAGCTCCCGGAGGAATCTCCTAAAGCTGTCACATCCCACAGTTCCCAGGACCTGTCAGGATGTCTCTCCCACTCTCACTGCTTTACAGAAGAACCTGGTGCCGAGCAGGGCTTCCCTGCTGCACTGTCAGAGGGACAGGGCCTGAGGACTGCCTTGTGTAGGGGGCGACTGCAGAGCTGTGCTCTCAGGGGTGCCCTGGGCTGTCCTTGAGAGCAGGGTCCCTGTACCCCAAGGTCTGTGTACCGGGACAGGGACTCTGCTGCCTGCCAGGGTCATTGCTCAGCCTGCCTGGGGACCTCCCCATGGCACTGTGGAGAGAAGCTGTGTGTGGAAGGAGTGACCCCCAGCAGGGAAGGGCAGGGTCCTTCTGCTCTCAGGGAGGTACTGCATAGGTCAGGGCTGCTCAAAACTCCGGAGTACCCACAGGGCATGTCCAAGGGGGGTGTTTAATGGGAAGATCCAGGCAGGGGCTACCTGGAAAAGAAGGTGCTTCCCTTGGTCTTCAGTTTCATGTTGTGAATGTGAAGGGCGAAAGAGATGCAGACTTGTGAGAAGTGGCTGACACTCTTGAACCATTATGCTGTGTGATCTGTAGGTCTGCTGGGAACCTCATAAACTGCTTGAACCGACCCCTCATCCTAAGGCAGCACCAGCATCACCTTGCTAGAAACATCACAGTTTGTCTGACCTGTTCTTTACAACCTGCAAATAGGGAAATGTCCCTGAGCAATGACCTCCCACCAGGAGTTTTCTGTTGTTCAGAACTGAGCACACAGTCCGTGTGATGAGGTGTCTCAGAATTAGACCTGAAGAAAATCATATGAGGACAGAGAAGAATTTTGAAAATGTCCAGGAAGAAGAGACGTGGGCAAAGAAGGTAAAATTAAGAATTGTAAGGTCATGAGAAGGGGAAGAGGGAAAAATCCCTCTTATCCTCTCCAAGGCAGACCCCTTTCTCTCAGCAAGCCCGCTTGCCTCTTCTATGACCCAGTAAAGTCTCTACCCTCATGGCAGGGGGGCACAAGGCATCAGCTACCCACTCCGCAGACAGAGCTCCAGCAGAGCAGAGCTGCCTCTCTGTGGCCCTGTGCCCATTTCCTCCTGCAGAGCACAGGGGCTGAGTGGGACAGCTTTGCTGTCTGTGAGGCTCCTGCAAGGGTGGTTAAGGTGACAGCTTTCTCAAGTGCCTTTGTCTCTCTTCTTGCCTCCCTTGACATAAGGATCCTGATGCTGATCCTGCTGTTCCCACCTCTCTGTGATTCTCCTGTTCCTGCTCATGGACTCTGTGGGGCTGGTGGAATTTCAGACACTGATCCTTCAAGTCTTGCTAGGCTGGGATGTGTGTGGGAGTGAGGTGCGCCAGGCCCTTAACATGCTGTGGGGTTCCAGGAAAAGCAGACTGTGGGTTTGGGAAATGGACAGCTTTCCTTAAAGGAGATCCTGTCTGTAGAACAATTGACCCTTCCCCTGCAGCGTCCTGTGAGGCTGAGAACTTGGTACCAGACACCCCATCTCACTGCATCTTTGTGATCTCTGAGTTACCCCTAAAGCACCCCAGAGGTGCTAAGGCCATGGAAATAGTGTTGAGCAGCTGTAAGCGGGCAGCTGAAAGACGACACGAGTGTCCTTGTCTGGAGAAAGGTATGGAGTGCACCCTTGGGCACTCTGTTGAAGGGGGAGAAGTTTGGATATCTGAACTTTGAACCCAGACTCCTGGACTCTCACCAGGGTTGAGTTTCTTTTAAGGGGAACATACAACTGTGACCATCATTCAACTCAAACCCATAAGAGCACAGGAAAGATGGGAATAGAATTGACAGACCACCAGCTCCCTTCAGCCAGCACAAAGTGACAGTCAGATATTTTGCCAGTCAGATCTTGTGATAGAAATAAGCAGGATTTCTACCTTTGAAGACTACTCCCCAGTTAGGGCAGGGGGATCTAAAAAAAACCCAAACAAAATGGAAAAAAAAAGAGATAAATTTTATTTCTTTCTTATAAAACTCAGTCATAACTTCCCATTGTCTTTTCCATTTTTCAATAGTGCTGCCTTGTAAAGAAACAGCAGATTTTCAACAGCAGCTCCATCACCCAGTTCCTCCTCTTGACATTCACAGACACATGGGAGCTGCAGCTCTTGCACTTCTGGCTCTTCCTGGGCATCTACCTGGCTGCTCTCCTGGGAAATCGCCTCATCATCATCACCATAGCCTGTGACCACCACCCCCACACCCCGATGTACTTTTTCCTCCTCAATCTCTCCCTCCTTGACCTGGGCTCCATTTCCACCACTGTCCCCAAAACTATGGCCAATTCCCTCAGGAACACCAGAGCCATCTCCTATGCAGCATGTGTTGCCCAGCTCTTTCGGTTTTCTTTGTTCATTGTGGCAGAATTTTCCCTTCTCACCATGTCCTATGATCGCTACGTTGCCATCTGTAAACCCCTGCACTATGGGACCCTCCTGGGCAGCAGAACTTGTGTCCACATGGCAGAAGCTGCCTGGAACTCTGGGTTTCTCACTGCTCTGCTGCACACGGCCAATAACTTTTCAATCTCCCTCTGCCAGGGCAATGCTGTGGACCAGTTCTTCTGTGAAATCCCACAGATCCTCAGGCTCTCCTGCTCGCACTCAGACTACCTCAGGGAGGCTGGGTTGCTTATGCTTTGTGCCTGTGTAGCATATGGGTGTTTTGTTTACATTCTCTTCTCCTATGTGCAGATCTTCATGTCTGTGCTGAGGATTCCCTCCAAGGAGGGACGGCACAAAGCCTTTTCCATGTGTATTCCTCACTTGACCATGGTCTTCCTGTATGTCAGCACTGCCATGGTGGCATACCTGAAGCCCCCCTCCTCCTCAGCTCTTAATCTTGTGTTGTCAGTTCTGTATGCAGTGGTGCCTCCAGCAGTGAATATACTTATCTACAGCTTGAGGAACGAGGAGATCAAGGAGTCCACTAGTAATGTGATTTCACAGATATTTCTCAACAGTGAGATACTTCTCAAAATTCTGCAGAAATGAATCTCGGGGGGTCTCATTCCAGGCTTTTTCTTGGTGTTTTTTTTTTTGGTTTTTTTAATTACCATTATAGTGATTAGACTGATCATTGTCAGATCTTGCTCTCTCAGGTCATCTCTATAGTAAAATGGAATCTCCCCAGTGCATTTCAAAGCTGGTTAACGGTACCTGAGGACTTACCCAAGGCTGTCCCATATGTGAACTTGTAGATTATGTTCTTAAAGAGGGGTCTGGACCTTTCTACTGTAACAATAACACTGGCTCGAGGTGCAAAGCTGTAAGTCCTTGCTGTCCTGGAGCTCCACCAGGCCTGGAAGATGCTGAAGAAGGACTTGTGCCCCACACTGTTTTAGTGCTGTCTTTTTCCTCTGAAGGCTGGCAAGGAAAGGAGGCTAGGACTCTGTGTCAGGACTTGCACTGAAGGAAGCATGACCCAGCAGCCATGTCAGGTCACTGCCATCCTGGTGCCCAACCCTTCTTCAGAGAGCCTCCCTCACCCTGCCTATTGGCTCACATCCCCACAGACACCCTCACACCCGAATTTTGTCCAGACCTGGACATTCACCATGCTCCAGGCTTGTGCTCATCTTTGAAATCCAGCTGCATTAGGGGACTAACAAGCCCTCCCCCGGCTCACACATGCCCTAATCCTAGCATATCCAAGAGCAGAGCTGTCTGTGATTCCCTGAGAGGGACACAGTTGAGTCTGGGGAGGAGCTGGGTACTGGGGAGGTCTGCCAAAGCAGGAGGATAACAAAGACACGGGGCATTGAGCATTCTCAGGGTCAAAATTCCTTGTTGTTCTTGCACTGCCAGGACATAAGATTTACTGTCAATGCCCAACCAGGCAGGGCCATCATCCCAATAACTGCGATGACTCTGGGAACCCAGGAGACATCAAGGGCGGGAGATCTAGGGTGGACACTTCCTGATCCATCTCTGCCAGAAGCCTCTTTGCAGCCAGAGAAACTCCCACAGCCATGACAGGACTTGCGACTGCTCAAGGGCTCAGGAGCATCTTGGGGGACCTGAAGCCACTGGCACCACCTGCCAGGAGCCCCAAGGCACATGGAGCGTGTCGGTTCCCTGCACTGCAGCTAACAGTGCCTCCCCTCCTGTGTCGCTATTCTCTCTCAGAAGTACCACTGGGTGCATTACTCCCTGCTTGCGTGTGAAGGGGAGCTGCTGGAGGTCTGTATTGACTCTCACATCCCATGGCTCTTTTCCAGCATCAGCTCATAATCATGGCCATGGTCCTTCTGCTGTCCATATCTCTGGTTGAAATTGGCCAGTACAGCCTGCCTGCATGGTTCCAGAGGATCCCAGTAAGGCTGAGTTTAGACAGAAGGGTGCGACTGTCCTTGATCTGCATATTAATGATGATCTGGGTGGAAATTATGAGGGAAAGAAAGAATGAGAGAAAAAAAAGAAAAAGGAGAAGAAGCAGGAGAGGACATTTCAAATGAGGATAAGGAAAGAAAAGAAGAAACAAAACATATCTATCTATTTATCTAAGTATTGATCTATCTCAGCCCATGATACCGGTGGTGTTTGTTGCAGAGGCTCATGCAGGGCTCATGTTGAGCTTGCTGTCCAGTGGATAACCTCAATCCTTATCTGAAAAGCAGATTTCTACCCAACTGTTCCCCAGTATGTCACGGTACACAGTGGCTTTCCTGGGCATTTCTCTTTGCTGAATTTTCATCAGGTTCCTCTCCACCCATTCCTCCAGCCATTTGATGTCCCTCAGAATGATAGCACAACCATCTTGTATAGCAGCTGCTCCTCTCAGTTTCAGATCACCTGCCAGCTTGCTGCGGGTGAGCTATGCCCCTTCATTCAGGTGATAAAGTGACTTCAAACAAATCCATCCTCATGGACTACTATGGTACTTCCCATCCTTTGGAATTACACATGGATTACGATCCCTCAGTCCATGGACACCCCCTAAACACGTCCATAAATGCCCACCAATGCCCATTGGGCTCTCCAGATCCCTGACCATGGGTCCTACTGCCGTAGGCTCATTTCAGACAAGGAAGGGAAGCTGTCAGGGGAGGCACTGGACACCAACGCCAGCTCCCATAGGAACCAAGAGGTTCCCTTGACCTTCAGGGTTCAAAGCCTCATTGTGGCTCCCAGTCCATATTTGCAGTGCCCAAAGTTTCATTTTTTTTTAGGGCTAAAATCCTCATTTTTAGGGTTCCAAGCTGGCTTTTATGACCCCGGCCTTTATTCCAGGCCCAGGGTTCCATTCTGAGGAAATGAACACCAAAGGCAGAGGCATTAGACTAACAGCAGCAGACAGCTCTCCAGACCAATGACAATGCAGGCCGATAGGAGGAGAAGGTGGGCTCTGCCAGCATCCAGTCTGAGCTTCCCCATGGCTCCTGTGGGGCTGCCCCGAGGCCAAGAAACCGCATCCCCACCCCTCCTCACACCTCACCCACGTGCCTTCTCAGCAGAACCCGCACAGTCTGCAGGGCAAGGAGAAGTGGAGGACATGTCCTGAACCCCTGTCTCCAGCTGTGATGAGGAGTTGAGCAAGGGTGGTGGGGCTGGGGTCTCCCCTCATGGCAGGATCCCAGGAGTAAAGGGCTCCTCCCCTCTCTCCCCACAGCTCCTGTACAGCATCTCCTCTGCATCCAAAGAATGTATCTTATGAACTCAGAGTCAGAGTTCAGCAAAGAAACACCTTTCCTCTACCCACCCTTAGACAGAGCACCCACAAAACTGCAGGGATGGATTGCCTTTACACAAAGGTATTAGACTGAGTCAGTGGAGACATCACATCCTGGGTGGGTCTTAGGGCTGGATGGATTCTCAGTTCCCTCCCATGTGCACCAATTCCATGGCCAAACACAGGCAGCAGTGATGTGTGAGAAGTCCGGGCTCTCTAACTCAAGCACCCGTGGTTTGCTGGGACATCACAGGATGGACAGGAAAGATGTCCTGATGCAGTGTGAGAGCAACTAGACACCACAGAGCGTCTCAGACAGGGTCAGTTCATCCCTGCAAGTGAGTGAGTCCAGTCACTGTAGGGCATCATGAGACTGTCCTGTTTCTATCCAATAGATGCAGGCAGTCCACAAACAGGAAGCAAACTGCACCAAGGTCTCCACTCATTGGCCTGTTTTCTCTGCTTCTCCTGGTTCTTTTCTCCCTAGCCCTTTACTCACTTTCCTGGATGATACAGTCAAGGAATAGGTCAATGATCATCACAGCGTACCTTGATCAAAGGATGTTCACGGCCAAGGACCTTCAGCAGCACCTTGTTCTCGCTACCACAGGCCCCCAGGAGCTGCAGAGAGACCACAGGCAGAAAATTCCTCTTCTACCAGGGCTGCACATTTCTCTCAGGCCTTGAGGACTTCAGGTTTTTTTCTCTTTGTTGTCTTTGTGGACGCCTCATTACACCTCTATATTGCCATCAGGAATCCCCTTCAGCACTTCTCTTCATAGAAGCAAAGCCTTTTCCCACACAGAGTCTGGGGCACTTGGTACTAGGTTTTCCCATTAAGAGGCTGTGCTTGACACTTCGGTCACTGCTGATGGGCTGCAGCCCAAATGGCCACCAATATCCTCAGACTGGAGCAGAGACAGGAGGAGCTGGAGCCAAGCGTGGCATCACAGAGCTGTAATGTTGATGGCATAACTACTGTTGTCTGGAGAGACCTCTCCCACGGCTGGAGGGAGGCCTGTGAGTGGTGGATACAGGCTCTTTGGGAGATACAGACAAGGAGGATCAGGAGGAAGATGCTCTCAGTGTGAAGGAGCTGACGGAATGTCTCTCCCGGAGAGGGAACAGATTGGATGAGGCCTTGTGGGTTAAGGTTAGAGCAGAGGCCAGTTAGAATGACATCATGATGGGTGATAAAGTACCTGCAGTCAGGGTGGAAAAGTGGAAAAGTTCTTAGTCAAGGTCTTAGTCAAGTCAAGAATCTGAGGTAGCCTTTGTATCTCAGCTCTTGCCGACATTCTCAGGAGAGGAAACACAGCAGCCTGAAAAGTCTTCTTTGGGTTTTTGGAGGTCTCTGGGTTTAACTTTTTGGCACAGCTATGAGACTGATCAAGCAAGGGGATGCTCACCTAGGTCTGGTACTTGCAAGCAAGGGAGACCTGCCCAGGTATGTGCTAACACCTGTCAAACTTGTCTGTGGTGTCCATGAGACAGTGCAGTTCCAGCTCCCCAGAGAAGTCAGGAAGAAAAGTAGCAGAGAAGAGGTGTCTGACCTCACAGGGACAGACTTTGGTTTATTCCAGGGACTTTTAGCAGGAAGTATTGTTCAAATGGATTAGAACCCAGAACAGCTGCTTCTCATGGACATCTTGCACAGATGTGTTCCAGGCCTTGGATCAGTTCCATGGCTCTCCTCTGTACCCACTCCAGCATGTCCATGTCTTTCTCATATTGGGGACTCTGGAGCTGGATGCAGGACCACAGGTGGAATCTCACAAGAGCAGGGTCAAAGGGGAGAACCATCTCTCTCAACCTGCTGGTCACGTTTCTTCTCATGCAACATAGGATCCAATTGGCTTTGTGGGCTTCAAGCACACATTGCCAATTCATGTCCAAATTTTTCATCAGTTAATATTCCCAAGTCCTGCTCCACAAGGCTGCTCTCAATCCATTTGACTCCAGTCTGTACTGGTAGTGGGAATTGCCCTGGTCCAAATTTTGGACCTTATCCTTGTTGAACCTCATGGGCCAAATCCCAAATCCATAACTCCTTACCCCGACTCTTTCCCTGTTGCTTCCCCCAACCTTACTTTAAAATGCTGGCTTCACTCCTAGCCCTGAATCCAGCCCTAAACAAACCCAGCCCACAGCCTTAGCACTAACCAGGCACCCTCAGAAGAACACCAAACCCTGTCCCAAAGACTTTGCCCAATCCTCAACACTGAAAGCTGTGGTCGAATCTCTAAGCCCCAACTTGAACACCCAATCCCCAAAGCCCTCACCTTCAACCCCTCTGAACTCTAATTTCCTCTGTGAAGAAGGAACAGAGCTGAAAAAGAGACTGTGAGGTCATTTCTTTCTGAAGCAGCTGAGAGGTGAGCCATAGGTCAGCCTTTGACCTCAAGGTTTTGTGCTTTTAGTCTCACATCCTTCAGCGCCTCTGTGAGGACAGCAGTAGGTAGTTCGCAAGTTGATTGTATGAATACCTTTCCATAAGTACTCGGAAGATGCATGCAGGAAGAGGGCTTGTATATTGATGGTCACATCCCTTCCTCCTGAGTACCTGATGGGACAGCAGCAGGTAGGTAACTTGGTTTTGTCTACTGGAGAAGCTGAAGGCTAAAGACAGGAACAGAGCTTGGAAGATCATCGTAGAGCTACCTCTGTCTAGTCACTTGATAAGTCACAAGAAGGCTGATGGTTAACATTATGACAGCAATTATGTCTAAAAAGCTCCTAGGACAGTAGGAAGCACATGGCCATGAAGGTGAGTGTGTGGCCACTTTAGTCTCCTGTCTTCTTGAGTGATATCAGGAGACACAGGTCGTGGGTGTTGACTGTGAAATTCATTCTGGCTGACAACCTGACAGCCAGCAGCAGGCACATAACTTGGTTGTTGTTTTGTGCCTGGAGGCTCCCTGGGTTGTTCTGTCCTCACTCAGAAAGGAAAACAGACTGTGTGAGGGGTTCTTTAAGATGCCATTTGTTAGAGAAACACTCTAAACACAGAGGGAATCATGCCGGCAATGTTATACTTCTTCAGATGCCAGAGTTCATGACAGTGGGACAGAAAGTTGGGCTGCTTCCATCTGTGGGAACTGATCCTGTGATCTCTTTCAATGTTTTCTAAGAGGGAAGAAAATCAGTCATTCCATGGTCACTTGTCACCAAAGTGACTTTGTGCAGCCTGGGATTCCCTGGGTTGCACTTTTTACCCCCTTTCAAAGACGAGGGCAACCCTTCCGTGTCCTCACTCACAAGAGACCTCAACCAATCCCATGGCCTCTCAAAAGGGATTTTCCAAAGAAATATCTATCTAAGGAACTCCCTCACCACTGTCCTTCCTGTCGTACGGTGCACTTTATGTCCCTCATCTCCCCTGTCCTTTCACCTCTCTTATCCAGTGGCCTTTTCTGATCCCATCTGTGCAGACTCAGACTCTCCAGACAAAGGCAAATTATTTTACTCTCTGATTTTCTTCTCCCCTCATTCTTCGTTCATTCAGAGAACTCTCACCTACCCAGAAGCTGCTTTGAGCTTCAGGGAGTTCAAAGCCTCCCTGTCTCTCAACACGCTGATTGTCTCTTCAGCTCCATCATTGATTATGTTTGTATCTGCCTTTTTTGTACCAATCTCAAGATTTGTCATAAGATTGTCCCTTGTAGAAAGGCAGCCTCATTAAAGACAGCTTGCGCTGAGAATGTCGGGGAGGAGGGGGTTTATGGATTATGAAGCTTTGTAAGGCTTTTCTTTCCTTATTCCTCTGTGCCTGTGAGCAGCCAGTTCTGTAAGGAAAGCAGGGGGAGATGGTCCCATGGAGCTGGCACACTCAGCTCCAGAGTACAGGGAAGTCTGATGGAAGGAAAAGGGATGCAATTTCCATGGGGACAATGAGACAAACATTGGGGGTGGGCAGGTGAGGAGTAAGACTGTCCATGCTGTGTCAGACCTCAAGGGATTGCTTCTCCGTGCTGCCCAGACCTCCTGAGGAGACACCCTGCATCAGTGCCAAGTGGAGAATGCTTCTGTCACCTCTTTTCTGAACTGAAATGTAATGAAATATAAAATGTAAACTAAACCGTATTATTATGAGGTTCACTTTGAAATCTTCTTCTTTAACCACACTGAAAAATGACTCCAATGAGTTGTACAAGGCTTGTAGACCTTAAGAAAGATCCTGGAAGAGAAAAAGCTTGTTAAAACTTTCTGTATTTTAGTGAGACCCATGGTGGATTCGCTGCTGTGTCATTGAACTTCAGCTAATGAGAGGAGATAGAGCAAACCTCTTGAATTCAAAAACAAAACTCAGAGATTCTTGAAGTACTGACTGGTCTCAGTGAGGATCATTACTGACTAAACGTCCCAGGGACTTGTTAGAGAAGATAATTGGAGGCCATGATTGCAGGGAGACAAAGCTTGGGTTTTCTTGGTGAATTGCAAAGGCAAAGCCCTGACCCCCGGGCCCTGGAAAGGTAGATCTGGCTGTGACTGCAATGACCCTGGAGTCATGAACATTCTCACACTGCTGAATCCAGCACGGTGCAGTTATTCCATTTGATTCCAAACACAGGCCTGTAGAGTTATGTGAGATGCCAAGGCTCTCACACACAGCTCCATGCAGGTCCAGAAGGTTTCAGTCATAGAAAGGTGGAGTCATGAATGTCTTGGGTCATAGGAGATTCTCAGAAAATCTGAGCGTGGAAACAGTCTGATCACAGAAGAGTAATAGAAGAGTTCAGTTTCAGAAAATTCATAGAAGAGTTTTGTTTTAAAATATTTAGGAAAGGATCAGAGAATATTCATGTCATGGAAGACTCAAGTCACAGAAGTGTGAGTGTTTATTCAGGTTTTAGAAAGGTTGAATCATAGAAAGGTCACTTCAGAGAAGGGCTGGTTCATAGCAGGGACAGGTCATAGAAGAACAATAGAACAATTGGGTCATAGATGTGTCGGATCATATAAGGGTTGGGTCATGGAATGGTTTTGTCATAGAATATTTAGATCATAGAGGAGTTGGGTCAGAGAAGAGTTGGGTCATTGAAGTGTCCTAGAAAGTTTTGGCCATAGAAAATCATAGAAGTTTCAAAAAAGAGCTGGGTCAGAGAAGGCTCAGTTCAGAGAAGGCTCAGATTCTAGAAGACTCAGTCCATAGAGGATTCATAGAAGAGTAGGGTGATAAAAGAGTCAGGTCATAGAAGAATTTGGTAATAGCAGATACATAGAAATGTTGAGTCATAGAAGGCTCATAGAAGGATCGACTCATAGAAGAGTGAGGTCACAGAAGAGTAAGTTGATAGCAGGGTTGATTCATAAAAGAGTTAAGCCATGGAAGGGTTGGGTCATATAAAATCACATCATAGAAGAATCAGAGAATAGTTGGATCATAGAAAGTCATAGAAGGCTTGAGTCATAAAAGGGCCTGGTCATATAAGAGTCAGGTTATAGATGAGTCGGGTCGTAGAGGTGAAATGGAACAGCTCAGTCATAGAAGGGTCATAGAAGGGTCAGGTTATAGAAGTCTCAGGTAACAGAAGATTCATATTGTAGAAGAGTTGAGTCATAGTGAAAGTTTATTTGGATAATAGAAGGATTGGATCATAGAAGGTTCATATAAGAATAAGGTCACAGAGTCCCAGGTCATATAAAGTTTGGGCAACAGAAGGGCTAAGTCATAGATGAGTCAGATCATAGAGACGTCGCATCATTAAAGAGAGGAGAAGCATCAAGACATAGATAGGTCAGAGAAAGTTCAGGTCATAGAGGTGTCAGGTCAGAGAAGAGGTGGCTCATATAAGAGTTCCATCACAGAGGACTCATAGAGGAGACAGGTCATAGAATATTCCTGTGATAGTAGGGCTAAGTCTTAGAGCAGTTAGGTCATAGATATGTCGGGTAATAAAAATGTCTGTTTGTAGGTGTGTCTGATCATAGAAGTGTCACAGCATAGATGATTTGTGTCATAGAAGAGTCATAGAAGAATCAAGTCAGATATGAGTCAGGTCATAGAAGTGTTGGGCCGTAGAAGGGTTGGGTCACAGAAAGTCCTGGTCATATAACAGGTGGGTAACAGAACAGTCAGGTTATAGATGGGTCGGGTCATAGAGGAGTAACAGAAGGTTCAGTCTTAGAACGTTCATAGAAACCTTGGTCATAGAAGGCTCATAGCAGAGTTGGATCATAGAAGGGTCAGGTCACAGACTTCTCAGGTCACAGGATGTTCACCTTACAGAAGAGCTGAGTAATACAAGCGTGAAAGTTTATTTGGACAATAGAAGGTCATGGAAGAAGAGTCAGATCATAGAAAACTGAGATTATAGAAGTGTCAGGTAATATAAGGGCTGGACCATGGAGGGGTCAGATCATAGATCATTTGGCTAATAGAGGAGTTGGATCACAGAACAGTCAGCTCATAGAACATCATAGAAGGGTCAGTGAAGAGTTGGGTCAGTGAAAACTCGTGTTTTAGAATAGCCAAGTCATAAAAACTCAGATCACAGAGGATTTGGGTCATAGAAAATTCATAGAAGAGCTGGGTAATAGAAAGGTCTGGTCATAAAAGAGTTGTTTATAGAAGATTTCTGCTCATAAAAGTTTCATAGGCAATTCAGGTTGTATAAGGGTCATAAAAGAGTTGGAACACAGAACACAGGTCATAAAAGAGTAATAGCAGGTTATAAAAGAGTTGAGTCACAAATGGGTGGGATTATTGAAAAGGAGGCTTGATTAAGCATCAGGTCATAGGGGAGTCATGGAGGAATTAGTTCATAGAAGGACCAGGTCTTAGAAGGGCCAGGTCATGGAAGAGTTCAATCATCAAATCTCAGGTCATAGAAGGATCATGAGATACAATCTGCCCAAGGAAAATCCTCACTCTTTCAGACACCCAAGAATGGGATCCAGGTGGACAAGCTCTGGGGCAGAGGCTTTAGTTCCCCTGCTCATCCATTGGTCATTTTTGAAAATGACATGCAATGTGTGAGTGTTGTCAGTGGTCAGGGAGTTCTCCCAGTTTCCATGACCCTTGGAAGATGAAGGAGAGTGGTCTCACTGTGACATTGTCCTGCTCACTCAGATCCCTGGAATGCTGCCACTCCTATCCCAGAGAATAGAAAGGATGGTGTTTTCTCAAGTGATCCCTGACGTGATCCCGACCTGATGCTGGTTGATCTCCAGAGTCCTTCCCTGAATCAGAGGGGTCTGGGAGACCTTGCTGGGTGTAAGAGACTGTAAAAGACTCTCTTAGGTGACTGTCTCAACCTTGCTGACACTTGAGACCATAAACCAGGTTGGAGTGTTATGGTTGTGCTGGCATCTGGTACGGGGCTCCCAAAGAGACTGCAGAGGCCATCTTCTGTTTATGCAAGAGATAACCTAATCTCTCCCGTTGAGCACGGGGTGCCAGGGAGCTGGACGGAGGGGTCTGGAGACTGGACATAGGGGCCTGGAGACCCCCCGAAGACCTCCCCCATGGTGCATGTGTATCATCACCAAGTGACAGGGATGGTTAAGATGCTATAAAACAGGAGAAACGATCAACATCGAGTTGGAAGCGCTCCCCCACCGAACATCGAAGCAGGACCTGCAGGTAGCTATACTTTCTCTCCCTCTTTCTCTCTTTTTCTCTCTCTCTTGTTTTTTTCTCTTTTCCTCTCCTTCTCTCCTGTCCTGTTCTTTTTGTCTCTTTCGCATAGGTTATAATAAACTATAATGTTTGATTGTGACATTTGACCTCGTTTGTGTCTTAATTTCGCCCTTGGGATCATTTCAAACCCTCTCAGATCAGTAATGGATCGAGACACTGGGAAAAACAGAGGCAGAGATGACACAGGGAATCTCAGATTTTTCTACACCTGCTATTCCGAAACCCAGCAGTGTTCACACAGTTTCTTTTTTCTCCTTTAACTGTTCCTGAAGCAGTCACAGCTCACTATGGTTCTCTTGAATTGCCTTTCAATCTGAGACTGAATCTCAGTCTGCACCCTTGCTGAGCTTGGAGGGTACTATCCTTGAAACTCATTTGTTCTGAGCTCTGTGACCATGTCACAGCTCTGTCTCCCATGGGAACGAATCCAGATCCCCCTGCCTGTGCCCCTGGTTGAGGTCATTGCTGCCCTTTCTGGCTGAAACCCTGCAGCTGTGTCATCAGCTCATACCTGCCACGAAGAAACCTGGTACCAAGTTTCCAAGACCCCGTGTGTGCAAAGGCTTTGCTTAGAGCAGAGACGTGGCTGGGACAAAAGATCTGAATGTCTTTCCAGCCCCAGGTCTAAAGACCCAGGACGAAAACATCTAAAATCACTCAACGGAAAACATCCTCCCAGCCCGGAGAAATGAGGTCATTCCCTGTCACCGTCCACCTGTACTTCCTAAACATGGGACAAGAAAAGTCATCTTATACACAGGCATTGTTCAGACAGGAGAAATGAAACTGTAGGAAAGAAGTGTCTCTTCTGACTGAGGGAACATTCAGCCTGTTTCACAGCAGGTTCTCTTGCAGACACAGGGTAACCTCGAAGGAGCCCAGAGGGGGTAGAGAAAATGCTGCCTTGTGCTGCTCCTCTGCTGCTGAGCTGAGCAGGGCTCTTGACATGGCAGGAGCTCCAAGCAAGTGGGTAGTGCTACAAAGAGCCATCTCTGCCCAGGAGCAGCTCCTCTGTAAAGCGCAGCAGGGCTGAGGGTACTGCCTGCAGGCAGCGAGGAGAGAGGAGGGAGGCAGAGACAGGTTAAAGGCAGTGTAGGGTGGAAGGAGAGGTAAAAACTCACTGGAACACAAGTCTTCACAGCCCTTCATATGGTAAGTCTCTGGGCGCAGGGCAATGCTGGTGAGTCCTGGAGGGATCTCCTAAATCTGATACATTCTGCAATGGATAAGGATGGTCCTGGCTGTTCTGGTGTGAAGGAGGAGGATGTGCTCCAGAGCACAGATTGCCTGCTTTACTGTCAGAGGTCCATGAAAACAAGGGGCCCTGTATGCCGGGGCAAGGACTCTTCCACCTCCCCAGGGAGCTCCCCATGGCACTGTGGGGAGAAGATAAGGGTGGAAGGAGCAACCACCAGCAGGGCAGGGAAGGTTCCTTCTGCTCTCAGGGGGTTTCTGCATGGGTCAGAGCTGCTCAAAGCTCCAGATCACCAACAAGGCAATTGCAAGGGGGAGGGGGGTGTGTGTATTCAAGAAAAAGGCCTAGGCAGGGGCTACCTGGACAAGAAAGCGTTTCCCTTAGTCTTCAAATTCATGCTGTGGGAATGTTAAAGGGAAAGAAGCTGTAGATTTGTGAGAAATGACAGAGGCTCTTGAACCATTACAATATGTGATCTCTAGGTCTGCCAGGAAGTTCATGAACTGCCTGAATTGATCCCTCATCCTACAGGCAGCACCAGTATTATGTGGCTGGGAACATCCTAGTTTGTCTAACCTGCTCTTTGCCACCTGCAAGCAGGGCGATGTCCCTGGGCAGAGCCTTCCCATGAGGCATTTTATAGAGAGCAGAACTGAGCACACAGACAATGTGATGGGATCTCTCAGAATTTGTTGTGAGGAAAACCATATGGGGAAAGAGAGGTATTAAAAAAAGGAAAAAGTGGGATGGACAGGGAAGAAGGCAAAATTAAGACTTGTCATGTTATGAGAAGGAGAACTGGAAAACCACCCTCTCATCCCCTCCAGGGCAGTCCCCTTCCTCTCAGAAAGCCTCCTGTCTCTCCTCGGACCCCACAAAGTCTCTGCCTTAATGGCTGGGGGTCATAAGGCATCAGCTGCCCACTCTGCAGACAGAGCTCCAGCAGAGCAGATCTGCCTCTCTGTGGCCTGGTGCCCATTTCCCTCTGCAAAGCACAGGGGCTGAGTGTGACAGCATTGCTCTCTGGGTTGCTGCCTGCATGGCTGGTTAAGTTGACAGTTTTCTCAAGGGCCTTTGTCTCCCTTCCTCCCTTGACAAAAGGATCCTTGAACTGTCCCTGCTTTTCCCACCAGTCTGTGCTGCTCCTGCTCCTGCTCCTGCTCCTGCTCCTGCTCCTGCTCCTGCTCCTGCTCCTGCTCCTGCTCCTGCTCCTGCTCCTGCTCCTGTTTGTGGGCTCTGTGGGGTTGGGGGAGTTTCAGACAGCGACTCTTCCAGGCTTGCTAGGCTGGTGTCTGTGTGGGAGTGCGGTGTCCCAGCTCCTTACAGACCCATCGGGCTTCAGCTGAAGTGGGATCTGAGTTTGGGAAATGATTGGCTCTTCCCAAAGGAGATCCTGTCTGTAGAACACTTCACCATTGCCATGCAGTGTCCTGCCAGGCTAAGAGCTTGGTACCAGACAGACCTGTCTCACAGCATCTTTGTCATCTCTGAGCTCCCATAAATCATCCCCCAGAGGTGCTAAGGCCATGGAAATGGTGTGGACCAGATGTAAGTGGGAAGCTGAAAGGTGTCCTGAACGTCCTTCTCTGTGGACAGTGTGTTGTGCACCCTCAGGCACCCTGAGAAAGAGGATGAGATTTGGAGATCTGAGCTTCGAATCCAATTCCTCTCCTTTCAGCAGGGTCCAGATTCTTTTAAAGGGAACATACGACTATGACCATAAGAGCACATAAGAGCACAGGGAAGATGGGAATAGAATTGATAGACAGAACAGCTCCCTTCAGCAAGCACGAAGTGACCGTGAAATGTTTAGACATTTAGGTCTTGAGATAGATATATGCAGAATTTTTACCTTTGAAGACAACTCCCCAGTAAGGGCAGGGGGGAGTCTAAAAGAAAAACAAAAAAAAGGAAAAAAAAGTGAAAAATTTAATTTCTTTTGCATAAAATTTTATTACAAACTCTCACTGTCCTTTCCTTTTCTGATTAGTGCTCCCTTGCAAAGAAACAGTAGATGCCCAACAGCAGCTCCATCACATAATTCATCCTCCTGGCATTCACAGACACACGGGAGCTACAGCTCTTGCACATCTAGCTCTTCCTGAGCATCTACCTGACTGCCCTCCTAGGAAACGGCCTCATCATCACCACCATATCTGTGACCATCACCTCCACACTCCCATGTACTACTTCTTCCTCAACCTCTCCCTCCTCGACCTGGGCTCTATCTCCACCACTGTCCCCAATCCATGGCAAATTCCCTCTGGGACACCAGAGCCATCTCCTATGCAGCTTGTGCTGCACAGGTTTTTTTCTTTACGTTCTTCATCTTCACTGAGTATTTTCTTCTCACCATCATGTCCTACGACCGCTACATTGCCATTTGCAAACCCCTGCACTATGGGACCCTCCTGGGCAGCAGAGCTTGTGTCCACATGGCAGCAGCTGCCTGGGGCAGTGTTCTTTTCTACGCTCTGCTGCACACGACCAACATGTTTTCACTGTCCCTCTGCCAGAGCAATGTTCTGGAACAGTTCTTCTGTGAAATCCCCCACATACTAAAACTGTCCTGCTCAGATTCCTCCCTCCAAGAGGTCGGGCTTCTTGTGGTCAGTGTCTTAGTGGGATTGAGTTGTTTTGTTTTCATTGTGGTATCCTATGTGCAGATCTTCAGGGCTGTGCTGAGGATACCCTCTGAGCAGGGACGGCACAAAGCCTTTTCCACATGCCTCCCTCACCTTGCTGTGGTCTCTCTGTTTGTCAGCACTGCCATGGTTACCTACCTGAAACCCGTCTCCACCTCCTCCCCATCTGTGGGCCTGATGTTGTCAGTTCTGTACTTGGTGGTGCCTCCAGTAGTGAACCCCCTCATTTATAACTTGAGGAACCAGGAAATAAGAAATGCAATGTGGAAACCGATAACTGGGTATTTTTCCAAAACAATTAATAGCTGATCTTCTTCAGCAAATCAGTTATAAGGTATTCACTGAGGTACAAACAGGTGTTCTTTTTTTTCTTCTTTTTTTAAGAAAGAAAATTCTGATACTCTTATTCTCTCATTCAGTGTCGGGTTTTATTTGCTGAGTGGGTGGCTGTGTAAATAAGGAGCAGAACTCTTATGTTAATAAAAAAATAAATAAATGGGTCTTTCAACGACTTTTTTTTTTTTCCTGAGTTCCATCCTCCAAGGCCTTTTGGAGCTGCAGGGACAGTTCTTGTGTGCATGGGTGGAATAGAGTACTGGCAAGGCAGCACTGCCAGGCAGCTCCAGCACTTGATCTCCTAGAGCTGTTCTCTTTCCCTTCCACACTCTCCCTCTCATCCCTTGCCTTGCTGTAGGGCCTGAGTGCTCTGGCAGCTTGGTCACAGCCGTGCTGTGTGGCTGTGCTGTGACCACAGGTAGAGACAGGCAGTGGGCACTTGTGTGACAGAGCTGTCGTCTATTACAGTCTTTCCATAAAGAAGAGGATCTCCTCAGGGCAGTTCCTGAAGGCTTATAACTTCTTCTGTCCTAACTATGCCCAAGAAAGCAGCTCACAAACGGAAAAAACAGTGCACAGATAAAAGTGCAGGTTTGCAGGGTTGGCGTAGGCAGCAGTTTCCTTTCACAACGAGGTCTCCTGCAAGACACGTGAAGGACCAGCAGATACAATCCCTGACTCAGCCTATCTAACCCTTCAATAACCCATCTGTCAGGATGTGTCTCATGGTGTCTCTGCCACAGTGATCTGTGGAAACAATCTCTATAACTCGCGAAAGTTCTAGAATAGGTATGTTTTTATTTCACTGGCGGGTGACAGGTTGGATAGCTCCAAAACCCCTGTGTGCCGAAACAAAAAATTCCCCAATGTTATATTCCTTACAATGTTACATGATCATGAGATTGTCTAATACGCCTATACATATGCATAACCTTTCCCCGCTTCATATTAAAAGTAGTTCAAGAGACCATTTCCATTGGCTCCTCCTGTTCATGTCTGTGCAGTTCCTCATGCTGGTGGTCTCAGAGGGTCTTTGGGGATGAAGTAAGTAGCCATCTTCTGGGTGAAATTTTTACCTTTCCTCTTTGCGCAGATGCAATAAGCCCTAGGGTCTTATTCCAAATTGCAACACCAGTCAGAGCTGGTCCCCTTTGCTTAAAACCACTGATGTTTTTGGTGAAACAATGGCTTCCTTCTTATCGTGACTGTTAAACCACAACTTCAAATAAGATGGTACTTTCCACACTACCTGACAGGTTAGTTAACTTTTAACATCTAGATGCTCAGACAGAATTACTAAAATCATCCAAAATTGTGAAATGACTACTACAATAGAGAAGAACCTGGTGCTGAGCAGGGCTTCCCTGCTGCATTGTCAGAGGGACGTGGCCTGAGGGCTGCCTTCTGCTAGGCACGGGTGCAGGGCTGTGCACTCAGGGGTGTCCAGGGCTGTCCTTGAGAGCAGGGTCCCTGCACCCTAGGGTCTGTGTGCTGGGGCGGGGCTCTGCCACTGCCAGGGTCAGAGCTCAACCTGCCCATGGAGCTCCCCCTGGCACTGTGGGAAGAAATTGTGGGTGGAAGGATTGACCCCCAGCAGGGCAGGACAGGGTCCTTCTGCTGTTGAGAGCGTGCTGTGTAGGTCACGGCTGTTCACAGCTGCACATCAACCTCAGGGCACTTCCAAGGGGATATTTCAAGAGGAAGGTCCAGGAAGGGCTACCTGGAAAGGAAGGTACTTCCCTCAGTCTTCAATTTCATGCTGTGGGATTGTAAAAAGGAAAGAAGCTGCAGACTTCTGAGAAGTGACTGACACTCTGGAACTGTTACACTGTGGACTCTGTAGGTCTGCTAGGAACTTCATGGACTGCTTGCACCAATTCCTTAGCCTACAGACACAATCAGCATCATCGTGCCTGACAACGTCAATGTTTGTCTGAGCAGTTCTTTGCCTCCTGTAAGCAGGGAGATATCCCAGGACAGAACTCTCCCATGAGGAGCTTTCTGTAGGGCAGAACTGAGCATAGAGATGATGGGATAGGGTCTCTCAGAATCTGGTGTGAAGACAGAGAAGCAGTTGGATGGGCAGGGAAGAAAAAAAAAAAAAGAATTGTAGTGTCATGAGAAGGAGAATTGAGAAAACTCCATCTCATCTCATCCAGGGAAGACCCTTCCTCTCATGACACCCCTTGCCTCCTCTCTGACCCAGCAAAGTCTCTGCCCTCATGGTGCATGTATGAGCCTCACTGAGGTGAGTTTCTCTTCATGTTGTAGTCCACACTGTCTGTGCACAAACCCCATATTGGGGCCAGAACCCATATTTCTTGGCAAGAGCCCCTGTCCCCAGCCCCTGGCTCTGACCCTCCCTTCCCTCAGGCCCTGCAGCTCCCCCAACCAGAGACTACATAGCCTCGGGGAGGGGGGGGGGGTGAAGGGGGGGATTGGCACTGGGGCAGGGAGTGACTGCTCAGTCAACCAATCAGAGGCCATATTCCCTCAACAGAGGGTGGGCTAAAAGCAGGGCAGAATGAAAACCCCATGGTCAATCATAGGCTCATGCTTCGCCCTCTGGTAAAATCAGAGGCTGCATCCCCCGGCAGGCACTGTTTCCCACCCCCTTCCCTCTCCCTGTGCTGCCCTGGGAAGGATCAAGGGGGCCACAGACCCTGCACCGGGTCAGGAGTCCCAGATGGGACAAGGAGTCATTACCACTATAAACAGGGGCATATTTTGATTTAATCTAAAGCAGAGTTCAGTTCCATCTCAGTAAATGTAGTTTTGAAAGATTTTTTTTCTGGTATTTTTTGTATCACTGCGACAGGTCTGGGGTGCCAGACTGGGGGTGCAGGGACACCAGGAACCATGAGCAGAGGGCTTGAAGCAACCAGATCCCATGGGTTTGAAGTAGCAGCTAAACCATTCCTGTTACCTTCAGTTTTATTTTGAAATCCTGCAGAATTCCAAGATGGTTCTCAGGGTATTTGGTGTTCAGGAACACCAGGGAGTGTGACAAAAAGAGCAGAGGGTTTGGAGAAACTGGATCTGATGACCTGAGGCGCACTAGACCATTCCCATCATCTCATTGTGATCTCCTGCAGGATTCCAAGCTGATCTCTGTGAAACGCACCCTGTCTCAGAGTCTGCAGCGCCGAATAAATCCATTTAGGAGCTTATCCACAGTGGGATGGCTCTTTGGGGCAGAGTTTCTGTCAGGGCTTTGGAGAAACCACAAAGCTGGTGAAGGGCCTGGAGAACAATGTTTATGAGAGGCAGCTGAGGGACCTGGGGCTGTTTAAGAATATAGAAAAGGAGGCTGAAGGGAGACTTCATCACTGTCTGTAAGTCCATAAAAGGAGTTTGTGTTAAGGTGGGTGTTGGTCTCTTCTCCCAAGTGACGGGTGATAGGACAAGAGGAGATGGCCTCAAGTGGTTCCAGGGGAGGTTCAGACATCAGGAGAAATTTCTCCACTGAAAGTGAGATCAGGCACTGGCAGAGGCTGCCCAGGGTAGTGGTGAAGTTTAAAAGATGGGGAGATGAGGTGCTCAATGAAATGTTTTTTTATTGGAAAGGCATGGTTGGACTTGATTATCTCAAAGGCCTTTTCCAATCTCATGATCATATGAGGAAGAGATTTGAGACCCGGATCCCAGCTCATGAACAGGGCTGGGGTCTTAACCTGTTTCATGCTGCCTTGAACAGGAGAGTGAGACAAGAGGATGTTCAGGGCTCTCTTCAAACCCAAGTTATTCTCTGATTCGATTAATTTTTCCCTTAGAGAGGTTTTTGAAGATAGAAGATATGGAGGAAGTAAAAAATAAAGAGGCAGAAGAGGAGATATAAAATGTTTCAACATATGCACAGCAATTCCTGTGAAGAATGTTTCTCCACTCCAATCGTTAGTAGGAAATATTTTTGATAAATTTAATTAGAAAAGCATATCTTTATCCGACCAAGTCCTGGGCCATAAGGAGGGGGATGGACAGGTCACTTGTGCCCCTGGAACTCGTAATAAAACAGGCGCCTGCCTGTGAAGGGGATGGTGAGGCCACTTCTGTCTCTGGAGGTGATAGGCCAGCAGCCGGACCATGGCTTGGAAAGGACCTCTGACAAAGTACCCATAGGCCCTTTCAGGGGAAAGGGCTTGGAGAGAGGTGGTCGTGTCCATTCTGCCTGAGGCCATCAGCAGGCACAGGATTGTGTCTGTTGGAGAAGCTGAAAGGGCAGCAGCAGTTGTGTGGTTTAGACATGTCACTTTTAAAGTCAGAGTAGGGGAAAATATAGGGGACCCTCCTCAGGCTCTTCACACTTCGGCAGTCTGCCAGAATCCCAGTGAGAGGAGCTCTGGGGCAAATCCCTTGTAGCCCTTATATTACAGTATCACAGTATCACAGTATCACAAGATTGGAAAAGACCTCTTGAGATCATCTAGTCCAACCTATGACCCAACACTAGCACCCACTCGTCATTTAAACCATGGCACTAAGCACCTCATCCAATCTGTTTTTAAACACCTCCAGGGACGATGACTCCACCACCTCCCTGGGCAGCACATTCCAATGGCCAATCATCCTTTTAGTAAAAAATCTTTTCCTAATATCAAGGCTAAACCTCCCCTGATGAAGCTTGAGACCATGTCTTCTTGTTCTGTCACTGATCACCTGAGAGAAGAGACCAACCCCTGCCTGACTACAACCTCTTTTTAGGTAGTCATAGAGAGCAATAAGGTCTCCCCTGAGCCTCCTCTTCTCCAGGCTAAACAAGCCCAGCTCCCTCAGTCGCTCTTCATAGGGCTTGTGCTCCAGACCCTTCACCATCTTCGTTGCTCTCCTCTGGACACACTCCAGCATCTCAACATCTCTCTTCAACTGAGGGGCCCAGAACTGGACACAGTACTCAAGGTGCGGCCTGACTAGTGCTGAGTATAAGGGGATGATAACTTCTCTAGTCCCATTGGCAACATCATTCCTGATGCAGGCCAGGACACCATTGACCCTCTTGGCCACTTGGGCACACTGCTGGTCGTGTTGAGTTTCCTGTCCACCATCACTCCTAAGTCTCTTTCCACTTGACTACTCTCCAGCCACTCTGCTTCCAGCCTATAGTTCTGCATGGGGTTGTTGTGTCCGAAGTGTAGAATCCCGGCACCTGGACTTGTTAAATTTCATCCCATTGGAATCAGCCCATCTCTCCAGTCTGTCAAGGTCCCTGTGTAGGGCCCTCCTACCCTCCAGCAGATCGACACTTCCTCCTAGCTTGATATCATCTGCGAACTTGCTAATGATGGACTCCCTCGTCCAGACCATCAACAAAGATGTCAAACAGGACCGGGCCCAACACTGACCCCTGGGGGACACCACTAGTGACCAACCGCCAACTGGATGAGACACCATTCACTATCACTCTCTGGGCTCGGTCAACCAACCAATTCCTAACCCAACACAGAGCATTCCTGTTCAAGCCATGTGCTGCCAGCTTCTCCAGGAGACTACTATGAGGAATGGTGTCAAAGGCCTTGCTGAAGTCTAGGTATACCACATCCACAGCCTTCCTCTCGTCCACCAGCCAAGTCACATGATCATAAAAGGAGATCGGGTTGGTTCGGCAGGACGTGCCCCTCCTAAATCCATGCTGGCTGGGCCTGATCTCTCGGTCATTCTGCAGGTGCCACATGGTTGCACCCAGGATTATCTGCTCCATCATTTTACTTGCAACCGAGGTCAGACTGACAGGACTGTAATTACCTGGATCATCCCTACAGCCCTTCTTGTGGGTGGGCGTCACTTTAGCCAACTTTCAGTTATTTGGGACCTCTCCAGTGAGACACGACTGTTGATAAATGATGGAAAGTGGCTTAGCAAGCTCATCTGCCAGCTCTCTCATCACCCTAGGATGGATCCCATCCAGTCCCATAGGCTTACAAGGATCCAAGTGCCTCAGCAGGTCTCTAACATCTTCCTCCTAAATTATAGGGGAGCTATATTTCATCCTGACCCCATCCACCACTTCAGAAGGCCAGCTGTCCAGTGAACAATCTGTCTTAGTGTTGAAAACAGAGGTAAAGAAGGCATTAAGAACTTCAGTCTTTTTGTCATCTTTAGTTACTATATTTCCCTCAACACCCAATAAGGAGTAGAGGTTGTTACTACCTTTCTTTCTGTCATTAATATATTTGTAAAAACACTTCTTGTTGTCCTTAACAGAAGTGGCCAATTTGAGCTCCAGCTGGGCTTTTGCCTCCCTAATTTTCCTCCTACACAACTTAACAATATCTTTGAACATAACCTGATTTACCAGCCCTTCTTACCAAAGGCGATACACACTCTTTTTCTTGCCTAGCTCCTTCAGAAGCTCCTTACTCATCCAGGCCGGCTGTCTGCCCTACAGCTCGTTTTACAGCACATCGAGACAACCTGCTCCTGCGCTTTCAAGATTTCGTTCTTGAAGTACCTCCAGCCTTCCTGGACCCCCTTGTTTTTAAGGGCTATTTCCCAGGGTACTCCCTTGACTAGTTCCTTAAATAATCCTAAATCTGCGCTCCAGAAGTCCAGCATGGGCGTCCTGTTCATGCCCTTCCTCGTTTCATTGTTTATGGAGAACTCGATTATCTCATGGTCACGGTACCCCAGCAGCCTCCGACCACAACTCCACCCACCAGTCCTTCTCTATTTGTAAACAGCAGGTCAAGGAGAGCCTCACCCCTGGTAGGCTCACTCACCAGCTGGGACAGAAAACAATACTCAATACATTCCAAGAACCTTCTGGACTGCCTCCTCTCAGCTTTGTTAAGTTCTCAGCAGATATCTGGGAGATTAAAGTCTCCTAAAAGAACAAAGGTAGCCAATCTTGAGGCAACATCCAGCTGCTTAAACAACAATAGATACACCTCTTCCTCCTGATTGGGGGGTCTGTAACATACTCCAACCAGGATGTCAGTCTTGATTGCCCCTCTGAATCTTACCCGCAGGCACTCAATCTGGTCATCACTAATCTCAACTTCTACGGTGTCAAGAGTTTCCTTTATATACAGGGCCACTCCTCCACCCCTTCTCTCTCGCTTGTCTTTCCTGAAGAGTTTGTACCCTTCCACGGCAGCACTCCAGTTAAGAGAGTCATTCTACCACATTTCCATGATAATAACTATATCATAGCTCTCCTGCTGGACCAGGACATCCAGCTCCTCATGTTTATTGCCCATACTGCATGCATTAGTGTACATGCACTTAAGTCGGGTTACTGATTTCACCCTTGATGATGACTCACTCCCTACAGTCACATCTGGTGAGCCTGGTTACATCCCCCTCACCCTTCAGGCCTCGTTTAAAGCCCTCTTAATGAGCCCTGCCAACTCCCGGGCTAGAATTCTTTTGCCCTTTTTGCTTAGCTGTAACTCATTTGGTTCTAGCAGGAAAGGTGCAGTAAAAGTTTCCCTATGATCATAGAATCCAAAATTTTTCTGTTGGCCTTAAGTCCTTAAGTCATTTGTTGACAGCATGGACTGTCTTGTTCCTTATAGTTTACATCCCTGACACTGGAGTAATTGAGCAGAACACCACCTGCGCTCCTGCCCCATCCACTAGCCGATCTAGCTCCTTAAACTCCTTTTTAATTACTCTGGAGCCTCTCTTATCAAGTTCATAACTGCCAGCTTAAACAATAAACAGGGGATAATAATCTGACGGTTTAATTAAATCCAGGAGTCTCTTAGTGATATCCCGTACCTAGGTTTGAGGAAGGCAGCACACTTCCCTGTGGGATGGGTCCGGCCTACAAATAGGACCTTCTGTTCCTTTCAAAAGGGAGTCACCTTTTACAACTATCCTCCTTTTCTTTTTGTACTTGAAGTTCTGACCTGCCTCATAGATGGAGCAAAATCGAGAGGTTCCCCAATCGAATTGTCTTCATCAATATCATCAACCAGAGCCTTGATTTCCAGAACCCCAAAATTATTTTTTAAGGGCAACTGGAAAGGTGGCATCTCCTTTTATGACCATGTGTCTCGCCTGGTGGATGAGAGGAAGACTGTGGATGTGGTATACCTGGACTTCAGCAAGGCCTTTGACACTGTCTCCCACAGTAGACTCCTAGGGAAGTTGGCAGCCCGTGGCTTAGATGGGAGCACTCTGTGCTGGGTTAGGAATTGGCTGGATGGCCGAGCCCAGAGAGTGGTGGTGAATGGTGTCTCATCCAGTTGGCGGCCGGTCACTAGTGGTGTCCCTCAGGGATCGGTGTTGGGTGCGGTCCTGTTTAATATCTTTATTGATGATCTGGATGAGGGGATTGAGTCCATCATCAGCAAGTTTGCAGATGATACCGAGCTGGGAGGAAGGGTTGATCTGTTACAGGGTAGGATGGCCCTACAGAGGCACCTGGACAGACTGGAGAGATGGGCCAATTCTAATGGGATGATGTTTAATAAGTCCAAATGTTGGGTACTTCATTTGGGACACAACAATTCCATGCATAGCTATAGACTGGGGACAGAGTGGCTGGAGAGTAGTCAGGCAGAAAGGGACCTGGGAGTGCTGGTTGACAGGAAGTTCAACGTGAGCCAACAATGTGCCCAGATGACCAAGAAGGCCAATGGCATTCTGCCTGCATCAGAAATAATGTGGCGAGCAGGACCAGAGAAGTTATCGTCCCCCAGTACACAGCACTGCTCAGGCCTCATCTTGAATACAGTGTACAGTTCTGGGCCCCCCAGTTAGGGAAAGATGTCAGGAAGCTGGAGTGTGTCCAGAGGAGGGCAATGAAGATGGTGAAGGGGCTGGAGCACAAACCCTACGAGGAGCGACTGAGGGAGCTGGGGCTGTTTAGTCTGAAGAAGAGGAGGTTCAGGGGAAACCTCATTGCTCTCTACAACTACCTAAAAGGAAGTTGTTAGTCGGGCAGAGGTCAGTCTCTTCTCTCAGGTGATTAGTGATAGAACTAGAGGGCATGGACTCAAGCTTTGCCAGGGAAAGTTTAGACTTGATGTTAGGGAAAAGTTCTTCACTGAAAGGGTGATTGGCCATTGGAATGCGCTGCCCAGGGAGGTGGTGGAGTCGCTGACCCTGGAGGTGTTTAAGGGGAGATGGGTTTAGGGACTGAGTGCCACGTTTTAGATGGTGGTGTTAGTTTTGGTGTTAGTGTTGGGTTATAGGTTGGACTCGATAATCTCGGAGGTCCTTTCCAACCTTGTGATACTGTGATCTTGAAGGGAGTCAGAGGATAGGAGGGAAATCTATTACTCCCATGAGAGTAGACGTGCTCCCATTCCTCCTGAACAACTATGTTCCTCCCCTCATCCTGTCTGTGAGAAATACACAGCTCCTCTCTCTCCTGGGAATATTACTGGGGGCAGAAAGGGTGCGACTCTACCAGTCTATCTCCCTTACGCTATCACTAACCCTTCTCAGCCTCTCTACCTGATCCATAAGCTCTGCAACCATAAGCAGCAGACCACTGATCTGTTCACACCTTATCCAGGTGTTATTTGGGTTGTCCTTGGGTACCAGGAGCAGGCTAAGGCATTCCCTGCAGTCCACAGTTTGGACACTTATATCCCTCAATGGAGTCACTGTTTGAATACACACACTTCTGGTAGCATTGTTTTTTGTTTGCCTGGTCACCATTGGTTGTCAGGGGAGCACGAAAAACCAAAAGAAGAAAAAAAAAGAAAAACAAACAACCGCCCCTACCAGAAGAGCACCTGCTTACCCTGCATGTGTGAATTGCCATGCAAACTGTCTCTCTGCGACCCTGTTTGCCCACTATTGTTTGCTGCGCTCAAGTTCGTCACCTTAATAAACTGTGGAGCCGTGCTCTTCAGATGAGCCATGCTCCAGTCGCTTGCACTCCCAAGGAGATGTCTTAAATCTCCAGTGGCTGCTGCCAGGACCACCACCTGCACCATCAGCCACCCATGTGACAGCTGCCACTTCTGGGGTTGTGGAGACTTGCGCTGCTGCAATTATCTCTTGAGCCTTCCATCTCTGGGGGGATTTGCTGCCCACCTTGAACAAGCACCCAGCTGCAGAACTTACCGTTCCTGCTGCTGACCCTCACCGAATTTGCCATTTGAGCTGGCTCAGTCGTTTTAAATCTTGCACTTCAGGCTCTTCCTGGGCATCTGCCTGGCTGCCCTCCTGGGAAACGGCCTCATCATCACCGCCATAATCTGTGACCACCACCTCCACAGACCCATGTACTTCTTCCTCCTCAATCTTTCCCTTCTTGACTTGGGCTCCATCTCTACTACTGTTCTCAAATCCATGACCAGTTCTCTCTGGGAAACCAGGGCCATCTCCTACGCAGGATGTGCTGCCCAGGTCTTTTTTTTTTTCTTCTTGATGACAGCCGAATATTGTCTTCTCATGGTCATGTCCCACGACCGCTATGTTGCCATCTGCAAACCCCTGCACTATGGGACCCTCCTGGGCAGCAGAGCTTGTGTCCACATAGCAGCAGCTTCCTGGGGATCTGGGTTTCTCTATGCTCTGCTGCACACAGCCTATACATTCACTGCCCCTCTGCCAGGGCAATGCTGTGGACCAGTTCTTCTGTGAAATCCCCCAGATACTCAAGCTCTCCCGCTCAGATTACTATGTCTTGGAAACTGGGCTCCTTGTGGTCAGCCTCTCAGCAGTTTTGGTTGTTTTGTTTTCATTGTGGAGTCCTATGTGCAGATCTTCAGGTCTGTGCTGAGGATACCCTCTGAGCGGGGACAACACAAAGCCTTTTCCACCTGCCTCCCTCACCTGGCTATGGTCTCCCTTTTTATCAGCAGTGGTGCGTTTGCCTACATGAAACCCGCCTCAACCTCCTCCCCAGTCCTGGATCTGGTGGTTGCAGTTCTGTACTCAGTGTTCCCTCCAGCAGTGAATCCCCTCATCTACAGCATGAGGAACCAGCATCTCAAGGATGCAGTGAGGAAACTGATAACTGTGTGTTACTCTGAACTCAAGAACACTCCTTTGCAATGCAGTTATAACACAACACATTGCAGGCACAGACTTCTGGTTTTTACTGATTTCGGTGGTGGAGGTGTTTTTTGACTGAGATAATGTTGTCATTGCCTTTTTAATTCACTGTCTGCTTCTCTCTTGTGATTGAGCAGCTGAGTAAATATAGTGCCATGATATCTGCCTGTGTAAACAAAGTAAAGTGTTTTGAAGTGCCCTTTTTTTGTCGACTCTTTACCTGATGCAGGGATTGGGCCCCTCAGGGGGAAGAATATGGGCAAAGAGCAAAGCTCACCCATCAGTTGGCGTCAGTGGCCAGTGCTGAAAATGGCAATGTGAGATACTAGAGCTCTGGGGCACCTTCCCAGTCTGTCCCTACCACCAAGGGCAACAAAAAGCCTCCGCTTTCCTGCACTTGCAGCTCTGGGCTCTGCACCTCACACCCTCTGGACTGTGTCCTGACTGACCACTCCTTGTTCTCTCCATGTGTTCCTCACAGGGCCCTGAGCTGGTGATGCTGCTGTATAGAGTGAGGGGCTGTTGTGCCCTGGGGCCATGGGTGACTCTGCGCTGGACATGCTGGTCAGGATGGTAAGCAGACCCAGCTGGATGAAGATCACAGCTGCGGAGTCCTTTTCCATCTTCCCAAATGGCTGAGGAGACAAGGACAAGGTGGAGAAGGACCATGGCATATCTGCAATGACACAAATGGTGAGGAGGGCTTCACCAGATCCCATCTGTGGGCTTTGACAGAGGATGTCCTGAAACACTCCCCAATCTTATGTCCCTCTGCCTGCTGTCTCCTCACAGCCTCTCCAGGTATTGCACAGCCTTTGTCAGTCTATGTGCTTCTCAGGTTCACATTTTCTTCTGGGAATCTACTCTTTGAATGGTCAGTCATTTGATGAGGTGCCACTCACCACCCACCCACATTCATAGGCTGTCCCTGGAGATCCCTCGGGCTCTTCTTGGATGCAGAAAGTTCCGTTCCAAGATATCATCTGCCATCAACCCCACTGCAGGTTTGACAGCAACAGGCAAATGAGTCAAAGACCTTGTTCAGTCTTCTTGGATACGTCAACCAAGAAGGGACCTCTTATTCCAACCCCTGGTCCCAACAGATCCCCTGGGACTCTGAGCCTGTCCCCCTTAACCCATCAAGAACTCCAGAAGAGCAAAAGTCCTTCTAAGGGAAGAGGTCCTTGGGTGTATTCCTGCACCAGCTTTAAAAGAGGCATTCAGGGTTCTGGCCCTGCCCTTTGGGTTATGGTGTTGCTTGCATGGAGACCAGAGCTGATAGAGTGGTTCACGTGGACTGTTCCTGCCAGCAGCCACATGGAATTCACTGTAGAGACAACAGGACTGTCACAAGTGACATGACCTTAGGGTTAACACAAAGGCAAGCGCACAGCAGGACCTTGTGAATGGGAGGGGAGACCAGCACTGGAAAGTTCACGTCCTGCTGCTGCAGCCACATGGAATTCACTGTAGAGACAACAGGACTGTCACAAGTGACATGACCTTAGGGTTAACACAAAGGCAAGCGCACAGCAGGACCTTGTGAATGGGAGGGGAGACCAACACTGGAAAGTTCACGTCCTGCTGCTGCCCTTGGCCATGACCCCAGGGAAGCAGCAGCCTTGGCTCCCACAGAGCAGAGAGAGTGTCCACTGAGGCAACAAGGGTCAGCCCCAAGGACAACCAGACCTGATCATTCTGTTGGTGAGGGCACTTGCTGATACAGGGTAAGACAAGTCTTTTGGGAGGAAGAATTCCCATGGGAAAATGCAGTGAATCGGAGTGTTAAGGCACTCAACATGCCCTAAAATATTGTTCTTGGGAAAGTCCTGAGATTTCTGACAACACGTTATCTCCTGGCAGCCTGAGACACCACTTCCTGACTTGTAGCAGGTGTATTAAACTATATGATTTAGGAAGTACTGAAATTATCCAGGCGACGAAAGGTGTTAAGGTCTTCTGTTACTCCTCTATGACCTGACTCATCTATAACTCATTTCTTCTGTGGCCTTTCTATAATATGACCAGACCCTTCTATGACCCAACCGTTCCATGACCCAAATCTTTTATGAACTGACTTTTCTATGAAGCAAATATTCTACGAACCAGCCATTCTATTACCTGACCCTTCTATGACCTCACCCTTTTATGACTTGACCCTCTATGAATTCCTATGAACAGACTCTTATATAAGCCTACTTTTTTTATGACCCTACCCTTCTATGACCAGACTCCTTTATGTTCCAATGCTTATAAGGTCCTTCTATGACTGTCTTCTATGTCCCAAATCTTCTATGACGCAAATCCAAGAAAATTTTATGACCAGACTCTTTCATAAACATCTCTTCTATATCCCTTCTAATGACCAACCTTTTTATGACCCAGTTCTTCTATGAGTCTTCTATGACCCAATGCTTCTATAAAACTTCTACAACTGAACTCTTCTATGACCTGACCCTTCTATCTTCCCGCTCTCCTGTGATTCCTCTATGACCTGACTTTTCTAAAACCTGAGTCTTCTATGGACCAAGCCTTCCATGGCCCAAATAGTCTTACCCTTCTATGACCTTCTGTTACCTGTAATCTATACAACTTCTCTATGACCAAACAGCTCTGTGACCCAAGGCCTATGTAACCCAGCATGTCTATGACCTGACTCTTCTATGACTCTTTAATGGACTGAACCTTCTACAGTCTTTCTGTGACCTGATTCTTCTATGATGCATCTATGACCCAAACCTTCTCTGAACCAACTGCTTTGAATAACCCTTTCTATGATCTGACTCTTCTAAACCCCAAATATTCTCTCACAGTTCTAAGATTTAACTCTTCCATGACTCAAATATTCTATGTTTTTTTATTGCCTGAATCTTCTATGAACTGAGACTTCTACAACCGGATTTTGCTACAAATTATCTATGACCAATCTTTCTATCAACTATCTAAATTGAACTCTGTAACCCCCCTATGACCTAACACATCTATGACTTGACTCTTTTCACACCCAAGATTTCTGTGACTCTTCTATGGCCTTAAATATATTTATGAACCTTCCCTTCTATGACCCAGCCCTTCTGCACCTGCATGGAACTGGTGTGAGAGCCCTGACATCTCACATAACTCTACCTGACTGTATTGGGAATTAAATGGAATAACTGCTCCAAATTTGATTCAACCATGTGAGAATGTTCATGGCACCAGGGTCATTGTAGTTACAGTCAGATCTGCCTTCCCAGGACCTGGGGGTCAGGGCTTGGCCTTTCTACTTCATCAAGCAAACCCAGGCTTTTCTCAGCATTACACCTTCCTGGGCATTGAAGTTGCCTCCCTGAAATCATGGCCTCCAACTATCTCCTCTAACAAGTCCTTGCCTATGGCTTTGTCAGTAAAGATCCTCACTGAGAACTATTAAAACATCAAGGTACTTTGAGTTTAGGTTTTGGCTTCTTTACAAGTTTGCTCAATCTTCTCTCAGCAGCTGAGATTCAAGGACTTACACAGGCAATACACCCAGGGCCTCATTAAAACACAGAAAGCCTTAACAAGCTCTTTCTCTTCCTGTAGTTCTCTTCAGGTCTTCACACCTTGTTTAGGTCTTCACACCTTGTACAGGTCATGGGAGTCATTTCCCAGGGCACTTTAAAAGGAAGATTTCAAAAATGTGTTGAATTTCAAAATGTGTTAAATAAAAATTTAATTTTTATGTAAGGCTTATATTTCATTCCATTTCAACTCAGAGAACAGGTGACACAACCATTCTCCAGTTGGAATGGATGTAGAATGTCTCCTCAGGAGCACTGGGCAGCATGGAGAAGCAGTCCCTTGAGGTCTGACACTGCATGGACAGCCTTGCTCCTTACCTCCCCAGCACCAACATTTGTCTCATTGCCCTCCTTGGACTTGCATCCCTTTTCCTTACACTGCAGGGAAGGGTCGTATAGTCACTGCAGGAAAGAAGTGTCTCTCCCCAGCTGAGCGAATCAGGGATTGCTTCAGTCTGTTTCAAAACAGGTTTCCCTGAAGCCCCAGGGACACCTCCAGGGAGCCCAGAGGGGGCAGAGAAAATACTGCCTTGAGCTGCTCCTCTCCTGCTGAGCTGGGCTGGACTCCTGGGATGTAGAGAGCTCATGGCAAGTGGGCAGCACTACAAAGAACCAGCACTGTCCAGGAGCAGGTCCTCTGCAAAATGCAGCAAGTCTGAGGGCACTGCCTGCAGCAGAGAGGGGAGAGGAGGGAGGCAGAGAGAGGTTAAAGGATGTGTGGGGTGGGAGGATGCTGAGAGCTGACTGAAGGAGGAATCCTCACAGTAGATCTCTGGGTGTAGGACAATACAGGTGCAGTTCCTGGAAGGATCTGCTAACGCTGACACATCCCACGGGTTCCGGGATCTCTCAGAATATAACTCGCAGTGTCTCTGCTGTAGAGGAGAAGGACTTGGTGCCGAGCAGGGCTTCCCTGCTGTAGCGTCAGAGAGACAGGGCCTGAGGGCTGTCTTCCGCTGGGTTGTGTACTCAGGGGTACACTGGATTGTCCTTCAGAGCAGGGTCCCTGCATTCCAGGGTCTGTGTGCTGAGGCAAGGACTCTGCCCCCTGCCGGGGTCAGTGCTCAGCCTGCCCAGGGATCTCCCCATAGGCTGTGGAGAGAAGCTGTGGGAGAAAGGAGCAACCCTCGGCAGGGCAGGGTCTTTCTGCTGTTGAGGGGATACTGTGTGTGTCAGGGGTGCTCAAACCGCCAAGTCACTCATAGGAACTATCCAGTGGAATGTTTCAAGAGAAATGTCCTGAAATGAGCTATCTCTAAAGAATGGTCCTTTTGCTCTTGGGAGGATCCTGTGTGCATTAGGGTCACCCCCACTACCATTACAGAGGGTCTTTATGAAAAATGGTATTGAGGTCGCATTTACCTGGAAATAATGGATTCCGTGCTTTCAGTTTTCCCATCCTGGTTGGTTGGGTGGGCAGTGGGAGATGGGAATTTGTTTCGTTATTCTTGAAAGTCTCTGGGACCCTAGTTCTCGTTACAATCTATCTGAACTTCTCCTTGGCCCCTGCACACTCAGAGATGCCCCTGGGCAGGGCCCCATTGCCAGGAGGGGTCTGCAGGCCAGAGCTGAGTACACAGTGGGTGGGATGGGCTCTGTCAGTACAGACAGGCAGGAGATCCATGGACAGTGAAACAGCTCCCAGCAGGGAAAGCTCCAGGCAGCTCAGACATGGGCAGCTATGGAGAAGGGTCTGCTCCCATTAACACCATAGGAAGGAGGATTCAGTGTCCTCCCTGCCATCCCCTGCAATGCAGATGTCTACTATGGAGCAAACCCATGCTCTCCCCTCTCATTTCTGAAGGCTATGTGTGATCAGGTACCTTCTCAGAAGACTCACCCTGACTCTCTTTCTCTCTGCTGGCTTCCTCTGCAGCAACACTGTACATTTCTCCATGTTTCCTTTCCTGTCTTTTTTCACCTTTTTCTTATCACTGGAGCTTCTGGGATGGGATTTGGGTTTAGTTGCAGCTCAGAGACAAGTTATGTGGGTTCTGCCATACAGATGTAGCTTTGGGCGTAAAGAATCCAACTCCTCTGACAAGCGGCAGGTTCAGGGCAATGCAAAGGAGTAGATTTTCCTTTCAGGACACCCCAGATTTAGGACATTTGACTATTTCCCTGGGATTTCCTTTTGGACTGCAGGCTGCCTTCCAGAAGGGCAGAGCTCTTCCATGACAACTCCATTATCTAACAGTCCCACGGAAAAGACACCTAGGTACTAAGGCCATGGAAATTCTGCTCATGGTCTGTACGTGGATAGCTGCAATGAGCCCCTGATGTCCCTGGATGGCAGGGTAGAGCTGAGATTTACCTAAGGTACGACGTGCTGAGGGCATTTGGAGATCTGCACCAAGAAACTGGATTTCGTTGCTCCCAGCAGCGTCCAGTTTCTTTTGGAGGGAACAGCGGGGTGCAAAGTCCTCCAGCTGAAAGGAATGCCAGCACAGAGAAACTGAGACCAGGGGTGATGGAAAGACTAGTTTTCCGGACTCTGAACTAGGGGAAAGTCCCTCTGCCTCTCAGATCCCATGAGATCTCACTGGCAGTGCAGCAGAAATGCCAGGGATTTCTGCATTACAACAATTCCTCATCTGTGGTGGGGCCACCAGAACCGAAGACACAGACCAAAAATTCCCTCAGCTCTGCTCTGCAGTCGGGTGAATTGGGCGCGAGAATTCTGGAAATCTCTTTGATATCAGGAGTCGATTTATCTTGAGATCACCCTCTGTTCCTATTTGTCTACTGTTGTAGAGCAGGACTGACTTTGCAGAACCTGCATCACTGCCTCCTACTTCCTGGGTTACCTGCAACAAGGATCAACCAGAGCTTGTTAGAGGGACTTCCCAAAGGTCTTCATTAATGGAGAGAGGCAGTTTGGGGGGTGGTCTTGTGAGAAATGGTTTTAATTTTGCTTGAAGAAGTCTATCCTAACTTGTCACTATTTTCTTCCTTTTGGACAGTGCCCCATGCCCAGAGGCAAAAAATGTCCAACAGCATTTCCATCACCCAGTTCCTCCTCCTGGAGTTTTCAAACACATGGAAGCTGCAGCTCTTGCTCTTCTGTCTCTTCCTGGGCATCTACCTGGCTGCCCTCCTGGGAAACAGCCTCATCATTATCACCGTAGCCTGTGATCACCACCTCCACACCCCCATGCACTTCTTCCTCCTCAACCTCTCCCTCCTCGACCTAGGCTACATCTCCACCATTGTCCCTAAATCCATGAGCAATTCCCTCTTTGACACGAGGTCCATCTCTTATGCAGGATGTGTGTCCCAGGTTTTCTTTATATTCTTTTTGATTCGTGCTGAGTTTGCCGTTCTCACCATCATGGCCTATGACCGCTACATTGCCATCTGCAAACCCCTGCACTACGGGACCCTCTTGGGCAGCAGAGCTTGTGTCCACATGGCAGCAGCTGTCTGGGGATCTGGGTTTCTCAGTGTTCTGCTGCACATGACCAACACATTTTCACTGTTCCTCTGCCAGGGTAATGCTGTGGAACAGTTCTTTTGTGAAGCGCCAAAGATTCTCAAGCTCTCCTGCTCAGACTCTTACCTCACAGAGGCTAAGCTTCTTGCTTTTACTGCTTTTCCGTTTTTTGGCTGTTTTGTTTTCATTGTGGTGTCCTATGTGCAGATCTTCAGGGTTGTGCTGAGGATTCCCTCTGAGAAGGGAGGGTACAAAGCCTTTTCCATGTCCCTCCCTCACCTGGCCATGGTCTCCCTCTTCATCACCATTGACATATTTGCCTACCTGAAGCCCCCCTCCATCTCTTCCCCATATATGGAACTTGTGGTGGCTGTGCTATACGCAGTGGCACCGCCAACATTTAATCCACTCATCTACAGCATGAGGAACCAGGAGCTCAAGGATGCCCTGAGGAAACCGATGACTTGTTATTTCTCCACATCCACAAACTGCCTGCTTTCCTCTGCAAATGGTTGTCAGTGCATGACATGAGAGGCAAAGTCTGTCTTCCCATGTTTACATATTTTTTCCTTTTCTTTGTATTTCCACTTCTGATGTTGTTAACCTTAAAGAAATGCCATTATTCATCTCTTCCTACTTAAGCATCCACCCATTCTGTGTGACCCAGAGGGTTTGTGTTAATGGAGAATCTCTCTTTGTATTTAACTGAAATAAATGAACCTGCAACAAATTATTTTTTTCTGATTTCCATCCTCAGTGAAGCAGAAAGGTGTGGGAACTGAATCCACCTTTCTGGCTGCACAAGCTTTGGGAAAGTTGCTCAGTAACAGCTTCTGAGGACTGCAAGGGCCAGGGCTTTTGTGTTGGTCTCAAGAGAAAGGAGGGAGGACCTGCAGACCTTTCAGAATCTCTCAGAGAGGACAGCAAATGACACTGAGTGCCTGCATTTCGTTTTACCACGCATGTTCACTGACTGCTGGGTCCTCTCTGACCCTCAGAAGCCTCTGCGCCTTTCAGATGGGCTGAGGCTGTGCTGTGCCTACCCAGAGCAACCTGCTGTGGGCACTGCTGCAGAGACAACCCCGACCATTCTTTGCTGGGGAGAGGGTATTGGAGATGGAGAGAGGGCAGGGGAGGTTGGAGAGAGTGGGGGAAGTTTCTGGTCTGGAAAGAATCCAGGAGAATAAAATCATTGTCTATCTCACCCTTTGTGACTATGCAGCACAAGGACTTGCACCAGGGTATCTGAGGTGCAGAGCCAGGTCTGTTGGAAGGGATTGAAGACACGCAGGTGCAGCAGAGAGAAGGCTGCTCTCTGACATTGGTGGCATGATCAGACCAGGAAGGCAGACCGGGGTCTTTATTACCACCCAGCAACTAATCACCTCTCACAGGCCATTTCCACCCACTGGCCGCTCACCCTAGGTTTGTGAGTGAGTTTCACGGAGAAATCATTTCCATCCTCCTGCTGGGCTCAGTGCCTCTATCAGGGGAACGGCCGGCCCTGTGCAGCCTCTCACCTGGCCCAAACCCTCGCAGACCCCAGAGCAGGGCTGCCAGTGAAGCCCCAGAGGTGGCATGGCCTCATCAGGAGCCTGGAGGTGCTGCATGCCAGGAAGACTGTGGGGTGACAGAGCACCATTGGATGCTGTTGGTATCACATAAGGAAACCATTCTCCACCCTGAATGCACCTTGTCCTGTGAATCCAAGCCCTATTCTTACCATTGGCATTATGCTCAGGTCCTATCCTGTTCAGGACATCCATATGAACACCTCATGCTCTCTCATCCTTTGATACACGCAGAGACATCTGGAAGCCTCATGATAATAACTCTCGCTTCTCATGGTGTTAATAGACACTAAATTGCTGGGTGTTCAGGAGGGCTGGGCACCAGCAGCCCAGGAGGATCCCAGAGGAGGCTGAAGATAATATTTGGTTACAGATTATCAGCAAGCTGACCAGAGATAGACTCTGTTACTATCAGAAAAGGCAAAACGGGGTGCATTTACCAGTGCTGAGGGCAGCCACAGCTGCAATGACCATGAGCTGATAAACAAGGAAGAGAAGGAGCAGAACCATGGCCCAGAATTGCCTGAAAGCATATTACATCTTCTTCAGGATCTGGTTGATTTCACTGAAATGAAATGAGTGGTTCTTCAGAACAAAGGTTCTCTGCCGTCAGTGGTGGTGGTAAATGTATTTTTATGAATGACAGAGAAAATATGTTCCCAGAGAGAGCAATGACTGCAGTCACTGAAGGGTCAAAGATATTTGGGCCATAGAATGTTCACAAAAGGTTTGGGTCATACAAGGGTGACAGAAGAGACGACCGCAGAAGAAAAGGGTCATGAAAGGTTCCTAAAAGAGGTCATGACAGAAGAGTCAGGTCACAGAAGGATCATACAAGAGTTGGGTCATAGAGGAGTCATGGAAGAGATGAGTCTGTTACGACGCAGCCCTGATCAGCCTGTTTGGACTTTAAGGGGAGGCAAGGTTCTTTGCATATTTGTGCGTCAGTACAGAGAGACCAACAAATCTCCCCCAGGGTAAATGTATATCTAATATTTATTTTGGACACAGCCAAATTCCCAAACTGGATCTCAATCTGCAGTTTACCACTAGAACTGAGATCCACCTGAGAGGGACTTTTCAAAGATAAGAAAAGAGATCTCAGTCAGAAATTTACCACAACAAGAACTCAGATACCAATTGGTTCAACAGGAAGTGCCAAGGAAAAGGGGAAAAAAGGTGCAACAATAAGGGGAAAGAACAGAAAGGGAGAGAGAGAGAGAGAGAAAGAAGTATCAGGGAAAAAGAAATATAATTGACACTCTAATGGATGTCCAGCATTGGTTCCCCAAGAAAAATGGTCCATGAAGTAGTGGGTGTGTGCATTTGAGTTTCTTGGCAGGGATCATTCATAGAGGAGTTCTGTGCTCTATCAGCATGTGAGGAGGGATCTCACTGCACCTGTCCTGAGTGGAAAGTCCTCAAATATGGGCATGCACATAAGTTCCTTCATGCAAGCTTTTGAATAGAGGCTGAGGGCTCCCGGGGTCCCTGGCAGCTCAAGAGACCCTTGTGAGAAGCAACTTAGTGTGAGCCCTTTGGGCACACATGTGCAGTCAGGTGAGTGTGTGTGTGTGTGTGTGTGGAGTAGCACCTGCTGCTGCATCTCACTCTCTCCACCCTGTCGTTGTGAACTGGGATCCACACAAGAGATCCGGGGTCCATGCAGCCTTGCACCCAAGAGGTATAAAATACAAGCAGAAAAGTTGTTCCTTAAATTCCTGTTATATGTTTCATATAATTTCTCTCATCTTTTCTGTCCCTTCAGTTCTCCTGATCCAGTGGCCATTTCTGATGTCATCTGCTCAGACTCAGACTCTCCAGACAAAGGCCCATTCTATTCTTCTCTAATTTTCTCCTCCCCCCATTCTTTGTGCATTCAGAAAACTCTCACCTACCCAGCTGCTTCTTTGAGCTTCAAGGATTTCAAAGCTTCCCTGTCTCTCAGCACTCTGATTGTCTCTTCAGCCAAGTATTTTTTTTTTAATCTGACTCCTTTTTTTTGTATCTATCTCAACCACTTGTGCTGAGCACGTGGATGAGGAAGGGGGTTTATTTAAAATGGAACTTCATCTTGTTCTGCTTTTCTTATTCCCCTGTGCCTGTGAGCAGCCAGACCTGTAAGGAAAGCAGGTGGAGACGGTGCCATGGAGCTGGAACACTCAGCTCCAGAGTGTAGGGAAGTCTGAAGGAAGGAAAAGGGATGTAAGTCCCAGGGATCAACGAGAGAAATGGTGGGGCTGGGCAGGTGAGGAGCAAGACTGTCTATGCAGTGTCAGACCTTAAGGGACTGCTTCTCCATGCTGCCCACACCTCCTGAGGAGACACTCTGCAACGATGCCAATTGGAGAATGCTTCTGTCACCTCTTCTCTTCTCTGAAATGTAATGAAATACAAACTTTGAACAGAACTATATCTTTATTCAGTGAACTTTGAAATGTTCCTCTTTAACCACACTGGGAAATGACTCCAATGAGTTGTACAAGGCTTGAAGACCCAAAGAAAACTACAGGCAGAGAAAGAGCTCATTAAAACTTTCTGTATTTTAATGAGGCCCAGAGTGTATTTGCTGTGTAGTCCTTGAACCTCAGCTACTAAGAGGAGACTGAGAAACGCTCTCAGGAACTCAAAAGCAAAACTCAAAGTGTCTTTAAGTTTTAATTGGTCTCAGTGAGATTCGTTACTGACAAAGCCATAGCCAGGCACTTGTTAGAGGAGATGGTTGGGGGCCATGATTGCAGGGAGACAAAAGCACTGCAGCTGTAATGCTGAGAAAAGCCTGGGTTTGCTTGATGAAATAGAAAGGCCAAGTCTTGACCCCCAGGCCCTGGGAAGGCTGATCTGGCTGTGACTACAATGACCCTGGTGCCATGAACATTCTCACATTGCTGAATCAAATTCAGAGCAATTATTTCATTTAATTCCAAAACCAGGCCTGTATAGTTACATGAGATGCTAAGGGTCTCACACACAGCTCCATGCAGGTTCAGAAGAGTTGGGTTATAGAAGGGCAGGGTCAAAAAATGTTCTGGTAATGGAATAGTCAGAAACCTTGGGTGTGAGAAGAATCAGGTCATAGAAGAGTCGAGTCATAAAGGAGTGACGGAAGAGTAAAATTTTAGGTTGTTCATCGAAGTACTGGGTCATAGACGGTTCATGGAAATGTTGGGTCATGGGGGTCTCAAGTCTTAAAAGATTCAGATCATAAAAGGATCGTAGAATATTTGTGTCATTAAAGAGTTGAATCAAAGAAGCGTTAGAATTTATTGACTTTCAGAAACTTTTGATCATATAACAGTCATAGAAGGGTTGGTTGAAATAAGAGTTGAGTTATAGAAGAATCAGATTACGCAAGGGTCAGAGGAGGGTCAGGCCACAGAAGAGTTATGGAAGAGTCAGGTAATAGAAGACTCAGGTAATAGACAGGTGGGTTCATATAAGGGTTGAGTCATAGAAGGCCGTGGTCATAGATTATTCAGCTCATAGAGGATCTGGGTCACAGAAGAGTTGGGTCATAAAAAAGTCATAGAGAAGTTGTGTCACAAAAAGCCAAAGAAGGGTCGGAGAAGAGTCAGATCATAGAAGGCTTTGTTCACAGAATGCTCCAGTTTTAGAAGAACTGAGTCATAGGAGAGTCTTAGAAGGGTCGGGTGGTAGAAGAGTCAGGTCATAGAAGACCTATAGAAGAACTGACTCATGGAAAGGTCACATCATAGAGGGTTCAGGTCATAGAAGAGTCATAGAAGGATCGTAGAAGGGTTGAATCATGGAAGAGTCGGGCCGTAGAAAGTCAGGGCCTGAGGGCTGCCTTGTGCTGGGGACAAGCGCAGGGCTGTGCACTCAGGGGTGTCCTGGCTGTATTTCAGAGCAGGATCCCTGCAGCCAAGGGTCTGTGTGGCAGGGCAGGGACTCTGCCCACTTCCAGGGTCAATGCTCAACTTGTCTGGGGAACTCCCCCTGGAGCTGTGGGGAGAAACTGTGGGTGTAAAGAGTGACCCCTGAGAGGCCAGGTCAAGGCAGGATCTTCCTCTAATTGGGAGCACTTATAGTGGGTCAGGGTTGCTTACAGCTCCAGGTCACCCCACAATATTTTCCAGGAGGTGTTTCAAGGGGAAATTGTAGGAAGTGTTTATTACAACAAGCTTTCCTGAATTTGTCTTTTCAGTTTCCTTCTCATCAGTGACTGGAGCGTATAAATTGAAAGGGGGCTCTCCACCTTGGTCAAGTAACTGAGATGCCTTAACTATATGTTTGGGTAGTGGGTAGATCTGATTAGGGCCTCCTAATGTGCCTTCAGACACTTCTCTGCCTGTGGACACAACCAGCATAACCTTTCCTGCTGTTTCCCATTTCTAATGAAGAACATGTGTCCAGTCAGTGCCCTGTAAAGCAGGAGGGATTCAGTAAGGTAAGGTGAGTGTACAGTAGATCAGATGGGATCAGTGACCATTGATGTTAAAATATATGGGACAGAGAAATACCTCTAAAGAAGAAAATCTCCAGGTATCAGGGATAGATTAAGGGAATGATAGGAAACCAAAACTAAAAAATGTTGTGGGACAGAGAATTCAGAAACCCACATAGGATCCCCTCCAATGCAGACTCTCCCTCTGTGCAAGCCCCCTGGCCTGCTCTGCCACACAGCAAAACCTGTGCCCTTAGGGTTCTGGGATCCAAGGTTGAACCACCTCCTCTGCAGCCACAGCTCCAGTGCCCTCTCCAGAGCAGGAGCTGAGAGAAAATGCCTGGCACTGTTGGTGCCTGGGAGGGGCTGTGCACAGCTGGGGAAGGGTAACACTGTCTGCGTGTCCAGCTGCAGATACAGGTCATAAAAAGGTGGGGTCATAGAACAATAAAGTCATGGGAAGGTCATAGAATGTTGAGGTCATAGAAGAGTTGAGACATAAAAGAGTTTGACAACAGAAGCATCATAGAAGATTTGGGTCATAAAAGGGTCATTGTAGAGTTGTGTCATCAAAGAGTAATAGAAGTCATAAGAGAGCTGGGTTATAGAAGGGTCTGAAGGCAGAGTTCAGAATTGTCTATGCAGGTCCTTCATGTCTCTTGCCTGGCTGTACAAGGGTCCTGCTGCATGTCCCAACCAATCACACTCACACCATTTAGCTGTGCAGTAGTGTTTTCATCTGCGAGTTACCTTCCTGAGCACAGTCATGAAAGAAGCATTAGAAGTGGACTTAAGCATTCAGGCACTGCGCTGAGGTGATCCTCTTTATTTATTGAAAGGCTGTTGTAGAGGCCAGCTCTGTCACAGAAGTGCCCACGGCTTGTCCCTGCCTGCGGTCACAGCACAGCCACGCAGCACGGGTGTGACCAAGCTGCCAGAGTACTCAGGCCTTACAGCAAGGCAAGGGATCAGAAGTAGAGTGTGGAAGAGGAAAGAGAACAGCTCTGAGAGATCAAGCACTGGTGCTGCCTGGCAGTGCTGCCATGTTGGGACTCTTTTCCACCCATGCACATGGGAACTATCCGTGCAGCTCCTAAAAGCCTTGGAGGAGGGAACTCAGGAAAAACAGAAGTTGTTGAATGGCCCATTTATACTTTTTTATTTATTAACGTAACAACTGGGCTCCTTATTTACACAGCCACCCACTTAGAAAAGAAAAACAGACACTGAATGAGAAAGAGAATTAGTATCAGAATTAAAAAAATAAACCAGCAATAAAAACAAAAAGAACACAATTTGTCCTTCAATTAATACATTCTAACTAATTTTCTGAAGAAAATTGGCAATTTATTGCTTCAGAAAAAAAATCCCGGCTAACGTTTTCCACATTGCATCTCTTATTTCCTGGTTCCTCAAGCTGCAGAGGGGGTTCAGTACTGGAGGCAACATTGAGTATAGAACTGAAAATACCAGGTCCAGGGATGGGGAGGATATGGACGGGGGCCTCAGATATGCAAACAAACTAGTGCTGATAAACAAAGGAGACCACGACCAAGTGAGGGAAGCATGTGGAAAAGGTTTTGTGCCGTCACTGCTCAGAGGGGATCCTCAGCACAACCCTGAAGATCTGCACATACGACACCACAATGAAAACAAAACAGCTCAATCCCACTAAGTCATTGACCACAAGAAGCCCGCTTTCCTTGAGGAAGGAATCCCAGCAGGAGAGTTTTAGGATATATGGGATTTCACAGAAGAACTGGTCCACAGCATTGTCCTGGCAGAGGGGCAGCAAAAACATATAGGCTGTGTGCAGCAGAGAATAGAGAAAAACAGTGCCCCAGGCAGCTTCTGCCATGTGGACACAAGCTCTGCTGTCCAGGAGAGTCCCATAGTGCAGGGGTTTGCAGATGGCAACGTAACGATCGTAGGCCATGATGGTGAGGAAAGAATACTCAGTGGAGATGAAGAACATAAAGAAAAAAACCTGTGCAGCACATCCTGTGTAGGAGATGGCTCTGCTGTTCCAGAGTGAATTGGTCATTGATTTGGGGACAGTGGTGGAGATGCAGCCCAGGTCAAGAACAGAGAGGCTGAGGAGGAAGAAATACATGGGAGTGTGGAGGTGGTGGTCCCAGGCTATGGTGGTGATCATGAGGCCGTTTCCTAGGATGGCATCCAGGATGCCCAGGAAGAGCCAGAAGTGCAGGAGCTGCAGCTCCTGTGTGTCTGTGAATGCTAGGAGGAGGAACGGGGTGATGGAGCTGCTGTTGAACATCTGCTATCTCTAGGCAGGGGCACTGAATAAAGAGGAAAAGTGTGTTACAAGTAAAGGGGAAAATTCCCCAAACAAAACCAAAGCAATTTTGCATGCCAAAGAAATTTCCCACACAAACACACACAAGTCTATTTACCACGTGCAATCCTTTCCTTTCTAGGAGACCTTCATTCAGACCTGTGCCTGGAGCACTGGTTGGTGTTAGCCAAATTTGCAATGAAGAGCATGATGTCTGCTCACGTGCTTTTGACGAGTCAGAGAGATCAGTGTTTAACTTTGTTTTATTAAACCACTTTCAGACTCTGTCAGCATTTGCACAATCAAGGACAAGGAATAGGAAAGGTAAAGACATTGTAAGAGTTCTAGGGCTTTTTATGCTTTCCCCCTCATCTCCTCTGAAAAGTTTTCTTTGATATCAGAAATCCTCAGCATTTCTGCTTTGCTCAGGGAGATGAGAGGGAGTTCTGTCAGGCAAGAGCATTGCCTGTGGCTGAGTGCAGAGTGACGAGAGCTGCTTTGTCCCTTGGTCTTTTTCCCAGCTGCCCTGAGCTTGCAATTTTGTAGATGAAGGGGAATCACACACCCAGGTTACCCTGAAAAGCCACCAGGCACTGCTGAGAGCAGAGGGATCCACCTCACATAACTAAATGTCTCACCCTTTCCTAAGGTCTCAGTACTCACTTTCAGCCCAGGACACACAATTCTCATTTCACAGATCTGACAACACTTTCTCTTGCATACCATCTCTGTGCTTCTCCATGCAACTTTCAGGTAACACAAAGATGCAATAGGACAGGTTTGCATCACAGCTTGGTAAGAAAGCTCAAGGAAACAGCCAAGTGTCCAAATGACGGCATTTGGTGAAGGGAGATTCAGCTCCTTCCCCAGACCCACTGACTGCATTGCCCACAGCCTCACAGCTCAGAGCAAAGTTCCCATGGACACAACTGCAGGAAAGGAGCCACCAGGTCAGTGCCTGACTCTGCAGCTGAAACTCCCATCCTCAGAGAGCCTGGCAGCAAGAATAAGAGAACAACAGCAAGAACACAGGCAAGAGGAGAAAGAGGGAGAGCAAGAGTGAGGGTGTATCTGAGAGAGGCCAGGGCAGAGGCAGCCAGGCATGCAGACTGTGTTCTTCTTCCCCAGCTGTACATGGTCCCTCCCAGACACCAACAGTGCCAGGCAGTTGCTCTCAGACCCTGTGCTCTGGAGAGGGCACTGGAGCCGTGGCTGCAGAGGAGGTGGTTCAGCCTTGGATCCCAGAACCCTGAGGGCAGAGGCTTTGCTGGGTGGGAGAGGAGGCAAGGGGGCTTGCTCACAGGAAGGGGTTTCCTTTGGAGGAGATCACACAGAGCTTTCTGCATTCTCCCTCCCATAGCATTGCTGGTTTTTTATTTCCTCTCATTCCCTGAATCCACTCCTGCTGCTAGAAGACATTCCTCCTTGGAGCTGATTCCCTGTTCCATACTTTTCCCTATGAGCACTCACGGACCCCATCCCCACTTCTGTGTACTCCCCATGGCTGTACAAAATCCTGCTTGTGTACATGGCGCAGACTGGGCAAATGTTCCTGTTCGGAGTTTCAAAATGGCAGGAAGTCCTGATGGGTCCAGCACAGGTGATGCTGGTACTGTCCATAGGGATGGGAGTGGATGAAGTCAGTTTAGGAGGTCGTTAGCAGAACTACTGTCCACTCAAGTATACAGTTTAGGTGTCTCAAATAATTTTTCTGTCTTGAAAAGCTCTTTTTTCTGTTTCTCTTTCCTTCCCCACTTCTCCTGTCCCTGCCCTCAGAGTAGGAAAGTGAAAACTCAGATTCAGGAAATCTCTTTATAATCTTTATAGCAAATCCTACCTTGACCTTCCCCTGAAAATGTCCCCTGCAAAGTTTCCTAGTTATGACCTGGAAATGAGAGTAACCCTGACGCACAGAGCACCCTCCTGACATCAGAAGGACCCTGCCATGCCCAGCCAACTGTCACTCCTTCCACTCATATCTTCTCCCCACAGCACCATGGGGAGATCCCCAGGCAGGCTGAGCACTGACCCTGGCAGGGGGCAGAGTCCCTGCCCCACCACACAGACTCTGGGGTGCAGGGACCCTGTTCTCAAGGACAGCCCAGGGTACCCCTGAAGACACAACCCTGCACTCATCCCCAGCACAAGGCAGCCCTCAGGCCCTGTCCCTCTGACAGCACCCCAGGGAAGCCCTGCTTGGCAACAGGTTCTTCTCCTCTGCAGTAGAGACACTGGGAGAGACATCGTGACAGATCCTGGAAACCATGGGATGTGTCAGGAACCGCAACTGCATTGTCCTACACCCAGAGACTTACTGTGTGAAGGGCTGTGAGGATTCCTCCCTCAGTGAGTTCTCAACATCCTCCCACCCCACATAGTCTTTAATCTCTCTGCTTCCATCCACTCCTCTCGCTGCCTGCAGGCAGTGTCCTCAGTCCTGCTGCACTTTGCAGAGGAGCTGCTCCTGGCCAGAGATGGCTCTTTGTAGTGCTACCCACTTCCCATGAGCTCCCTCAATCCCAGGACCCCATCCCAGCTCAGCAGCAGAGGAGCAGCCCAAGGCATTTTAATGAGCCCTCTGGAGGGTTTTTCTCCATCAACATCAGACACAGAGAAGTTCAAGAAGCCTCTCAAGAATTCAAAGTCAGACACAAACTCCAAAGTTTCCTGAAGCACTAATGGGCCCCACTGAGGGACATCACTGACAAAGTCTCCACAAGGGGTGTCAGAGCAGAAAGTTGGAGACAGTGATGACAAGTCAGCAAAGGTGGCTTTGATGCTGAGTAAACTTCCATGTGCTACATCAGCTAAAGTCCAAGCCATGGCCCCCAGTCCCTGGGAAGGGAGATCCTATCCTTCACAAGAAGTTCCTGGGGCAGTGGCATTTGAGAATCATAGAATGACCTGAGTTCAAATGGACATACAAGTGTCATCCAGTACAACTCCTGTTCTTGCATAGGACAACCACAAAATTCACACCATGTGTGAATTTGGCATTGGCCAAATGCTTCTTAATGTCCGTTGCAAAGGGCAGATATAGAGTATGAAGTCTCTCAATATTTCAGGTGGAAATGAGGAGGTAATGAGGACCTTAGTGCTGTTTCTCCTCATAGACATCAGTGGCATGGACAAGAGCCATGGCCAAGAGGAGAAAGACGTTGTCTTTGTTTTGACCTTTCAGCCTTGCCACAATCCTTTACCATCTCCACCACAGGCTGTCCTGTGGTGTCCCACTCCTGCACCTCTTCCCCTGTGGGTATCCACCCTGCAGCTGCATCATGGCCTGATAATTGTCCTGTCTTTTCTGATTTCCCTCCATCCTTCCTGGCTTTTTCATGAAACACAAAGGTCTGAGCTTACCGAGACTCACTCTATGGGATGTGTTGCACCACAGAACTGCCATTCAAGTGACAATTCTTTCTTTTCTGCTGAACTTCCCAAGCTGCTGTCTGTGGCCTTAGTCTTTCTCATGCTGAAGAAAAGCTTCACCATCTCTGAAACCGCCCTTCAAGCCATCTCAGGCTACTCCTTTACTGCCCAGAACCTCCAAAGAAGCCCAGTTCTGTTTGCTTTTTGATGGACCTGGATCCCTCAGTTCATGTCTTTGAGGCCCCAAACCCCATCTTGTCAGACCTCCACTGGACAATATCCAGTTCCTCTCAACTCCCGCAAAATGGCAGCTACACACAGAAACACACCCTCGTGTGTGGGGGCTCACCAGTGACGAGCAGAGGGGAACGATGATTCAAATTGCCCAAATGGCCCACACACCTCTTATTGGATCCCTGAATACAGCTGCCTTCGCTCATGGTGAGCGAGTACCAGTGGCTCCTGTGGTGTCCCTGCAGTGCCCAGACCCTTTCCCTCACGGTCCCTGCTCAGCTGGTCATGCCCCAGCCCATCCTGATGAATAAAGTTATTCTCCCAGCTGAGATGCAGTTCTGGACACTTCTCCTTGTGAAGTACCAAGACCTTTCTATTGGCCAAATCCCAGAGTTTCTGAAGATGCCCCAGGCCTGAAACTCCATTTGGTCAGCTGGTCATGTTTGGGTGCAGCTGGCTCATCCTGATTGCTGTGTCCCTCATGAAATAACAGCACGAGGAGCTGCAGGACACGAGAAATACCACCTCCTGGAGAAAATGTGGAGTCCTGGGGTCTTGTTCTGATAAGGACATGGGATCATAGCTGGAGGGGAAGTTGCCCTTTATGGGAGAAAGCAACACGGAGGTCTTGCTGGGAGTGGACAAGGAGTCATCTGAGAGTTGAGGGGTCACAATGGGAGGCCAGAAGACCATGGGAAACACTGTGGTGGATGGATGTCTACTTTAGACCTCTTAATCAAGAAGATGATTTAGATAAGGCATTTTTCATACTACCAGAAGAGGCTTTATATTTGACGACCCTCATCATCATGGAGTCCCTAAACTATCCCAATGTCCATCGAAGGGGCAACATAGTGAGGCATAAGACTTCCTGGAGGATTTTTAGAACCCATTGATGATATCTTCCATTTAGAGGGAACAGTGTTGTAGGGGACCATGTCAAAGTCCTGACACAAATTCAGAGAGATGACATCTGCAGATCTTCCTCTGTCCACTGATGAAGTCACTCCAGCATAGAAGGCCACTAGGTTCGTCAGTCAAGATTTGCCCTTGGTGAAGCCATGCTGACTGTCTCAAATAACTTCCCTGTCCTCCATGTGCCTTAACATAGCTTCTAGCAGATTCCGTTCCATGCTCTTCCAAGGCACAGGGGGAAGGCTGACCGGTAGTTCATAGAAACACAGAATGTCCTGAGTTGGAAGGGACACACAAGGATAATTGAATCAAACTCCTGCACCAGCACAGGACAATCCCAACATTCACACTGTGTGTCTGAGCGTGTTGTCCACTTACTGCTGGAATATTGCCAGGCTTGATGCCATGACTGCTTCCCTGGGGAGCTGTTCCAGTGCTCCACCCCACTCTGGATGAAGAACCTCTTCCTGATATTCAACCTAAATCTCATTGGCATGTCATTGTTATCATTGATCACCAGGGAGAAGTGAACAATGCCTGCTCCTTCTCCTTCCCTTGTGAGGAAGCTGCAGACCGTGATGAGGTCTCCCCTCAGTCTCCTTTTCTCCAGGCTGAACAGACCAAGTGACTTCAGCCGCTCCTCATACGACTTCTCCTCTAAACCCTTCACCAACCTTGTCCCTACTCTGGACACTCTCCAGGATATTTAGATCCTTTTTATACTGAAGTGCCCAGAACTGCAACCAGTACTCAAGGTAGGGCCTCACAAGTCAAGAGCACAGCGGGACAATCCCCTCCCTTGACCGGCTGGCAATGCAGTGCTTGATACAACCCAGGACACAGTTGCCCTCTTGGCTGTCAGGGCTCACTGTTGGCTCATGTTCAACTTGTCATCAACCAAAACCTCCAAATCCTTTTCTACAAAGCTGCTCTCCAGCTTCTTTCTCCCCAGTCTGTGTGCACATCCAGGGTTGTCATATCCCAGATGCAAAACCGGGCACTTGCCCTTGTTAAACTCCATATACTAGGTGATTGCCCAGCTCTCCAGTTTATCCAGATCCCTCTGCAGGGTCTGTCTGCCCTCAAGAGCATCAAAAACTCTCCCTACTTTCTTGTCATTAGAAAACTTGGCCAGGAAACCTTCAAGTCCTTCATTCAGGTAATTTCTGAAAATATTAAAGAGTACTGGCCCTGAGATGGATCTCTGTTAGGGACTGGTCACCAGCCTGATGTGACACCATTTCCAGTTGTACTTTGAGCCCAACTCACTGGCCATATTCTCACCCATCACATTGTGTGTTTATCCAGCTGGGTGATGGACATTTTGTTTAGGAAGATCCTGTGAGAGACAGGATCAAAGGCTTTACAGAAATACAAAAAGAGTATATCAACAGGTTTTCCTTGGTCAAACATCTGGGCGACCTTGTTGTACAGAGAAATAAAGGTTGTCAAACAGGACCTTTTCCTGGTGAACCGCGCTGGCTGGGACCAAGAGTTGAGTTGTCTTTTAGGTGTTTTTCAATAGCTCCCACAACAATCTTCTCCATAATCTTCCCAGGCACTGCAGTGAGACTGACAGACCTGTAGTTAGCAGGGTCACCCCTGCTGCCCTTCTCTGGGACAACATTTGCCAGCTTCCAGTCAGCTGGTACCTCTCCAGTTTCCCAAGAACATTGAAAAATCATTGAGAGAGGTTTTGTTATGACATTGGCAGTTCTTTAAGTACCCTTGGATGAGTTTCACCGGGTCCCATCAACTCACAGGGATCCAGCAGGAGCAGAAAATCCAGCACAAGTTCAAGATCAGTTGGGAGTTTATTGTTTGCACAGTTTTGGTCTTCTAACCCAGGGCTCTGGAGGTGTCCGAGTCCATCATTAGTGTTGGAGATAGAGGTGAAAAGAGCACTAAACTTCTCTGCTTTGTCTCAATCCCTGTTTGTGAGGTGTCCATGCTTATTAAGCCAATGTTATTTCTGGGCTGCCTTTTGCCGATAACATATTTGGAAAAGCCCTTTTTATTGGCCTTCACCGTGCTGGCCTCCTTCAAGTCTAATTCAGCTTTGACAGATTTTCCATGACCTAGGACTTCTATGATCCAAACCTTCTGAGACCCATTTCTGCTCTGAGCCTTTCATGACCTGACACTTCTATGAACCTTCTATGACTGAACTCTTCTATAACTCTTCTTTGACCCAACTCATCTATAACCAGAATCTTCTGTGACCTCTCTGTTATATGACCAAGTCTTTCTATGACCCAACCCTTCTATGACCAAACACTTCCATGACCTTCTATGACCCAACTAGTCACTGGCTCTTCTATGACCTGACCCTTCCATTACCCCACTGTTCTACGAACCAACCCTGCTATTAACTGACCCATTCTGTGATCTTGCCCTTCTAAGACCTGACTTCTCTATGAATTCTCTGTGAACAGATTCTTACGTAAGGCGCCTCTTTTATAACCCTACATTTCTGTGACCCAATTCTTGTATGACCTTTATTTGACCCGAATCTTCTAGAAAGCATTTATGACCAGATCCTTCAATATATGTCTCTTCTATGACCTTTCTAATGATCTGACCTTTCTATGACCCCACTCTTCAATGAGTCTTCTATTACACTTCTATAAACCTTCTACAATCGAACTCTTCTATGACCTGACTCTTCTAAAACCTGAGCCTTCTATGAACTAAACCTTATATGGACCAATTCTTCTCTGATCTTTCTATGACCTGACATCTATATAACTTGTCTTAGACCAAATCCCCTATGATGCAAAGTGTATATAAACAGAAATATCTCTAACCTGACTCTTCTATAAGTCTTCAATGACTTGACTCTTCTATGACCCTTTTGTGACCCAGATCTATGACCACAATCTTCTGAGACACAACTCCTCTATGACCCAAATATTCTATGACCAAACATTCTGTGACCAAACCGTTATATGACAATTATTACTTGATGCTTCTATGACGCTTTAATGGAACGTCTCTTCTATGATCCTTCTGCGAACTGATTCTGCCATGAGTCTTCTATGACCAAATGCTTCTATGATGTTCTATAACCCATCTTTTCTATGGATTTTGTATTACACGAACATTCTCTGAACCGACATTACTCTGAACCGATACTTCTATGGCGCTTCCACGACCATACCCTTCTAAAACCTGAATAAACTCTCACACTTCTGTGACTTGACTCCTCCATGACTTGAATATTCTCTGATCATTTTAAGACCCTAATCTTTTATGACCTGAGACTTCTATGACACAGCTCTTCTATGAGGCTTCTATGACCCAACACTTCTATGAAGCTTCATATGACTGAACTTCTCTATTTTTCCTTTACGACCCAACTCTTCTGTGAACTGACTCTTTTCAAGCACAAGTTTTCTGTGACTCTTCTATGACCCAACAGTTTAATGACCTTTCCCTTCTATGACCCAACTCTTCTGCACCTGCCTGGAGCTGTTTGAGAGCCTTGGCATCTCATGTAACTCTACAGGCCTGTATTGGGGACTAAATGGAATAACAGTTCCAAATTTGATTCAGCAATGTGAGAATGTCCATGACACCAGGGTCATTGCAGTCACAGCCAGATCTGCCATCCCAGGGCATGGCCTTTCTGCTCCATCCAGCAAACCCAGGCTTTTCTCAGCACTACAGCTCCCTGAACAGTGCCTTGCCTCCCTGCAATCATGGCCTCCGATTATCTGCTCTAATGAGTCCCTGGGGAGGCTTTGTCGGTAACAATCACTGAGACCAATCAATACTTCAAGGTTCTCTGAGTTCGGCTTTTGACTTTTTGAGAGGGTTTCTCAATCTCCTCTCAGTAGCTGAGGTTCAAGGACTCAGCAGCAAATACACTGTGGGTCTCATTAAAATACAGAAAGCTTTATTGAGCTCTTTCACTTATTGAAGTTTTTTTAAAAAGATAGGCAAGCTTTGAACTCCCTGAAGGTCAAAGCAGCGGTTGAGTAGGTGAGAGTTCTCTGAATAAACAAAGAATGAGGGGAGGAATTAATGAGAGAAGAATGGAATGGGCCTGACGGAGACCAGCTCACTTGATCGCCTTACAAACAGGCGGGCTACCGCTCTGGTGGCAAATAGCAACGTTTATTCAATGTGATGGTATTTATACACACAGTTAAGGAAGTTCTGGCTTAAGCTTATCGTGTACTATTAATAACAACATTTTTCTCATGGGAACAGTACGATCAACACAGAGTAAAAAAAGTTAAAAGAACATTATATTTACTAACTTAAAACACAGCTGGTTTCTTTTATTATGTTTCTCTTCTGTTAGTCACATATCCATGGAAAATTACTTATTTGCTAAGGATTATTTCGAGGATGTCCAACCCTTTCAGGAGGGACTGCTATCTTGGCCCAAATCTCTGGCTGACCCTCTCAGGCCACTAGAGTAAGAGATTTTCAAAAGTCTTCCTCATGGGCCTTTGTCTGAAGAGTCTTAGTCTGCACAGATGACATCAGAGATGGCCATTGGATCAGGAGAACTGAAGGGATAAGAAAGATGAGGGACTTTAAATGCTCCGTATAACAGGAAGAACAGTAGTGAAGAAGTTTCAGGCAAAGATTTATATGATTTTTGAAAATCCCTTTTGGAAGGTCATGTGATTGTTTGAGGCCTCTTGTGAATGAGAAAAGAAGGGATTACACTCATCTGTGAAAGGGGACAAAAGTGCAAGTCGGGGAACTCCAGGATCCACAAGCTCACTTTGGGGAGGAGTGACCAGAGAATGAGTGCTCTCGGATGATATTTTGAGCACCTGAAAGAGAAGAGTATCGCTATGGACTCACCAAGGGTAAATCACACCTTGCCAGCCTGGTTGCCTTCATGATGAAGCAGCTGAGTTTGTTCCTGAGGAGACAACACAACAACTTGTCCTTTACCTCCACTTCAGTAAGACATTTGGCCTGCTCTCCCTCAATATTTTCTTACCCCAGTGAGGCCATTGTAGTCTCGGTGGGTTGATCAAACAGATGAGCAAAAAGCTGGTTGGATGATGAGGCTGAGAGAGCAGTGGTGAAGGAGTCCAGGGGACACACTGGGGACTTTTGAGGTTCCACAGGAGACTCTTCTGAGCCCTGTGCATTCTAACACTTGGATCCAATGACTAGAGTAGGCAACTTACACCACACTGTTCAATGACACTAACTTGGAAGCACCATTCCTGAGCCTTAGGGATGCCTTTCAGGAGAAACCTGACGAGCACAAGGACTTTTCTGTCAGGAACTTCATAAAAGAGGCAAAGCAAAAAGGTCAGTTGCTGTACCTGGGAAAGACTGAAACCATGCAGTTGCAGGGTCAGGGGTAGTCCTGGGTGTGGTACAGTTCTGTGGAGAATTCTCTGGTGGTTCTGAGGAACAGAAGGCAAAAGAAATTCCAGCACTCTCACCTGGTGCCCCACAGTGTCCTGGAGAGTGAAAAGATGAGCCTTGCCAAGAGAGCAAGAGCAGTGATTTTTTCCCCCTACTTATCCCTTGTCAGGCCACCAGTATGCTCCGGTGTCCATCTGTGGATCCCCAGTTCCAGTGTACTGGGTCTGGCTGCGATGGGGTTCACTTCTTTCGCAGCAGCCCCCGTGGTACTTTTTTTGCATTGGTGCCTAAAGCAGGGTTAGTGAGACAGCAGGGGTCTGGCTGTTGTTGAGCAGGGCTGGCCCAGCATCCGGGCTTTCTCTCATCCTCACTCTGCTCCCTCCCAGTGAGTGGGCTGGGGGTGGGCATGGAGTTGGTGGGGGGACACATCCAGGACAGCTGACCCTGACGGACCAGAAGGAGATTCCAGACAATGTGATGTCACTCTCACCAATAAAAGCTGTGGCAGAGCAAAAATGGAGTGCAGGTTTTTGTCATTCAGGGTGTCCAGGTGCTCAAGGGCCACCTCCTCGTGGGAGGTGGTAGATAATAGCATCTGTGGTGTCTGTTGGCTTTGGTCTATGTTTAGGTTTATATTTTTTTTTGTTTTCACCTATTAAACTATTTTTAATCTCATCCCACAAGCTGCACAACAACTCCGTGGAAGAGCTTGTGTAGAGACCTCAGTGGCTAAAAAGTGCCTTGAGGAGATGGACCTGGGCAGCATCACGATGCCATAGGAGACATTGGGCTTCACATTTAAAAAGGGAAGTGGAGAAACTGTAGAGGACCGAGAGAAGGTCTGACACGATGGATCCAAAAACCTAAAGCATGAGGCATGAGGCGCAGTCTGAGGGAACTGGGTGTCTCCAGCTGCTGGGGGAAGCATGGGGAAACCAAGTAAGAGCCTGCACAAACCTGGAGAGATGGTGAAGCCAAGCTCTGTTCTGCAGTGGTCAATGAAGTGACAGAGGACACACCAACAAAGGCCTCTTGGGAACTTTAGGCTGAGCCTTAAGAAGAATAAAATGCACCAGGACCAGTGATCTCCACCTTTGGAGATCTTATTTGCTCTGCAAATTGACAGCCAGCCTGGAGGCTGGACTTAGAGACTCCCCAGCAGTCTCCTTCCCAACAGCCCTTCCACACACCATCCAAGAGGAGATAAAGCTGGAGGTGAGGATCTCTACACCTCATGTTCATAGGACAATTCAGAAGAGAAGGAAGCTCAGGTGATCTCCAGTCCAATGATTAGCTCCAAGCAGGGCCAGTTCTGAGGTCAAACCAGGCTGCTCAGCATCCATGGAGAGAGTTTACAGAGGAACCAGGCATCTGAGCCACCATCACAGAATCAGAGATCAGACATGTACATAGCTATGGCTCCTGACACTCCTGGGAACCTTCTTGTCCAGAGGAGTGGGATCCTTCTGCAAGTCTCCTGGCGCATCTCCAGATCATGGGGTGCTTTAGGATGGAAACAGAATTAAAACACACTGACTTGTGTACTTGGGTATTGCTAAAATGAGGGACATGCAGCGAACTCAGCATTTCACTGTTCCTGCAGAATATTTAAGGCCTCTAAGGATGAAGCAGAGGAGAAGAGTTTTGAGCTAGCATTGCGTTTAGATCATGCCACAAGTGATGGTTCTGCTCCCCTCTTCCCCGCATTGGCACCCAGAAATCTCAGCTGTTTTTCCTTCATCTCCTCTCAGCCCTCAACAAGTGTTGGGAAGAAGGAAAAAGAATGGCCTCTGTGAATCAACTGGGATCTGGCATATGTAGGGCCACGGTGTCTTTCCATTGTGCGCTTCATAAATAATCAATTTGGGAAGTGACTCTGCAAGTCTGAATCAACAAAGCCCATGGACAGGTCAGGCTGTGACTGTGTCTGTGGCTGTAGACCCGAGCACCTATAACACAGTTTCAGCTGGGGCTGAAACTCAGTCGTGTCTTCACTGATCTCCTGGACCCATAGAGAGACATGTGAGTTGAAGCTTCAGGCGATGCTGGTGAGGGCCATGGAGACCCATGGATGCTCTCAGGGCCAGACACTGCCCCCAGGGGTAGAGAGAAATACACGATCCATTCAGAGACTTGACGGCAGACATGATGGGACCCCATGGAGATAATCCAAGCTGGATCAGGGGAGAAGTGTGAGGGGGAAGAAGCAGCAGAGCTATTCTTCATTGTTAAGCACTTCTTCACCATGCACCGTTCTCCTCCTTGGATTGGATTGGGCAGGTGAATTGGCAGCAAGGGAGCCAATTGAGTCTGGGAGAAAGTGTGAGGGGAATGGGCTTTAATATTTTGTCATTATTTCTCACAATCCAGTCCTTTCTTAACTGGCAAAAAATTAAATTGACCTTTGGCAATTCAACACCTCTTTTCCAGTGACAGTAACTGGTCACTGATCTCCTTTGTTTTCTCTTGACCTATGAGTCTTCCTGGTTTATATTCTCCCTTTGTCCTGTTGGGTCAGGGCAGGGATGGAGCAGCTGGGGGGATGTCTGGCTGCTGACAAAGGTTAATCCATCACAGGGCACATCAGGACTGTTGTGTCCAGTACGGGGCTCCCCAGCACAAGGAAGACCCTGCACAGCCTGGAGCGAGTCCTGCAGAGGCCAGAAGGATGGTTGGGGCCTGGTGCACATTATGGACAAGAAGAGGCTGAGAGAACTGGGATCTGAGAAACCTTTCAGGGTAAAACACTGAGCAAGGACCCAGGGCAGCTGGGGGATCCCAATCAATGGACTTTCTGAGTATTTGCTGAGACAAGGCCATGAGCCCCTGATCTGTTTGGAGCTGTCTGAGAAAGGGCTTGGCTGAGAAAGAGACCAGCAGTATCAAGAGCTGTGGGACTGGTGTGCAATAAACGTCAGTAGGAGACTGGTTCTCTTTTTATTAATAATGGTGGTAGATTGAGGCCTGGCTGAGGAAATGTGATGACAGAGGTGACTATGCAGTTACAGTCCCTCCTCAGGGCTGGGAGGTACAGTCAGACATGGAAATGCCCAGTATGCAGGACTTATCTGGGATGATTTTCCTGCAGAAGCTTCTCTGGGGTGCCCAGGGGACAATTGCTGGCAGCATATATTCTATAAGCGGACTGATTACCTTGATGTCATTATATAGAATTTATATATAAGTAATAGAATTAGAAATAGAATTAGGATTAGAATTAGAATGAATTTTTATTGTTTCTATTTAAGCAATTTTTTTTAGTTCAACCTTCACATCTTCTTTTCCTTTCCTGATTCCCTTCCCAGGTAAGTATGATGAAGAGGAAGGAACATTTTTATTTTGCTGCTAGCCAATGGGCGTTCAGCTGGGACACTCTATGCCATCACACAAAGGGCTATTCAGAGAGGCGAGTCCTTCCCTTGCATGTGCACTGAACAGGAGCAGTCACAGTGTCTCTGGCATACCTCCTGCTGCCACTCCCAGAGCTGTGCTGTGTTGCCTTGCTCCTCTGAGATGCCCCACACCATGAGGAATAGGCACAAGGACCACAACTGAAGGAACACATCCTACTGCTGCATTCATACAGTTTCCCAGAGGACATTACTCTCAAAGCAAGTGATCTAAGACACTGTCTGTCCCACAGTCCTCCACATGCCTAGTGGACATCAGTCCTGTAACAGAAATGCCCATTTCCTGCTCTTGCCCAAGATCATAGGATAGTCACACCACGGGAGGGAGACCAAGACATGAGCACTCAGGCCTTCCACCAACACAAGGGCTCAGAAGAAGATCATGGAAGTGCAAAGAAAGCAGCTCTAGAAAGACCAAGTGTTGGTTCTCCTGGGCAACAATGCTGTGCCAGAATTCTTTACCCACTCAGCCCAGGAGGTTCAACTGTAGAAAATATCTTGGAGGAAGGATCATGGACAAACAAGAGGGGGTAATGGTATTTATTTTATCTAAATAAGAAGAGAGCATGGCTCATGATTTACAGTCTCTGGGTCACAAAAGGCAAGGAGATACTAAAACACCAGTTGGAGAAAGAAAATCATTTCGCTATGGACAAATTTATTAGAACCAAGAAAATCTAAAACCCAACCCAAAGCAAATAAGCTACCAAGGAAAAACTGTTTCTACAGTGCATTTCGTTATGAGATTATTGATGTTTAAAAAAGCGAGATGTGAGCTGCTGGTTTCTCAAGCTGTAGATGAGGGGGTTCAGTGCTGGAGGCACCACTGAGTACAGAATTGAAACCACCATATCCAGGGATGGGGAGGAGATTGAGGGAGGCCTCAGATAGGCAAACAGTGCAGTGCTGACAAACAGAGAGACCATGGCCAGGTGAGGGATGCATGTGGAAAAGACTTTGTGCCGTCCTTGGTCAGAGGGGATCCTCAGCACGGTCCTGAAGATGTGCACATATGACTCCACAATGAAAACAAAATATCCTAAGGCTAAACAGGCACTAATCACAATAAGCCCAACCTCCCTGAGGTTGACATCCAAGCAGGAGAGCCTGAGTATCTGGGGAATTTCACAGAAGAACTGTTCCACAGCATTGCCCTGGCAGAGGGGCAGTGACAATGTATTGGCCATGTGCAGCAGAGCAGTGAGAAACCCACAAGCTCTGTTGCCCAGGAGGGTCCCGTAGTGCAGAATTTTGCAGATGGCAACGTAGCAGTCGTAGGACATGACAGTCAGAAGGGAAAACTGTGCTGAAATAAAAAAGAAAAGAAAAGGAGTTGGATGACACAACCTTGATATGAGATGGCCCTGGTCTTCCAGAGGAAATTGGTCATGGCTTTGGGGACAGTGGTGGAGATGGAGCCCAGGTCAAGGACAGAGAGGTTAAGGAGGAAGTAGTACATGGGAGTGTGGAGGTGATGGTCACAGGCTATGGCAGCGATGATGGGGCCGTTTCCCAGGAGGGTAGCAAGGAAGAGCCAGAAGTGCACCTCCCATGTGTCTGCAAATGGCAGAAGGAGGAACTGAGTGATGGAGCTGCTGTTGGACATCCACTGCCCCTGAACATTGGGTACGGGGCACTGTCATAGGAGGAAAGGCCAGTAAAGTTTTAGGGGAGAATTCTCTGTGGAAAATCAAAGATATTTCTCATTTATCCTCCTCCTGCTACACATACCTTTTAACTTTTTGCAGCAGACCTTCCTTCAGCTCCGTGCCTGGAGCCCTGCTGAGTGCGGGCTGAATGTGCCGTGAGGAACTGGGAATCTGCTCACTGGAGCCAAGGAGTCAGCCCTGCTCAACAGCAGTAGTGTCACAGTAACGGTGGGGACAGGGGTCACTGCTGGGGCTCAGCTTTGTCCTGTGGAACTGCTCCTGGTGCAGAACAGCCTCTCAGTGTCTGCACTCCCAGGGATCAGGAATTGTATGGTAGAGGAGGCAAAGTGATTTGATGAGAGAAAAGGGTGTGGATTTCAGGGGATCATAGGGGCAGAAGCAAGGCGCAGAGATCTGGGGCTTTTACAAGTCCTTTTTCCCAGCCCCTCAGTCTTATTCCCAGCTGTTCCAAGGATCCCACTTTCAGCCCAGGCTCATGTGGCTCATTTCACAAACCCAACATCATATTCTCTCTTTCAGCAGCTCTGCACTTCTCCATGGGTCTTTCAGGTAACACAAAAATGCAATAGGACAGCTTTGGATCCTGGAGGGAAGCTCGCAGCTTGGAAGGAAACATCATGGAGAAAACCAGGTGTCCTCGTGATGGCATTCGATGAAGGGAGATTCAGCTCCTTTCCCAGGCCCACTGACTGCATTGCCCACAGCCTCACAGCTCAGAGCAAAGCTAGGATATGGGTTCCCATGGAAACAAATGCAGGAAAGGAGCCACCAGGTCAGGGTGTGACTGCATCTGAAACTCCCATCCCCAGAGAGCCTGGCAGCAAGAACAAGAGAACAACAGCAAGAATGCATGACAGGGGCAGAACAAGGAAGAAAGAGAGCTGAGGGTGTGTCTAGAAGAGGCCAGGGCAGAGGCAGTTGGGTACACAGACAGCATCCCCCTTCACCATTTGTGCATGGCCCCTCCCAGACACCAACAGTGCAGGGCAGTTGCTCTCATCCGCTGTGCTCTGGAGAGGGCACTGGAAACATGGCTGCAGATGAGGTGTTTCAGACTTGGAGCCCAGAACCCTGAGAGCAGAAGCTTTGCTGGGTGGCGGAGCAGGCCAGGGGACTTGGTCAGAGGAAAAATCTGCACTGGAGGGGGTCAAACAGAGCACCCTAAATTTTCCCTTCCACAGTGTTTCTGCTTTTAGTTTCCTCCCATTCTCTGGTCCTATCCCTCCTGCTTAGATATTTTGGTCTCTACAGGTGTTTCAGTGCCCCATGTGTTTTTCCTGCTCTCCATTCCTCCCCTTTCCAATCCTTCTGCAATCATCTACAGATTCTGCCTGTTTGCAGGGCACTAGACAAGCACATGTTCCTTTTTTGAAGTGGAAAAGGGAAGGTCAGCCAAAACCTGATGGGTCCAGCAGTGGCTGGAGACAACTTGGGATGCTTATATCAGACTTATTGGTCATTTAAATTACAAGTCAGGAGTCTGAGTGACTTGCTTAAGCATGAGAGTCACTTTTTGCATTTCTTCTCCCCAAATTCCCCGGAAGTCGAAAACTGAACAGACTCAGGAGAGCTCCTTATTATCCATGTAATCCTTGCCTTCATCTACCTTTTTGAAATGTCCCCTCAGAAATGTCCTAGGGTATCTCAAGCAGTGAGGAGCCCTGGCTAGCACAGCACACTCTCGACAGCAGAAGGACCCTCTCTTATTGCAAGTTGCTCCTTACACCTACATGTTGTCCCCACAGCGACTCCAGGTAGGCTGAGCACTCACCCTGGCAGGGGGCAGAGTCCCTGCCCCAGCACACAGACCCTGGAGTGCAGGGACTCTGCTCTCAAGGACAGCCTGGGGCACCCCTGAGTGCACAGCCCTGCACTCGACCCCAGCACAAGGCAGCCCTCAGGCCCTGTCCCTCTGACAGAACAGCAGGGAAGCCCTGCTTGGCACCAGGTTCTTCTCCTCCACAGCAGAGACACTGGGAGAGACATCCTGACAGAACCTGGCAACTGTGGGATGTACCAGGTTTAGGAGATCCCTCCACGAACCACACTTGCATTGTCCTACAGGCAAAGACTTACCATCAGAAGGGCTGTGAGGATTCCTCCCTTAGTGAGCTCTCAGCATCCTGCCACCCCACAATGCCTTTAAAGCCGCTCTGCCTCCTTCCTTTCCCCTCGCCGTATGCTGGCAGTGCCCTCAGCCCTGCTGTGCTTTGCAGAGGAGCTGCTGCTTGGCAGAGCTGGCTCTTTGTAGAGCTGCCCACTTGCCAGGAGTTCTCTCTGTCCAAGAAGCCCAGCCCAGCTCAGCAGCAGAGGAGCAGCACAAGGCAGCAGTTTCTCTGCCCCCTCTGGGCTCCCTTGAGGTGTCCCTGAGGGTCCAGGGAACCTGTTGTGAAACAGGCTGAAGCAATCCCTGATGTTCCCTCCCTCAGCTGGGGAGAGACACTTCTTCCCTGCAGTGACCATACAACCCTTCCCTGCAGTGCAAGCAAAAGGGATGCAAGTCCATGGGAGGCAATGAGAGAAATGGTGGAGTGGGGGAGGTGAGGAGCAAGGCTGTCCATGCAGTGTCAGACCTCAAGGGACTGCTTCACCATGCTGCTCAGACCTCCTGAAGAGACACTCTGCATCAATGTCAATTGGAGAATGCTTCTGACACCTCTCTTCTGGAATGAAAAGAAATAAAACTTTATATTAAAAAAAATACATTTATTCAGCACACTTTGAATCTTCCTCTTTAACCACACTGGGAAATGACTCCAGTGAGCTGTACGAGGCTTCAAGACCTGAAGAAAACTCCAGGAAGAGAAAGATCTAGTTAAGACTTTCTGTATTTTAATGAGACCCAAGGTGTATTTCTGATGAGTCCTTGAACTTCACCTAATGAGAGGAGACTGAGCAAACTTCTCACAAAGCCAAAAGCAAAATTTGGAGAATCTTGAAGTATTTATTGGTCTCAGTGAGGATCGTTGCTGACAAAGTCTCCCCAGGGACTCTTTAAAGTCAATAATTGGAGGCCATGATTGCAGGGAGGCAAAGGCACTGTGCAGGCAGCTGTACTGCTGAGAAAAGCTTGGGTTTGCTTTATGGAGCAGAAAGGCCAAGCCTTGACCCCCAGGCCCTGGGAAGGCAGATCTGACTGTGACTACAATGATGGAGGTGTCATGGACATTCTCACATTGCTGAAACAAAGTTAAGAGCAGTTATTCCATTTCATTCCAAACACAGGACTGCAGAGTTATATGAGATGCCAAGACTCTCACACATAGCTCCATGCAGGTGCATAAGGGTTGGGTCATAGGAGGACAGGGTCATAAAACATTGGGTCATAGAAGATTCAAAGAAAACTTGTGTGTGAGAAGAATCATTTCACAGAAGAGTAATAGCAGACTTCAGTTTCAGAAGATTCATAGAAGAACTTGGTTATAGAAGGTTCATGAAAGGATCATAGAATATGAATGTCATGGAAGAGTTGAGACCTAGAAGTGTAGACATAGAAGTTTATTCAGATGTTGGAAAGGTTGAGTCATATAAGGGTCATATAAGGGCTCATTCAGAGGAGGGTTGGGTATTAGAAGAGTCATAGAACTATAAGGTCGTAGACACGTCGGGTCATATAAGGGTTGTGTCATAGAATGATTTGGTCATAGAGTATTTGGGTCATAGAGGAGCTGAGTCAGAAAATTTGGGTCATAGAAGAGTAATGTTATAGATGAGTTGGATCATAGCAATGTAATAGAACAGCTCAGTCATAGAAGGTTCAAAGGAGAGCCAGGTCATAGAAGTTTCAGGTTACAGAAGATTCACGTCATAGAAGAGTTGAGTGATATTGAGAGTTGATTTGTATAATAGAAGGACTGGATCATAGAAGGGTTATAGAAGAGTAAGATAACAAAATCCCAGGTCATATAAGGTTTGGCTAGTAGAAGGGTTGGGTCATAGATTATTCAGGTCATAGAGGAGTCAGATCATAGAGAAGTCGTGTCGTACAAGACATGAGAAGCATCAGGAAATACAAGGTCACAGAAAGCTGTGTCTGATCATAGAATAGTCATAGAAAAGTCAAGTCAGATAAGAGTCAGGTCATCAAAGGTCATAGAACTGTTGGGCCATAGAAGGATTTGGTCACAGAAGGTCCTGGTCATATAACAGGTGGGTAAAAGAACAGTCGGGTTATAGATGAGTCGGGTCATAGAGGAGTACCAGAAGAGATCAGTCATAGAAGGTTCATAGAAAGGTTGGTCATAGAAGGCTCATAGCAGAGCTGGATCATAGAAGGGTCAGGTCATGGAAGTCTCAGGTCACAGAATATTCGTGCTACAGAATAGTAACAGTATAGTAATAGTAATTGTGAAAGTAAAGTAATAGAATTGTGAAAGTTTTTTTGGATAATAGAAGTGATTGGTCACAGAAGAAGAATCCTATCATAGAAGAGTAAGATTATAGAAGTGTCAGGTCATTTAAGGACTGGACCATAGAAGGGTCGGGTCATAGAAGATTCATGTTTTAGAAAAACCAAGTCATAAAAGCTCAGATCATAGGGAATTTGGGTCATAGAGGAGTCATAGAGGTGGGTAATATAAAGGTCAGTTGTTTATAGAAGATTCTGCTCATAAAAAATTAATGGGTGATTCAGGTTGTATAAGGGTCATAGAAGAGTTGGGACATAGAAGACAGGTCATGAGAGAGTCATACAAGGGTTTTATACACATCTGGTTATAAAAAAGTTGAGTCATAGATAGGTGAGATCATAGAAAAGCAAGCTTATTTAAGTGTCAGGTCATAGGAGGGTCATGGAGGAGTCAGGTAAGAGAAGGGCCAGGTCATGGAAGAGTTGGGTCATCAAATCTCAGGTTACAGAAGAACAGTGAGACACAATCTGCCCAGGGGAATCCTCACTCTTTCAGACACCCGAGAATGGGATCCAGGTGGACAAGCTCTGGGGCAGAGGCTTTAGTTCCCCTGCTCATCCATTGGTCATTTTTTAAAAGGCCATGCAATGTGTGAGTAGTGCCACTGTCAGGGAGTTCCCCCAGTCTCCATGACCTTTGGAAGATCACTGTGACATCGTCCTGCTCACTCAGCTCCCTGGAATGCTGCCCCTCCTGTCCAAGAGAATGGGAAGGATGGTGTTTTCTCAAGTTATCCCTTATGTGATCCCAACCTGATGCTGGTTGATCTCCTCCAGAGTCCTGCCCTGAATCACAGCGGCCTGGAAGACCTTGCTGGGAAAGACAGAGGCAAAGAGGACACAGGGAATCTCAGGTCTGTCCACACCTGCTATTCCCAAATCCAGCAGTGCCCACACATTGTCTTTTTTTCTCCTTTAACTGTTCCTGAAGTAGTCACAGCTCACTATAGTGCCCTTGAATTGCCTTTCAATCTGAGACTTAGTCTTTGTCTGGACCCTTGCTGAGTTTAGAGGGTGCTATTTTTGAAGGACATCTATCTTGAGCTCCGTGACAATGTCACAGCTCTGTCTCCCACAGGAAAGGTTCATCTCCACCTGCCTGTGACCCTGGCTGAGGGCATTCCTGCCTATTGGGGCTGTAGCACCATCTCATCCCTTCCATAAAGAAACCTGGTACCAAGTGTCCAAGACCCCGTGTGTGCAAAGACTTTGCTTAGAGCAGAGATGTGCCTGGGACAAAAGAACTGAATGTATTTCCAGCCCCAGGTCTAAAGACTCAGGATGAAATATCTAAAATCACTCAACGGAAAACATCCTCCCAGCCCGAAGAAATGAAGTCATTTCCTGTCACCGTCCATCTGTACTTCCTAAATATGGGACAAGAAAAGCCACCTTATATGTTGGACACAACAATCCCATGCATTGGACACAACAATCCCATGCATAGCTATAGACTGGGGACAGAGTGGCTGGAAAGTAATCAGGCAGAAAGGGACCTGGGAGTGCTGGTTGACAGGAAGCTCAACATGAGCCAGCAGTGTGACCAGGTGGCCAAGAAGGCCAATGGCATTCTGGCCTGCATCAGGAATAGTGTGGCGAGCAGAACAGAGAAGTTATCATCCCCCTGTACTCAGCACTGGTCAGGCCGCACCTTGAATACTGTGTGCAGTTCTGGGCCCCTCAGTTTGGGAAAGATGTCAGGATGCTGGAGTGTGTCCAGAGGAGGGCAATGAAGATGGTGAAGGGGCTGGAGCACAAACCCTATGAGGAGCGACTGAGGGAGATGGGGCTGTTTAGTCTGAAGGAGAGTCTCAGGGGAGACCTAATTGCTCCCTACAACTACCTAAAAGGAGGTTGTAGTCAGACAGGGGTTGGTCTCTTCTCTCGGGTGACCAGTGGCAGAACTAGAGGGCATGGACTCAAGCTTTGTCAGGGGAGGTTTACGTTTGATCTTTGGAAAAAGTTATTCACTTAAAGGGTGATTGGCCATTGGAATGCGCTGCCCAGGGAGGTGGTGGAGTCGCCGACCCTGGGGGTGTTTAAGGGGAGACTGGATGAGGCACTGAGTGCCATGGTTTAGATGATGGGTAGGTGTTAGTGTTGGGTTATAGGTTGGACTTGATGATCTCAGAGGTCCTTTCCAACCTTGTGATATTGTGATACTATGATACACAGGCATTTTTCAGACAGGAGAAATGAAACTGAAGGAAAGAAGTATCTGTTCTAACTGAGGGAACATTAGGGATTGCTTCAGCCTGTTTCAGAGCAGGTTCCCCTGGAGACACATGGACACCTCCAGGGAGCCCAGAGGGCAGAGAAAGTCCTGCCTTGTGCTGCTCCTCTGCTGCTGAGCTGAGCGGGGCTCCTGGCATGGAGGGAGCTCCTGGCAGGTGGGCAGCACTACAAAGAGCCATCTCTGTCCAGGAGCAGCTCCTCTGCAAAGCGCATCAGGGCTGAGGGTACTGCCTGCAGGCAGCGAGGGGAGAGGAGGGAGGCAGAGACAGGTTAAAGGCAGTGTGGGGTGGAAGGAGAGGTAAAAATTCACAGGATTACAAGTTTTCAGAGCTCTTCACACAGTAAATCTCTGGGTGCAGGGCAATGTTGGTGAGTTCCTGGAGGGATCCCCTAAAGCTGACACTTTCCACAGATGATAAGGATGAATCTCTCTCTTGGCTTTTCTGGTGTGAAGGAGGAGGACATGCTCCAGAGCACAGATTGCCTGCTTTACTGTCAGAAGTCCCTGAAACGAAGGCGCTCTTGTGGGCCGGGGCAGGGACTCCTCCACCTTCAAGGGGAGGTCTCCATGACACTGCAGAGAGAATCTGTGGGTGGAAGGAGCAACCACGAGCAGGGCATGACAGGCAGGGAAGGTTCCTTCTGCTCTCAATGGGGTGCTGCATGGGTCAGAGCTGCTCAAAGCTCCAGATCACCAACAAGGCAGTTACAAGGTGGGGGGGAGGGGGGACACACACACGACGAGGGGGGGCAGGGTTCAAGAGGAAGGTCCAGGCAGGGGCTACCAGGAAAGGAAGACATTACCCTTAGTTTTCAGTTTCATGCTGTGGGAATGTTAAAGGGAAAGGAGCTGTAGATTTGTGAGAAGTGACTGAGACTATTTGACCATGTGTGATCTCTAGGTCTGCTAGGAAGCTCATTAACTATCTGCACTGACCCCTCATCCTACAGGCAGCACCAGTATTATGTTGCTGGAAACATCCTAGTTTGTCTAATCTGCTCTTTGCCACCTGCAACAAGGGAGATGTCCCTGGGCAGAACCTTCCCATGAGACATTTTATAGAGAGGAGAACTGAGCACACAGACAGTGAGATGGGATCTCTCAGATTTTGTTGTTAGGAAATGGGGATATGGGGACAGAGAGGCATTAAAAAAAAGGAAAAAGAGGGATGGACAGGGAAGAAGGCAAAATTAAGACTTGTCATGTTATGAGAAGGAGAACTGGAAAACGGCCCTCTCATCCCCTTCAGGGCAGTCCCCTTCCTCTCAGAAAGCCTCCTGCCTCGCCTCGTACTCCACAAAGTCTCAGCCTTCATGGCCAGGGGTCATGAGCTTCAACAGAGCTGCCTTTCTGTGTCCCAGTGCCCATTGCACTCTGCAGAGCACAGGGGATGAGCGTGACAGCACTGCTGTCCCTGCTTTTCCCACCAGTCTGTGCTGCTCCTGCTCCTGTTTGTGGGCTGTGTGGGGTTGGGGGAGTTTCAGACAGTGACTCTTCCAGGTTTGCTGTGCTGGGGTCTGTGTGGGAGAGAGGTGCCCCAGTCCCCTTATAGCCTGTGGAGGACTAGGAAATGTGGACAGTGGATTTGAGAAATTAATGTCTCTCCCCAAAGGAGATCCTGTCTGTAGAACACGTCACCATTGCCCTTCAGTGTCCTACCAGACTGAGAGCTTGGCACCAGACACCCCTGTCTCACTGCATCTTTGTGATCTCTGAGCTACTCATAAAGCAGCCCCAGAGGTGCTAAGGCCACGGAAATGGTGTGTAGCAGCTGAAAAATGTCCTGAGTGTCTTTGTCTGGAGGAGAGTGTGTTGTGCTCCATAGGATACTCTGTGGAAGGAAGGAAGCCTACAGATCAGAGATTTGAATCCGAACTCACGTTCTCAGAAAGGTCTGGTTTCTTTTAAGGGGAACATGTACCTGGACCAATCCCCAACTCGAGCACGTGCAAGCAGAGCGAAGTTGGGAACAGGGCTGACAGACAGACCAGCTCCCTTCAGCCAGCACGAAGAGACAGTGAAGTCTTTGCAATCCAGATCATGCAATAGAAATGTGGAGGATTTCTGCCTGTGAAGAAGACTCCCCAGGCAGGACAGGACTATCTAAAAGGAAAATAACATAATAAAAACACTGACGATTTCTTTTTCTTCTCTTGAAAACTCTGTCATAACTTGTCTTTGTTCTTTTTTTTTCCTTTTCTGAATACTGCACCCACGCAAAGAAACAACAGATGTCCAACAGCAGCTCCTTCTTTCAGTTCCTCCTCCTGGCTTTTGCAGACTCACGGGAGCTACAGCTTTTGCACTTCTGGTTCTTCCTGGGCACCTACCTGGCTGCCCTTCTAGGCAACAGCCTCATCATCACCACCATAGCCTCTGACGACCACCTCCACACTCCCCCCCATGTACTTCTTCCTCCTCAACATCTCCATTCTTGACTTTGGATCCATTTCAGCCACTGTCCCCAAGTCCATGGCCTATTCCCTCTGAGGCACAAGGGCCATAACACATTCAGGATGTGTTGTACAGCTCTTTTTCTTTCTCTTCCTGATCACATCAGAGTTTTATCTCCTCACCATCATGTCCTATGACCACTACATTGCCATCTGCAAACCCCTACACTACGGGATCCTCCTGGGCAGCAGAGCTTGTGTCCACATGGCAGCAGCTTCCTGGGGCTCTGGGTTTCTTAATGCTCTGTTGAACAGAGCCAACACATTTTCTCTGCCACTCTGCCAGGGCATTGCTGTGGAAGAGTTCTTTTGTGAAATCCCACAGATCCTCAAGCTCTACTACTCACACACCAATCTCAGTGAAATTGACCTCCTTGTGGTTGGTGCCTCTTTAGGTTTTGGCTGTTTTGTTTTCATTATGGTGTCGTATGTGCAGATCTTCAGGACCGTGTTGAGGATCCCCTCTGAGCAGGGATGGCACTAAGCCTTTTCCATGTGCCTCCCTCACGGTTGCCTACCTAAAGCCCCCTTCCACTTCCTCCCCATCCCCGGACCTGGTGGTGTCTGTTCTGTACTCAGTGGTTCCTCCATCAGGGAACCCCCTCATCTACAGCTTGAAGAACCAAGAGATCAAGGATGCTCTGAGGAAACTCATTCTAGAAGTACACTTCAGCAGCAATGATTTGCCCTTCTCTCTTCAGAAGTGACTGCACAGTTATCTCAGGCAACATTTGTCTTTGGTCACTCTATCAGTTATAAACCAGTCTGTACACAAATATTTGCTGTTGTCCCACTGCTTCAGAGGATAAACCCAGCCTGTCTGACCCTGAGACCTTTTGTAAATGAGTCCGTCTCCATGCTAATGCTCACTTCCTTTGCTGCACCTCTGCCATAAAGGAGAATTTCTCAGTGTCATGTGTGAATCTTGGACTTTTTTTTCCCAAACTTGAGTGCAGAAAATGCTCAGGGAATTGCAGGATGAAAAGTCTTGATGACATGCTTGGATACTGAATGGACTTGGAGGATGAGGACATGGGGTGTTGTGTAAGAGAATGAGGGCTGAGCTGAGCTTTGACCTGTGAGTGCCCTGTGCCACTGGAAGTCCTGAACAGTCAAGAGGCCTCTTCTGGGTACTGTCTCATGTGTGGGAGCCCTACCGACAGACTCCTGTCCTTTAGGCAGGTGTCAGGAGCCACCAGGAGAGCACAATAGGTCTCCAGGAACACCATGTGCCTTGTGTTCAGTTCACAACAGATGGTGTGTACAACAAGGTAAAAAAAGGATGCAGAGGCTGGTGATGGACCGGGCTGTGCCATGGCAGAGCAAGCAGTGGGGACACAGCAGGCATAAGGAAGAGACCGGAGAGTGTTTGATGTCACTCTGCATGCAAAACCATGGGCTGCATCCAATGACAACCCTGAATACTCCCTGAGACAGTCGTAATATCCTGTGATTGTCTAAGGACCCATGGGAAGGGTCTGCTTCCCAGCCTGACCAGCATAACCAGTGTGGGGTTCCCCCACGGCCCAAGGGCTCTACAACCCCCTTTTTCTGCAGAAAAGCACCACCAGCTTGAGGCTCTGCAAGGAGCAAAAGGAACGTCTGGCCAGGCAAACACTGACACCATCAGCTGAGATTCTTTGGGGAGCAGGGATTTCCCTGGAGAAGAACAGGACACTATGTGTTTGTCAGAACTGAGGTGTAAGAATGAGAATCAGGTTTTTCTATACATCAGCTCCTCTGTGCCCAGGGCTGTGGGAGAGGCTTCCAGAGCAGGAAGGCTGACAGAGACAGAGTTCTGGGATCAGTCAGGGGCCTGTGCCAGGTGTACATGTCTCCATCTGTGAGTGAGCTTGCCCTCTGCATCTCCTGTGCAGCAAGGCCATGGGACCACATTTGGGGTAGCAGGACTGGGTCAATGACAGGACAGTGTCCTGGAAGTGGCCTCAAAGCAGCCATTGGGAAGTGAAAGCAAGGACAGGCTACAGAAAAGGCTTTGATATACATTGCCTGTGCTGCACAGATGTGTTTTTAGCAAAGGAAAATGTCAACTGGAATTGGTAGTTGCCTGGGAATCCAAGAGCTCTTTTTTTCTGTCCCCAGTATTCCTCTGCCCCTGGTTTTCCTCAATTGGGATGGAGAGATTCTGTGATGTGCTGGGTATCACAAAATGACTCATCCTAGCTGCTGCCGGCCCAGGGTCCTGCAAAGGAAGTGACCTTAAAATCAACACCACAATTTGGGTCACCTTTCCCCATTTCTCACCCTCTTTTCATCTGAGTTAACATCTCCAACAAACTCCAGACCCATCATTCAGCCACCTCCTCTTTACCTGTATCTGTCTCTGCCTTGCCTACATGGAATGGCAGAGCTGTAAAGGCACAGGCTGGGTGGTGGGAGGGCAGCCATGGATGGGTCTGGTTCCTCAGGAAGGCAGGCAGGGAAAGGAGGAGGTGGCAGTGTGCTCTGTGCAAAGGGGAGCACAGGGTGCAGAGATTCTTGTCTCAGGGGAAGCATTACAGTCACCAGCCCTGGGTTACACGAATGGTTTAACCACCACAGAATCTACTGGAAGGTCAGCCCAGGAGATTTCCAGAGGATGATGGAGGTGGCTTTTCACACAGAATGCTGATGAACTGATGGTGTTTGGCCTCTTGCTGACAGAGAAGGTGGAACTGGATGGGGATGATAGAATCATAGAATATCCTGAGTTGGAAGTGACCAAGGAGGATCACCAAGTCCAACTCTTGATTCCACACAGGGCAAACTAAAAGTTAAGGTGTTTATCTAAGAGTATTTCCCTGTCACATCTTGAACAACGTCAGGGTTGGGGTGATGACCACTCCTCTGAGGAGCTTGTTCCAGTCCTTGGCCACCCTCTTATGGAAGAACTTTATTCTAACAGTCAATTTGAATGTCCCTAACACAGCTTTAACCCATTCCCTTCTATTCTATCACAGGACACTTGATAAAGATATCAGCTTCTCCCTCCGCACTCCCCACCATGAGGAAGTCGAAGACAGCAAGGGGGTCACCCCTCAGTCTCCTTTTCTCTAAGCTGAACAAACTGCAGAAGACACATCCTCCAGCGCTTTCACCAACCTTCTTGCCCTCCTTTTCACTCTCTCTAACAGTTTTATATCCTACCTCTATTGCACAGTCCCAAAGCACACACAGTGCTCAAGATGATGCCACACCAAAGCTGAGAATGGTGGGACAATCACTTCTTTCACACTCAGCTCTACTGTGCTCAATGCAGCCCAGGACACAATTGAGCCTTTGGGCTGTCAGAACTCATTGTTGACTCCTATGGAGCTCAGCAGCAACCAGCATCCCCAGATCCGTTCCTGCAGGGCTGCACTCCAGCCTCTTGTCCCCCAGTCCATACTTGCATCCAGGATAACACTGACCCAGGGGCAGAATCTGAGATGTGTCCTTGTTAAATTGCCCAGTGGTCTACTCTGTCAGATCTGTCTGCAAAGACTTTCTACTCTGGTGGGAATCAATGGGGGAAGCCTCCTAATTCAGTATTGGTTGCAAACTTAGTTTTTGCTCAGCTCTGGTGTCTGAGTCTTTGATAAAAGTCTTGAGGAGACCTGACACTAAAATTGAGCCCTGGGGGGATATCATGAGTGACTGGCTGCCAGTCAGATGTTACCCCATTTCCTAGAACTCTTTGAGCCCCACCCTTAAGGTTTAAGGCAGTCATGGTTGCAATGACCCTGAGACAGTAGAGAAGAAAGAGCATGTCCTTGAAGTCTCAGGGCCATCTAGAAAGGTTGCTGCTGCCTACAGGAAGGCAGGCATTGTGCCCATTGTACAGAAGGGTAAGAAGGAGGCATTGGAGTGTTGCAGCCAAGCCAACCTCAGCTCGTTCTCTGGGGAACAGTGCCTTGGAAAGAGCTCTGAATGTCTGGGTTGATGGCACTTTGAACACGAGCCAACAGTGAGCCCCGGCAGCCCAAAGGGCCAACAGTGTCCTGGGGTTCATCAAGCACAATGCAGTGAGCTGCTCAAGGGAGGAGATTGTCCCACCCTACACAACACTGGTGCAGCCCCACCTTGAGTGCTGGGTGCAGTTTTGGGCCTTTCAATACAAGGACACCAAACTATTACAGCTTGTCCAGAGGAGGGCGATGCAGATGGTGAAGGGTCTCGAGGGCAAGACTTAGGAGGAGGAACTGATATTACTTGTCTTGGGAGAGAGAAGGCTACATTGCAGTCTACACCTTCCTCAAGGGGAACAGTGGAGGGGGAGGAGCTGGTTTCCACTATCTGGTGATCAGTGACAAGATAAGAGGAAATGTAATGAGGCTTATTAGAGAGAAGTTCAGAATAGATATTAGGGAAAAGTTCTTCACAGAGAGGGCGGTTGTCACTGGCACAGGTTCCCCAGGCTGTGGGGGATTTGTCTCACATTGCCAGTTCCAGCACTGCCCACTCACCCCAGCTGATGGGGGAGCTTTTCTCTCTGGTTATCTTCTCCCTCCTGCCGTACATGGTGCCAGTGCCAGATGAGCAGTCAGTCCGGCCTCTCTTCCTACCTAGAGCTTGGCAGAGCCCAGAGTAGGGCTGTCTGCAGGCCCATGCATGGAACCTCGTTGTAGTCTAAAGCTTTAGTAAGAGGGGCAGCAGAGGGCGACGTACTGATCTCTCTCTGTAGACCAGTGATAGGACACAAAGAAAATGATTGAGGGATTGTCAGGGGAAGTTCAGACTGGACATTAGGAAAATGTTCTTTATGGAGAAAGCAGTTGGTCACTGAAACAGGTCAATTCCAAATCCATGTCTGCCTTTTTGTGGTTTTCTCTTTCTGAGGTAACTGGGAAGTTGAAGGGGTTCAAGGCAAACTTCTGGATAGACTGCAAATCTAAGATCTGCTCTGGGAGGGATCTACAGCCTGTGTGTGCCATATGGATACGCATTCTCCACTGACACAGGCAAACATACAAAGAGAGTAACATGGTGGGGTTAGGGAGGTAAAAAATAAGATTGTCTATAGAATGCTGAACCTCTAGGGACTGCTTTTCCTACTTGTCCACATTTCATCAGGGAACACTATGCATCACGATCCATTGGAGAGTTTTTCTATCACTTCTCCAAACTGCTCTTTATGTACCTGTCTCTTTAACTGCAATCTTGACATTCATCTAATGAATTGCAAAATCTAGAAGACAGGATGTAATTGATGGAAGCAACACAGCTCTTGTCAGCCTGTTCTGATAAACTGCCAGTCCCAGGCAAACACTTCAGATACACTGGAGCCTCTAGAGATTTGCACTGGGTGCTTATGGTCAGAGCATGGATCTCGGCCTGAGAACCTGAAAACTGCTCCCAGTACTTAAAGAAAACCCCATAAAAAAACCCTTTTACTTCAGCTGAAATAATTCAACACTTTCAATAAACTGTGGAAATTCTGTTCTGCAAAAATATACATTTTCAGGATGTGTGACAATTGTGGGAGAAGAAATATTGACCCTACCCTATGCTTACATTGTCAGCACTCTCTCTGTTGTGCGGTGTGTTTCATCTCCCTCAGCTTCCAGGTGTTTCTACCTGTCCTTACTAAACTCTCCATGTCTGAGGTCATCTCCACAGAATTCCATCTGGGCACAGGCACTTTCCATTGTTCTCCTGCATCTCCTTTCTTTTATTCTTGGATCATTCAGACCTCTCTCACCTATGCCCCTGTTCCGAGCTTCAGAAAGATGAATCTCAGTTCTCTTTCAGCAGTCTTTCTCACACTCCCCATGGGCAACTCTTCAGCTGTGGTGCTGGAATTCACTGACAGTTCCTCAAACAACCCAGACAGCTGAGAAGTCTGTTTAACTTTGTTAAATTCTGTCGTGTTACAATTTTATTTTCCTTTCCTCAGTTAAAACTCAGACCCCCCGTGCTTGTATCCATCCATTTCTCTAAGGACAGCAGGCAGGAATCGCTGCAGAGAAGCTGTCACAAGCAGGTGCAAAAAGCACTGGAGAAGCTTGATGTCAAGGAAAGTGATTTAATTCCCAGGGACCAATGAGTGACATAGTGAGGCTGGAGAGGTGAGGAGCAAGGCCGTCCACGCCATGTCCACCCTCAAGGTACTGCTTTTCCCGCCTGTCCACAACTCCTTAGGAGACACTTTGGATTCATATCAGCTGAAGAATTCTCCTGTCACTGCTTTCGAAGTGCTTATTGAAACGGTCCTCTTCACTTGCCCTCCTGAAACCTCTCTAAGGAGCTGTACAAGGTTTCAAAAATTGAAGAAACTGAACGAAGCTCCATGGCTTTTTTTGGTCTTTGGGCATTTTAATGAGCCCAGAGTGAATTTGAGTCTCAGTCCAGGACCATCAGGTACTGAGGAAAGACTGAAGAAAGCTCTCAAGGAGGCAAAGGCAAAAGAAAAAAAAACAAAGTTCCTTAAAGTATTGATGGCCCCCTGAGAGGGTCATTCCTGAAAAAAAAAGCCTCCCCAGGGACTCGTTAGAGCAGATAATTGGGGGCTGTGATTACAGTTAGGCCAAGGCCCTTTGCAGGTGGCTGTGATGCTGAGGAAACCCTTGGTTTGCTGTATGGAGCGGGATGGCCAAGCCCTGACCTCAAATCAATGGGAAGGGGAATACTTTCCCTCACGCACAACTCATGGCTCTTCCTGGGGATGTGGGATGTGGCATGGTGAAGGACAGCAATGGTACAATAATTTCCAGGTTCTGCTTGAGATTTCAAGGAGAAAATGAGGCCCCAGTGCCATGAGAACAATGTCTACTCACAGGCCTCAGTTGCAGAGACAACTGCCCTAGCCAAGGGGGAAAAGACCTGGGTTCTTTTGGTGCCTTCCAGCCTTGCCTATGCCCTTTTCAGTCTCCAACGCGGGCTGTTCTACACAGTCTTACACCTGCCCCTCTTTCCCTGCAAGGTGTAGACACCCACCTCGCTTCCTCACCTTACTCTTACTCCAGCACTTCTGCACCTTCACTGATGTGTCTCCACCCTCACTGGCTGTTCTTCCAAACACAAAGCCATGGGTCGATCCAGACTGCCTTCGGGTGACTTCTTGTACCACAGCACTGCCCTTTCAGTGACGTTTCTTCCTCCTGATGGACTCTCTCCACCTTTCAAATTCCACTTTGTGTTTTTTTCTTTTCCCTCTCTCCTGCTTTTTCCCACTGCCAAGGAAAGGTCAGTCATCTCAGAAACTCCTCTTCAAGCAGAGAACTCAACTCATGTGCCTTCTTGTGGTCTTTCACCTGAACAGAGAGAAGGAATCTCACCACGACCTTCTAAATCTCATGGCTGTTGCTGGCCTTTCAGCTCCTACAATAGACACGATCCTGTGTATGCTGCTGTCCCCTCATGTCCTCAGGCAGAATGGACAGGACGATCCATATACAAGTCCTCTTCCTGGACAGGACCTATGGGTACTTTGGCAGAGGTCCTTTCCCAGCCATGTTCCTGCTGCTGATCTATCACCTCCAGAGACAGAATTGATGTCACCGTCCCCTTCACAGCCAGATGCTTCCTACTGGATTATGAGTTTCTGAGACACAAGTGACCTTATAACACCAGAATCATCCATCACCTCTTAATGGCCCAGAAAAACATATTTTTGTTTTATCAAGTGGAGAAACATTCTTCACAGAAACAGCTGTGTTTCTGTTGACACATTTTAGATCTCCTTTTCTGCCTCATTTTTTTTTCTTTTCCCCCTACTTATTTTCTTCAAAAACCTCTTCAAGGGTAGTAAATATTCAATTAGAGAAGAAATGGGGGTTGAAAAGAGCCCTGAGCATCCTCTTGTCTCACTCTCCTGCTCAAGGCAGGGTGAAGCAGATGAGGCTGTTCAAGGCCTCCACTCACCTTCACACCATCCACAAGTGAGCTGAAAGTGCGTTCTGTGATATCACACAGGGGGAAAATACAGATGTTCCACAGTGTTGGCACAAGTACTGCACATTGACAGGTGCCACCAGTAACCGGCTGCATGGAGCAGTTTTACCACTGATGATATCTGGACTTGGTCATTCAGCCAACTTCCCACCCACAGCGTCCACTTCTTCAGCCCAGACAACCCCACTCTGGCTATGGGAGCACCATGGGAGACCATGTCTAAAGCCTCATAAAATATTTCACATCCACAACATGCCTTTCTTTTCCCCTGCCCCTTTTGGTTCAGCAATCTCTTCTTTTTGTTTTTCAAGTGCCTGGAAATGACTACAAGAAATAAAAATGGACTCCCCAAAAAACTGAGAAGCCAATCTGTGCCTGAAATGAGTTGATTTATAATAACTGTACAACAGAAGATCAACAGTTTATTGCTTTAGAAAAACATCCAGTTATAACAGAACTGACACCACCAGGTCAAGTGATAGGGATGAGGTGGAGGGGGCTTAAGGTAGGCAACCATGACAGTGCTGATAAACAGAGAGACCACGGTCAGGTGAGGGAGGCAGGGGGAGAAGGCTTTGTACCATCCTTTCTCACAGGGAATCCTCATCACAACCCTGAAGATCTGCACATAGGACACTACAATGAAACAAAAAAGCCAAAACCTGAACAGAGACTAAGCACAAGAAGCCCAACCTCCCTGAGGTAAGATTGTGAGCAGGAGAGCCTGAGGATCTGAGGAATTTCACAGAAGAACTGGTCCAGAGCATTGCCCTGGAAGAGGGGTAGGGAAAATGTACTGGCCGTGAGCAGCAGAGCATTGAGAAAGCCAGAGCCCCAGGCAGCTGCTGCCGTGTGGACACAAGCTCTGCTGCCCAGGAGGATCCTGTAGTGCAGAGATTTGCAGATGGCAATGTAGCGGTCATAGGCCATGATGGTGTGAACAAAATATTCTACGCCAAACAAAAACAACACAAAGAAGACCGGGATAATACATCCTATGTAAGAGATAGCCCTCGTGTTCCAGAGGGAACTGGCCATTTATTTAGGGACTGGTGTGGAGATGCAGGCCACGTTGAGCAAGGAGATTTTGAGGAGGAAGAAGTACATGGGGGTGTGGAGGTGGTTGTCGAAGGCTATGGTGGTGATGATGAGGCCATTTCCCAGGAGGGCAACCAGGCAGATGCCCAAGAAGAGCTAGAAGTGCAGGAGCTGCAGCTCCCATGTGTTTGTGAACACCAGGATGAGGAACTCAGTGCTGAAGCTGCTGTTGGACATTTGCTGCCTCTGGGCAAAGGACACTGTCACAGGAGGAAAAGATAGTGACAAATTAAGGGAGACTTCTCTGAGCATAATCAAAGCCATTTCCCGTTCACATACAGAGATACAGAAACAAATAAACACAGTCCTTGTGCTACCAACACCCTTACCCTCTCCCAGCAGACCTTCCTTCAGCTCCGTGCCTGCAACCCTGCTTGGTGCTGGCTGAATGTGCTGTGAGGATCAAGGCCTCTACCCATTGGTGCCAAGGAGTCAGCCTTGCTCTGCAGCAGTGGGGTCATGGGAACAGTGGGGACAGGGGGCACCGCTGGGGTTCAGCTTTGTCCTGTGGAACTACTCCTGGTGCAGAAGGGCCTGGTTGCATCTGCAGTCCCAGGGATGAGGAGCTGAGAAGGCAGAAGGCAGGTTGAGATGTTTGGATATTTACAGTATCTGATTCCACCCGGGGAGCGTTCTTGGATGTCAGAAAACCTCAGCATTTCTGCTGCACTCAACAAGAGCAGAGGGAGTCCTGTGAAGCAAAAGGATTATCTGTTGCTGAGTACAGAGTGAGGGTAGTTGCTTTGTCCCTCAGACTTCTCCCAGAATAAGTATCTATAAATACATTTATTTATATATAAACACATAAGTAGGCATACATATGTGTGTATTCTTTGCAATAACATGTCCAGATGTCCAGATGGAGACCCGTGACAAGTGGTGTCTCTCAGTACTGGACAGTACTGGGACCAGTGCTGTTTAATATTTTCATTGATGACATAGACAGTGGGATCGAAGCCACCCTCAGCAAGTTTTCAGATGACGCCAAGCTGAACAGGGCAGTGGTCACACCAGAAGGACAGGGTAGCATCCAGAGGGACCTGGACAAGCTGACGAAGGGGGCCTGTGGGAAATTCATGATATTCAGCAAGGGCAAGGTCCTACACCTGCGTTGGGCCAGTCTGTGGTTTCAATACAGGATGAGGGACGATGTGATTGAGAACATCCCTGAGGAGAAGGACTGGGGGATGAGGAGCTTGACATGAGCTGGTAACATGTGCTCACAGCACAGAAGGCCAACCCTGCCTCAGGCTGCATTTGAAGCAGCGTGGCCGGCAGGGCTAGGGAGGTGATTCTTCCCTTCTACTCGTCTTGTGAGATCCCACCTGGAGCATTGTGTCCAGTTCTGGAATTCTTAACGTAAGAAGGTTATGGAACCATTGGAGCGGGTCCCAAGGAGGCTACAGAGATTATTCAAGGGCTGGAGCACCTCTGCTATGAGGACAGGCTGAGAAAATTGGGCTTGTTCAGCCTGTAGAAGAGAAGGCTCTGGGGAGACCTTAGAGCAACCTCCCAGTACCTGAAAGGGGCAACAGGAAAGCTGGGGAGGGACTTATTAAAAGGGCTTGGAGTGACAGGATGACTGATAATGGCTTTAAAATGGAAAGGGAAAGATTTAGATTAGACATGAGGAAGAAATTCTTCACGATGAGGGTGGTGAGACACTGGCACAGGTTGCCCAGGGAAGCTGTGGATGTCCCATCCCTGGAAGTGTTCAAGGCCAGGTTGGATGGAGCCTTGAAGCAGCCTTCTGTGGTGGGAGATGTCCCTGCCCATGACAGGGAGGCTGGAACTAGCTGATCTTTAAGGTCACTTCCAACCCAAAACATTCTATGATTCTATGTCAGAGAGTACCAAAAATACATAATTTTTTTATATACGTATTTCTCATATTTACAATGTACCCGATAGACAACAAAACCTAACCGAAGGTAACCAGGGACTATTCATGCATTCAAAGAATCTAAGTGCCACCTTAAATAAGTATCTTAATCAAAATTGTACCTTAAATCAAAATGACTGCTGTAAATAAAAAGCCCTTTTATTCCTTTCCATAATCTACCTAGTCACAGATTTCCTGGCAAAGGACCTGGTTTGCTCAGTGGGAGCAGATGCCAGTTCCTCTGTAGCTCATCAGATGACCTTTCCTCCAGACAAGACAGCCAGGGGGCAGGCAAAAGCAGGAAAGCAGCTCTTCTCCATCACCACCAAGCACAATGGCCTAAGTGCAACCTGTGCAGCCACGTTTCCAAAGCCGTGAGCTGACCCAGTCCAGTGAGGGCTTCACTGGGAACTGGATGAGAGGAGAAGGTTGGGGTCCAGCTGCAGGGTAAACACTATACAGATGGGAGTTGGCAGAGAGAAATATGGGATGGGATGGGATGGGATGGGATGGGATGGGATGGGATGGGATGGGATGGGATGGGATGGGATGGGATGGGATGGGATGGGATGGGATGGGATGGGATGGGAAGGGATGGCCTGGACATGGGTTCCTGAGACTGACGCTGATACCTTTGGGTACCTGCAATCTCTGTGTGGAGCAGAGAAACATAGTAAAAGCTTTCAATGTTCAAAGAAAGGACATAAACTGTTCTGGTGAAAGACTTTCACCTTTTCCTCAACCAACATCAACAGGATGAAGACTGCATAGGTCCATCTTGGAGTAGGACACCCAGAACTTTCAGTGTGAGGCTCCTAAGAAAAACTGTGAATTGCGTCTCCTGTCTGCAGGAGCAACAGCACAAAGTTCTGTGTCTACTGGGCCTCCTCCTGCCTCTCCAGTGAGGGCAGAGACAGAGGAGGTGATTCTCCCAAAGTGGAAGACCAACAGGACAGGAAGGAGCCCTGCCCACTTGCTCCCCTTGACCAGTAAAGGAGCAAGGGAGGCCCCTGTAGAACTCCCCTGATGGAGAGAGGAATCATCTCTGGAAGGCCCCAGTGACTGCCCTGGTGCTCTCAGCTCCCCACAAGACAGACCCTTCTGCCTCAGAAGTACTGAGCCTCTCTAATTCTATGTGAGTTGAGGAAGATGCCAACGTCTGAAGGGAAGTGAGGTGAATCCCATTTCTGAGGACTGTCCTGTCCTGTCATGCTCATCAAATTCAGAGATGCCCTTGGTTCAATTGCCCTGCCTCAGTTTACATCGTATTGCTTGGGGTGGTGGTTCAGCGTGGCTGGAGCTGTAGATGCAGTCTCCAACACCTCAGAGCTTCCGCCCCACCAAGGAGTCAATTATATCGTTTTTAAACTCTGCAAATCCTCAGGAGGGACACACTGCAGCAGGAACCTCACTGTGATAAACCCTGGGATACTTCTGAGAGCAGGGAGCCTTCAGAAGCTGCTGGAGACTCATCGTGAGAGCAGAAGTCACCCCTTCATCAGAAGGACTACAGGTTTGTGCTGGATGTGCTGAGGGTGAGAGAAGTCTGGTGTTTTTTAGCCAGGCTGCCAGTTCTTTGAACCGAAGAAATGAGAACATAGAGACCTGAGCCTCAACCTTGTCCTTTCCTGCACTTCTTCCTACCCCAGCTCCTGCCTTCCCCAGACACTCCTGAGCTCCTGGCCCTGCACAGCAAAGATCCCAGGGACAGCCCTGGACACTCTCCCACCTTGGGTGGGTGGGTGAAGGTTTTGGGCAGGCTGCGAGGGGCCACATGGCCTGTGCCTTTCACTTCATTACTAACAGGGCTGTTTCAGTTTCTCCTATCCTGGTGGTTCTTATTGGGTTTGTTGCTGTTTCTCTCATTCTCTCAGACCATGACCATGTAGGTTTTATCACCCAGTTTCTTCTCTCGCACGCAGTGGAGGAGGCTAGAGGTATCACTCAATCTCAGCAGCTTTTGGCAGACTCTCAGCACAACCCCTGTGATTGTCGCTATTGGAAGAAATGCATCCAGCCCCAGAGGAGCTGTGAGACGCTTGGATAGAACTGCTCTTCAAGAGAGCTGTGTTTCTCTGTCATGGACTTTCTCCAAAAATGCACTGAGACCTGCCCCTGGCTTTTCCCTTTCCCCTGGCCATAATCCTGCCTTACCTCACTGCCGGACACTCTCAGGACTCTCTTCTCAGTGTCCCACTTTCTCAGGCAGCCCAACAAATACAGCTGACAACATTGAGGTCCTGCTGCTGGGATTTTGAAGCAGGGAGCCCCTAAGCCCTCAGGAATCACTGCTGAGCAGGGTAGGATGTGAAGAAAATGGTTCTGCCCAGTATCTTTCAACCACAGAATGAGAGAGTAGGTGAGCTTGAGAGCCACCCCATGATAACATCCAGTCCCATCTCCCAATTTCTAAAAGCAGGGTCAGCTGGAGCATGTGGCTCAAGACCATGTCCACTTGAGGTTTCATTATGCACAAGGATGGAGCCTCTGTAAGCAGACTGGGCAACCTGTAGCTGTGTTGAACTACCCTGTTTTTAGACAGAATTTCCTGTATTTTCATGTTGCCTTTCTTCTGGTGCCACTGACAGAAGTCTGGAGTTTGCCTTCTTTCTCCATCCCATTCTTTCTCCCTACCCAACTCCTCCCATGTGGTTTTGCTTACTCCCAGTTACCCCTTCCCTGTCTTGCATTTCATCACTTCCTTGTCACTATTTATGCTGCATTTTGACTTATAATATATTTTTTCTCATGCTCTCTGGCCATCTCACAGCACAGTCCCTTGTCCTAAAGCAGGAGCTCTTGATCTGCCCTTTCCCAATGGAAGACACTGACCTCTGTGGTGGTAGGGAGTGAGTGGAGTGGGAATTTTTTTCTCTTGTTATGGGTGTTTCAGAGAGCTGTGGACACTCACCTTGTGCTTTGCCCAACCCCTGCTTTAGAGGGAGAGTCGTGTCTATGACATTCCATGCATTGGGCTTTTCTGGAGAGTGGGGTTTGTTTTCTCTGCCATACCTCATCATTCCAGGGAGCAGAAGGATGTTGATCCTTAACCCCTGCAACATTTGGCGGGGCTGCACCTTGAATACCATGTTCAGTTGTGGGCCCCTCACTTCAAGCGGGACATTGAGGCACTGGAGTGTGTCCAGAGAAGGGGAAGGGAGCTGGGGAAGGGTCTGGAGCACAGGGGCTCTGGGAGAGGTTGATGGAACTGGGGTAGTTTAGCCTGGAGAAGAGGAGGCTGAGGGAAGACTTCATCACTAGCTACAGCTACCTGAAAATAGGCTGTGCTGAGGTGAGTCTTGGTTGCTTCTCCCAAGTGACAGGTGACAGAACAAGAGGAAACGGCCTCAAGTTGCACAAGGGGAGGTTCAGATTAGACATCAGGAAAAAGTCTTTCACTGAAAGGATGGTCAGGTATTTGAACAGCTGCACAGGGAAGTGGTTGAGTCACTGTCCCTGAAGGTGCTTAAACATGGGTCGATGAGAAGCTCAGAGATACGGTTTAGCAGTGGGCAAGTATGATTGGACTTGATGATCTTAAGGGTCCAACCAACCAATTCTGTCATTCTGTGTTTTCCAGGGCACATGATAGCTGTCTGTTTCTGTGTCAACAAACCAACATCATAGATTTATTCTGCAGTGAGAGAGAAGAACTCCCATTGGGAACCTTGCCTGTAGAGCCTGTGGAGGTACTGCTGGGATGAGTGTATATTTCTCATTGGGAAGAACAGTTATTTTACGCTTTCACTTGGCACAGAATGCATAAAGCCAGTGGGAAGGGAACAATGTCCTACACACAAATATTCTGAAGGTAAGCACTGAAATATATTCCTTTCTTGTAGGACCTCTTTTTGGCAACTGAGGAAATAGAAGACAACATTGCATGGAGGAAGGGGAGAGGAGCAATGCAACATCATCCGTGGATTTCATGCTGCTGGGAATACATGATGTCCCCACACTCCAGAACCTGCTCTTTCTCCTCTTGCTTACGATCTACTCTGTCACGATTGTTGGAAACATCCTCGTCATTGTCCTGGTAGTGACAGATCAGCATCTCCACACTCCCATGTACTTCTTCCTGGGCAATCTGTCCTTCTTGGAGACCTGCTACAGCTCCACCATCCTACCATGGCTGCTGGTCAGCTTCTTGATGGGGAACAGCAGCATCTCTACACACGGCTGCATGGCTCAGTTCTATTTCTTTGGTTTCTTTGTGACTACTGAGTGTTACCTGTTGGCGGCCATGTCATACGATCGCTACTTGGCCATATGCCAGCCCTTGCTCTATGGCAGCCTCATGACCTGGAAGGTTTCTTTCCATCTGGTAGCTGCATCTTGGCTCTGGGGTTCATTGCTAGTGGTGATAGTCACAGTCTTCTTATGCCAGTTGCAGTTCTGTGGCCCTAAGTCCATTGACCACTTCTTTTGTGATTTTATTCCATTATTGGAGCTCACCTGCAGTGACATCAGAGCAGTCACAGTGGTTTCTTTCATATTTGGAATCTTGGATTTAGTTTTTCTCCTCCTGTGTACACTGTCCTCTTACGGGTGCATCATACCTGCCATCCTGAGGATCCCATCCAGCACAGGCAGGCAGAAAGCCTTCTCCACCTGCTTCTCTCACCTCACTCTCGTTAGCATTTTCTATGACACCCTTTTTGTTGTCTACATGCTTCCCAGAACATCCCAGCTGAGGCAGTTTAACCAAGTGTTCTCCTTCTTCTACACCATCGTGGCGCCGTTGGTCAATCCCCTCATCTATACGCCGCGGAACAGGGAAGTCAGGGAGGCCCTCAGGAAAATGGTCAGAAAAGCCTGGTCTGTCACCCAGTGCTCCTGCTCCGTTGGTGACACAGGCAAAAGACACTCCTGGTTCCTTTGAAAGCGCTGGACACCAGCTGGCTCTTCAGCACTGCATTTCCCTGAGGCCACCTGTGAGTGGAAGAAAGCAAAAAGGTCCTTGTAGAGAAATATCACTGTCTACAAAACAATGTTGAAAATGTCATGGATTCACTGTTTGCTTGATAACAAATATCTTTGTGTGGGAACTGTTGCAGTGTCAAATCTTTTTTTCTGGAGGAGTTAAGAAAAGGTATTTGGCCTTATATGTCAATGCTTCCTAAGGGTCATCATGAGGGAATCTTTCTCATGCTGGTTTCCCAGGATATCAAGCATGTGGTTCACAGTCCCCTAGGATGCACATTTTAAGAGCATGAAGCTCCCACGACCACTAATGAAGGTCTACTTTCACTACACTGCCAAAGGAAAATGGTCCATTTCCACTGGGTGTCTGGCATGGCTTACAGTCACAAACCTCTCCTCCTTCTTCTGTCTCAGCCCTGCTTCTGGCATGTCTTAGGAACCAGCTGGGAACACAACAGCTGAGCATCTGAGTGAGAAGCCTTTGCTTCTCCTGCTGCCAGGGGACATGAAGTAAAACAAGGAATTCCTGTTTCTGAGGGTTTAAACAAGATCATCACTTAGATCTCCCACCCTCCACCTTTCCCTCACCTGTTCCCTGACAGTTGAGCAATTCCCTGCTCCAGCCACATTCCCCAGACTCAAGCTTAATACCTTCCTCTCACTACTCCCTAAATATTCTTGGACAGATAGTGCAACATCCACTCTCTTGTCCCAGTCCCTTCATCCCTGAAAGATCAGGTTTTCCACATCAGCTCTCCTTCTCCCCAGTGTACTAGGTCTAGCTGGGATGAAGCTCATTCTCTTCATAGCAGCCCATAAAGTGCTGTTCTTTGGATCGGTGACCAAAGCCGTGTTGATAACACACCAACATGTCAGCTATTCCTCAACAGTGTTGGCACAGCATCAAGACCATCTCTGATTCTCACACTGCCCTTACAGTGAGCAGGCTGGGGGTGCAGAAGAAGTCTGAAGGGGACACAGCCAGGACAGCTGACCCAGACTGACCAAACAGATGTTCCATGCCACAGAGCATCACATTCAAAAATAAAGATGCAGAGGGCAGTGTTTTGGGTAAGTCCCCAGCTGTGGACTGCCTTTTCATGTCTCATTATTTTGGGTTTGTGTGGTTTTCGTTCTTTCTTCCTTCTTTTTCTTCTTTCCTTCATTTATTGAACTATTTTTTAACTCACACAAGATATTCCTATTCTTAGACAATTCGTATGCTCTGTCTCCATTCTGCAAAGGTAGGGAGTGAGCGAGGCACTGGTGGGAGGCTGCTAAATTGGAAGCTGCTTGGGGAGGAAACACAGAGGGCTGCCCTGTGACCTGTGCCGCTGGAATGTTTCACCAACCCTGAATGTGCCCTGGTCTGTGCAGTGTCTGCACCATGGGAGGTTGCAACATTGGCACAGCAAGGCTTTGCCAGCACAGCCAAAGTCCTTTCACCCCACAGACCTCAGCTCTGACCTCTCTCAGCCCACTGGTCCTGCCACAGTCCTGGTTTGCTGGCTGAGGGATCTCATCTCTGAGCCTGTGCAGGCACCCACAGTGTGTGTCTGTGGTGGGAGAAGTCACCACAGCCAGCCTGTGAGGTTCCAGCAGACACTGATGAGGTCCTCATTGGAGATGCACTGTGATGGTCATGAGTTCATAGCATGTACTGAGAGCCTGCCTGGGAATGTCTCCTGCAGAAGAGCTCACTCTTTGCTGGGGACATTCGTGAACCCTGCAGGATGTCCTAACACCAGGATTCTTCTTAGGAACCAACAGATCGCAAAGGAATTCCTGCTGAGTGGGAGCTGCGATGTTTGGACACATGGCTTATGGAGTGGAAGACTGTTTTAAACAGGAAAATAATTCAGTAGGTTGTAATGACTTCAGTGCAAGGGAGGGGTGTGTCCATGTATAATGCTGATACCCAGCTCCACCTCACCCAGACTAAAGAACAAACCAGTTTCATCCTGATGCACCCTGTGGGCTGTAGCTCCTGCCAAAGGTGGTCTCTACTCCAAGCCTGCTCTCACACAACTTGTGTTACACCCTGTGCTCTAGGATTTCTCTCAATGGATGGGATTACCTCCAATCTCTGAAACCCCACCACCTCCTCTGAGTCCTTTCTCTAGGGTTTGGCTCTCAACGCAGCTACAAAACCCAGCTCTCTCAAACTCTCCTGGTACATAATGTGCTCTGAGACCCAACAATCTTTCTGGCTTTTGCTGGACCACCCTAAATCTCTCAGAGCCTTTGTTACGCGGGGGAGACTCAGAGTAGACACAGCAGTCCTGAAGTGGCCCTCAAATAAACACCAAGGTTAATTTCCTCCCACGACCTTTCCAGGGTCACAAGGTAGCTCACAAGACTTTGTCCTGCATCCTCAGCACCCTTGGCTGAAGCTCATCCCACCACGCAGAGTGAGTTATGGTTAGTCAGCTCACTGTCATTTTCTCCACATGTCTTCAGTCACTGGGCACTCTGCCCTACTAAGCAGTCAGACTCAGCACACTTGAACTGGGAGTCCAGGAGTGGACACAATAGTGTACTGGTGGTGTAAAAAGTGTTGAGCAGGGGAGACAATCACTTCCTTCACTCTTCTGGTGAGGTTCATATTTACAGACTCCAGGACACTGATGCACATCTGGTCACACTGCTGGATTTGGTTTTGCCTTCTGTTCCCCACCAACACCGGGCCTTTTTCCACATAGCTGCTCCTCAGTCAGGCATCCCCTCCCATGAAATTGCATGATTTAAGTCTATCCCAGATGCAGGACCTGGCCTTTGTCCTTCATCTGTCTCATGACGTTCCTGGCAGGATAGTCCCCATTACCATCAGGTTTCCTGTGAAGGCATCCCTAAGGCACAGGAATGGTTCTCCCAAGTTTGCGTCTTTGGAAAATATATTGAGAGTTGCCTCCTCCAGGGCATGGAGGTGTTAAATGCACAGGTGTTCAATCTGTACAGGGCTCAGGAGAGTCCCCTGTGCCACCTCACCAAACCCCACAGTGTCCCCTGACCTCCAGGTAGGGTACAACCCCTTCACCACTGCTCTCTCAGCCTCATCACCCAACAGGTGTTTTGCTCACCTATCTGATCAACCCACCCAGAGTAATATGGCCTCACTTGGGTACAAGAATACTGAGAGACACCATGTGAAAAGACTTGTTGAAGTAAGAGAGGTAAGGGACACCAACTGTTGTCTCCTCAGGCAAAAATGCAGCTGTTTCATGATGAAGACAACCTGTCTGGAGAGGTGTGATTTACCCTTTGTGAGTCCATGAGGACACTTTTCTCGTTCACGTGCCCAAAATGTAACCCAAAAGGATTAATTCCATGATGGCTCCTCACCAAAGTGAGTTTGTGCAGGCTGGGGATCCCTGGGGTGCATTTTTACACCCTTTCAAAGATGAGTGCAGCCCTTGCTTCTCCTCACTCACAAGAGACCTCGACCAATCCCATGACCTATCAAAAGGGTTTTTCTGAAGAAATATCAATCTTCCTCTGGAACTTCCTCAACCATATTCTTCCTTTTACATAGTGCATATAACGTCCCTCCTCTTTCCTATCTCATCACCTCTCCTCATCCAATGGCCATTTCTGATGACATCTGTGCAGACTCTGACTCACCACACAAAGGTCCATTCCATTATTTTCTGGTTTTCTCCTTCCCTCATTCTTCATTCATGCAGAGAACTCTCCCTTACCTAGCTGCTATTTTGATCTTCAGGGAGTTCAAAGTTTGCCTGTCTCTCAGCAGTCTGATTGTCTCTTCATACAAATCTTCATCTATGTGTATTTCTGTCTTTTTTGTGTCTATCATCTCAACAATTCTCATAATATTGTCCCTCATAGAAAGGCAGCCTCATCAGAGACAACTTGGACTGAGCCTGTGAAAGAGGAGGGGGTTTATTGATCACAAAACTTTATCACGCTCTGCTATTCTTTTTTTCCACCTGTGTCTGCAAGCAACCAATTCTGTAAGGAACGTAGGGGAGAAGAAGCCACAGAGCTGGAACACTCAGCTCCGGAGTGCAGGGAATTCTGATGGAAGAACAGGGATGCAAGTCCCATGGGGGCAAAGAGAGAAATGGTGGTGTTGGGGAGTTGAGGAACAAGGATGTCCATGCAGTGTCAGACCTCAAGGGACCGTTTCTCTATATTGCCCAGACCTCTTGAGGAGACACTGCATCAACGCCAATTGGAGACTGGTTCTGTCATCTAGTCTCTGAACTGAAAATGATTAAATATAAGTAGAGAGAGAATACAGGCAGAGAAAGTACTTGTTAAGTGTTTCTGTATTTTAATGAGATCCACGTGTTTAATGAGACCCCATGTGTTTGCTGCTGAATCCTTGAACCTCAGCTTCTTAGATGAGATTGAGAGAAATTATCAAGAACTCAAAACACAACTGAAAGTACCTTGAAGTATTAATTGGTCTCAATGATGTTCTTTATAGAAAAAGCCTCCCCAGGGACTCGTTAGAACAGATATTTGGAGGCCATGATTGCAGGGAGGCAAAGACACTGTGCAGACAGCTGTAATGCTGAGAAAAGCCTGGGTGTACTTGATGAAGCAGAAAGGCCAAACCCTGACCCCCAGGCCCTGGGAAGGCAGATCTGGCTGTGACTACAATGACCCTGGTGTCATGAACATTCTCACATTAATGAATCAAATTTGGAGCACTCATTCCATTTAATTCCAAACACTGGCCTGTAGAGTTATGTGTGATGTCAAGGCTCTCACACAGCTCCATGCAGGCGCAGAAGAGTTGAGTCATGGGAGGTTGGGGTCATAAAAGGGCCGGGTCATAGAAGAGTGAGAGAAAACTTGTGTGTTAGGAGAGTCAGATAAGTGAAGAGTTGCATCATAAAGGAGTAATAGAGGAGTTCAGTCACAGAAGGTTCATAGAAGTGTTGGGTTGTAGAACTGTTATAGCAGAGTCAGGTCCTAGATGTCTCGGGTCATTGAAGAGTCAGGTCATAAAAGGCCCATAGAGTATTTGGGTCATGAAATATTCGAGTCATAGTAGTTTGAGAGTTTATTCAGGTTTTAGAAGGGTTTGATCATATAAGGTCTCATTCACAAAAGGGTCGGCTCATAGAAGAGTTGTGTAACAGAGGTGTCAGGTCATGTAAGAATTGGTCATAGAAAGATTGATTAATAGAAGTGTACGGTCATAGAATATTTATGTCATAGAGAAGCTGGGCCACAGAAGAGTCCTAGAGGTCTCAGGTCATAGAAAGATATAGAAGCCTTGCAAAAGAGTCAGGCCATAAAGTAGTCACAGAGGAGTCAGGTCATGGAAGGACCAGGACATAGAAGGGTCAGGTCATAGAAGAGATGATTCATAGAACTGTTGAGTCATTGAAGGTTTGGGTCCCAGAGGAGTCAGGTCATAAAAGCATCTGGTCATGGATGTGTCTGATCATAAAATTGTTGCACCAGATATGATTTGTGTCATAGAAGAGACAGGTCATAGAAGAGTGACAGAAGAGTCAGGTCATAGAAAGTTACATCATAGAACAGTCAGAGAATAGTCAGGGCATGGAAGGTCATTAATGGTTGGGTCATAGAAGGTTAGGTTCATAAAAGAATCATAGAAGAGACAGGTCACAGAAGCATGAAAGAAGAGTCAGGTCATAGAAGATTTGGGTCATAGAAGGCTCAGATCATAGAGCATTCGGATCCTAGAGGAGTCATGGAAAATGGGATGATAGAAGAATTGGAGCTCACAAGATTTCGATCATAGGTTTATAGAAGTGTTGGCTCATAGAAGGCTCATAGAAAGGTTGATTCATAAAAAGATCATGTCATGCAAATTTTGGGTCATAAGAGAGACATGGAAGAGACATTCATAGAAGAGTCTGATCATAAAAGTCTTGTAGAAGATTCAGATCACACAAGTGATGATAAAAGATTAGGGACATAGAAGACTTGGATCATAAAAAATACATAGAACCATCATATAAGCATCCGGTCATAGAAGTGTCGGGTCATGTAAGAAGCAACTCATATAAGAGTCGGGTCACAGTGGAGTCACAGAGATGTTAACACATAGAAGTATTGGGTCACGGCAGGTCTGGGATATAGAAGAGTAGGATCATAGAAGAGTAGAGTCAAAGACGGATGATGAGATGCAACATGCCCAAGGGAAATCCAGTCCCCTGTCTTCATAAATGAGATCGAGTAGACAAGGTCTCGGGCAGAGCCTTTAATTCCTCTGCTCATCTTTTGGCCATTTCTGAAAAGGACTGCAACGTGATAGTTGTCCCTGTTGTCAGGGAGTTCTGCCCAGAGGAGGCGTCCCAGGCCTCTGTGACTCAGGCCAGGACTCTGGAGGAGATCAACTAGTGGTGGATGGGGACCAAATCAGTGATAATTTGAGCAAATGCAACCCTTCCCAGTCTCTGGGACAAGAGGGGCAGTATCCCAGGGAGATGATTGAGCACAATGATGTCACAGCGAAGCCTCTCTCCCTCATTTTCCAAAGGTAATGGAGACTGGGGGAATCGGGCTTCCGTGGCCTGGATCTTTTATTATCTCTTATAAGAACTGAATCTTCAACAAAACCTTTATGAACAGACTATTCTAGAAATGAATCATCCATTTTCCTTCTATAAACCAGCGTTTGCAAACTTTTTATGGACCAGCTTTTCTGAACCTTCTATGACCCAACACTACTACAAAACTTCTATGATCAAACTCTTCTTAGGCCCAACTCTTCTATCAACTCACGCTTCCATGACTTCTCTAGGACTCCAATACTTTGTGATGAGTCTTTTTGTGTCCCAAGTCTTCTATGACCTTTGGAAGATGATGGAGAGTGACCTCTCTGTGACCCCATCCTGTTCACTCAGCTCATTGGGATGCTGCACCTCCTGTCCCAAGACTGGGAAGAACTGCATTTGCTCAAGTGATCCCTGACTTGATCTCTACATGCTGCTGGTTGATCTCAGGGAAGCTGGTATTCTTGTGATTAATATCGTAATAGGATTTGGCTGTTTTGTTTTCATTGTTGTATCCTACGTGCAGTTCTTCAGGGCTGTGTTGAGGATCTCCTCTGAGTGTGGACAGCACAAAGCCTTTTCCACATGCTTCCCTTACCTGGCTGTGTACTCCCTCTATTTGTTCACTACTCTGAAGCCCCTCTCAATCTCATCCTTGTCCCTGAATCCAGTGGTTGCAGTTTTGTGTTCAGTAGTGCCTCCAGCAGGGAACCTCCTCATCTATAGCTTGAGGAACAAGGAATTTAAGGATGTATTGCGGAAACCAATAGTTGGATATTTTTCTAAAGCAGTAAACTGCCCAGCATTTTGTGCATAGCAGTTCTGTTGCTTCTCATTGCAGGCCCAGCCTCTCTTCTGTATATTTGTTTGTCAGTGGTAGTTTTTTAATTATGCTAATGTGGCCATCCTCATTCTCATTCGTTTTTTTGCTTTTCATTTCTGACCAAGTGGCTGTGAAACTGACGAGCCATTCTCTCTGTGTTTTTAAAAACTATAAATGGCCCTGCAGCAATTTTTTTATGTCCCTTCTGTTACACACCTTTTCTATGAGTTTTCTATAACCCAAACTCCAGTGACTCTGCTGTGACCCAACTCATTTATGACCCAAATATTCTGCAAACTCTGCCTTCTATAACCCCATTCTTCCATCACCCGACTCTTCTATGACCTGACCCTAATATGACCCAACTCTTCTAATACTGACCCTAATATGACCCAACTCTTCTAATACACAAAGAACAGTAAGGCCATAGAAGAGCTGGGTCATAGATAAGTCTGATCATAAAAAGTTTTGTTCAAAGAAGAGCCATTCAAAGAAAAGTTTGATCAGAGTTGAGTCATAGAACAGTCACAGAAGAGTGAGGTTATATAAAGGTGACAGAAGAGCTGGGTCATAGGAAAGTCAGATCACAAAAGGGTCGGCTCATAGAAGGCTTGGGTCATAAAAGGGTTCATTTCTAAAGGATCTCAGAAAGGCCAAGTCAGAGAAGAGTCATAGAAGGGTCGTGGAAGAGTCAGGTCATAGAATGGTCACAAGTCAGGTGATACTAGGGTCATAGAAGTGTTAGGACATCTGGTTTGAGCGGAGAAACCTTCCTTAGAGGAATTGCTGAAACTGTTCATACTGGTGCATTTTATTGCTCTATTTCTACCTCCCTGTTTTTATTCTCGTGTGTTTTTTTCTTGGAAGAGCTCTCCAAGGAAATGTTTCATTTTGTCCTAGAATAACGCAGGCTGGATGAGACCCCTGAACACTATTGTACTTGGTCTTCCTAGGAGAGATTTAACTTTCCCCGTAGCATCACACTCCACACATCCCACTGTCCCAGGAAGAATCCTGAGGATCTGCCTACCCAGGTATTAGGGGTCAGGGCTTGTCCTTTCTACTTCATCATTGATAGCCCTCACTGGTGCTCATTAATGCTTCGAGATACTTTGGGGCTTGCTTCTGATTTTGACTCAGGGAAAAGTTTGTGTAATCTCCTCTCAGTACCTGAGAGTCAAGGACTCAGCACCAAATACACCACAGGGCTCATTAAAATAAAGCAAGCCCTAACAAACCATATCTCTTACTGTTGTACCAATCATTAGAGAGGTTTCCTAGTGGAGTTTTGAGAAAGAGTTCAAAGAGCTTCTAATAAAAATGACTTTTCATTGTCCAGGTTGCAGTTCAATATCTTCCAGTTTGGAGAAGAGGTGATGGCAGCATTGTCTGACTGGAATTGATCCAGGGTCTCTCCTAGGGAGACCTGGGCTGGTTGGAGAAGCTGTCCCTTGAGTTTTGACACAGTATGGACAACCTTGTTCCTCACCTCCTCAACCCATCATTGCCCTCATTGCTCACCTGTGACTCGCATTGCTTTTACTTACATCACACTTCTCCTCTGCACTGTGCAGTTGGGGGTTCCAGCACCTTTGTCCCAGCTCCCCCTTCTCTCCTTGGAGACCCAGCTGCAAGAAGGCACAGAGGGATTGCTCTGAGTTTTGAACAAACAAAACAAACCAGAGAAGATTCACCATGTAAATAAACCCCACTCCTCCACTCTGTGCCCAGGACAAGCTGCCACCCATGAGGGTCACCTTCCAGAAGGCATAACCATGCCAGAAATGCTTTAGACAGAAAGGAAATTATGAAATAACTACAATTAACTTGTTGGCTGAAGGCAGAATGAGACATTGGCAGCCAGGCCAACTTTGAAATCCATGAAGCTCAAAGCAGCAACTGGATGGTTGGGAGATGCCTGAGTGACCAGAGAGTGAGGGAAAGGGACATGGAGAAAGCCATTGCCAGAGCATCTGTGCAGATGGGCTGCTGGAAAGGGGACTTCAGACATGGCCAGTTGAGTCAGGAGAGGTGGAAAAGGGTGAGAGATGGGGGAGATTGAATGCAGGGCCTGACAGAGAGAACACTGAAAATGCAGATGTAGTGGAAGGGCATTAATTCCTCCTCTTTCTGTCAATGCCCATCCTGACAACTCCTAATTGTGATCCTATGGGAAACACTGACACATTATGGACAATATTCCATGGTTTCAGCAGATGAGGCCATGCTCACACTTTCAAACCTGTGTTCAAATGTCTGAGGGTTCCAGGCTGAGCTCTGCTTCTTGACCACAAGCACCCAGTGCTGCTTCCAGAGGAACCAGTGCCTCTGCAGCCCATACCTGGGGCTGGCAGCTGGCACAGAGGACCTGATGGAGACAAGAGAACCTGGGGAGCTGCAACTGGAGCCTGTGTAGAGTGTCCCAGGGCACCTACACTGGCACGACATGCCCATGTCCCTGTCACTACACCCCACCCCAATTTTATGATCCCTTTCCTTTGCAAACAAAGGCAACATAAAGAATCCCCCTGACATCAGGACATTTAACCTGGACAAAACTAAACACAGACGAAAACACCACCAATACTCTTTGAAGCTTATCCTTTCAGTAAGATATTTCCTTCTCTTTGTTTCTTATAGTCATTTTTTTTGTTCTTTTTATTAAACTGTTCTCCACATTTCCACCACACTGACACCCACAGCACTAAGAAAGATATTTCTTTTGTGACTTCCACAGAGCCCCAACCCCAGAGACTCCCTCTTCTGCATTGTCAATGTAGCAGATGCATTTCAGTCCCTCCTTTAACTGAAACATCAGCAGTTTCATACTCCAGAGGAGCTAAAGACCTGCTCTTTACAGTCATAGAAAATTCATAAAAGACTTGGATCGCAGAATGGTCAGAGAATAGACAAGTAAGAGGAGAGATGGGTCATGGAAGGGTCATAGATGAGTCAGGTCATAGAAGAGGTAGAGAAAAGTCAGGTGACAGAAGGTTTGGGTCACAGAAATTTTAGGACACTGAATGATCATGAAAGCATCTGGACATAGGAGAGTCATAGAAGTTTTGAGTCACTTAATGATAAAAGCAGCACCAAGTAATAGAAGGTTCACAGAAGCTTGGAGCCATATAAAGGTCAGGTCCTAGAAGGTCTGATGTGACATTGAAGAAATATCTTTGAATACCAGTACCATAGAAGTGTTTGAGCATAAAAGGGTTAGGTCACAGAAGGGTCATAGATGCTCTTGGTCAGACAAGTCTTACAAAAAGAGTATATTTGTACAATCAGATTATATAGTGCATCCTTGATCTCCTTGTTCCTCAAGCTGTAGATGAGAGGGTTCACTGTTGGAGGCACCAACATGTACAGAAGAGAAACTGTGAGATTTAGAGCTGGGGAGGTAAGAGTGGGGGGTTTCAAGTGTGCCACCAAGCCAACGATGAAATACAGGGAGACCACATCAAAGTGAAGGAGGCACATGGAAAAGGTTTTGTGATGTCCCTGCTCAGAGGGAATCCTCATCACAGCCCTGAAGATCTGAAAATAGGACACTGCAATGAAAACAAAACAAGCAAACACTAAACAAGCACTAATTCCAAGCAGCCCAACTTCCTGAATGTAAGAGTGAGAGCAGGAGAGCTTGAGGATCGGGAGGATTTCACAGAAGAACTGGTCCAGAGCATTGCCTTGGCAGAGAGGGATTGAAAATGTATTGGCCGTGTGCAGCAGAGCATGGAGAAACCCAGTGCCCCAGGCCGCTGTTGCCATGTGGACATGAGTTCTGCTGTCCAGGAGGGTCCCATAGTGCAGAGGTTTGCAGATAGCAACGTAGCAGTCGTAGGTCATGATGGTGAGAAGGGAAGTCTCTGCTGACAAGAAAAAAAGAAAGAAAAAAAGCTGGACAGAACATCCGGTGGAGGAGATGTCCCTCGTGCCCCAGAGTTTATTGGTCATGACTATAGGGACAGTGGTGGAGATCAAGCTCAGGTCAATGAGGGAGAGGTTGAGGAGGAAGAAGAACATAGGGGTGTGGAGGTGGTGGTCACAGGCTATGGTGGTGATGATGAGACCGTTTTCCAGGAGAGCAGCCAGGTAGATGCCCAGGAAGAGCCAGAAGTGCAAGAGCTGCAGCTCCCGTGTTTCTGTGAATGCCAGGAGGAAGAACTGGGTGGTGGAGCTGCTGTTGGACATCTGCTGTTTTTGGATGCGAGGCACTGAACAAGAAGAAAATGACATTGGCAAGTTAGGGGAGAATTTTCTGGGCAAAATGAAACTTTTTTATTCTACAAAATTCCCGTTGCTTTTCCTTTTCCAGCAGACCTTCTTTTATCTCTGTGTCTGGAGCCCTGCTTGGTTCTGGCTGAGGGTGCTATAAGGAGCAGGGCTTCTGCCAAGGAGTCAGCCCTGCTCTGCACCAGTGGAGTTGTGAGAACAGTGTGAGCAGTGCTGGTGTTCGAATTTGTCAGGTAAAATTGATCATAATGCGAAAGGGTTCATCAGGGCCTTCTCTCTCAGAGCTAGGAAACAGAAATCACAAGTGTGTTTGAGAGAGGCTTTTTTAGAGTGGTCTCAAATCTCAGCTGGGGATTTTCATAGATGTCAGAAACCCTCATCATTCTGCTTTTTTCAGGAAGAACAGAGGGAGTCCTGCACGGCAAGAGGATTTCATGTGGCTGAGTGTAGAGTGAGGAATGGGAACATTAAAAGGCAGTTTGAGAGTTTTTTTTTGGTTTTGACACTTCCCCCATCTCCCCTGAGGAGTGGGAAATACTCAGCACTTCTGCTGAACTCAGGGAGTCCTGCAAAGGATGAAGATTTCTTGTACCTTAACTTAGCGGGAGAGGAGTTGATCTGTCCCTTGATCTTATTATGAGATGCTTGAGGCACGTTTAGGTGACAGAGTGAAATCCCACTCCTACGTTACGCAGAGAGGAACTGCTGAGAGCAGAGCTATCCACCTGACACCACTCAATGTCTCACCATTTCCTAAGATCTCACCACCCACTTTCAGATCAGGACACACAAAGCTCATTTCACGAACTAAACAGCATTTTCTCCCTTGTAGCATCTCTGCGCTTCTCCACGGGGCTTTCAGGTAGCGCAAAAAAGACACAGTACAGGTTTGCATCCTGAAGGGCAGCTCACAGCTTTGAAGGAAACCTCAAGGAGATACCAAAGTGTCCAAACGATGTTATCTCACAGTAAGGGAGATTCAGCTCCTTCCCCAGCCCCACTCACTGCATTGCCCAAAGACTCACAGCTCAGAATAAAGCTGGGACACAAGTTCCCATGGACACAAATGCAGGAAAGGAGCCACCAGGTCACAGTGTGACATTACAGCAAAACTCCCATCCCCAGAGAGCCTGGCAGCAAGAACAAGAGAAAAACAGCAAGAGCAGAGACAAGGGGAGAAAGAGCGAGACAGAGAGTGAGGGTGTGACTGAGAGAGCCCAGGGCAGAGGCAGCCGGGCATGAAGACAGTGTTACCCTTTCCTAGCTGTGCACGACCCCCTACCAGACACCAACAGTGCCGGGCAGTTTCTCTCAGCCCCTGTGCTCTGGAGAGGGCACTGGAGCTGTGGCTGCAGAGGAGGTGGTTCATTCTTGGATACCAGAGCCCTTAGGGCAGAGGCTTTTCTGTTTGGGACAGAAGGGAAGGGGGCTTTTTCAGAAGAGGAGCTGCACTGGAGAGGATCACGCAGAGCTTTTATGAATTTTCTCTCCTACAACAATTCTGCGTTTAGTTTTCTCTCTTTTCCTGATCCTTGCTGTGCTCCTTGGATATTTTCCTCCTTGGAGGTGTTTCCCTTTCCCGTGTCTTTTCTCTGCTAACACACCCCACACTAGCCTTTGTGCCCGCACCTCACAAACCTGCCAGTTTGCAGGGCACAGGCTGGACACGTCTTCCCTTTTGGAGGTTCAAAAGGGCAGAACAACCTGATGTGTCTAGCAGAGGAGATGCTGGTGTTGTCCAAAGGAAGAGGAGATGATACAGGTATTTTAGAAGGGGCAATTAGCAGACCAACACACCACTCTAGGATACAGCTCAGGAGTCTCAATGAGTTATTCAAACCTGAAAAGCCCTTTTCTATTTCTCTGTCCTTCCCCTCTCCCCCCTCCTCCTTCTCCTGTCCAAAGCATAGGAAGCTGAAAACACAGACTCAGGAGATCTCTTAATCTTACAGAAAACTGTGCCTTGACCTTCCCCTGGAACTGTCCCCTGCAAAGCTTCTTGGTGCTGATTTGGAGCTGTGAGCCCCCTTGATGCACACAGTAACTTCTCAACAGCAGAAGGACCCTACCCTTCCCTTCTGGGAGTCACTCCTTCCACACACAGCTTCTCCCCACAGTGACATCAGGAGTTCCCCAGGCAGGCTGAGCACTGAACATGGCAGGGGTTAGAGTCCCTGCCCTGGCACAAAGACCCTGGGCTGCAGGGACCCTGATCTCAAGAACAGCCCCGGAAACCCCTGAGGGCACAGCCCTGCACTCGTCCCCAGCCCATAGCAGCCCTCAGGCCCTGTCCCTCTGACAGTGCAGCAGGGAAGCACTGCTCGAGACCACACTGGGAGAGACATCCTGATGCATCCTGGAAGTTGTGGGATATGCCAGCTTTAGGAGATCCCTCCAGGAATCGCACCTGCATTGTACTACAGCCAGAGACTTTACCATGTCAAGGACTGTGAGGATTCCTCCCTCAGTGAGCTCTCAGTATCCTCCCACCCCACAGTGCCTTTATCCTCTCTCTGCCTCCCTCCTCTCTCCTCACTGCCTGAAGGCAGTGCCCTCAGCCCTGCTGTGCTTTGCAGAGGTGCTGGTCCTGGGCAGAGCTGGCTCTTTGCAGAACTGTCCTCTCCTTTTGATCTTTTTTCATCCCAGGAGTCCAGTCAAACTTTTCCACTCTGTGCTCCCTCGAGGCTCCAGAGCAACCTGCAGTGAAACAGGCTGATGCAGTCTCTGATGTTCCCTCTCTTGCCACTGTAGAGACTCTTTTTTACTGCTGTGTCATTTCTCATGTTACGAAAAGATTTGGGCATGAGAATTACATTTCCTTCTCCCAGCATTGCACATGACACCAGGAAAGTTACAGCAAAGGATCTCATTCATCTGGGCTTGGGTGGATATCTTCATTTGAGTGAATTTAGGTATTTTATTTTGAGTTTGTAGTCCTAAAACTAGGAAGATATTCCACAAACTTCTGTCCAAGCTATGACTCCTACTCTAAGCAAAGTCTTTGCACACACAGAGTGTTGGACACTTGGTAACAAGATTCCTTATGGCAGGGCTGAACTTGCCTGGTGCCACAGCTGCAAGGCTTCAGCCCCAATGGGCAGCAATGACCTCAGTCAGGGGTACAGACAGGAAGAGCTGGAGCCGTTCCTGTAGGAGAACAAGCTGTGGCATGATCACAGAACTCAGGAGAGATGGGCCTCAAGGACAGCGTCCTTTAAGCTCGGAAAGGGTCCAGACTGAAAACCAATCTAAATTGAAAAGGCCATTCAAGGTCCTCATGAAGAGTGGTTTCTGCTTCAGGAACAGTTAAAGAAGAAACAAATACACTGTATGGGCACTGCTGGTTTTAGGAAGAACAGGTGTGTAGACAGATTTCAGATTACTTGTGTCCTCTTTGCCTCTGTCTTTCCCAGCAAGGTCTCCCAGGCCTTTGTGACTCAGGGTAGGACTCGAGATCACCCAGTGGTGGGTGGGGATCAAGTCAGGGACCACTAAGTAAAACCCAGTCATTCCCAGCCTTTCAGACAGGAGGGGCAGCAACCCAAGGACGTGAGTGAGCAGGACGATGTCACATTGAGATAACTCTCCTTCATCTTAGAAAGGTCACAGAGACTGTGTGAACGCCCTGACAGCTGCACCAATCTCACATTATGTGCACTTTTCAGAAATATCCAAAGGGTGAGCAGGGGAACTAAAGGCTGTTCCCCAGACCTTGTCCACTTGGATCTGAAATCTGGACGTCAGAAAGAGAAGGAGATTGGATTTCCCTTGGGCAGATTTTGTCTCACCATCCTTCTATAACTCAACACTATAATCTGACTCCTCTATGACTCCTCTATTACCCAACTCTTTAATTAGCCACTTCTTCTATGATCCCAATCATCTATGACCCTACTCTTGTATGACCTGATGTTTACAGGAGCCTTCTAGGACTCTTTTAAGAATGAGTCTTCCATGTTCTGACTCTATGACCCTTACACAACCTGAATATTCTTCAAACTCTTTTGAGCAGTCTTGTATAAGAAACACTTCCATGAAATGATATTTTTATAACCCAAAATTCTATAAAACTTCTATGACTGAGCTGACTCCTATCACTCCACTCTGCTATGAATCCTCTATGACCCAGATTCTCTGTGACCTGAGTCTTCTATGATTTGACACTTTTAAAACACGAGTATCCTATGACCCAAGTCTTGAATGACCCAAGTTTTCTATGACATTTCCATCACATTCTATGATCTGACTCCTCTGTGTCTCTTGGAACATTTGACTACTCTGTGACCCAACTGCTTTGTAACGAGAATAACCTATGACTCAACCCTTATATGAACCAACAATTCTATAACCAGGCTCTTCTATCAACCTTCTATGAAAAAACACTTCTACTACCCAAAAAAACTTAACTTGACTCTTTTATAACCCAAAAATTCTATCACCTGAGTCTTCTATGACCCAACCCTTCTATTAATATTCCACGATTCAACTATTAGATTACTCCTCTATGACGCAACTCATCTCTAATCCAACTCTTCTGTGACCCATCTCTTATATGACTCTGACCTTCTATGACTCGAGCCTTCTATGACCCCGCCCTTCTATGACCTTCTATAACCCGACTGTTTTCTGACTCTTCTATGATATGACTTTCTATGACCCAATTCTTCTGTGACCTGACACTTCTATGACCCTTCTACGACCTGAACCTTCTCTGATGTGACCTTTCCATGTGTCAGCTCTTCTATGAGTCTTCTCTGGAGACTGTCAAATGTAACTCCCATTTACAAGAAGGTCAAGAGGGAGAATCCAGGGAACCATAGACCTATCACTCTGACATTGGTGCTGGGAAGGTCATGGAGGAAAACATCTTGAGTGCTATCACACAGCACATGCAGGACAGCCAGGTGATCAGACCCAGTAAACATGGGTTTCTGAAAGGCAGGTCCTGCTAGACCAACCTGATCTCCTTCTATGACGAGGTTACCCATTTAATGGATGAGGGAAAGGCTGCGGATGTGGTGTACCTGGACATTCGTAAAGGCTTTGACACCATTTCTCACAGTGTTCTGCTTGAGAAACTGGCTTCCATTGGCCTGGACGGGCACACTCTCTGCTGGGTAAAAAACTGGCTGGATGACCAAGCCCAAAGAGTGGTTGTAAATGGAGTTAAATCCAGTTGGAAGCCGGTCATGGGTGGTGTTCCGCAGGGTTCAGTGCTGGGTCCAGTCCTGTTCAATATCTGTATCAATGATCTGGACGAAGGGATCGAGTGCACCCTTAGCAAGTTTGCAGATGACACCAAGCTGGGTGGCAGTGTTGATCTGCTTGAAGGGAGGGAGGCTCTGCAGAGGGAACTGAACAGACTGGATTCATGGGCTGAGATCGACAGGATGAGGTTTAGGAAGACTGAATGCCAAGTCCTGAACTTGGGGCACAACAACCCTTTGCAGTGTTAGAGGCCTGGGGAAGAATGGCTGAAGAACTGCCTGCCACAGAAGGACCTGGGGCTGTTTGTTGACAGCAGCTGAACATGAGCTAGCAGTGGCCCAGGTGGCTAAGAAGGGCAATGGCATCTTGGCCTGTATCAAGAAAGTGTGATCAGCAGGATTAAGGCAGTGATTGTGCCCCTGCACTCAGCACTGTTGAGGCCACACCTCAAGTACTATGTTCGGTTCTGGGCCCCTCAGTACAAGAAGGACATTGAGGTGTTGGAGCGCATCCAGAGAAGGGTGACAAGGTTGGTGAAGGGGCTGGAGAAGAAGTCCTAAAAGGAACAGCTGAGGCAACAGGGTTGTTTAGCCTGGAGAAGAGACTGAGGGGAGACCTTATTCTCTCTGCAGCTCCCCGAAAGGAGGTTGTGGTGAGGTGGGTGCTGGTATCTTCTAGCAAGTGACAGGTGGTTGGACGAGAGAAAATGGCCTCAATTTGTGCTAGAGGAGATTCAGTTTAGACATCAGGAAAATTTCTTCACTGAAAGGGTGGTCAGGCGCTGGAACAGCTGCCCAGGGGTGTGGTTGAGTCATGATCCCTGGAGGTGTTTAAAAAAAGCATAGAAGAATTTTTGAAGGACATGGTTTAGCAGAGGATGGTTGGCCTCAATGATCTGAAAGGTCTTTTCCAACCAGAAGATTCTGTGATTCTATGACTCAACTCTTCTATCACTCTACTCTTGTTCGACTACTCTGTGATCCAGTTCTTCTAAAACCTTAAGCATTCTGTGAACCAAGCCTTCTATGACTTGACTCTTCTCTGACCCTTCTACAACTTTCTGTGACCCGACTTCTCTACGACTCTTCTGTGACTGAATATCCTATGATGATGCCCTTCTATGACTAAACCCTTATATGAACTGACATGTGTATAACCCGAGACTTTTATTAGCTGACTCTTCTATAACTCTTCCATGGCCTGACTATTTTATGACCCTTCCATAACCTGATTCTTCTATAACTTGATCCTTATTCCAGCCAACCCTTCTATGACCCTTATATTGCCAAACACTTCTGAAAGTCGAATAAACTCTAATGCTTCTTCTTCAACTCGACTCTTTAATGACATGAATATTCTATGATCCTTTTATGATCTGAATCTTTTATGACTTGAGAATTTTATGACACAACATTTCTATGAACATTCTATGACCCAAAAATTCTATGAACCATCTAAAAATTTACTTTTCCATTACTCCTCTGTGTCCCGACTCTTCTATGACCTGACTCTTCTCACACCCAAGATTGTCACTCTTCTATGACCCGACAGATTTATGATCCTTCCCTTCTATGTCAAAACTCTTCTGTACCTGCATGGATCTCCATGTGAGAGCCTTGACATCTCATGTAACTCTACAGGGCTGTGTTTGGAATTAAATGCAATAACTGCTCTGAATTTGATTCAGCAATGTGAGTATGTTCATGACACCGGGGTCATTGTACTTAAAGCCAGATATACCTTTCGAGGGCCTGGGGTCAACGCTTGGCCTTTCTGCTCCATCCAGCAAACCCAGGCTTTTCTCAGCTTGACAGCTGCCTGCACAGTGTCTTTGCCTCCCTGTGATCATGACCTCCAATTATCTGGTCTAACAAGTCCCTGGGGACACTTTCTCAGTAGCTAACCTCAGTGAGACCAATTAAAACTTCAAGGTACTTTGAGTTTTGCTTTTGGCTTCTTGAGAGGTTTGCTCAATCTCTTTTCAGAAGCTGAGTTTCAAGGACTAATCAGCTAATACACCCTGGGTCTCATCAAAATACAGAAAGCCTTAACGAGATCTTTCTCTTCCTGGAGTTTTCTTCAGGTCTTCAAGCCTTGAACAGATCACTGGAGTAATTTCCCAGTGTGATTAAAGAGGAATATTTCAAAGTGCACCTAAAAAAGATATGTTTTATTTTAAAATTTTTATTTCATTACTTTTCATTTAAGAGAAGAGGTGTCAGAACCATCCTCCGTTTGGTGTTGATGCAGGGTGTCTCCTCAGGAGGTCTGGGCAGCATGGAGAAGTAGTCCCTTGAGGTCTGACACTGTATGGACAGCCTTTCTCCTCTCCTCCCCAGCCACAACACTTCCCTCATTGCTCCCCTTGGGCACGTATCCCTTTCCCTCCATCAGACTTCTCTTCACTCCAGAACTGAGTGTTCCACTCCATGGCACCATCTTTCCCTGCTTTCCTTACTGAACTTGCTGTTCACAGGCACACAGGAATAAGAAAAGAAAAATGTGATAAGGTTTCTTAAACAATCAACTCCCCACTCACCCACAAGTTGTCTCTGATTAATCTTCCTTTCTATAGGGGACAATCATGAGAAATGTTGAGAGACACACAGAAAATGTAGATAAAAACGTAACTAAAGACTTGGCTGCAGAGACAATCAGTCTGCTGGGAGACAGGCAAGCTTTGAACTCCCTGAAACTCAAAGCAACAGCTGAGTAGGTGAGAGTTCTCTGAATGAACAAAGAATGAAGGGAGGAGAAAATCAGAGAAGAATTGAGTAGACCTTAGTCCGGAGAGTCTGAGTCTGCATAGATGACATCAGAAATGGCCATTGGATCAGGAGAGGTGAAGGGAAAGGAAAAACAAGGGACATTATATGCACCCCATGACAGAAAGGTGTTGAGGAACTTCCAGAGAAATATCAATGTTTCTTTGGAAAATCCCTTTTGAAATGTAGTGGGATTGTTCGAAGTCTCTTGTGAGGACCAGCAAGGTTCCCATGTCCATCTCCTCAGGGCACTCCTTAGTCAGCCACATCTCTGATCAAGATGCTCCACGTAAATGTTTTTTGACTTGTGGGATGAGCTGAAAAAGATTAAGAATAATAAACCAAAACCAAGTCAAACCCAAGACCATCACTTACCACCTTACACAAGCAGAATGATCTCCAGCCAGCCTAACACCAGCAGTCACACTGAATGATAAAAATGTCCACTTCTTTCTCCTTCTGCTACATCTTTCATCACTGAGCATTGCATCTGTGTTATGAAATCTCCCTGTGGTCAGTCGGGGTCAGTTGTCCTGGCTGTGTGCCCATGACAACTTCCTACCCACTCTAGTCCACTCACTGGGAGAGAGCAGAGTCAGCAACAGAGAAGGCCTTGATGCAAAGGAGGCAATAACTTCTGTCACTCTCTCGACACCAGGAAAATACCACAGGAGCCAGTGGGATTCACCTTTCAAAAGGAAGTGGAGAAACTGGAGAGGATCTGGTGGAGGTCTAACGAGATGGAGCTAGAGACCTAAAGTATGAGCTGTGAGGGCAGTCTGGGGGAACTGAGCCTCTCCAGCCTGCTGGGGGAGGCACAGGTTAACCTAGTAAGAGCCTGCACTGACCTAGATAGATGGTGGAGCCAAGCTCTCTTCTGAAGTGGGCAATGATATGACAGAAGAAACCACCACAAACAGCCTCTTGGGAGCTTTAGGCTGAGCCTTAGGAAAAATAAAATGTACTGGGAGGACTGTTCATGTTCTCTTGACATTTGGAGCTCTTCTTTGCTCTGTAGGTCACAACCAGCCTGGAGGCTGGGCTAGAGATTCCCCAACAGTGTCTTCCCCACCAGCCCTTCCAGGAGTTTGTGCCTTGCCACAAACTGTCCTAGAAGAGATAAAGCTGGAGGTGAGGGTGCCCGTATCTCCTACTCACAGGGCAATTAATGGGGAAAGGGACGTCAGGTGATCTCTAGTCCAGTGCCCAGCTCCAAGCAAGGCCAACTCTGAGGTCATACCAGGCTGCTCAGTAAGTGTCAGCGTCCACAGACAGAGTTTACACAGGAACCAGGCATCTGAACCATAGTCACAGAATGAAAGACGAGGCATTTGACCAGCTCTGTGCACATAGTTATCGGTGGGCCATGGCTCCTGAGATTCCTGGGAACATCCACCTTCTTGTCCAGGAGTGGGATCTTTCTGCAAGTCTCTTGGCACATCTCCAGACCATGGGGTGCCTTAGGCTGGAAACAGAATTCAAAGCCACTGAATTCCGTACTGACATCTTAATTGCTAAAAAAGAAGGACATGTAGGGATCTCAGCACTTCCAGGTTCCTGTAAAAGATTTATGGTCTCCAAGAAAGGAACAGAAGAGAAGAGTTCTGAACAAGCATTGACTGTAGAACATTTCACATTTGATGGCTCTGCTCCACCTCTTCCAGTCATCGGCACTCTGAAACCACACTTGCTTCTCTGCCTCACTTCTCTGACCATGTGATGGGAAAAAAGGAATAAGAATGGTCCCAGACCTCTGTGGTAGGGTCTGGCACACAGAGGGCCACTGTGTCATTTCATTTTGCACGCCATAAGGAATGAAGCTGGAAAGTGATTCTGCAAGTCTGTATCAACAAGGTCCATGGACAGACAAGGCTGTGGTCGTGTCTAAGACCTGAACACCTACAGCATGGATTAATCTTGGGCCAAAACTTAGGCCTGGCTTCAATTGTCTCCTGGGCTCGTGGACAGAGGAGAGGGTGGAGGCCTCAGGTGATGCTGGTCAGGGACAGGAAGACTGATGGATGTTTTCAGGGCCAAACACTGCCCCCATGGGTAGACAGAAAGAAATGAACAACACAGAGCCTTGACCACAGATATGGCGACATCTCATGGAAAGAACTTACACGGGAGCAGGGGAGAAGTGTGAGGAAGAAGGAGCTGCAGAGATGTTCTTCACTGACTGTTAACCCCTGCTTCACTATCCTTTGTGCTCCTCTTGATGTTGGGGTGGGCAGATGAATTGGGAGAAATGGAACCATTTGAGTCTGTAAGAAAGTGTGAGGGGAATGGGCTTTAATATTTTGTTGTTGTTTCTCGCAACCCAAACTTTTTTTAACTGGCAATAAATTAAGTTGACCTTCAGCAAGTCCACGTGTCTTTGCCAGTGACAGTAATTGGTCAGTGACCTCTTTTGCTTTCTCTTGATCTATGAGCTTTTCTGGTTTACTTTCTCCCTGCGTTCCATTGAGTCAGGGCAGGGAGGGAGCAGCTGGGGGGTGTCTGGCTGCTTGTCAGTGTTAACCCACCACAGGGCACATCAGGACTGTTGTGTCCAGTACGGGTCTCCCCAGCACAAGGAAGATCCTGCATAGCCCGGAGGGAGTCCTGCAGAGCCCAGAAGGATGGTTGGAGCCTTGAGAACATTCTGGAGGCTGGGAGAACTGGGGTTTGAGAAAACTTTCAGGGTAAAACACTGAGCAGAGACCCAGGGTAGCTGGGGGATTCCAATTAATAGAATTTCTCAGTATTTGATGAGACAAGACCACGAGTTCCTAATCTGTTTGGAGCTGTCTGAGAAAGGACTTGGCTGAGAGATGAGTGGGAGTGAGAGCTGTGGGACTGGTGTGCAATAAATGACAGTGGGAAATTTGTTCTCTTTTTATTAATAATGTTGGTGGAGTTGGGTATCACTAAGGAAAGGAGGAGGATAGAGGGAACAATGCAGTTAAAATCTCTCCTCAGGGCTGGGATGTAGAGCCAGACATGGAAATGGCCAGTGTGTGAGACTCATCTCAGACAATTTCCCTGGGGTGGCTTCACCAGGGTGTTCAGGAAACCTGTCACAGTCTGGAACCTTCTCTTATGTTTCACTGGTCCTTTTCTTCTTCACTCTGACACCTGACTGCACTGTGAGCACCCTGCTGGGTGCCCTCACCCTGCACTCCAACACAGCTCAGATCCACACGGATGTTATCCTCTCCTGGGCTCTTTCCAGCCAAGCCCAGCCTCTCCCCAGGTCTCCCCACCTCCCCTGCCCTCTCCCGCAGCTCAGCAGAGTCCATCCCAGCAGAGCAGCCCAGTCTGGGCTGGCACCATGGCACTGCCTATCAAAAGGTGCTGCAGTGCTGTGGCCGTTCAACTACAGCCACAGCCCCTTTGGAGGGCAGAGCAGCTCCTGGGGTCAGAGAGAGGTCTCACTCTTCCCATCAGCTCCAGGGCTGCTGCTTGCAATAATGACACAAGGAAACAGAAGCCAGTGACTCCTAGGCTCTCTTGCACTTATATTGCAGTTGATCCTCAATCCCAGCTGCATTTTGCCTCTTCTCCATCCACACCACTCCCACTCTCCAGGACAGCAAGAGATCCTTGGATAACTTCCCAGGTAACTTCCACATCTTTCCAGTCTCCCTTTGCTTTGCCTCTTTGGTCTCCAGTCACTCCTATGGCACTTCAGTCTGTGTTTGTGGAAACCTCAATTCAGTGCTTGAATTTCAGGGTGACATCACCTTTGAGGATGTTTCGGCCTCTGAGCCTCCATTCACTTCCAGCCCCGTGCAGAGGACAAGTCCTGATCCTCTCCTCAACCCTCCATATTCCGTTTTGAGAGAGACTGGTATGTGCCTTTGGTCTTGTCACATGTGATATAGCCCAAGGAGGTAATGGGAAGCCCATTCACCATTTCACTGCTACTGGAAACCAAGAAGAGGCCTGTTAAAAGCAGAAATTTTTGTGCAATGGAATCCAGTTGAACCACGAGCTTAACCCCCAAAACACTGAATACAAAAGGTGTACAGGTTCTCTAGAAAAACAATTCCTTGGAGATATTATTTCTAGAACCTTTGGAAGAAGAGCTCCGCATTCAAGCACTGCACCTAGAAGATGCCTTTTTATTGAAGAGATGCATTTGGAAAAGTTACATCTTGCATAGTGTTGTGCAAGGGTCAGTCACAACTCTATCAAACCACATGTTTTAATAAGTCCTAAGAATTATCTGTAAGTAGGATTACCACAATGGCGAACAGCGGACTCCTGAGCTAAGATAAAGTGTGGGAAATAAGCAGAGAAAGAGAGACAGGTGATTGTCAGTGAAACAGCATCCATTTGGGCAGTTGGCACAGGGCCACCTTGAGTTCCGGGTTCCTCCAGCTGTAGATGAAGGCATTCACTGTTGGAGGCACCGCTGAGTACAGTAATGAAACCATAAGATAAAGAGCTGGGGAAGAGGTGGAAGGAGGCTTCAGGTTGGCAAGTGTGGCAGTACTGATAAACAGGGAGGTCATGCCCAGGAAAGCGAGACACATGGAAAAGGCTTTGTGCCATCACTGTTCAGAGGGGATCCTCAGCACAGCCCTGAAGATCTGCACATAGGACCCCACGATGAAAACAAAACATGTGAATGCTACTAAGGCATTAACCACAATAAGACCAGGCTCCCTGAGATAGGTGTGTGAGCAGGAGAACTTGAGGATCTTGGGAATTTCACAGAAGGACTCATCTAAAACATTGCCCTGGCAGAGGGGCAGTGAAAACGTATTGGCCGTGTGCAGCAGAGCAGTGAGAAAACCAGAGCCCCAGGCAGCTGCTACCATATGGACACCAGCTGCCCAGGCGGGTTCCATTGTGCAGGAGTTTGCCAATGGCTACATAGTGATCATAGACCATGATGTTGAGGAGAGAAAGCTCTGCTGGATGTGAATAATACAAACAGAGAGACTCACACAGCAAGTGTCACACAAGTACCCACTACCTGTCCCTGCCTGTGGTCACAGCACGGCCATGCAACATGGCTGTGACCAAGCTTCCAGAGCACTCAGGACTTACAGCAAGGCAAGGGATGAGGAGGAGATTGTGGAAGTAGAAAGAGAACAGCTCTGGGAGATCAAGTGCTGGAGCTGCCTGGTAGTGCTGCCATGCTGGGACCCTTATCCCCTCCACCCATGAACAGTCAAACTGACAGTTATGTTCTAAAAAGTCTTGTGAGGGAGGAGGTAAGAAAAATAAAGTTAATGCAGGGCTTTTTATTCTTTTTTAAACACACAGAGAGCATGGATCACTATTTACAGGGCTCTTCAGTCCAAAAAGAAAAGCAGACAGTGAACTGAAAAAAGGGTTGACAACACTGATCACAACATCTAAAGAAAAGAAGCAGACAGTCTGGGCCTGCTATGCAAAAGATATTAAGTATATTGTTTCAGGGAAAAAAACAGTTATCGGTTTCCACACTGAACCCTTGATCTCCCAGTTCCTCGAGCTGTAGATCAGGGGGTTCACTGCTGGAGAAACTACCGCATACAAAAATGAAACTACTAGATCCAAGGAAGAAAATGAGAAGGAGAGGGGCCGCAAGTAAGCAAACATTGCAGTACTGACAAACAGGGAGACCACAGCCAGGTGAAGGAGGTAGGTGGGAAAGACTTTGTGCCATCCCAGCTCAGAGGGGAACCTCAGCACAGCCCTGAAGATCTGCACATACGACACCACAATGAAAACAAAACAGACAAATGCTACTAAGGCAGTACCCACAATAATTGCAACCTCCCTGACATCGGCATCTGAGCAGGAGAGCTTGAGAATCTGAGGGATTTCACAGAAGAACAGCTCCACAGCATTACCCTGGCAGAGGGGCAGTGAAAATGTATTGGCTGTGTGCAGCAGAGCATGGAGAATCCCAGAGCCCCAGGCAGCTGCTGCCATGTGAATACAAGCTCTGCTGCCCAGGAGGGTCCCGTAGTGCAGCGGTTTGCAGATGGCAACATAGCAGTCATAGGACATGACTGTGAGCAGATAAAACTCTTCTGCCATAAAGAAGATGAAGACCTGTACAACACATCCTGCATAGAAAATGGCCCCAGTGTCCCAGAGGCAATTTGATATGACTTTGGGGACAGTGGTGGAGTTGGAGCCAAGGTCAAGAACTGAGAGGTTCAGGAGGAAGAAATACATGGGTGTGTGGAGATGGTGGTTGCATGCTATGGTGGTGATAATGAAGCCGTTTCCAAGGAGGGCAGTCAGGTAGATGCCCAGGAAGAGCCAGAAGTGCAAGAGCTGCAGCTCCCGTGTGTCTGCAAATTCCAGGAGGAGGAACTCAGTGATGGAGTTGCTGTTGGTTATTAACTTTTTCATTGTATGAGGTCACTATTCAGAAAAGGAAAGGATATTTTGAAGTTACAACAGAATTTTCAAGGAGGGAAGAAACAACTTCTCTTTTTCATTTTGCTATTTTTCCTTTAGTTCCTCCTGCCCTCCCTGGGAAGTCTTCTTCAAAGGCAAAAATGCTCTGCATTTCTGTCATGAGACCTGAGCTGCAAAAATGTTAACTGTCACATCGTGCTGGGTGAAGGGAGCTGTCTGTCCATCAGCCCTTTTCCCAGTTGCTTTGTCCTTGTATGTGCTGGAGTTAGGGGACGGTCACACTTGTATGTTTCCCTGCTGAGAATCCAGGAGTCCATATTCAAGTTCAGATCCCGCCTTTCTCAGGGTGCCTGAGGGTGTACAACACACTCTCCTCCAGACAAGGACACTCAGGACACTTTTCAGCTGCACACTTAGAACTGCTCCACACCATTTCCATGGTCTTAGCACCTCTGGGGCTGCTTTATGGGTAGCTCAGAGATGACAAAGATGCTGTGAAACAGGGATGTCTGGTGCCAAGCTCTCAGCATGTCAGGGCACTGCAGGCAATGGTCAAGTGTTCTACAGGCCGGATCTCCTTTGAGGAAAGCTGTGCATTTCCCAAACCCACAGCCAACATTTCCAGGACTGCCACAGGTCTGAAGGTGTCTGGGGCCCTTCACTCCCTAGCAAGGTTCGAAGGGTCACTGTTTGACACTCCTCCAACTCCCCACAGAGCCAACGAGCAGGAACAGGAGCAGCACAGAGAGGTGGGAAAAGCACAATCAGTATCAGGATCCTTCTGCCAAGGGAGAAAGAAAGAGAGAGACAAAAACACTTGAAAATCTGTCATGTAAACAGCCTTGCAAGAGCCTCCCAGAGAGCAAAGTTGTCCCACTCAGCCCCTGTGCTCTGCAGAAGGAAATGGGCATGGGCACAGAGAGGCAGGTCTGCTCTGCTGGAGCTCTGGCTGCAGAGTGGACAGCTGATGCCTTGTGCCCCACAGCCATGAGGGCAGAGACTTTACTGGGTCAGAGATGAGGCAAGGGGACTTGCTGATAGGAAGGGTTCTGCCCTGGCAGGGATGAGATGGAATTTTCCCTGTTCACTTTCTCACGACATGACAAGCCTTAATTTTGTCTTCTTCCCTGTGCACCCCTCTGTTTCCCTTTCCAACTGCCTCTTTTTCACCACATGGTTTTCCTCACACCGTGTTCTGAGAGATCTCATCCCACCCTCTGTGCACTCAGTTCTGCCCTACAGAAAACTCATTGTCAGAAGGCTCTGCCCAGGGACAACTCCCTGCTTGCAGGTGGCAAAGGAGAGGTCAGAAAAACTGTGATGTTTCCAGCCAAGGTGATGCTGGTGCTACCCCTAGGCTTAAGGATCGGTGTAGGTGGTTTATTAGGTTCCCAGCAGATAGACAGATCACACAGAATACCAGTTCAAGAGTGTCAGTCACTTCTGACAAGTCTGCATCTCTTTCTCCCTTCATACCCACTACATGAAATTAAAGAATGAGAGTAGCACCTTCCTTTCCAGGTAGCCCCTGCCTGGACTTTCGTCCTGAAAGACCCACTTGGAAGTACCCTATGGGTGATCTGGAGCTTTGAGAAGCCCTGACACATGCAGCACGCACTTGAGAGGAGAAGGACCCTGCCATGCCCAGTTAGGTGTCTCGCCTTCCACCCACAGCTTCTTCTTTGCCATGGGGAGATCTGCACGCAGGCTGAGCATTGACCCTGGCAGAGTCCCTGTCCTGGCACAGAGCCTCTTGCTTTCAGGGACCTCTGAAAGTGCAGCATGCAATCTGTGCTCTGGGTCACGTCTTTCTCCTTCTCACCAGAAATGCCAGGAGAGAGATCCATCCTTCTCAGCTATGGCATGTGCCAGGTCTAGGAGACACTTCCAGCAACTCATGTGCATTGCCCTGCACCCAGAGACTTACCTTGACGAGGGCTGTGAAGATGTGTGATACGATGAACTTTCAGCGTCCTCCCACCATACACTGCCTTTAACCTCTCTCTGCCTTCCTCCTCTCCCTTCTCCCCTGCAGGCTGTGCCCTCAGCCCTGCTGTACTTTCCAAAGGAGCTGCTCCTGGTCAGAGCTGGTTCTTTGCAGTGCTGCCCACTTGACATGACCTCCCTCCACCCCAGGAGCCCAGCCCAGCTCAGCAGCAGAGGAGCAGCACAAGGCAGCACTTTCTCTGCCCCCTCTGGGCTCCCTTGAGGTATCTCTGAGGCTCTAGGGGAATCTGCTATGTCACAGGCTGAAGCAATCACTGATGTTCCCTCCCTCAGATGGAGAGAGACGCTTCTTTCCAGCAGGGATATTTCTCTTGCTAGAAAAATACCTGGTCAGGAGAATCACTTTTCTTATTCCATCATTAGACAGGACAACAGGAAGGTGATAGGGAATGATCTTATTTCATGAATTTGAGAGAATTTAATCATTGCATCCTGAGTCTTTAGACCTGGGACTGGAAAGACATTCAGCTCTCTTCTATCGCACCCACATCTCTGCTCTATGCAAAGCCTTTGCACACACAGGATCTTTAATGTTTAGTACCATGTTTCCTCATGGCAGGGATGAGCTTTCCTGGTGCCACAGCTGAAGGGTTTCAGCCTCAGTGGGCAGCAATTCCCTGAGCCAGGGGTACAGACAGAAGGAGCTGGAGCCATTCTTGTGGCAGACAGAGCTGTGACATAGTCACAGAAATCAGGGCAGATGGTCTTCAAGTACAACATCCTCCAAGCTCAGCAAGACTGAGCCTCAGTCTCAACTCAAAAAGGCACCGTAATATTTGCTGCTTCAGGAACAGTGAAAGAAGAAACAAAGGCACTGTGTGGGCACTGCTAAATTTAGGAGGAGCAGGTATAGACAGATCTGTGATTCCCTGTGTCCTCTTCTCCTTTGTTTTCCCCTGGGAGACCTTCCCAGCCCTCTGTGACTGAGGGCAGGACTCTGGATATTATCAACAAATGGTGGATGGGGATCAAGTCAGGAATCACTTGAGCAAACACAATCTTTCCCAGTCTGTGGGACAGGAAGGGCAGTAACCCAGGGAGTGAATGGGCAGGGTAATGTCACAGTGAGGCCACTCTCCTTCTTCATTCAAAGGTCATGAATATTGCAGGAAGTCGGTGACAGTGGCAGCACTCACACATTGCATGTCCTTTTCAGAAATGATTAATGGATGATCAGTGGAAATAAGGGCTCTTCCACAGACCTTGTCCACTCAAATCCCATTTCTGGATGTCTCATAGAGAAGAGGACTGGGTTTCCCTTGCTCAGATTGTTTTTCACCATCATTCCATGACCCAACAATTCTGTGATCTGGCCCTTCTATAACTCCCCTGTGAGGCAAATCTCATATGAGCTGCGTCTTCTATGACCCCACTATTTTATGACCTGATGTTTATATGACCCTTCTATGACTATTTTATGACCCCAGTTATTTATGTCCTGACTCTTCTATGAACCCTTATGTGACCTGAATTTTCTATGAAGCTCTTATGACAAGACGCTTTTATAATGACTCTTCCCTGTCCCTCAGCTGACCCAGAGCTTCTGTGACCCAACACTTCTATGACCTGACCTTTCTATATCCCGACTCTTCTACGAACCAACTGTGACCTGACACTTCTATAAAGATTCTACAACAGAACTCTTCTGGACTCAACCCTCTTATCACCACACTCTTCTCTGACTACTCTATTGCTCGAATCCTCCGTTATCTGAGTCTTTTATGAACCAACAATTCTTAAAAACGAACCTTCTATGACTCACCCCTTCTATGACCCAACTCTTCTCTGACTTCTTTATGACTTTTCTATGACCTGACATCTGTGACCTAATTCCTCTATGGCCTGAATTATCTATGACCCACCCCTTCTATGACCCAACTCTTATATGAACTTCCTGTGACTGAACTCTTCTATCAATCATCCATGACCCCACATGTCTATAACCCAACTCCTTTATGACCAGTCTGTCACATTACAAGGTCCTTCTATGACTCAAGACTTTTATGACCAAACACATCTATGACCTTCTGTGACCTGACTGTTCTCTGACTCTTCCATGATGTGACTTGCTATGAACCAAGACTTCTATGGCTCTTCTATGACCCAGCTGTTATATGACACGAGTAATTTCTGCTGCTTCTATGATCAGACCATATCTATGACCACAGTCTTCTATGACTCGACTCTATTGGGACCTGACCCTTCGATGACCTAATGGTTTTATCAACCAACTCTACTGTTAACTGACCCTTCTATGACCCGGTCCTCTATTACCTGACTCCTCTGTGCCTCCTCTATTACCTGAATAATATATGAGCCACCTCTTCTATCGACAATGCCCTCAGACCCATGGTGTGAATGTTGGGATTTCCTGTGCAGGGATAAGAGTTGTATTTGATAATCCTTGTGGGTTCCTTCCAACTCAGTTCATTCTATGATTCTATGATTATATTACTTGACACACTTATGACTTTACTCTTCTATGAACTCAACCCTTCTATGATGCTTCTATGACTTAGCATGTCTATGACATAGCCTTTCTGTGACTCATCCCTTCCTTCTATGACCCAAAATTTCTATCTATTTTCCAAGTCAAATTCTCCTTTGACTCCAATCTTATATCACCCCACCCTTCCATGACCCCGCTATGATGTGACTCTTCTAAAATTGGAGCCTTTTGTGAACTGAGCCTACCGGGAACAGAGTCTTCTATGACCCAGCTCTTCTCTGACCTTTCTATGGCTTTCTATGACTCTTCTATGAACAATCTCTTCTACAATTCTTCTATAATTTATCCATGACCTGAATATTATATGAGCGAACACTTCTATGATTTGACATTTCTATTATCTGACTTTTCTGTGACCTGACTCTTCTATAACTCTGTGCCATGATGTGAGTCTTCTCTTCCATGATTCGACTGTTCTACCACACTTCCATGATCTGACCCTTCTTTGAACTGGCTTTTCTAAAACCCGAATCAACTCTCACACTTCTAGGACTTGACTCTTCCACGACCCCAATATACCATAACTCTTTCATGACCTGCGACTTCTATGACCCAACTCCGCTATGAGAATCCTATGACCCAACACTTCTATGAAACATACAAAACTCCACTCTTCTATTACTCCTACATGACCTTACTCTTCTATAACCTGACTGTTCTCACACCCAAGTTCTTGGTGACTGTTCTGTGACCTGACTCTTGTGTGACCCGACTCTTGTGTGAGCCAACTCCTCTATCACCCAAATATTCTATGACCAAACCATTCTAGTAACCAAAACTTATATGACCTGACACTTCTACGACATGACCTTTTTATGCCCCTTCTATGACCAAACACTTCTATTACCTGAGTGAACTCTCACACTTCTGTGACTCAACTCTTCTATGACCCATAAAAAATCTAACCTGAAATTTCTATAATCCAACCTTTCTCTGAACCTACTACAATTGAACTCTTCTATTACTCTTCTATGACCTGACTCATCTATAACCCAAACCTTCTGAGACTCATCTCTCACTTGACCAGACCCTTCTAGGATTCAAGTCTTCTGTGACCAAACAGCTCTATGGTCCAACATTTCTATGACCTTCTATGACCTGACTACAGTCTGACTCTTCTATCATACGATGTTATAGGACCCAGCTCTTCTATGGCTCTTCTATGATCTGACTTTTGTATAACTCTTCTATGGGCAGACTCTTCTATGACCCTTCTGTGATCTGATTCTTTTATGACCTAACTGTTTCATGGCTCTTCTCTGACCCAATCATTCTATTACCCTTCTATAAACAAACCGTTCTAAAACTGAATGAATAAACACTGACATTTCTATGACTCAACTTTTCCATTACCTGAATATTCTATGACCCTTTTATGACCTGAATCTTTGAATCATAGAATCGTAAGGTTGGAAGAGACCTCTGAGATCATTGAGTCCAACCATGCCTGTCTCCCTAAACCATATCCCTAAGAAACTCATCTACCCATCTTTAAACCACATCCAGGGATGGAGACTCCACCATGTCCCTGGGCAATCTGTTCCAATCCCTGACCACTCACTCTCTCAGCGAAGAAATTCTTCCTAATGTCCAGTCTAAATCTACCCTGGAGCAACTTGCAGCAGTTCCCTCTTATCCTGTCACTTGTCACTTGCGAGAAGAGGTCAGCACCTACCCCGTCACAACCTCCTTTCAGGTAGTTGTAAACAGTGAAGAAGTCTCCCCTCAGCCTCCTCTTCTCTAAGCTAAACCCCAATTCCCTCAGTCTCTCCTCGTCGGGCTTATTCTCCAAACCCCTCACCATCCTCGTTGCCCTTCTTTGCACAAACTCCAGCACCTCAATGTCCTCCTTGTAGTGAGGGGCCCAAAACTGAACACAGTACTCAAGGTATGACCTCACCAGTGCTGAGTACAGGGGCATAATCCCCTCCCTGGTCCTGCTGTTCACGTTGTTTCTGATACAGGCCAAGATGCCATTGGCTCTCTTGGCCACCTGGGCACACTGCTAGCTCATGTTCAGCTGGCTGTGAGCCCCCAGGTCTTTCTTCTCCAGGAAGCTCTCCAGCCATTCTTCCCTAAGCCTGTAATGCTGCATGGTCTCATTGTGACCTAAATGGAGGACTCTGCACTTGGTCTTGTTGAATCTCATCCCGTTGGTCTCAGCCCATTGATCCAGCTTGTCCAGATCTCTCTGCAGAGCCTCCCTTCCTTCAAGCAGATCCACATTTGCACTCAGCTTGGTGTCATCCGCAGACTTGCTAAGGGTACACTCAATGGCTTCATCAAGATCGTTGATAAAGATGTTAAACAAGACTGGACTCAGCACTGAACCCTGGGGAACACCGCTCATGACCGGTTTCCAGATGGATTTAATTCCATTTACCACCACCCTCTGGGCCTGGCCATCCAGCCAGTTTTTAACCTAGAAGAGGGTGCGCCTGTCCATATCGATGGCAGATAGTTTCTCAACCAGAATACTGTGAGAAACGGTGTCAAAGGATTTACTGAAGTCCAGGTACAGGACCTGCCTTTCATAAACTACTGTTGACTGGGCCTGATCACCCGGTTGTCCTGCGTGTGCTGTGTGATAGCACTCAAGACAATCTTCTTCATGACCTTTCCCTGTACTGAGGTCAGGCTGACAGGCCTATAGTGCCCTGGATCTTCCCTCCAGCCCTTCATGTAAATGGAAGTTACATTTGTCAGCTTCCAGTTGAGTGGCTCTTCCCCAGTCAGCCAGGAGTTCTGGTAGAGGAGGGAAAGGAGTTTGGCAAGGACCTCTGCCAGTTCCCTTAATACCCTCGGATGGATCCCATCTGGCCCCATGGATTTTGTATGTCTAATTGGACAAGCAGGTCTCTAACCAAGTCCTCCCAAACAGCTGGAGCTTAATTCCCATTATCTTCTGGCTGAGAGGGCTGAGTATCTCTAGGGCATTCCTCTTTGGGGTAAAAGACTGAGGCAGATAAAGCGTTGAGAACCTCTGTCTTGTCCTCATCCCTCATTGCTGCTGTCCCTTCTGCATCCAGAGAAGGAGGGAGAGTCTCCTTTGTCCTCCTGTTGCTGCTGATATATTTAAAGAAGTTCTTTTTATTATCTTTGACCAAAGTGACCAGTTGAAGTTCTAGTGGGGCTTTAGCCCTTCTGATTTTTTCCCTACATGATCTCACTTCACCCTTGTGGTCTTCCTGGGACACCTGCCCCCTCTTCCAAAGCTCATAAACTCTTCTTTTTTCCTGAGATCACTACAAAGCTCCCTACTCAGTCATCCTGGTTTTCCTCCCTGCCAACTTGTTTTATGACATATGGGTATGGCTTGCTCTTGCACTGCCAGGATTTTCTTCTTGAGGAGCGTCCAGCCCTCTTGCACCCTTTGTCCTTTAGAGCCACCTCCCAGTGAACTTTATCAAACAGCCTTCTGAAGAGTTCAAAGTCTGCCCTTCAGAATTCCAGGGTGACAGTTCTACTGACCCCTCTCCTCACTGCCCCAAGAAGCAAAAATTGTATCATCTCATGATCACTGTGCCCCAGGTGTCCTCCAACTGTCATCTTTGCCACGAGGTCTGCTCTATTCACAAACAGCAGATCCAGTTGGGCACCCTCTCTAGTCGGTTCACTTAGCAGTTGTGTTAGGAAGGTATCATCTACACACTCTATGAACCTTCTAGACTGCTTCCTTTCTGCTGTGTTGTACTTCCAGCAGAGATCCGGGAGGTTGAAATCCCCCACAAGAAGGATGTGATGCGATCGCGAGACTTCTCCTAGGTGTTTATAGAAGAGCTCACCAGTCTCTTCATCCTGGTTGGGTGACCAATAGCAAACTCCCACCACAATATCTGGGTTACCATTCAAACCACTGAGTTTAACCCACAAACACTCTACCTTATCATTGCTATGACTGAGTTCCATAGTCAAAACACTCTTTGATGTATAGAGCAACCCCACTACCTCTCTTTCCTGGTCTGTCTTGCCTAAATAGCTTATAGCCATCCATGGTAGCACTTCAGTCATGTGAGTTGTCCCACCATGTTTCCATGATGGCAATTATATCATAATTGTCTTGCCTTGCCATAGCTTTCAGATCATCCTGGTTGTTTCCCATGCTGCATGCATTACTGTGAATGCACTTCAGATGAGCTGTTGTCACCCCCTCTTTTACTGTCCATCTAGTTGGGGATCCTAGGCTGTCATGTCCCTTGGGTCCTATTAGCGTGGCTGATGTTCCCCTCCCCCTTCCAATCTAGTTTAAAACCCTCCTAATTAGTCCTACAAGCTTCTTTGAGAGAGCACTTTTGCTCTGAGGGGAAAGGTGCACCCCATCACCTGCCAGCAGGCCTGACATGCACGCCAACCCATTATCGAAGAACCCGAAGTTTTGTTCTTCGCACCACGTTCTCAGCCATTTATTTAATTTCTGGTTCATTCTCTCATCATTCCCTATGAGAGAGGAGAAGAACACCTGTGCTCCTGAGTCCTTAACCATTTGTCCTTGAGCTTTAAAGTCCTTTTTATAGCCCTAAGGTTTTTAGTAGATCTTTTGTCATTTCCTATGTGGAAAACTACTAGGAGATAGTATTCCGTAGGCTTGACCAGTTTGGGAAGTTTTTTGATCACATCCCTGACTGAGGCCCCAGGTAGACAGCAGACTTTCCTCTGCAATGGGTCAGGTCTGCATATCTGTCCCTCTGTGCCCCTAAGGACGGAGTCACCAATAACTATAACCCTCCACTTCTTCTTAACAGAAGCCATTTTGATTGATGGCTTCTGATTTTTTTGGCCTGGGGAACGTTTCCTGTTTATGAGTGTTTTCAACAGTTGGGTTTTTTCCACTTGCAGACCCATATATCTATTCTTCAAGGGAACCTACGGGGCCAGATTTGGGATGGTGGAGATGCACCTGCTGCGATGAGCAGGAACTTGCTGCCATTCTGCTTCATTGGTCAAGTTGCCCTCCTTAGTTGATTACCTACAGGATGGAGGATTCACCTTTCTGCAAGGCATGTCTGCCTATTGAGGCCGAGACTGGAAGCACAGAGCATTAACCCAGAAGCCTATTTCCTGCTCACATTCCCTGTTAGTCCTCAGCCTGGCAACCTCCTCTCTAAGTTCCTCCACCCGAGTACAGCCCTGACAGGTGACCTTGTCACTGGTGTCAGATACCGGTGTGGGAGAGGGGCACATCCCACAGCCCAGTACCTGGGTGGCAGCACTGGAGTTCAGTCTGTAGAGGCTGACTCAGTTGTAGTTGGTACAGTACAAAGGGAAAGCTTGGTTTTCTAGTGAGTGGCCACCAATGCTTTTACCGATATTTACTCCTTTCCTTCTCTCCCCGCCTTCGCAAACTGCCTTATCAAACTGCTGAGCCATGCATTTTGATGAGCCGTGCACCTGTTTGCCTGCTCCTGTTCACTGCGCTCAGGTTCGCTGCCTTAGTGATAAGAGGAGCCTCTCTCTCCTGGTGAGCTGTTTTAAAGGAGACGTTTTAAATCTGCTGCCGCGAACGCCCCCCTGTGCTGTCAGCTGCCCATGTGACCACTGCCACTTTCGGGGTTTACCAGAGTAGTCCTGCTGGGTCCTCTCTTGAACTTGCCACTCCTAGGGGATTGACTGCCCACCTTGAACAGGTACCTGGCTGCAGAACTTATTCCTCTGGCTGATCCTCACCAACCTGCAGGGGGAAATGGAGCTCACGTGATCTCCAGATCAATGCCCAGCTTCAAGCAGGGTCAGCTGTGGAGTCAGACCAGGCTGCTCTGTAAATATCAGTGTCCACGGAGAGATTTTACGTAGGAACTAGGAATCTGAGCCCCATCACAGAAACAGAGATCAGGCACTTGACCTTCTCCCTGCACACAACTATTGGTAGACGATGGCTGCTGAGATCCCAGGGAACATCCAGCTCCTTGTCCAGAGCAGTGGGACCCTTCTGCAAGTCTCCTGGCATGTCTCCAGACCATAGGCTGTTTTAGGCTGGAAACAATTCAAACACACTGAGTTGGGTCCTGTCAACTTAAATGCTAAAAGAGCAAGAGGTGGAAGGAGCTCAATGTTTCCATGTTCCTGCAGAATATTTAAGGCCTCTGAGAAAGCAAAATAATAGAACAGTTCTGAACAAGCGTTGCCTTCAGATCATTTCACGTGATGGCTCATTACTGCTGGAGGGAGGTAGGAGCCAGCAGTCGGGGACGGGTGCACAGCTGATCCTGCATCGAAGTTCAGGCTGCCTGTAGGGAGTTGGGTCTTCATGTTGAGAGCAGGAGTAGTCCCACAGGCCCCATGGGATCTCCTTTGTGCTTTGGTCACCATCGTCTTTTGCTTCAGCCCTCCAGCTCCACCAATGCCACGAAGCAGCTCAGTACTCACTCAGACACCAAATGCCTTCTCCGTCTTGCACTGGGAAGGTGCCTTCTGGTCCCCAGCCACATGGGAATCCTTTTGCAGGACGGATGCTCCCCAGGCCTGGGTCACTCTCCCAGTGAGCGCTGGTGGTGTTTCTGCTCTCAAGGGCTTGGCAGGACTTGAGTCCTCAGCACCGGGCACTGCTAGAGAAGCGGTTAAAACAGTTTTCAACAAGATTGTACCCAGAATTGGGGGACCGTGTGATTTTTCTTCAGACCAAGGTTCACGCTTCATAGTGAAAGTGGTACAAGGAGTTAGCAGAATCCTGCAAATTCATTGACATCTTCACATTCCTTATAGGTCTCAAGCAAATGGCCAAGTAAAAAAGACGAACCATTTGCTTAAACAACGAAGAGTCAAGATTGGACAGGAGGCCAATTTGACATGGCCTCAAGCATTATGATTGGCTCTACTGAGAATCAGAACAAAACATAGAAGCAGATAAAAATTGTGCCACTTTGAAATATCGTACGGGAGGTTTGTGAAGCACAGAGGTGGCGAGACCAGCTGCCTTCAAAACACAATGCCACCTAATTTCTGAAAGGAGTTTTGAACAAATCCTTGTTAAAATTTTTTTCCTGTGAGCAATGACACAAACAAAGGCCCAGGATTTGCTGACAGCGCTGAATCTGCCATTACCACACCCCCAGATTTTCACCTTGTTCCCCCTGGCTATCTGTATGCCTTCAACCTTTGCCACAACACCATTATCTGCATGGAACTCTGCTGTCCCTATCCGTGAAGAGCCTTTAATTGAGCCATTTGGGCCACAACTCTGGTCCTGTTTTCGATAAGGAAACTGACCAGAAAAGGGGTGAAGACGGAAGGCACTGTTGGACTCAGTAGCGCGGCAGTTACATACAGTTCCAAGAAACAATGATTTGAAAACCAGAGGAAATCATCTTCTTCTTCGAAGATGCTTTTAAGAACAGACATCTTGTAACTTTCTGTCAGCTGGAGAATATCTCAAAGCAGGGTCTGCTTTCGTGGCCCAGCTGAGTAACAAGGACAGTCCCCAAGCTGTAAAAAACCAGGTCTTTTCTCTCATTTGTCACAAAATGTGGTTTAGAAAGCACCAATTTGTCTGGAAAGATTAAAGCAAAGGAAGAAAAGTCCAGGAGGCCTCAAGAGGGGATCCCATCCATCTCCCTGCTCCCCTTCAGCCAAAGGCTGCATCACACCCCAGCTCCTGTCCCCTGTGCCTGCTCTGGCTCCAAGTTGTGATGCTCAGCCTTCCGTCAGGGTCGGGCACTATTTTGTGGACACCAATTTGTGGGCACCATTTTGTGGACACTGTATTGTGGGCACCATTCTGTGGGCAACGTTCTGTGTGCTCTGAGCAGATGATTACAGCAGACAGCGACAGCCCTAGTCAGGGACAAAGGGGCACTGATACAAGAAGAAGATACTATTGTAAAGTGTAGAATATTTTCATTTCAGCTAAAGTAGTAGTTTTCGATAGAATTATTTTCTACCTGATTACAATTATTTTCATTGAAGGAACTGTGTTTTTGTCGAAAGTCAGACAGAATGTGCCTCTGAGAGTGTGTTTTCTATACCGTGTTTTCTTTCACAGTTTCCAGATGCTGTTCTTGGAGAAAGGGTAACGCCTTGTGTTCAGTCTATTATTTACAGTCAGTAGGACACCAAATGTGTTCTCTTTCCTGCACTGGGGAGGTGCCGGGTGGTCCTCAGCAGGAGGGAAATCCACGCGACATGGCCGTGGCTCTGGGCAGCGAAGAGGGAGGCCAAGGGAAGGGGCTGCCTGGGCCTGGGGAGAAGACCACCATGTGGTCCCAGGCCCTAATGCTGCCCCTCGAGAAAGGAAAAGGAGGACAGAGCCGACAAATAAGCATGGAACCTCCCAGGGAAGGGATGATTGGCCAGGTTTATTTTGCTCCTGGAGGGGAATTGGGTCCAGCAGTCAGGGACGGGTGCATAGCTGATTCCACATCGACGTCCAGGCCACCTGTAGGGATTTTGGGCTCGATGTTGAGAGCAGGTGCAGTCTCACATCTGCTTGGGCTCAGTGGGGCTGGAGCTTCTGCTGCTTTCAGGCACTGGGGAGCCACAGGAGGGCTCTGATGGTAACTGGCTGGTGGTGTTGGGGCTGCTGCTCTCCTATGCTGGGGAGCTGTGGGATGGCCCCGACACTGCCTGCCCACTCGGTGCTGGCACATGGCTGCTCTCCCATCACCTTCTGGGCCACCTGTATGGATTTGGGTCCCAACATTTCCACTGGCAGCGTTTCTGCACGCGGTCGGGGCCAGGAGGTCTGGGGCAGCTGCTGTCCTGAAGCCCTGGGGAGCTACAAGACGGCTCTGATCCCTGGGGTTGCTGCTCTCTTCTGGTAAGGAGTCATGGAAGGAATCCCTAAACTGTTAATTGGTCCACTTTATATGCAATTCGGAAAGGACCAAAGGAAGACCCCTCACAATTTCTTGTGAAACTCAGAGACACTATGAGGTGACCGACTCCTTCAGATCCCTAATCAGAAGCAGAGATCCAACAATTAGTTTTGCTTTTTATTGGGCAATCAGCCAAGGATATATGGAGGAAGTTACAGAAGCTGGGAATGCCTGACAGGTGAAATTCTGAGAAACTTCTTGGTGAGGCTTGGAAAGTATTTAGTAATGGAGAAGAGGAAGAAAAAAGATGATAGAGCTGTGGAGGCAGACCAGAGAAGGAATAGGAGGGCTCTTATAGCAGCCTTACAACAAGGGATAATTATGGCAAAGAGGGAAACAGGGGCTCCGGGATGTGGAAGCTTCTGGGGACCCCTGCTGGGGGTCAATCAGTGTGCATTGTGTAAACAAACAGGACTTTGGAAAAAAGAGTGTCCCCAGAGGAGACAAGGGGGTATAAGAATCATGAACACCCCCAGAACCCAGTCTCCCATGGCTGGAGACTGTGAGGACTGATGGGGACCTGGGGAATCTACCCAGCCGATCCACTGGTTATATTAAAGCCAGAGGAACAGCAACAGGAGGTGGATTTTTTAATAGATGCCGGAGCAATATTTTTGGTTTTCCACCAGGCTTTGACACCTGTAGGTAATGATTTTCTAATCGTAAGGCCATTTTGTAATGGTAAGGCCAAAGTGAAAAGGTGTATTTCCTCAAACCCTTGTAGTTAAATTGGGAAAAACATTTGGAATACAGAAATTCCTTTATATGCCAAATTCACCAAAACCATTATTGGGATGAGATTTACGGGAAAAACTGGGGGCAGAAATAAAATTCTGAAAAGAAGAAATAGGATATAAGGTGGGGAATGACCAGCTGATTGAGCTTTTAAGTTTATCCCTGCCAAGTCTAATTGGCCAAGCAGTTCTGTAACCAAACCCTTCTGGATCAATGGAGCTTCCTTCTCACTGTCTTCTCGCTCAGGATGAGCTCTCGGCTGAGGATGCCGAGAACATCTCACCTTACTATTAAAGACCGAGGCAAAGAAGGCATTAAGTACCTCTGTCTTGTCCTCATCCCTCATCACTGTTGTCCCTCCTGCATCCAGTAAAGGAGGGAGATTCTCCTTGGTCCTTCTATTATTGTTGTATTATTGTTATTGGCTTTAGCTCTTCTAATTTTCTCTCTACACGATCTCACCTCACCCTTGTAGTCCTGCTGGGATGCCTGCCCCCTCTTCCAAAGCTCATAAACTTTCCTCTTCTTCCTGAAATCAATACAAAACTCTCTACTCAGCCAAGCCGGTTTTCTCCCCCGTTGAATCGTTTTATGGCACACAGGGATGTCCTTCTCTTTCTCCGCCAGGATTTCATTCTTAAGGAGCATCCACCTCTCTTGTGCTCATTTGTCATTTAGAAGTGCCTCCCAAGGAACTTGACCAAGCAGCCTTCTAAACAGTTCAAAGTCTGCCCTATGGAAATTCTAGGTGGCAGTGCTTCTGACCCTTCTCCTTACTCCTCCAAGAACTGACAATTCTATCAGCTCGTGATCACAGTCACCTCTCCCGCAAGGCCTTCTCTGTTCAAAAAACAGCAGATTCATTGGGGGCATTATCATGGTTATGGTGGTGCAATGTTTTTCTGCCGGGTCTATGCTTAATTCTGATCCGGCAAGTCTACCTGGCTCTGCTGAAATGGCAGGTCCACCTGGCAATATCTGGTTTCCAGGTCAGCCCTCAGTTCTGCTCTGGAACTTCTACCTGGCTCTGCTGACAAGGTAGGTCCACCCGCCAATCACTGGTTTCAAGGTCTGCCCTCAATTCTGATCCAGGATATGTACGTGGTTCTGCTGAGGTGGTAGGTCCATCCAGCAATGTCTGGTTGCCAGTTCTATCTGGTTCTGCTGAGATGTAGGTGCACCTGGCAATTCCTGGTTGCCAGATCTACCATCAATTCTTGTCTGGCAGGTTATCAGGTAGAGTGGTGTAGAACATCAAAGTTCTAGTGGCCATGGATCTCATTCATGGCAGTTGTAAACATGGTTAGGGTGGTGTCATTGTGATGTCACTGATGACATCGACCTATGTGCTGTGTCTTAGTTTAAATGAAAAACTAAAATGTCTGTTGGGGTTATATCTCCCACAAGAAAATCACCACAGCCCTTTGAAATTTATGGACTTATATCAAGAGGAGAAGATGAAATTGTATAGGAAAAGATAACAGTTCTCAACTGCAAAATAGATCTGTAACCAAACACAGAACCGAGCAGAGAGCAATGCTGTAACCCAACAGTTCAAACCCAGCAGTTCAAAACCCAACACCTCAAACGAGTTAAATAAGTCCTCCGTGGTCCAGCTGGGCTCCAAGGGCAAAAAAACTAATGTGGGGGAAGGGTGGTAGCAAGGCGGGTTGGAAATCCACTCCTGGGAGGTTCTGCAGAGCAAGGAGTTTGTGGAGCCCTTGGGCTATCGGGTGACCCCCACATTGGTTGTGCTGGTGAGGTTGGGAAGCAGACCCTTCCCATGGGTCCGTGGACAATCACAGTACTCAGCCCATGGCTCCCCATGGCAGGTGACATGACTTACTCTCCAGTCTCCCTTCCTGATGCTTGTGGTGTCCGCACTGCTTATCCTGACATGGCAGAGCCCTCATTAGCCCTCGTTAGCCTGTCCATTTTTTGCTTTGACATTTTTGTGACTCTCCATCCATTGTGAACATGGTTTCCCTTCAGATGTCTTGTTCTCTCCTAGTTGCTCCTTACACCTCCCTGAAAGACAGGAGTCTGTCAGTAGCCCTCACACATGTCAGAGTCCCAAGCAGGTGCTGGCTGGCTGTTCAGGATCTCCAGTGGTGCTGGGAACACACAGGTCACAGCTCAGCCCAGCCCTCATTCTCTTAAACAGCACCCCATATCCCCATCCCCCAAGTCCCAATTCTGCACCCAAGCACATTTTCAAGGACTTTAAGCCAGCAACTCCCTGACCCCATTCTGCATCCCCGTTTGTGAAAGAAAGCCCAATCTTTGCAGACAGCACCAATGAAATTCTCTTTTATTGTAGAGATGATTCAAGGGAGGCAAGTATTTAAAATGGAGAGGGACTCATTTACAAAAGGTCCCTGGGTATGACAGGCTGGGTTTCTCCTCCGAATCAGTGGGACAAATGCCAATATTTCTTTACAGACAACTACATAACTAGTACAGTGACCAAAAGACAAATGTTGCCTGAGGTGCATATGAAGAGAGATGAGTTAATCATTGCTGGTCAAGCAGTAGTGGTAGGATGAGTTTCTTCAAGGCATCCGGGATCTCTTTGTTCCTCAAGCTGTAGATAAGGGGGTTGAATGTTGGAGGCACCACCGAGTAAAGAATTGTCACCACAAGATCCAGGGATGGCAAGGAGGTGGAAGGGGGTTTCAGGTACGCAATCGTGGCAGTGCTGATAAACAGGGAGACCACGGCCAAGTGGGGGAGGCACGTGGAAAAGGTTTTGTGCTGTCCCTGCTCAGAGAGGATCCTCAGCACTGCCCTGAAAAACTGTGCATAGGACACTACAATGAAAACAAAACAGCTCAATCCTACTAAGACACTGACCACAAGAAGTCCAGATTCCCCGAACTTGGTACCTGAGCAGGAGAGCTTGAGGACCCGAGGCATTTCACAGAAGAACTGGTCCACAGCATTTCCCTGGCAGAGGGGCAGTGAAAATCTACTGGCTGTGTGCATTAGAGCATTGAAGAACCCACCACCCCAGGCAACTGCTGCCATGTGGACAAAAGCTCTGTTGCCCAGGTGGGTCCTGTAGTGCAGGGGATTGCAGATGGCAATGTAGCAATCATAGGTCATGATAGTGAGGAGAGAAAACTCTGCAGTGAAAAAGAAGACAATGAGAAAGACTTGGATAATACATCCTTTGTAGGAGATGGCCCTGTTTTCCAAGAGGGAATGGGCCATGGATTTAGGGACAGTGGTGGAGATGAAACCCAGGTCAATAAGGGAGAGGTTGAGAAGGAAGAAGTTCATGGGGGTGTGGAGGTGGTGGTTGCAGGCTATGGCAATGATGATGCTAAGGAATAGGGATGTGAAAAGGCAGGTTGAGAGGTTTGGCTTTTTCACAGTTCCCCCAGCTCCCCTGAGTAGTGTTCGTGGATGTCAGAAACCCTCAACATTTCTGCTGAACTCAAGGAGGACACAGAGTTCTGCAAATCACGAAGATTTCTTGTGGCTTGGTTTAGAGTGAGGGGAGCTCCTCTGTCCCTTGATCTTATTGTCAGATGATTCTATAGGCACCTTCAGGACACAGAGTCAAATCCCAATCTTATGTTATGCAACCAGGCGTTGCTGAGAGCAGAGGGATTCACCTCACACTTCTGACTGTCTCACCCTTTCCTGTGGTCTCAGCACCCACTTTCAGCCCAAGACATACACGGTTCGTTTCACAAACCTAACAGAATTTTCTCTCTGCACTTCTCCGTGCAGCTTTCAGATAACACAAAGATGTGACAGGACACATTTGCATCCTGGAGGGAAGCTCACAGCTTGAAAGGAAACCTCAAGGAAACAGAGAAGTGTCCTGCTGATGGCGTTTGATGAAGGGTAGTTCAGCTCCTTCCCCTGCCCCACTGACTGCATTGCCCACAACCTCACAGCTCAGAGCAAAGCTAGGACATGAGTTCCCATGGACACAACCGCAGTAAAGGAGCCACCACATCAGGGTGTGACTCTGCAGCTGAGACTCCCATCCCCAGAGAGCCTGGCAGCAAGAACAAGAGAACAACAGCAGGAACAGAGACAAAGGGAGGAACAGGGAGAAAGAGAGTGAGGGTCTGTCTGAGAGAGGCCAGGGTGGAGACAGGCAGGCACGCAGACAGCGTTGCCCTTCCCCAGCTGTGCACAACCCCTCACAGACACCAACAATGCCAGGCAGTTTCTCTCAGCCCCTACGCTCTGGAGAGGGCACTGGAGCTGTGGCTGCAGAGGATGTGGTTCAGCTTTGGAGCTCAGAGCCCTGAGGGCAGAGGCTTTACTGGGTGGGAGTCAAAGGGGGCTTGCTCAGAAGAAGGGTCTTCACTGGAGGTGATCACACAGGGCTTTCTGCATTCTCCATTTTCCATCATCTCTACTTTAAATTTCCTCTCATTTCCTGATCCTATCTTGTTTACCTGTAGACTTTACATATAGAAAAGGTTTCCCTGTCCCATCTCTTCTCCCTGTCAATGTTCACTGACCCCATCCCCACCTCTCTGCACTCCCCCTGGCCCTACAGAACCCTGCTTGTATGCAGAGCACTGGCTGGGCTTGTGTTCCTGAGTGGAGGTTCAATAGGACAAGACAACCTGATAGGTCCAGCGGAGGTGATGCTGGTTCTTTCCATAGAAAGAGGAGTGACCATAGGCAGAGGATTGACCATTAGCAGACCTACAGACCGCTCAAGGAAATAGCTTAGGAATCAGAATAACTTACTCAAACTTGAAAAACCTTTTCTATTTCTCTTTTCCTCCCTGCTCCCCTCTCCTCCTGTTCCCGTTCCTCAGACCAAGAAACTGAACACTGAACCTCAGGAAATCTCTTTATCTTTTTAGCAATTACTGCCTTGACCATTATCTGGAAACATGCCCTGGGAAGCTTCCTAGTTCTGATCTGGAGCTGTGAGCAGCCCTGACACACACAGTACCCTTTTGACTGCAGAATGACCATGCATTTCCCTGCGGGGGTCATTATTTCCCCCCACAGCTTCTCCCCACAGCACTATGGGGAGTCCATGAGCAGGCTAGGCACTGACACTGGCAGGGGGAAGAGTCACTGCGCCAGCACAAAGACCCTGGGCTGCAGGGACCCTGCTCTCAAGGAAAACCCGAGGCACCCCTGAGCGCACAGCCCTGCACTTATCCCCAGAACCTGCTCGGCACCAGGTTCATCTTCTCTGTAGAAGAGGCACTGGGAGAGACATCCTGATAGATCCTCGAAACTGTAGGATGTACCAGTTTTAGGAGATCCCTCCAGGAACTGCACCTACATTGCTCTACAGCCAGAGACTTACCATGTGAAGGGCTGTGATGATTCCTCCCTCAGTAAGCTCTCAGCATCCCCCTCCTACGCTGCCATTAACCCCTCTCTGCCTCCCTCCTCTCCCCTCTCCCCTGCAGGCAGTGCCCTCAGCCCTACTGCACTTTGCAGAGGAGCTGCTCCTGGGCAGAGTTGGCTCTTTGCAAACCATCCTCTCATTTTGATCTTTTTTCATCCCAGGAGTCCTGCCAAGCTCTGTCCCCTCTGTGCTCCCTCGAGGCTGCAGGGGAACCTGCTGTGAAACAGGCTGATGCAATCACTGATGTTCCCTCTCTCCCCACTGCAGAATTTAGGAAGAGCAGGTGTAGACAGATCTTAGACTCTTTGTGTCCTCTTTGCCTCATTCTTCCCCAGCAAGGTCTTCAAGGCCTCTGTGACTCAGGGCACAACTCTGGAGGAGATCAACCGGTGGATGGGATCATGTCAGGGAGAACTTGAGAAGAATATTCTTTGAAGATTTTATGAGCAGAGTCTTCTGTAAGGAACACTTCCACAACCTGACACTTCTGTCACCCAAAAATTCTATAAACCTTCTATGACTGAGCTTTTAATGACCCAACTCTTCTACCACACCACTCTTTTATGACTCCTGTATGACCTGAATCCTCAGTGATCTGAGGTTTTTGTGTTTTGACACTTCTAAAAGACCAATCTTCTATGACCCTTCTCGGACCCAAATCTTCTCTGACATTCCACCACTTGTAATGATCTGACTCCTCTATAACTCTTAGGCCTGGCTCTTCTGTGACCCAACTCCTTGAGAACAAGAATAACCTATGACTGAATCATTACACAATACAACATATCTATTACCTGGCTCTTCTATGACCCTTCTAGGCACAATCCTTTCTATTACCCAAATAGACTCTCATGACTCGACTCTTCTATTACTCAATAATTCTATGACCTGAGACTTCTATGACCCAGCCCTTCTATGAACCTTCCATGAATGAACTCTTATATTACTCCTCTATGACCCAAGTCATCTATAATCCAGCTCTTCTGTGACCCATCTCTTATATGACCAGGAACGTCTATGACTCAGGCCTCCTATGACACAATCCTTCTATGAACTCCTATATCCTGACTATTCTCTGACTCTTCTATGACACGACTTTCTATGACCCAACTCTTCTATGACTCCATTCTTCTATGACTCCACCCTTCTATGAACTTTCTGTGACCTGAAGCTTCTATGATGTGACCTTTCCATGACTCAGCTCTTCTATGAGCCTTCTATGACCCGGCTCTTCTAACATTCCACTCTTCTATGACTCCCCTATGACCCAATAATTCTAAACCCTGAGCATTCTGTGAACCAGGCCTTCTATGACCTAACTGTTCTCTGACCCTTCTATGGGTTTTTGTGACCCTAATTCTCTATGGCTCTTCTACAAACTGACTCTTCTGTGATCCAGCTCCTCTATGACCCGAATATCTTATGACAATGCCCTTCAACAACTAAACCCGACACGTCTATTATGTGAGTTTTCTATTAGCTGACTCTTCTACAACTCTTCTATGATCCAACTGAAACTTCTATGACCCTTACGTGATCGAACACTTCTGAAAGTCGAATAAACTCTAACACCTCTTTCACTTGAATTTTTAATGACAGAAATATTCTACAATCCTTTTATGAACTGAATCTTTTATGCCTTAAGACTTCTATGACACATTTCTAGTAACCTTCTATAACCCAAAATTTTGCACCGCCTAAAACTTTACTTTTGCATTTCTCCTCTATGACCCGACTCTTCTACAACCTGACTCCTCTCACACCAAACACTTCTGAAAGTCAAATAAACTCTAACACCTCTTTCACTCGAATTTTTAATGACAGAAATATTCTATGATCCTTTTATGAACTGAATATTTTATGCCTTAAGACTTCTATAACACATTTCTAGGAACCTTCTTTGCACTGCCTAAAACTTTACTCTTGCATTTCTCTTCTATGACCCGACTCTTCTACAACCTGACTCCTCCCACACCCAAGGTTTCTGACTCTTCTATGATCCTACTATTTATTACCCTATCATTCAATGACCCAACTCTTTTGGAACTGCATGGACCTGTGTGCAAGAGCCTTGGCATCTCACACAACTCTAAAGAATGAAATTGAGTAATTTGAGCCCCAAACTCTATTTAGCAATGTGAGAATGTTCATGACACCAGTGTCATTGTCGTCACAGCCAGATCTGCCATCCCAGGGCCTAGGGATCAGGGCTGGTCCTTTCTAATTTGTCAAGCCAACTCAGACTTTTCTCAGCATTACAGCTGCATGGGCAGTGCCTTTGCCTCCGTCCAATCATGACCTCTAATTATGTGCTCTAATGAGTCCCTGGAGAAGCTTTGTCTGTAACGAATCTCACTGGCACCAATTAAACTTTCAAGGTATTTTGGTTTTGCTTTTGAGTTCTTGAGAGGTTTCCTCAATCTCCTCTTAGTAGCTGAGGTTCAAGGACTACAGAGGCAATACACCCTGGGTCTCATTAAAATGCAGAAAGTTTTAATGAGCTATTTATCTTCTGTAATTTTGTTCAGGTCTTCAAGCCTTGTACTGTTCATTGGAGTAATTTCCCAGTGTGGTTTAAGAGGAACGTTTCAAAGTGCACAGAATAAAGACATGTTTCTGTTTAAAGTTTGTATTTCATTATATTTCATTTCAGAGAAGAGGTGATAGAAGCATCAATTGGTATTGATGCAGAGTGTCAGGAGGTCTGGGAAGCATGGAGAAGCAGTACCTTGAGGTCTGACACTGCATGGACAGCTTTGTTCCTCACCTCCCCCACCCCACCATTTCTCTCATTGCCCACTGGGACTTGCATCCCTTTTCCTTGCATCAGACGCCCCTGCAGCTGGGTAGGTGAGAGTTCTCTGAATAAACAAAGAGTGAGGGGAGGAGAAAACGAGAGAAGAATGGAATGGACCTTTGTCTGGAGAAGTCTAAGTCTGCAAAGATGACATCATAAATGGTCACTGGATCAGGAGAGGGGAAGGGATAGGAAAGATGAGGGACATTAAATGCACTGCAAAACAGGAGTATGAAGGTCAACTTCTTTGCTTGTGTTTTATGTCTTGGTTGCAAAGCTGCGTGGAACTCTGGGCCCTTGTGTGGCTCCTTGTTCACAATGAGAGGATGGAGAAAACGAGGTGAAGAAGCAGTCATTGCTCCCCACACACTCATTCACATGTGCGCCCAAAGGGGCTCATGGAAATTGCAAGGGTCCTTTGAGATGTCAGTGACCCTGGAAACTTCTGTGTGTGCCCCAATTCGAGAACTTTCTATTCAGGGACAGCAGCGAGACCCTTCCTCACATGCTAACAGGGCATGGAGCTCCTCTATAAATGATTTCTACCGAGAAGAACACCTGCACATGGACCACTTTTCCTGACAAACCACAGCTGTAAATCCATTAGAGTGTTGATTATTTTTATTTTTTTTTCTGATACTTCTCTTCTTTCTCTCTTTCTCTCTCTTTGTTCTTTCCCTTTATTCTGCCACACCTTTTTTTTTCCCCATTTTCCTTGGCACTTTTGGTCTAATAATTAGGTGTCTGGGTTCTTTTTGTGGTAAATTTCCAAATGAGACCTCTTTTCCTATCTTTGGAAAGTTCCTCTCAGGTGCATCTGCATTCTAGTGGTAAACTGCAGATTGAGATCCATTTTGTGAATTTGGCTGTGTGCAAAATAAATATTAGATTTAAATTTACCCTGGGAGAGATTTGTTGTTCTCTCTGGACTGATCCGAAGAAATTCACCTCCCCTTACAGTCCAAGCAGGCCGGTCAGGCCTAGGCCATAACAGACTCATCTCTTCCATTACTCCTCTGTGACCCTCTGTATGATCCTCTGTGACCTGACTCTTCTAGGACCCAACTCTTCTAGGAACCTTCCATGACCTTGTTCTTCTGTGACCGTCTCTTCTGTCACTTTCCTTGTATGAGCCATCCTTTCTATCACATTTGCATGACTCAACTCTTCTATCAAGTAACTCTTCTATGACACTTCTATGACCCAAATATCTTTGACCTTCGGTGACTGCAATCATTGCTTTCTCTCCAGGAAGTTTTTTTTTTCTCCATCATTCATAAAGGAGATTTTCCCACCACCAGTGATAGCAGAGAACCTTTTTCTGAAGAACCACTCAGTTCATGTCAGTCAGATCAAGCAGATCCTGAAGAAGATGACATCTGCTTTTAGGTAATTCTGGACAATGTTTCTGCTCTTTGTCTTAGTTGTCTATCAGCTCATGGTCATTACAGCCTTGACTGCCCTCAGCTCTGGTGAACCCACCCAGTTTTACTCTTTTACCAGAGTCCATCCCTGGTCAGATTGTTGATAGTCTGTGACCAAATATTAACTTCAGCCTCCTGTGGGGTGTTCCTGGTGCCCAGCCCTCCTGGCCACCCAGTTATTTAGGGGCATTAACACCACGAGAAGCAAGAGTTACTACCATGAGGCTTCCAGATGCCTCTGGGTATACAAAAGGACAAGAAAGCATAAAGTGTTTATATGGATGTCTGAGACAGAGTGGGACCTGAGCATAATGACAATGGTAAGAACAGGGTTTGGAGATTGCATTGGAAGTGACTGAGGGGGGATAAATTTCTTCCCATCAGCTGGTGTGGTGCTGTGATTTGTATTTGTAACCAAAACAGTGTTGATAACAATCCAATATTTTGACTGTTTCTGCTTGGACATCCTCAAGGTTGTTTCCTTGTCTCACCCTGTCCTCTGCCACCACTGCAAATCTGCTGTTTCACAGTGTTTTTTGTTGATGAGCTCTGCTCCACCCCATAGAGTGTGATCTCAGCACTGGCTTTGTTGCAGTTGTTGTGTCTGAGCACTGCAAGGCTGAAAATTAACCTCTGCCATTCTGGTAAGGAACTTTGAGCAACCACAACTAGTGAAAGATGTCCCTGCTCATGGTGCGTGTGTTTGACTAGGTTATCTTTTAGATGCCTTCCAACTCAAACCGTTCTGTGATTCCTTGATTGTAATCTCCCCGGCCCCTTCTGCACGGGGCTGCAAATACCCAAAGACATCACGTAGGCATTTTCATCTCACCTGGTCCTCAACAATGCCATAAAGTACAAGAAGGGCTGTTTGTAGCCAAAGTCAGAGCACTCCCATTAATTCAAAACCATAACATTCCACCCCTTATTCCATACCATTTATGTCATGCTCGGGTAAGTACTAATTATATCTTCTAATATATATACATATGTAAATTGCTAGTTTATCACATACCCACACAGAAGTTCATTGAATTCGTGGTTTTGGATATCCATCCATTTTAGCAGTCTCTCAGTCAGGAAGAATAGAGTACAGATTTGTAACTGTGCCCACGGTCTACAGGTTAGAGATGTCAGCTTCAGGAAGTTCACTGGATGCCACATGATGAAGCTTGATAACTATCCTCAAAATCACTCAGCGAATACTGTTAAATGTACAGTTTTAGATTAAGCCTTCTCATCCAGGGTCATATTTGCTTGAGGTACACACTGAACTTCACCATCCTTCAGCATTACCCACCAAGAGTATCCAGGTCCTTAAGAAAAAGCAACAGCACGGATGGTTTGACTTTGCCTGAGACAGGAGAAACCCACATATGTTTCCCCAACAAAATCCTTTCATGCACCACAGGGACTTTATGCCCTTCTACTGTGTATAGAAAGTCTGATTGAGCAGGACCAACTTGACTGTTAGATCCTCTGTGCTAACTAACCAGGTGGCTTCTGCCAATGCTTATCCCAATTTTTAAATGTGCCACCTCTCCATTGCTTTCAGGGTAGTTTTCAATAGTCCATTATATTGTTCAATTTTCCCCTGAGGCTGATGCATGATAGGGAATTTGATATATCCATTCAATACCATGTTCTTTGGGCCAGGTATCTATGAGATTATTTTTGCAATGAGTACATTGTCTGACTCAATTCTTTCTGGAGTTCCATTCATCCATAAAACTTGCTTTTCAAGGCCTGAGACAGTATTACAGGCAGTAGCATGGGGTACCAGATACATTTCCAACAATCCAGTGGTTGTTTCGACCATGGTAAGAACATAACGCTTACCCTGGCAAGTTTTAGGGAGTGTGGTATAATCAATTTGCCGGGCCTCCCCATATTTATATTCTAACCATCATTCCCCATGCCACAAAGGCTTTAATCTTTCAGTTTGCTTTATTGTGGCGCACATTTCACAATCATGGATAATGTGCATAATAGCATCCATGGTTAAATCAACCCCTCAGCCATACACCCAGTTGTGTCTTTCACCCCTTCCTTGGTGACCTGAAGTGTCATGGGCCAACTGAGCTAGAAATAGTTCACCTTTATGTCACCAGTCCACATCTGTTTGGAACACCTTAGCAGATTTATCCACTTTCTGGTTGTTTCAGTCTTCCTCAGAGGCTTGACTCTTGGGTACGTGAGCACCTACATGATATACCTTTATGATGGATTCCTCTAGCCAGTATATAATATCTCACCACAGTGTGGCAGCCCAAATGGTTTTGCTTCTATGCTGCCAATTGTTCAGTTTCCATTGCTTTAACCACTCCCATCCCTCATGGGATTTGCTACTGTCCATGAGTCAGTACAGAGATAAAGCACTGGCCACTTTTCTCATTCTGCAATGTCTAAAGCCAGCCGTACAGCTTTTACTTCTGCAGATTGGCTCCATTCACCTTTCTCTTCAGTCACCTCTGTCACTCATTGTATAGGGCTCCACACAGCAGCTTTCCATATTCAGTGCTTTCCTACAGGACAGCAGGACCATCAGTGAGCAGAGCATACCTTTACTGATTTTCTGGTAGCTGGTTGTATGGTAGAGTTTCTTCATCACGTGTTACCACCTCCTCTGATGGCATTCCAAAGCCTTTGCCTTCCGGCCTGCCCACAGTCACTTCTAAGATACCTGCACTATTAGGGTTTCCTACAGGGGTATGCTGAGTGAATAATGCGATCCCCTTACTCCGTGTAGCATCAGTGGCACAATCTGTAGAAGAGACTTTACCCTTGAACATCCAACCCAGCACTGGAATCGGGGTGCTAAGAGTAGCTGGACTACCAACCACTTCTGAAGCAGCTTTAGCACCTTCATGTGCTACTAAGTTCTTCTTTTCTGGCGGAGTCTAACTGGCCTCAGAACCTTTGTATCCTCGACTCCAGAATCCTAGCAGTCAACTTCGTTTCTCCCCTCGTGCTTTCTGTCAAAGACTCCAGGTAGGACCGTTGCCTCCAGCTGCAGTGTAGAGCACATTTTTAATGTCTTGCCCTTTTCGGGCTGGCCCCAGGGCTGCTGCATGCACGATTTCTCATTTAACTTGTTCAAAGTTTCAGTGCTCCAATTAAACTCTTTTTCTTACAAACCATTTCATAGAGAGGATTCACAATTTGACTACCTGGTATATGCATTCTCCAGAAACCCACCACACCTAGAAGGGCTTGTGTTTCCTTTCTGTTAGTTGGTGGAGACATAGCTGTTATTTTGTTGCTGATATAGCTGTTATTTTGTTGCTGATATCTAATGGGATTTGGCAATGCCCATCTTGCCATTTAATTCCTAAACACTGGATCTCTGGTGCAGATCAATTGACTTTGCTTCTCTTTATAGCAAAAAATGGTGTTGAAAGACTTTGGATTATTTTTTCACATTTCTCAAAAACTTCCTCTGCTGTGTTACCCCACACGATGATGTCATTGATGAACTGTAAGTGTTCTCGAGCTTCGCCCTTCTCCAATACACATGGCAAATGTTAGGACTGTGTTTCCACTCCTGAGGTGGTCGATTCCAGGCGTATTGGACACCTTTCCAATAAAAAGAATCCCGAGACCTGCACTCTGCTTCTAAAGAAACAGAGAAAAAGCACATCAGCAGTATCAATTGTACAGACCACCTGGCTGCCCTGGATTCCAGGTAATATTGCAGCTCTAACATAACTGGCACAGCAGCAGTAAGAGGTAGTGTAACTTCATTTGGAGCATGATAGTCCCCTCTCAACCTCTGTTCATTATTAGCTTTTACCACAGCCCGTAGAGGACTATGAAAAGGTGAATGAGTTTTTCTGATCACTTCTCAATTTTCTAGCTGTTGGATCAGCTTGTGCATCGGAGTCACAGAGTCGTGGCTGGTATGATGCTGTCATTGATGCACTGTAGTGTGAGTAATCTGTTAGTCTTCAGCCCTCAACAACCCCACAGCAGAAGGGTCCTCTGCAAGGCCAGGCAAAGCAGACAGCTGTGTAACATTCTCAGTCTCTACAACTACTGTGCCAAAGGCCCACTTACACCCTTTTGGGTCTTTAAAGCACTCTCTTTTAAGATGCCAAGGATGCATGGTGCATTAGGTCCAGTTACAATGGGGTGCTTTTTTGCCTTTAATCTTGGTTAGACTCACCTCAACCTCCACTACAGTCCATTTTTGAGGCCCTTCTTTCACTCCAGAAATAGTGGTGGATCCTGTCCATTTTTGATTCGATGGTAGTAGGAGGCATTATGCACCAGTATCTACGAGGGCTCTATACTTTTATGGTTCTCTTGTGCCAAGCCATTGAACCCACACAGTCCAATAAACTCACTTATCCCCCTCCTCCACCTGGCTGGAGGCAGGACACCTCTCGTTTGATACCTTAGACCCATCAGGGAGTGAATTATTTTGGATCACAGATGTCTGAGACAGAGATGGACTTGTTTGGTCCACAGGGGATTGAGGCTGAGATGGGTTCATTTGATTTGCAGAGGGCTGAGAACAATCCTGCTTACCCACCCCTTGTAGACAGGAATTAGGTGTCAATCCACTGGAGACTGGAACAATATTTTTTCTGGAAAGAAACATTATGTGACTTTCCTTGTAGCTTATGAACTCGTGACCCGAGGGCGGAAGGAGGTTTTCCATCCAATCTCCTCATGTCCTCTCCATGGTCATGCAGGCAAAGCCTCAGGATATGTCATGGTGTTTTCTGAGTTTTACCAGATGGTTTCATAGGAAAATGTTTCTTCTTAAAGGCTGAGATGTGGGACTGTGAAAAATGAGACCTATCCCTATGAGACAACTTACCAGTTTGTCGAATCTTTCGGTCCTTTCTTAAGATAATTTCTCCAGAGCTGAGACAGGGAGAGAAGGGACGATGGGCGAATTCATTACCCGCACAGACTCTGTCTAAGGAGCTGACCCTTGGGAAAGAGTCCTTAAAGGCAAAGGCGTCTGTGAAATCTGGACACTTTTCAAGAAGGAAGATTAAAGGTGCAGGAGCCAACTGACCCCGTGCGCCACAAGGGGAACCAGTGGGGAAGAGACCACCCTGACTGAACAGGGAGTTTTGCTGGGGCTCAAGAAGAAAAAGAGAAGTCAACATTTTGGAAGAAAGGGCAGACAGCTCACACAGAGTACAGGGACCGCCTTAGGGCATGCAGGGACACAATTTGAAAATGAAAAACCTCACTCAAACTCAACCTGGCCACTGTCCTAAGAGACCAGTAAAAAACTTTTTATAAATGCGTCAACCATAAAAATACACTCCAGGAGAATATCCATCATTTACCAAATATGGAGTGGAACATTACTGCCAAAAATGAAGAAAAGACTGAGGAGCTGAATGCCTTCTTCACTTTAGTCTTTAATAGTCAGACCAGTTATGCCCAGGATATTCAGCCCCTGAGCTGGGACACAGGGACAGAGAGCAGAATAAGCTCCCTCATAATCACCGAGGAAGCAGTCAAAGACCTGTTTTCTACCTGGACACTCACAAGTCTATGGGGCCAGAGGGCATCCAACCAAGACCACTGAGGCAGCTGGTGGAGGCGCTTTCCAAGCCTCTCTTCATCATTTATCAGCAGTTCTGGTCAACAAGGGAACTTTCAGACAGCTGAAATCTTTCCAATGTAACACTCATCTACAAGAAGGGCCAGAAACAGGATCTATTGATCTCCAGACCTGAATGCCTGACCTCAGTACTGGGCAAGATTACAGAGCAGTTAATCTTGAGTGTGTTCACCAGGCATGTTCAGATCAACCCGGGGATCAGACCCAGGAAGCATGTGTTCATGAGGGGCAGGTCCTCCCTGGACACCTTGATCTCCTTCCATGACCAGGTGACCCACCTGCTGGGTGTGGGAAATTCTGTGGATGTTGTCTACCTGGACTTCAGTAAAGCCTTTGACACCATCTCCCACAGAGTTCTCCTAGGGAAGCTGAAGGCTCATGGCTGGGACAGGGATGCACTTCACTGGGTAAAAAACTGGCTGGATCACCGAGCCCAGAGACTTGTGTTAAACGGAGCTCAGTCCAGCTGCAGGCTGGTCACAAGCAGTGTCCCCAGAGTTCCATGTTGAGGCCAGTCTTGTTTAATGTATTTATCCATGATCTGGATAAGAGGATTAAATGTTCCCCGAGTAAGTTTACAGATGACACCAAACTGGGTGGGAGTGTTGATCTTCCTGAGGGCAGGAAGGCTCTGCAGAGGAATCTGGACAGGCTGGATAAATGGGCCAAGGCCAATTGTATGAAATTCAACAAGGCCAGGATCTGGGCCCTGCACTTGAGTCACAGCAACCCCAGGCAATGCTCCGGGCTCTGGGAAAAGTGGCTGGAAATCTTCCCAGCAGAAAAGAACCTGTGGTTGCTGGTCAACAGCATCCAAGCATGAGCCAGCAGTGGCCAAGGTGACCAAGAAGAGCAAGAGCATCCTGGCTTTTATGAGCCATGCTGTGGCCAGCAGGAGTAGGGATAGGATCATCCCCACCTTCTTGGCACTGGTGAGACCACACCTTGACTCCTATGTTCAGTTTTGAACCCCTCACTCGAAAGAGGACACTGAAGAGCTGGAGCATGTCCAGAAGAGGGCAAGGAGGCTGATGAAGGTCTAGAGAACAAGTCCTATTAGGAGAGGCTGAGGGAATTGAGAGTGTTTAATCTGTAGAAGAAGAGGCTGAGAGGAGACCTCAGTGCTCTCTGCAGCTCCTGGAAAGGAGATTGAGGTGAGGTGGATCTTGGCTCTTCTCCCAAGTAACAAGAGATAAGACAAGAGGAAATGGGTATTAGGAAAAATTTCTTTACTGAAAGAGTGGTGAAGCACTGACAGAGGCTGCCCCAAGGCAGTGGTGGAGTTTCCATCCCTGGAGATGTTAAAAAAATGTATAGTTGTGGCAAACTTTCTTTACAAACTTTCTGAACCGTTTTCCAGTGAAATTATTAGCAGGTCAATAGCAGTGGTAAAACCCAGGAAGCAAGCCCACTGTCCAGCTCAAGGCACTGATGCTTTCCAAATATGTTACAAAACTCTCCCTCCACTGATAAGTGCCCAGTTGGAATTCTCCAGTGATGCTATTATTGCAACTACTGTCTATTACTGCACTTCGAGTAGTGCAGTAAGGCCTTGCAAAGACAAGAACTGGGTGGGCTGGTCTTGTCCACAGAGTTGAGCCTGACTGAGTGAAGGGGTTTGGCACGTGAGTCACCAAGAAGATACTAGCAAACATCTCCTGAGTTTTAGTCTTTCAGGATTTGCCGTTACTTACAACCACCTGTTAATTAACCCTTGTAGATCTCTGTCCTGCGTTGGGATCAGTACCAAGTGCCTCCAGGAGTTGTTAATGCCGTGGCCTTGGACCCAAAGGTTTTATTCTTCATGATATGACAGGGGTTGGGTGCTATTCAGATGCTTGCTTCCACTTCCAGCCAGGAAACCTTTTCACCTTCCTCATTCTTCACCCTGATTCTGCCACAGCACAGAGGGTTTCACCTCTGTTGGAGCAGGGGCTCACTGGTTCTGCTCACCCCAGACAAACGCTCCATGTTTGCGCTGCTGTTGTGATGCTGCTCAGCCCAATGGACAGGAAGATTTTACTGGCAGGTCAGCCACTGGGCTGGAAGCTGAAAAGCTTCCTGTCTGCCCTGGCCTTGCTGCACGACCACGCTGGGTCACTACAGGGCAAGCAGATTCGGAGCTCGCTCCCTGCTGGCAAAGATTTCTTTCCACCCCAGTGCTGCACTCTGGGAGTTGCTTCTCTCATGCTGTTAGTGATGCCTTCCTTAAAACTCTTCTGACAGGAGTGGTGTCCCTTAAGGATCTGTACTGGAACCAATGCTGTTTAATGTCTCCATCATTGGTGTGTGTGGTGGGATAAAGCGTGCCCTCAGCAAGTTCATGGGTGGCGCAGTAGATTCCCCTGGGGGAGGGGCTACAATCCAGAGGGGCCTTCAGGCTGGAGGAGTGAGCACATGGGAACATGATGTGTTTCAGTAAGGTCAAGTGCAAGGTCCTGCACCTCAGGTGGGGCAATCGCTGAAGAAGGGAATGCTCTGGGAAACCTTATTGTGCCCTTTCACTGTATCTAGGAGGCTTGCAAGAAAGATGGAGAGAAACTTTTGAGTAAAACCTGTAGTGAGAGGAAAAGGGGCATCATTTTTAAACTGAAAGAGGGGAGATTCCACCGAGCTCTAAGGAAGAATAGTTTTCTGCTGAGAGTGGTGAGGCACTGGCATAGGTTCCCCAGAGAAGCTGTGGCTGCTCCGTCCCTGGAGGAGGCTCTGTGCAACCTGGTCTGGTGGAAGGTGTCCCTGCCCTCAGCAGGGCTGTTGGAATGGGATGGGCTTTTAAAGGCCCAGCTTTGCTTTCCAAGGTAGTGGGAGGCTGGTGGGCAGGGTGGCAGGAGGAAAGCGATGCTTTGTGTGTGGGGCCATGTCTGTGAGTCCTGCAGAACCCCATCTGTCCTGGCTCCCTCACCAAAGGGCTGCTTCCCAAGCTGGGTCGTGCACTACAAGCTGGGTGATGCGTTGACACGATCGGGGGGACCGGGGGGGTGTGGGGGGTGGGGTGGCATCCAGAAGGACTTGGAGAAGGTTGAGTAGTGGGCCCATGTGAACCTCATGAAGTTTCTCAAGGCCAAGTGCAAGGCCCTGCATACGGGTCGGGGCAACCTCTGGTATCTTTCCAGGCTGGGGGATGAAGGGAAAGAGAGCAGCCTTGCTGTGAAGGACCTGGGGGTGCTGGGGGATGAGAAGCTGGACATGGGACAGCAAAGTGTGCTGGCAGCCCCGAAAGCCAGCAGGTTGAGGGAGAGGATTGTCCTGCTCTGCTCTGCACTCGGGTAGCCCCACCTCGAGCACTGGGGGCAGTTTTGAGTGCCACAGTATAAAAAGGACATCCAACTACTGGAGAGTGTACAGAGGAGGCCACAAATCTGGAGAAGGGTCTGGAGGGGAAGTCGTGTGAGGAACAGCTGAAGTCACTTGATCTCTTCTCAGCCTGGAGGAGAGGAGACTGAGAGGGGATCTCACTGCCTTCTCAAAAGGGAAGGAGCTGAAACAGGTGCTGAGCTCTTCTCTCTGGTGATCAATAATAGGACCCGATGGAATGGCAGGAAGATGTGCCAGGGGAGGGTTAGATTTGATATTAGAATACTAGGGGGCTGCAGTGGGATGGTGGGGAGTAGCCAGAGCCCCCTTCTAAAGGCCTAGCATGGGAGGCTGGTGGGCATGTTGACAGGGGTGACAGGTCAGCGGTGCTTTGGGGGTGGGGCCGTGTCTGTGAGTCCTGCAGGGCCCCATCTGTCCTGAATCCCCCAGCAAAGGACTGCTTCACCTGAGGTGGGGGCGAGCGGAGATCCTCTCCCCCAGGATTGCCTGCACAGCTATGGGAGGCTGACCCGGGGATGGCTATGAACCCTTCAGGCCCTGGTGGATGGGATGTGGGGCTGGGTGATGCTTTTGGCCCTCTGTCTCTTTGTGGTGCCCCTGCACTCTTTGCCCATCTCATACAGACACAGAAATTTTTTAGTTAACGATTTTAATGGAAAATCTAACAACATAGTCATTACAACATACCCATTCCCACTCCCCCTCACCATCCCTAATTGTCCCTCCCATTCCAGCTGTGCCATCCAGAGCCCTGCGCTTAGCCGGGATCTCTGGCTTGGACCTCAGGCGCAGCTCGTGTCGCCTTTTTCCCAGCAGGGTCCTACGCTGGGACACATGGCTCTGGGGTGCAGACCCCACACCCTGCTGTTGGGGCATGTTATGTGCTGGGAAGCCGCCCTCAGCCAAGTTGACACCGGTCCTAACGGAAATGTCCAGTGGAGCTCTGTTGTCCTCTTGCATCTTGACATCATTGGGGATGGAGATATTCAGGACGTAGCTGGGGCCGATGTTCATGGGCTTGGGATTGTCTGTGGGGGCAGCGCCTGCTGGAGCGGCGAGGTTGTGGCCCATGGTGGAGGTAGATGTCAGAGGCTGGGCTCTGCTTGACTGCTCCTGGGGCAGTTGGAGGGCTTGAAGACGCTGCTGGTGGAAGCCACTTGCTTTCAGCCCTGTTGGGGGAAGAGAGAGATGTGCTGGGTTGGGTGCTGTAGTGGGTCCCATGGGGCACCCACTCAGCTGCGCCTCAGCCCGGCCATGCCCCTGCTCTGCTACGGGGCTGTGAGGTGCCAGCAGCACGGAGCATCCCTGCAGGGTGACGACCAGCAGGGAGGGCGAGCAGGAGAGATGGCCCTGAGATCTTGGGCAGCGCTGGGTGTATTCTCTATGCCAGAAAGGCCTGGCCCAGGTGCTAGCAGGACTGCTGGTTGCCCTCACTGAGACTCTGAGCCTGAGTGCTGAGGGCACGGGGGTGCTGGGGTGTGGGCGCAGATGTGACAGGAGGGCTGGGAGTGCCGAGGGGCCAGGGGACACAAGGGGAGACCCTTATTATTTCCCCAGTCCATGGCAGGCAGGTGTGAGCTTGCTTTGCCTGCAATCAGGGCTGGCAGACGTTGTGTGTTACAAGCCACACACTTTCACCCAGGAATTCCTCCACCATGCTGGGGAACATGTGGCTGTTAAAAGCATGGGCTTTCCATAGAGAACAAGGTGATGAAGAGCTCAGGAAGTGTGAGCTGGACCCCTGCTGTGTTTATGCTCAGTATAGCCAATGCCAAAGACTCCCCGTTGTTGGCATGGCCTGCTGTTTTCCTAGTCTTGGACTTGGCCAGCTCATCCTGCAGCCTCTTCTGAACCTCACCATACTTCAGGACCTTTGGGGGATGCTTCTCACCTGGGGCCCGTGAAGGCAGCAACAAGGTGTTTTGACAGTTGGAGTCCTTCTGCTTCCATGGGATCTGTGTGCACAGGGAAGAGAAGCCATGTACAGGATGGGTTTCTGGACCTCCATCGTATGCACAGCCTCTCCAGCCAATCCTTCTGCTCCCACATCCCTTCCTTCCAACAACAGGGACCCTGTGAACATGCCAGCTGCTCCGCACAAGGCTCCTGCAGCCTGCAAATGCACCTGCACAAGGAGACAAGAGGGAAGAGGCAGAGTCCCCCGATGGGCAGAGGGAGCCGCCCTGCAGCGCCCCGGGGCTCTCTGTGTCAGCTCCCCACGGGAATTTCAAAGCACCTCTCAGAAGAGGGTGCTGCAGGAGAAACAGAGGCACAGTGGGTACGGGCCTTGCCAAAAGCTCCAGGAGATGGAAGCCCTCATCTCCTGCTCCCTGCACTGTGCTCCCACTGCCACAGTGCCCTGCCAGACCTCCTGAGGTGACACCAGTCTCATCGCAACCATGGGTAAAAACCTGACTCATTTTGGCAAGGGGCCTCCAGCCAAGGGCAGAGCCATCAAAATGTCCCTCTTTCTCTTCAGAATCCCCGACAGCTTCCGTCATGAGTCCTCTTGCACATGTTTTCCCACCTGACCACAAAAACAATGGTGTGAGGTCTCCTTGATCTGGGAGGGCAGACCCTCATTCCTGCAGGCTCTGACTGAGGAAAGAAAAGACAGTGCCTGCTTAGCAAGGGCCCTTCCCAAGGCACAGGCTGGTGTCTCAAAGAGGATTCCAGCCTGCTCCTGTTGAGAGTGCTGATGGGGTTCCCTTGGCTCACTGCACACTGGGACACCTCCTACTCCCTCCCTTTATCTCAAAGGAAAAGAACTCCAAGGGAAACTTCAACTTCCCAGTGACTCTTATAACAACTGATCTGGCAAACAGACAAAGAAATAAACAGACAAGCCAGGAACTTTCCATAGCTCTGAGTTCTTTGCCTGCCCTCAGCCAATGTCAAGGCAGCTTGAACAGAAAGCCTTTTGAAAATGGAACCGCGACAAAACTGGTGCCTCTCAGAGATGAACATTAACAGGGCAGTCCCAGGGCACTCAGGTGCTGCAATTAAGCTCTGTCAACCTGGCAGGGCTTGGGCTGTGAGCAACAAACCAGAGGGAAACCCATGCCCTGTCAGGAGCAATGGACTACATGGTTCTCTTGATCTCCCAGAGCTCCAAAAGCACGATTGTCAGAGTTAAATACCTTCCACAAAATAAGGGGAGAGCTTGTAAAAATGATCCAGGCTATTTCTGCTCTCACATCCACACAAACTCTCTCTTTTACTGAGGGCTGTTCCAGGTAAAACTGCCCCCAGGCTTCTCTTGCTGTGTTGCAATGGCACAGCTTGCTTTTTCTCTGGCAGCACTATGGAAATCTAGTACGTGAAAATCAAGTCACAGGCTGCTATGGACCAGTTATTTTGGTTGGAAAATAGCCCCACAGGTACTTACCATTTCTACCCAGGAGGATGCAGGGATGGCACTTTGATTGGACAGGTGGAGAGTTCGGGAAGCATTCCATAGACCTTGGATACTGCTGGAATTTATCTTATGTGGATGGACGTGGACAACTGGTTCTTTTCCAATGCTCACCAAGTGGATTTCCTGCTCCAGGAAGCAGGTAGGAAAGATCAAACAGAGCAGGGAAAGTTTAGAAAAGGTTAGAGAGCTCTAAGACTGCTCCTAGACTGAGGCATAATTACAGCTCCTTGAAGTTTGCAGTGTTCTAAGCCTGAACGACAAGGCCCGGAGCAAGCGTGGGACCCGGAGCGATGTCATCAGAAAGGCATAGGTTCCTGCTGTCAGCAGATGAAGAAACCCAGATTCTCTCACTTGCTTTTCCACAGCTCATCCATGCGTTAGCCTTCCTTCCTCTACCCTGTGCCTGCTCCCAGCTCTTTTCCTGTTCTCTCTTGCCCTAAACCACCCTCCCTAACTTCTACATCCAGAAATGCTCATCCCTTGGCAGGACACTGAGCAAGAGAAAGCCAAAATTCCCGCACTGAGGCTGGTACCTCCAAAATAAGGAGCTGAATGCATGTGTGATGATGGACATTTGTACCTCTGGGAGAAAGGAGGCAGGGAGATCTGCAGTCTGGGGGACGCTGACCAAAGTTCCTGGGAAGGAAGAGTAGGGGGAAATGGCTGGCTTGAAGTCATTGACAAAGAAAACACCAGGGCACAGACCCACAGAGGGACCTCTCCCAGCCTGGATGAAAGATCCCTGCGACACTTCACCCACTCTGTAAAGACTCGGTATCAATATCAGATGGTATCAGCTAAGACAACAGAAGGCTTATGTTTTACTATCTCGGAATACATCGCAGAAATGTCTCTGAAGTCAGAATTACATCAGGGGACCCATATGGGTAGGATTTGCTCCCAGTGCAGGAGGTACAACAAGACGGGTGGCTGTTCTGCCAGCCCAGATAGCTCTGGACCAGGGGTGACTGAAACACCCAGACTGCGGGGCAGTCCTGTAGAAAACGAAAAGAATCCCACCCGGCAGTCAGAAACTCCTCTCAGTGCCATCACCGCACCCAGAAGGGTTTCCAACAGCACTCGCTGCATGCTGGCAGCAACGGAGCGCAAATGCCACCCCATAAAGATCACCTGATGGGTGCACACACTGCTCAGTCTCATGCCAGTCAGTTTGTGGGGGGACAGCTGGGATTCTCCAGCTGAAACGCTTGCCCATCAAGACAAAAACTGACATCTTCATCCCCAAAGAAAAAAGATTAAGAGAAATCTTGAAACTACAAATTAGTAACCCAGGGACACCAGTTTTCAAACCCACTTCAGTTAAACAAGTTAACAGAGAGCTTATTCCAGTAGGGAGAAACCCCTTTTTAAGGGAAGTGTGCCTTAGATTGATGAGTAACTGTTCTGCCAAACTTCAGACTCCCCTGCCAGCCCACCCTGCTTGGCCTTCCTGCTGGCTGGTTCCCAGGCACACCCAAAAAGGCCTGGCCTCAGATGTTCAGGGGCATCCAGGGGACTGAGCAGCACCATTTTATTTCAGTTTAATGAAAATTTAAATCCCTTGGACTACTTTCAAAATGTCAGCCTTGTTTCTGCTATAGAAAGCTTAAGCTTCCCAGAAATCCTCTGACAGACTCTCTCGTGCCCAGAGAGATCACCAGACATTTTAGAACTGCTGCTTCATGTCAGTATCGTTTTAATTAAAGTTCAATTATGTACATTTTTTCTAGATTCCAGCCAGATGAAGCCAGAACACTACAGACCACCTTCCCTCGCCCGCATTTTGTTCTTGTCCCTGCTGTTGGGTGTGCCGGAATTCAAAGGTCTTTCAGGAGGCGTTAGTCCAGGAATACTTGGCCTCATTCAATGCCAAGCTTGGTAGAAAGAAAAAAGCCTCTGTGCCTCAGATGCACACATTGTGAAGACTCAGTGTCTTTGGCTGGGGCTTTTGGCACAGAGATGCAATGAATATTTCTCACATGGGATGGGCCTGTCTGTCAGCACTTTTTCTTACACAGCACTTGCTTTAGTAGGATTCAGGGATGTCCCTGTGTGCTCCTGAACACAAGTTCCACACAAGCATCAGTTACTGTTCAATAAAGCAGCAGAGTGTGAGACCCAGAGGCTGTGCTGGCTTTCAGACTGGGCTTGTTATCCCGTATCACAAACCCATTCTTAAATGCTGTGTCAGACACTCAGATCGTCACTGCAGAGGATACCATTCCTCCTTCTTCTCCAGGCACTGACCGTTGCTTGTGCCATGAATCCCCCTGGTCCTTGTCCACACCAACTGTGTGTTACAAGCCCTTGTTTCCCCAGGAAGACCCCTCTGCACATCAGCCTCCCAGCAAGAGTCACACAATGTCACCTATCTCCCCGAGCACTCACCAGTGGGAATCCTTCATTCCCAAACATCACTACACAAGCAAGAGTGTCCTGCTGTCCTACCACTTTGGCTTGCAGTAAAAATGGGACCTCCATGGAGCTTTGAGGGTGGATGATCCCACGCGGCCTGGGGCTGTAGCACCACACAACAGCAGCATCCTTGTGTTCCTATAAGGGACAGAATCAAACACAGATTCATAGGACACTCTGAACTCCTTGACATCTACTGCAGCGGCCATTAACACATTTAAAAAGCCCTGGGAGAAGGCAGAAAGGCGCAAAGCCAGAGGCAAGACCAGCATGGGCTTAGCACCCTTGGAGGGGGGGGCAGACTCCCTGCTCCTGCAGCCCCATGCCCTGGGCCCTTCTGGCACACAGACTGTCACAGTAATTCTGCTGCAAGCACGAGGAGGATGGGGCTGGGTAGACTATGAGGGACACCAGAACACACTGATTTTCTGTTCCTTTGGTCCCCTTTGATCTAACAATGACCAAATATTGCTGAAGCAACCTGCAACCCTAATGGTTTAACCTCCCAAAGGCTGCTGTGGAGGAACACAGCAATGGATGCTCTCCTGCTGCAGTTCTCCACGGTGGCCATGAGCACACATCTCGAGTCAAAGTTCAAGTGCAGGGCACACTCACCAAACGAGGCGTCACCAAAGTTGAGGAAAGACACATTGAAATGAAAAGGTGATCTGATGACACGTCCCCTGTGAGGACAAAGACAGATATTGGCTTGGTTAGAGACATGCAAAGGTTTCAGCTTGCACTGCCACTCAGATCAACAAAACCTCGTCTCAGAACCATGTTGGGTTTCAAATCAACCCATCACCCTGAACTAATGATGGCTGCATGCCTAAGTTTCCCATCTGTAATGTGATGGACACAGAGGTGCCCACAAAGAAATGGACTCACTTCAACCAACCTTCCTATCTGCAGGTTCCCTGCTTTGTTATTTCTTAGCTGGAACTCGTGTTTCCATGAAGTACATGAGCATCTTCTCCTCAGATGATCCACACAATCCTTAGGTATGCAGGATTTTGAGATGTAAGTCCAGCAAAGCACCCAGACACCCCTTGACCACAACACAAGTCACAATATTCTACACCGCAGCCAGGTGAATCATGGAGGAAAGCACCAACTTGACACTGAGGCACCAGCTCACTTCCAAGAGGGTCTTAAACTGAACGTGGGTGTCCTGAAGCCACTAAACTTCTCACCCATCCTTAAATCCAGCAGCCAGACACCAAGGTCCAAAACTCTCCCACATCCACTGAAACCAGCACATGGAGCTGCACACCATTCATTAATTTATTTCATTGTTGATACCACTCAGTGACAGCTCTGCCTCTTAGTTAGAATCCAAGGACCACAGTCAGTGGCTGGGGCCTGCTTCATTTACTGACAGGACTGCCACTGGGTCTGCTCTGCACATGGACAGACCCCAGCACCCCGCCGGAGGGACCTGTGTTCACCCGTGGCCTCCCCTTTCCCATATCTCTTCCTAAACACCAAAGAAGCAAGCACTCAGGCCCTTGTAAGGTTGGTTTCCCAGCAAAGAATAATCGCCTCTGGCTTGGGCATCTTCCGATCACACAGTAAAAAAGCGTTCAGAAAAAAACCTCTGTCACGAGTTTCAATCCAATGTTAATTCTTGATTCTTGGAGCCAGTGAGTTCCTGAGGATGTCAGGTAGAAAATCCCTGCTGATGATGAAGTTTCCCCTTCAAAGACCTCATGGAGTCAGACGTGACCTCCCAATGCCCAACAGCTGACTTTGAAGGGAGAAAAGGCAGCAGACACGTTTTCCATCAGAACACTCGCTAGAAGACAACAGAAAATTACCTCCAAACCAACCACTACGGGGAATCACGCTGAGACACAGCCAGGAGTGAGCCTTGCCAGGCAAGGGGTAAATAGCTGCCATTTGTGCTGAGGGCACTGCATCTCTGCACAAGTTACAGATGAACGTCTGCCCAGAGGGCTCAGGCAAGGAGCCAGTCCAGAGCTCCGGGCACCACAGCCAATAACAGTACAGCCTACAAGAAAATGGGGGAAAGGCAGTGGATTTGGTGACAACAGCAGTTTAGAGTAGCAGAAAAGAATGCATTTATGAAGGGAGATCAGGGTCCTTGCAGAGCAGGAACATGGGAGAGGAACCACTTGAATCCCTGTTCCCGCCTTTGCAGCCCAGCATCCCACAAGCCAGCTCGCCTCCATTCAAAAGAACCAGGAGCTTTTGTCCATAGAGGACTGAACCCAGTGCTCAAAGCCTCCCAAAAAGGGGGGCTTAGCTTGTCCTGCTAGGTGGGAATCTCAAAGGAATCTGACAACAGACACCTGGAACTGTGGGTCTGAAGAATGAGAGGCAAGGAATCTTTGAAGTCAAGGAGGCACCTGACACATCAGAGAGGAGCAAACTTCAACAGGAATTACTGCCAAGGGACAATTGTACGGAAGCCGATGGGGATGCTGGGGCACCATCCAATGGGTTGCATAGGAACAACTGTCCAGGGAGAGAGGATGAGGATAAAATTCAAGAAAGGAACGTCAGTTCCCTTTCACTGAGACATAAGGTGTGCACTGAGCTCAGGGCTGCACTGGCAGAGAGGGGCCACCAAGAAGGGGAGGGCGCACTGGGCACTGGGAGCCAGGGCATTGGTGGGGGAAAAAGGACGACTTCATTGTGTCAGGGGGAAACCAAAAGACAACTTTCCTGCTGCTAGCTCTTTCCTTCCTCAGGAGCGAGGCTGTCACAGGCAGAGGCAGTGGGCACTATCCAGGAAAAACTCTGGTTCACCTCTGATGAGCACACCTTTACAGGCAAAACCTGCCCTTGCGCAAGGAGAAAGCTGCTCGCACAATAACATTTGATTGTGCAGTGTTCCCTCTTGATTTCCAAAAATAGAAGCCTTTTCCCTCCAAACACAAAGACGACGTAATTGTTTCTCTGTCAACAGACCCACTCATCACTCCCCTTTTGCAAAGAATTTCCCTTGCTGTGCTCTTTGATCCATTTCCCTTACCTTTTGGCAAAATCAGCCGCAGAGTCCCTTCATTTCTTTACTGCTCTGATCTGGTCCTTCCCAACACCAGCAGCCCAGGAACTGCCAAGGAGGCACAGGCAGCCCTACAGCTCCAGAGCACCCAGCATCAGCTTTCCTGCTGACACCTCATTCTCCCCCAGCCCATGGTTAAGGCTGCCTGGGAGAAGATCCTGTGCTGCTCAGATACCTGAGAAGGGATCTCTGCCTCTCCTACCATCGTTTTTTCTTTCCCTCTTCTCCCCCCAGCCTGCTGAGGGTTATCTTTTGCAATGGCGCCAGCCCAAGTTCCTGTGACAGCAGTTGCTGCAGGGCTCCCCTAATCTCAGATCATCACTTTCCCGGCTGCAGGAAGGAGGCACCGGAGCACTCGCTGCACAAGGGCTGGGAGGAGAGCTTGGTCCAATGCCTTAGCATGAGAGAGGATGCTGGGGATGCTGTTGCCCATTTTGCATGGATTGTTAAGAGAGGATTTAAAAACCACTGCTTTTGACTGCAGAATCACCCCAGACTGGCCCAGCCCTCAGCCATCTCCCAAGCCACCTGCTGCCCAGAGCTGACACCACCACAATGTCTGCCAGGAGCCACTCCAGCTCCCGGGAACCCAGGAAGGGCAGCAGGCAACTCCACACCTTTCCTCTGCAGCCTCCAGGAAAACTGTTTTCCATCACAGGCAGGGTCATGGAAAGCCCTGGGCTCTTCAGACAGGACTAGGAAAGGGGCAGAAGGAACCAGCATGCTGGAAAGTCACAGAGCCACCCTGCTAACCCATGGAGGCAAAGCTACTTCCCACAGGGACCCAAGGCTCTCTGAGCTAAACTGAGCACTGAGAGCACCAGAGGCACAGCCACTTCTTGAAAGAACCACTCTTCAATTGCTGCTGAAATTGTGGGGTTCAAACTGGTGTCAAGGCTAAAAAGCCCTGGCTCTTCATCTTGGATTGGATCAGAGCAATCCCACGCTAAGACTTTTTTTCCCTCTGCTTCACCACAAAAGGAGGTTGGTGGGAGATGATCACCCAGAGAAGGCTACAGAGCTCCTATATCCCTCCTTCCTGACAATCAAAGTCACAGGCTCAGGAGACCCATACACTCTGAACTTGAATTTTTCTGTGAACTTCCCTAGGATGGTGGAACTGAAGGAGATCCTGATGACTTGGTACATGGCTGGTGAAATAATGCCCTTTAGTGGGAGAAAGGTGAAGAAGGAGCCCAGAACAGTAGTTGGAGGTACCAAGAAGAAGAGAACATCGATGGCTCCTGTGTTACACAGGATCACCTGCAGCACCAAGAAAACAAAACAGAAATACATAATGAATCTCTCTTTCTACAGAAGGCCATTTTGTGTTTAATTAAACACCCAACATCTGCAAAAGGCAGAAGATGCTCTGTGCTGCTACTTGGCACAAGCCAAACAAAATACAAACAGGACAAGTTCTGCCTTTGTTTTTTTTTTTGTCCTGCAAAGCAGTGATAACACCACCCAAATAGGGCCACTCTGGCTTTACTCCGCTGGCACTGAGCAGGCTGCCTCGACCTGCAGTGCAGAGGAGCTGCTCAGCATCACCGCGTCGATGCAGCCCTGTCCCTCAGAGCACCCGAGGCAGCTACAGCCTCATGTGTGACTGACCCACAGCAGTTTCTGCTCCAGGTGAGCCTGGGCCTGCCAATGGCAGAACACCTTTGGCTTCCACTGTAGCCGACAAGCTCACTGCCTGCCACAGGCACCTCAGGGCCGCACTCTAATCACCCTCAGGAGCGCTCCCCAGCTCCTACAGGACATAATCCCAGTGCCTGCAATCTACCACCAACAAACCCCCCCAGAGCAGAGCTGTAACGTTACCCATTGCTGTAGGGGGAAACCCTGCCATTGCCATGGGCTGATCTCTCTGCTTCGGATTGCTGTGACCTATTTTTGCCTCCTTGCAAAGCCTGTCAGAAAAACTGATACGGAAGCAATGAGACGTCCCTTATGTTTTGATCTTGCAGCTGCTGTTGGAACTATTCCCCTACTCCAACTCTGCAATGATAACATGGAAACTTGTCTCTCCTCTCATTGGTTTCACACCTTAGTTACACTCAGGGATCCTATGCCAAGCTGAGGTTTACCTCCAGCCTCGCTGCTCAGTATGGCACTGACAGCATCACCTACTTATTCACATTTTCTCAGGTAATGAAAATAATAAATTAATAGAGAGAATCAATAAAGTATCAGCACTAAAAATGCAAAGAGCACAATGTTTTCGTAAGAAAACAGCTTGATGTTTCCTTCCCTGCCATAGTCAAGCTTTTGAAAGCATCTGGCATGATGCATCATCTCAATTTCTACCTCTTTCCATTACTTTATCTTGGTTTTTTTCAGAAGACTTGACAGAATGGCAGGGGGATGCGGACGGGGGTGGATGATTATAATTATGTTGGAAATTTCTTTGCTTCTTTCCAGAAATGCTTTGCTCTCTTTAAAGCCACACGTACCAAGACTGATGTGGCTTTTTGACACAGTGTTGCTTTCATGTGCCAAGTGGGTTTTTTTTTGCATGAAGCCTCCCAGCTGATCTCAAAGGGAGGTATCAGTGCTTCTTGAACACACACACCTTTCAGATTTTTTCAAAAAGCATCCACACGCTGTGAACCCCCCATATTGGACAGTTATATCAATATTCCCTGCTCACAACTGCCTGCGTTGCCAGAAATCCTGCAGGTCCACGAGGATCACAGCTCTCCTGGGAGCCATTAGGATCTTCCCCAACCCCTGTGAACCCCTGGTGCTCACCTCATAGACGTGAGTTAATCCAACATAAATGTCCCCAATGTCCAGCTGGTCAGAGCTGAAGTGGAGCTGGGGTTCCATGCCTTCCCCTTTAATGTGCAGGTGCAGCCTGGCTTCATGACCTGGGGATAGATTTCTGCTTCAGTACAGCAATTCCCTCTGTTGTCCTGGATTTTCCAGGCTGCTTCCATGCTAGTCCTTGACTCCATGCTTGAAGGGACCAACTCCAGATGCTCCAGAAGAAGATACAGAACCCTTCTCTTCCCTCAAGAGCTACACCCTGGGGCTGGTGCCTGTTTGTTAATAAACCCCTGGGGCTGCTTCCTAATGTAGTGATCAGTTTGCACGCTGATCATCAGAGTGATGCTGAGTTTGAAATATGATCTCTGAATTCCTTCCCAGGTGCTTTGAAATCAGGTGCTTTGATGAGCTTTGAAATCCACCTGGTGAAGACACAGAGCTCACAAACCAGAACTGAAGACTAAATGGTGCCATCTCTACTGATGCAATTGCAGACGACAGCACAGGAGTGGAGACGCAGGAGCCCACGGCAGGGGAAGATCTTGCTGATGGCGATGCGCACAACCGAGGGTGTCTCAGAGGGGGCAGAGCATCTCAGCCACCGCCTGTGCCTAGCTCCATACCTGGGTGTTCCAGACCTCACCTCCTGCAGTGGCACCTAAATTAGACAGGGCTTTATGATCTCCCGCGAGAAGCACCCACCTATTCCCACCATGATAACAAGAGCTCAGCTTTGGAAAGATATCTGACCTGAAGCGGCTGAGCAGGCATGGAGAAGGAGCCTCCTCACTGCTGAGATCGGATCAGATCACCCAAAAATGGACGGTCAACATGTACATCCCTTGTTGCAAAGGGAGCTGAGACCACAAGGCTTGTAGCCAAAATCTAGGTTGCTCCTTTACTTCCCTGACTCTGCTGAGATGACATCGTGCAGGATCTTTCAGTCTGAAGGCTGTTCTGAACCACTGGAACAGGCCAAAGTGACTAAATCCTCACTCACATTTCAGCTTACGTGACACGACAACGACTGAATCACAACTTGGAAGCCTGCTCCTGGAAAAGCTTTTTCAATGATTGCTGACTTTCTGATCTTGCAGCCATGAGATGAGGATAGTGTTCAAAGTCAGAAAGGAGGAGCGGGTGGCTTAATTATCATGAACAGCTCTGGTCTAGACCACCAAAGCTCTCAGGAAACAGCAAAGATTTCCAAGTGACCATCTGATGTCCATCGTCCTGCTGAGTCATGTCCCATGGCCACTCTCATTAAAAACTCAGTGGCAGTCCCTCCCCTTCAGCAGGAGGTCCTCAATCTCTGCTCAGGTAACATCAATTGATTCTCTAGTTAAATATCGTCATTTTCTTCTTTGCATCCAAGCACCCAGGCACCTCGGTCTTGGGACAGTTTCCATCCTGACAGTCGAGGGGATCAACTCTGGGTTGGGGCTATGCACATCATTTAAATGACCTTCTACAGGCCCTCTTCCAAGGTGCCAGCGGAATAGTTCATCTCTCCCCAGGGCCCATCAGGATCTCACAAGAACCTGCCCCTCTTGCCAAACACCCATCATTTACCCAGTTCTATTCCTTGTAAATCCCAGACCAGATCAAGGCTTGCACGCGACAAGTTTTCCTGTTTCTGTGCAACAAAAAAGCTCTCTTGGCACATCCCCTGGGGATCTCCATTGCAAAGAGAGGGACATCCCCATCGCCTGTGCAAGAGTCTCAGAGCCCCGATCACAGCACTGAGCCAGAAACCCCCTGGGAGCAGATTTTTAAGGCAATCCTTGCCTTCCACAGCTCCAACAACTGCAGCTGGTGGGCAAGAAGTATTGGTTAACACAAGCCCTGTGTGATTACCGCAAGGGACACTTGCCCAGTAAACCCTGTGCATTACTGTATTAATAAAGTGCTGCTTCATCACTTTTGTGTCCATGAGCTCGGAGCAGTAAGGAAATCAACACAGCAGCTGGTTTAGTGATTTCTCCAGCCTCCAGAACGGGAGCCGGTCTGCTGGAGGACCATGGGCCTCACACCTCTTCCTCTTAGATGGAGAAAACAACAGTATTCCCTGGATGGAAGTCTGGCAGTGATCTCCCACTCTGGAAAGCAACCTATAGCAGCACCATGCAGAGACACAGAGGAAGGACAAGGGAACCCTTGCTGTAAGCATTCCATGCTAGCAGAGCAAAGCCATCATCTCTGTAGGGGTAAAGGTGGTATAACGTGGGTGGGCCAATGGCAACTGCTCCCAGGAAAACACTTGAGAACATTTCTGAAAGAGAGGATGAGCACAAAGCTTGTCTGGCAGACTGCTTGGACTCTGGTTTCCTGGGAGGGTGCTCACCCTGCTGAGAACAGCCAGCCCTGGGCAACGCTACCCTTGTGCACCATGGACTCGGAGTTACAAGGTGAAAATTCCCACACGTGCTGGCGAGGGGAGGTCCTTCCACAGACACCCTGCACTCAGAAGGGCTCATTCACCTAAGGTCTGGCAGCATCTGGGGAGTTGGAGGTGATCTGGGCTCTGGGAGAACGGTGACAACTCATCTCTCACTGCCTCAGAAGTCTGATGAAGTATTCACATAATAAATAAGTCACCTGGAAAGAGCAACAATGGGACTTTGAAGATCCAGAATCCCATTCATGGCTGACCCAAAGGAAACCCCTGTGTCTCCAGGCTGTGCCATCCTTCCTAAGTGGGAACAGGAGGCCTCCCCACCCTGTTTCATGACCAGACCATCTTAAAGCCACAGTTAAACCCCTGAGTTAGTTCTCCTCCTTCTCCCAAGCAACAACACTGGACAAACCTGTGACAAGCGGCCTGCACACTCCTGAAGCTCTCTGAACTCTGTATGTTCCCACCCCTCAGGGATGCAGGGACATTCACAGCACGTCCACAACCAGCGAGCTGGTGAATGCAACTGACCTCATTCCTAGGCAATGGGGCCTCTAAGCCCGCCTGATGGCCACACAGCATTGTGACATCATAGAGAGGGAGGCGAGACTTGGGATGTTACACAGCATAGTGATGACAGAGGGAGGGAGACAGGGCTTTGGAACAGGATGGGAGAGATGGAGGCAGAGTGCCCCCAGGGATGCTCGGCACCTGCCCAGTCCCCACAGAGGAGGGGTGCTGGCCTGTGGCCCCCTGAAGTGACAGAAAAAAAGAGAGGGTTAAAAAAAGAGCTGAGGTAATATCCACAGGGAAAACAATACTTTTTTAATCAAGAAACTGAATGTCCCACGAGATATTATTGTTCAAGGGAATCTGGTCATTAATTTTTGATATCTTTAGGAAAGCATCTCCAGGAATTGAAGTGATTTGTGTCTATTAACAAATCCCTAGAGATTGATACCCCAGCACGTCCACCCAGCAGGGAGACCTGGTGTATATCAAGTCCTGGAATTCAGAACCATTAACTCATAGGTGGAGAAGACCGCACCAGGTAATTGTAGCTACAGACACAGCTGTGAAGATTCCTGGAAAAGGATCCTGGAATCGTTATTCATGGATTAAGAAGGCTCCTGCTTCATGGACAGCGAAACTGTGATCCCCAACTGTTCACCACACACGAACCGAGCTGGGACCAAAGCCTGAGTGGAAAATCCAACAGGACCCAGGAAACCCACTAAAGTTAAGGATTCAAAGGATTAGATCACAATGGGGTTATGTTTCTAATGACTATCATTACAATAATAAGTGGGAGAAAAGGGTTGAATTGGACCGGCAACACCATAGTGGAATTGATAAGAGGTTTTGATGAATAAAATAGACTCTCCAGCATGGTAGCTTTCCAACCTGTGCCCCCAGGGCTGATGCCAGGCCTATCCCCCACCACCTCCTCCCTACCGCAGAGCCCCACCTGCTCTTCCCGTAGCGGGCTCACACCAACAGACTGCAGCAGCGATTGCCCTGCGGGGAGTGCTGGATGCAAACACTGCCTGTGCCTGGCCTGGAGCAGCTTCTACTTTTGTCCTTCTGTTCCCTGGGCTCCACAGCACCTGCTCTGGGACTGCACCTGGGTAGACAGAAATAAGCTGTGGAGCAGCGCTAATAGCAATCCTAACGGCCCGGGATTATCTCCCCTTGCCACAGGGACCTCCTTGCAGAAGGAGCACTCCCAGGCACAAAGCTGAGACCTGGAACAGGAATATAACCCAGAGCTTTCACAGGAGCTCCGGTATGCCAGTAGCCAGGTACCTGTTGGTACCCAGCAGTCAGTGTTGTCATTCCTCACCAGCGGCTGCTCCAGGGCTACGTGGCCTCTGACAGTCACGGGGACTGCTTGTTGTGTTCCTCCGGGCGGAGGTGGTGGGCACCCCTGTACCTGGAGAACACGGGCAATTCCCGTGCCCTTTGGCCCTGCAGGAACCACCAGATTCACCTTGCATGGCCAGGGCTGAGGGGTTACCCCACAGAACCATCCAGAAGGGCCTGGGGCAGCTACTTGCTCTGGAGCACAACCCATCCTCCTAGCCTCCAGGAAATGATTTAAGGTCTTCCAAGACGAAACCCAGTGCCCAGGAGCTTCTCTAAAGCACAGAAACACCATGAGCTGCAATGTGGGAGCTGCCTTTCCTCATGTACATGGAGAGAAAATCAAATTCCCCAACAAAACACCAGGCTTCAGAATGGAACCCTTCCTGCCTGGGTTCCTCTTCACAGCTCCGTGACCTTGGAATGAAGGGTCTTTCTGTGGATGTGACACAGCCATGAGACACCTCCTTATTTCTTTGAGAACAGGGTACTTCTTTGAACCTTTTCCTAAAGTAAAAAGCTATTGTAGTTAGATTAAGTTTCAAAGGTAACAGGAAAGAAATGTATTATGGTCATACTGGAAATTAACGTTGAGGTCAGAATCAAAAGGGTGAGTGGGTTCCAAGTGACACCTGCACTGCTGAGAAACCCAGCCCAACAGAAATCCCCTGCAGAACAGAGAGATGGAACGCTAAAAACAAAACCAAACCCAAACAAACCAGAAAACAGAGACCAAGAACAGCCATTTGCAACATGATCCCTGCAACTCCATTTAATGCTTATTGTTGAGATCAAACCAAATTTCAAGATTTTACCCATTTTAAATTACTGATACCCATCATTTCCTTTAATTAAAGTGATAATTGTATATAATTTTAATTAAAAAATCAGCTCTGTATTCTGTCAATACCAAGTAGGAATTCACTGAAAACCAAGATAAACATTTCTGGAGTTTTGTTTTGTCTTGTTTTGTTTCATTTTGATTTGTTTTGTTTCTTCCCCTCTGCCTCAAAAAGTTATTTTCAGACTTAAAAAGCCATGCTGCAGAACTGAGCTCTCTTTCAAATTATGAAGATTTCCTACAATGTGTTAAAATAAAAACAGATTTGTATTACTATAACACTTTGATTCGGAGCTTGTTATGTTACCTACCTGAAATCCTTGGAGTTTTGTTTTGTTTGGGTTTTTTTTGTAATAATTATAGATGTATTGATTGTGCAGTGACTTGTGTTGTGAACCTGGTTCTAGCATCTACTCAAAATGAAGTAGTAAGAAAAAAACCCCAAGACTGCAAGAAGTTCTCTGAATATTCCACAGAATCCTGTGCTTTCAATAGGCTTCTGAATACTTTCTCATGCAGGTAGACCAACAGTAGTCTTGAGTAGTCTTCTCTACAAATAAAGACACTGTTGGTACGTCTCTACTCGTTGGGTGGTTGTTTCTCTTCTAAGTGTATAAAGAAATCTTTATAAGATATCCTTTTCCTTTTGTAGCTCTCATTGTTCCACTCCTTCCCAAGGACTGGGGTTTCCACAGCAAACATTACAAATAAATAATTTCTTACAACTCTTTGTCGCCTTCATTCTTCAGTCCATGAAAGAGAAACAAAACTCATTTTAACCACGCGAAGGAAGTGTCATCACACTTCAGAGACAGCTTTGCTTTCCTGCTCACCTCGTTCACCTGCCTCGAAGGGAACAGAGGCTGCAAGAGGCCATGTGAGCATTCCGCACAGAACTGAGCCATTGTAACAGCAGTGATAATGCTGCCTGCTGTAGGAGGGACTGATAATCTTTTGCTACTTGAAGTTCTCCTTATGTGTCAGCAAAGTTATTGGTGACAACTCATTGAGCTCCAGTTTCACCTCAGGGTGCTGCTTGTCCTGCGCCTCAAGGCAGAGGCATTGGGCACTGCTGTACTTGGAAAACATGGAGCCCGTGCAGTTCCAATCCCCCTGCCATGGGACAGGGACAACCTCCCACCAAAACAGGCTGCTCAGCCTGGCCTTGAACATCTTCAGGGATAGGGAAGCCACAACTTCCTTGGGCAACCTGCGCCAGGGCCTCACCACCCTCATCGTGAAGAGTTGCTTCCTAATGTCTGATCTAAATCTTCCCCCTTCAAATTTAAAATCATACCCCCTCCTCTTATCAGTCCAAGCCCTTGTAAAAAGCCCCTCCCCATTATTCCTGTAGCCCCTTTGGGTACTGGAAGGCCACTATGAGGTTCCCTGGAGGCTTCTCTTCTCCAGTTGAAGAAGCCCAACTCTGTCAGCCTGTCCTCAAAACAGAGATACTCCAGCCCTCTGGACACCTTTGTAGCCTCTTCTGGATCTGCTCCAATAGTTCCACGTCCTTCTTTGGTTGGGGATTTCAGAACTGGACACAACTCTCCATGCAGGGTCTCAGAAGAATGGAATAGAAGGGGAGAATCCCCTCCCTTATCCTGCTGACCACGCTGTTTTGGATGCAGCCCAGGACCCTCTTTGGTCCTCTGGGCTGTGAGCTCACGTTGTTGGCTCATGTTGAGAGTCTCCTCAGCCAGCACCCAAAGTCCTTCTCCTCAGGGCTGCTCTCTCAATCACATCACCCCCCACCCTGTATTGATGCCAAGGGTTGCCCCAACCCAGGTGTAGGGCCTTACACCTGACCTTGTTGAACTTCATGAGATTCACATAGTCCCACTGGATGCCACCCCATCCTTCTGGTTTTAGCACTGCCCCTCTCAGCCTGGTGTCATCAAGAAAGTGCTTTAACTTTTGGTCAGCACTGAAAGTTGGGTTCTGGACTTTCAGAGAACAGGAATTTTGGGACCAGGACGATGCTTGGAGCAGGTCAGCGTGCAAGGCAAGATGATGAGCAGCAGCAGCACTGGGAGCTGTGCCATGCCGTTCTGATGCCGATGGGACTGTGCCTGCCCAGGGCCCAGAGTGGCTTCTACCACCCCAGCGGCGTCACTGCAACTGCCCTCAGCAAAGGGGCTCAGTCTCCTCGACCCCCGGCACTGGGCACTGTCCCGAGGGACACCTCACCCTGCACATTCTGCAGGTCAGACCTGTCAAGTGGCGCCACTCCCCCAGGCACCGCTGGCTGCGCTGGCCCCAGGCTGTGGGGCTGGGATGGGAGATGGGCAAAAAAGTAAGGACTTTCCAGACACTTTCTGCCTACACAGAGACTTTGTTTTCATTATTATCCTGATTTTGTCACCTTCCTGTTCCTGCAGCTGCACAAAGCACAGCCAGACAGTGGGAAGAGTCCCAGTCAGGCTCAGATCTGAGTGCGGTAAGAGCCAAGGAAGGGCGGGATTGTCTCAAGGCTCTGCAGGGCTTTACCCCCAGCACTGTCCCTGCTGCAGGGGATGCTGCTCATGGCCAAGACAAAGGCATTGCAGCCCTTGCTGTTATGTGTGTCCATCCCCACACCAGCCCCTGGCTCTGCCCTTGTCCCTGGGGTTCTGTGCTCCCTCCCCCTGACAAACAGGCCTGGAGCAGTTCTGGAGAAACAGCTTTTAATGGGAAAAACAAGAGAAAAGGAAACATCAAAGATACTCAACCTCCCCAAAGGCACTCAACCACCCCCTCCCCTCAAAACACATCTCTACTCAAACCTCCCCCAAAACACACCACTCCTTCCCCAGCCCCATCTCCATCCCATCATTGCGATGGCTCTAATCCCACCAGGAGACTTCTGTGCTGCCTCCCAGAGCCCTGCGCTTGCTCGATGACCTTGGTGAGGGGTTCCTCACACTCTTCTGCACCCTCTTCTCTGCCCCAGCTGGCTGGAACACTGCCAGTTCCATTCCTGCATCCCCCAGGGCCCCTCAGGCAACATAAAGGAGGGAAGTCACAGTGGGGGTTGTTGTGCTGGTGACCCCCACTGCATCCAGGGAGCCATCCAGGCACCTCAGGGTCTTATCAAAAGGCAGGTCCTGAGCAGGGCAAGATTTCTGCAGGGTCCCCAGGGGTTTGGCATGTGGTGGGGACATCACTGCATGGGGTGATGATGGTGGCCGCGGCTGCTCCCATGGTGGCTGTGGCTGTGGTGGAGCCACTGTTCCAGGCAGCGAGCCCCTCGCTGGGCTGGGTGCTGGTAATGGATGATGGCAGCACTGGGTGGGGCTGGGTTCACTGGGCTCTCCCCTGCACTGGAGCTACTACTGTCCCCGTGCATAGGACCACTGCCAGGTTGGTCCTGGATGTCGCCCACTGCATCCTGGCAAATTTCAAGGACCCTCAGGTACTTTTGGAGAGGTTCCTCACTGGGCAGGGAGGCATCTGCCGGGTCCCAGCGGGCTTTGTAGTGGGGGGCAGCAGAGTGGCTGAGGGAGACATGCTGGGTCAGGGGTACCCTCCAGGGGCACCCACAGAGCTGGGATCCATTTCCAATGTCCCCAGGGAGCTGCCCCTGTGAACTGCGCTTCTCAGGGACCTCTGGGATGGGCAGTTCATGCCCTGCCTGAGTGCTTTGCGCCCACTGCAAGATCCGTCTGCACGCCTCACACCACAAAAACGGAATTGGTGGAAATGAGGGGCAAGTGCAGAGACTGATGGGAGTTGTAGTTTCTCACTGTGCAGACAATTGTTTGGACTCCATTCCCATGTCTTCCGGGAGGTGGGCCTGGGACTTGCACAGGGGATCATGAGTGTTGTATTTCCACCACACCGCCCTGGCTGTGCTGTGGGACGAGGCCCTGAGGAGCTAAAAGCTACTAAAATGCTGGTGCAGAGGCCACGGGAAGGGTTTGCAGGAGCTCCAAGTGGTCACATCACTCTCGTTTCTGGGCTGTGAGGCACACGTGGAATTGCCAGAGCAAGTGTTGAGTCAGTGCCATCACTGGCTTCCTCCTGATCCTGGACATTGAGGGACGCTTCGAGGCTGCAGTGGGAGCGGGAGCGGCAGAAATTCCACTCCAGCCTGCTGGGATTGGGTAGACAGCAACCCAGGCAGTGGCACTGGCCTGGGGCCTGAGGCCCTGCAGGAGCTGCTCAGGGTGGCCTTCAGCCAGAAGCTCAGTGCCAACACTGAGCCCTCTGTGCCTGGCACCTAACCTCCCACCACCCTCATCCCCACCTAGGCAGCCGCCGCATGGTAGCTCTGCACAGGACTGGAAGGCGGTGACAGCATGGGGAGTAACCATGCTGGGCAGTCAGGGTGGGAGCAACGAGGGGGCTCCCGGGAGCGGGCAGGGGGAGCACGGGGGTTCCGAGAGTGGCTAGGGGGCAGCACAGCCGCAGGGCATTGCAGAGTAATGGGCAGAGGTCTGGGGCAACCTGAGAGCTGTGGGGCTTTGGGGGGAACTCAAGCCGTAGTGGCCCCACCAGGTGGGTCTTATGACCAAGGGACAGTGGGGCCAGGGGATCTGGCCACAGTGGATCAGTGTGTGGCTATGAGCTAGTTTGAGCTAGCTTTCCCAAGGTCTCCAACTGCTCAGTCTGTCTCTCCCCAAACTTCCCCCCTTTCAAAGGAAAAAAACTCTATGGAAGAAACCAAAATCACACTAAATACATGTATTTCTATATTTTTCTAGATACAAACAGCTACACCGCAAGGGTATGCAAAGGAGCAAGGGAAAAGGGGAAGGAAAATGGGAAAAAGGACAAAAAGGATCTATATAACACCTAGCATAAACTATAACACCCAGTAACTAACAAAATAAAGAATTAATGAAATGTTACTATGCCACCTCCCCAGTGAAGAGCCGGACGGCCAAATCTGACCCATTAAAAAATTTTCCACAGGCTCATCAGCAGACAGGACCAACACAGGGACCTTCTGCTCCTCAGACTTGCTGGAAGAAGAAGAGAGTGTACTCTCTTATCTACACCCTATTTATATGTCGGGTTATGTTAAAGGAAGATATGGAATAATTCCGTGGATCAAAAGTCAGTCCACTATATTCTCCACTCCTTAGTCCATATCATTTCTTTAACGTAACACCTGTTTATTGTGTTTGTCTGTATCCCTCATATAGACACATATATATAGTCCTTGTTTTATTTCGAGGTCTGTCACAGTTTTGGCTTTAGGGCTTAAGAGTCCAAGCTTGGAAAACCTGCTGGTGGCTGTTTCTCAGGTAGTCATGAGAGTCTCGTGTGGTGTAGCATTGGACCGGCTCAGCTGGGCTTGTTCAGGTCTTTCTCAGCTGGTGTCATCTCCTGTAAAACTCAGCTCAAGACACAGAATTAGTTTTTCCCCAAGGATAGATTTCCTTGAGGCAAACACTGGGTCTCTCCATCCTTTCTCATTACCCACCAGGTATTTCCAGGCCCTTGAGTGAAAACAATCCCACAAATGTTTACTTGAGGGAGGAATAATCCAAATGGCTCTACCTAATATACCCCTCAGATGGATAACTGGAACATTGTCTCTATCTCCAGCGAGGAGGGATTCTGCTTGGGCAGGCCCAGCTCGATTGACAGAGCCTCTGGTTTTAACTAACCAGGTAGCCTTGGTTAAGTGCTTATTCCAGCTTTCTGCTGTGTCCCCCATACAATGGTGTCACATATGTTCTGGGGCCTTAGCCTTCTCTAATGTAGTCTATGACAGATGGTTGGAATGTGCTTCCACCCCTGGGGCAGTGGATTCCAGATTTATTGAATGCCTTTCCAGTTGAAAGCAAACTGTGGCCTGCACTCTACCGCTAAGGGAATGGAGAAAAACACATTGGCAATGTCAATAGTGGCGTACCACTTCCCTTCTTAGACTCCAACTCCTACTTGAGCTCCAACATATCTGGTACTGCAGCACTCAATGGTGGTGTGACTTCATTTAAGCCACGGTAGTCCACAGTCAGTCTCCATTCTCCATCAGAATTATGTACAGGCCAGATAGGTCTATTGAAGGGTGAATGGGCTCTGCTGACCACCCCTTGGCTTTCCAGATTCCGAATCATCTTATGGATGGGAATCACAGCATCTCGGTTCGTCCGATACTGTTGCCGGTGTACGGTTGTCGTAGCTATTGGCACTTTTTGATCATCAACTTGCTGTAATCCCGCTCTAGAAGGGTCTTCTGAGAGGCCAGGAAGGGAAGACAATCGCTTGAACTCCTCTTCAATCACCGTGGCTACACCAAAAGCCCACAGGTACCCCTTCAGGTCCTTGAAGTAACCTTTTCTTAGGTAATCCATACCTAGAATGCAAGGAGCTTCTGGCCCTGTCACAATGGAATGCTTTTCCCATTGGTCTCCTGTCAAGCTTCTGTCGGTCTCTGCCACTGACAACTCCTGAGACCCTCCTGTCACTCCAGAAATAGAAACAGTGTCTGTATTCTTATGCTCCGATGGCATTAAAGTACACTGGGCACCAGTATCTATCAAAGCTCAGTATCTCTGAGGATCCGATGTGCCAGGCCATCAAACCCACACAGCCCAGGAAACCCGATTGTCTTCTTGGTCCCTCTCCTTCTCCTGGCAGAAGGCAGGGTCCCCTATTGGTCTTGATCAGAGCAATTGCAATTGGAATTTAACATTGGTTTCTTGGAGAGTTTTTTGTCATCGGGGGGTGGATCTCCATCTTCTTGCCTTTTGGCAATTGCAGTTTCTTGTCTAAAAATTCTGCATCTATCACGTAGACAACCTTCTGTCTCAGCTCCTTCACTCTAGCTTTGAGCTTGTAAGTGGGTTCTTCATGTTCTCTCCCTTGCTGCACAGGTATGCCCATAGCTGACTACATGACTGATGCTGAGGCTTTTCTTTCCCTCTGCATGTGAATGATGAAGATTGTGAATGGGGCCGAGAACAAGGTCTAGGTCAAGGTCATCTTGGTCTATCCCACCATTATCCTTCCATTTGACTTTCTCCATAATCTCTATAATGTCTGTCATCTCTGTCTCTAGGGTAGTTCTCATATCTGGAGTATTTATAATCTCTCTCTCTTCTTTCCGTATCGTAGGTAGGTCGGTATAGGGAATCGGAGGAGTCTTCCAGACTTTCTACTGTGCACCTTATTCAACAACATATGGTTTCCACGCTTGGTTCACCCATCCTTGGATCATATATGGTTATCAAGTGGTAGGTATATGGTTTAGGGGTACCTTTAATTACATTTTTCCACATAGGCTGCGTGCAAGGGACACCCTCTGGAGCTAGGATGTCATAATAGTCTGGATTAGAATAGATGATCATAGATAACATGGTTAATTCCCATGAGTATTGGATGCCTTCTTCTGCAGTATACCACCTTCTTGAAGAGCTCAACAGGTATTCCTTAAATGGGTATCTCGCCCTCACAGCGTGGAGGATTCGGAACCAAAGACTGGATGCCGTTCTCTCCCTTGCCATTTCTTGTTCTATTACAGGATCTCGGGTAAGAGATCCCAATTGTTGTGCTTCATGACCTTCAATCACGTGACTAATAGCTCCATTGTCCCAGTATCACAGCAGCCAGGTGAGGATTTGTTCTCCCGGCAAGTGACTGTAATCTCTTCATAAATCTCGAAGATCTCTTGTGGTCAGTGATTGTGTAATTTCACTTTCTCACATTATTTCTTGTCCATCTCTCCCACTTAGAATCTTTTCCATTTCTCTTTGTACTCTTCCGCTCTTACACGGAACCGCTCCCACCTCCTCTCTGTATCTCTCACGAAGATGTGGAGACCAAGTGTGCTGTGGAGATGGACTTCTATGTCATTCACTGTACCCAGCAGTTAGAGGTAGCGAGTAGTCTTACGGGTGCTGAGATAAAGGCCTCAACCATTCATCAGGTAACAATTCTCCCTCTGGCTGAGGGGAATGCTTTTGCGCCTTCTTTGCTTCTTCTGAATTACTAAATGTGTAGTCAGGATATAAATCATCTAGTGACAGCATACCATGGGTCATTTGTGCTATTGCCTTTTTTTTCTCTCCATATTCGTTTGGATGTGCCCCTAGTTCTTTTGGGCACACCCCTTCTCTTGCAACCATTTCTTCCTCTCTGGCAGTCACTCCTTCCTCCGTCACAGCCACTTCTTCTTCGCTCATAGCTGTTCCTTCATCTGCTACTGCCTGCGTGGACAGGATAGGTCCTTCTTCTCCTTCTTTTTCTACTTCTTCTGTGTGTTTAAGTTTTACGGCCTCCCTTACCAACCTCTTCTTTTTCTTTGCAGAAGCAACACTTGAGTCCCAGTTCTAGAAGACTTAGTAGAGACAGCTTTGACTTCCAATTGTTTTTGGACCCCGATTTCACGTGTGGATCCAATAAGAACATCACTAGTTTCAGGTGGTATGGTTTGGGTTTCTGTCTGAACCTTAACTTTCTGAGAGTGATCTACAGCAGCTCTATAAGCATTAGCCAAGCCCCAATACAAAACAAAGAATTGCATGTTTTGGTCATCATATGAAAGACACCTTTCCCTTAAACAACATGTCGTCTCATCAGGACCAAACACCTGTTCTGGTGTAAAGTCCCAAGTAACAGGAGGTATCACAAATCCTATCAGTCTACCAAAATCCAACCATGCTCACTGCCATCCAAAGACTGGCCTTTCTAAGCTCCTTCCCAAAGCTCCAGCAATTCCTTTCAATACTCGGCCTTTCTTACAACAGGAAACCGATGCAGCATCACCTTTCCAATTTTAAATAGTATTTTACTACCTTTACCACTAGTATCATTGTCGCTAAACAATTTTGGTATGGGTTAGAGCTGATCCTAGAAGTCTCTGCTACCAAACCTTGAATGTCACCATTACAGAGACTGGCTATTAGGCCATCAATGTCAAAATTAAAGAATTGGAGCCATTTGTTTCATCCATCTAAATGAAAATAGTTCTCTATAGGATATCCTAGGACAGGCACAAGAGCAACAGTTAGAATCACGAATAAATTATTAAAACAGCTAGAATCATGAAAAATAATTAATAAAAATACCATTATTATTGTTTTTCTTCAGGTTGTTCCTAAACAAACTCTTATTTATATATATAAAAAGATTTCTTGGCTGCTTTCCCAGTAGTTGTTTTGTTAACAAAGACTGTGCCTGGACTCTGGCGGCGTTCCTGGACACTGTTCTCAAAACAATAGATTAGTTTATAAAATTAAAACCATACTTGACTGTCTTCTCGGACAATATTTTTCAAAACAAACCAAGCCTAACCATCCTCTGCTACCAAAATCTGAGCTGGTTTTGTCTAGCTTCCCCAAGCTCTGAAATGCTCAGTTTAAGCCCTTTTCCCAAAGCTTCCCCCTTTTTAAAGATAAAATAACTGTAGAAAAATTAAAATAACAATAAATATATTTTCTAAATATAAACATACAGCAAGGATATCATCCAAAACTAGCAAGAAAGGGAAGAGGGGAAGGGAAGAATGGGGGAAAAAAAGGACAAAAAGGAACTAAAACAAAAAAGGTATGCACAATTGTAAAACCCAGTAACTAACAAAGGAAAGAACTAGCAAAATGTCATCACTTCCCTTGAGGAAAGCAGAACAGTTAAATCCAACCAGGACTCTGCCCCCCCCCCCCCCCCCCCGTGGGCAGACAACAGCAGCCACTGCAGGCCTCAATTCCAGACAGGACCAGCAACTACGGATCTCCTGCTCTCCAGCCTTCCGAAAGAAGAAGAGAGCATACTCTATCTACATCTTATTTATATATCGTGTTGCATTAAAGGAAGATATGGAATACTTCCGTGGATCCTGACCTCCATTGTTAAGGAAGATTATAAAGGTCATTTTTAAGGAAGATCTGAAAAATCCAAAAGCAAACCTACTACACTTCTGTAACCCAACATTCACTGGTACAATTTCTTTGTGAACCTTCGGTTTCTATGACCCAGACATTCTATGACCCAATTCTTCTCTGACCCAGCTCTTCCTGTACCTCATCCCTGTATGACCTGACTCTCCTATGACCTGTCTCTTCTATGATCTTTCTATGACTCAGTTCTCTGAAATGACTGTTCTTTGACCAAATCCTTCTGTGACTTGACTTCTCTCTGACCCTACTCTTCTATGACCTGACTCTTTCTCCGAGCCCTTGAAGAGTTTGATCATAGCAGGGTGTTGCAGCTTGTGAAGAAATGGACTCATCCTGAGATGCAGAATGAGATAACTATTTCCAAACCAGATTCTTTTATACTTTCTTAACAAAAACATTGTAAAACTTACATCCAATCACACCCTATGCGCCGGTAGGACAACATCCCATCCAATCACAGTAACACATGAACCTATGAACTAATCACTGAACTGATAACTCAGTTATCACGCTCTGAGTAAGCATCAATTTTATATGTTTTAATATCTCTCTGCCACTGCAAAAAATCTTATCACAGCTTCTTAATATTTTAAGCATCTTCCCAAACAATGTCTTAACATTCCACACATTTTACAACTTTGCTTTCTTGTCCATGGTTCAGTCCAAAAAAGTGTGACAATACCCCTTTTCCAAGGCTGCCCTTGCTCCAATAACACATCTGAGCCTATCCTTGAAACTCCCACATTTCCCCCTTCTGTATTTATAAAAAATGTCTGCCTTAAGACACGGTCTATCAGGCTTTGAATTATCTTCAACAAACATGGAATGCAAGTAATTAACAAACAAGAATTATCAAACACATTCAACTTATTTCCTTTAACCCACATTGTCAGTCCTAATTTCCCCAGAAGATTCTTCAGAACACTGAAACTATCGTCTTATTGCAAATTCTACACTCCTTGTAATTTTTAGATGTGCTCATGGATGGATTTTGAATGGTCAGATAAATTCATGCAGCAAAGTCCATCGAAATCTGATGAATTGTGTGACTGTATTTCATTGTTCACATGAATATCCCAACGTGTGTGTGTGGCACATTTGCAGCTGTGGCTTCAGAAACTGCTGTAAAGACATGTTTTGTGGAGCAACTCCTTGTGTTTTCTAACACACTATATGTGGCATTATCTGGGTCAGCACCAGGGATTGAACTTTGGGAGCAGGCACAGTGCGAACACATTAAATCACAAAGGTGAGAGAAGGCAGGGCCTGGTGCAGCAGGGCCAGATCTTTCTTCTGAATATAAAGGCTGGAGTTTATCTCTGAGAAAGAGAAATCTCTTCCCAAAGAAAACTTCTTCCCTCTCTCACTTCAACAATTAAATTGTACACATTTGGGGAAAAAAACCAAAAGGAAGACGGTGCCCAAAGCCCTTGGTCTGTCTCAACAGGGTCCTTGGCTCTGTAACCAAGGGGGCTCTGTAACCTGATGTGGAATTTTACTCTTAAATGGGAAAAAACTGAGTGCACTTTTAGCTTTTAAGACAATGCAAGTATTTTAGAGGAATAGTGGAACAGAACATAAAGCAGCTCAAAATGGTGATTTCTCTGCCCTCTGGAGCATGGGTTGGCTCAGTGTGGAGGTGATGGATTGTGAAGGGTTTCTGGGTCATTATTCCTATCTATTCATTGCCATATCGGAATGTTGGTCTGTTCCAAAGGATGGTTTGTGGGCTTTGGGTGCGTTTTGTAAATTTTTTGCATTCAAACCAGGCTGTGGAAGTTGCAGTGAGGTAGGTGCTGGGCTCTGCTCCCAAGGAATGGATGATGGTATGCGAGAGAATATCCTCAAGCTGCACCATGGCAGGGTAAGGTCAGGAATTGGGAAGATCTCTTCCCGGCAAAGCAGAGTACCCTGGAGGTGGCTGCACAGGGCAAAGTCCCCACCACAAGGTGCTCAGCCCCATGCCCTGGGGTTCCTGGAGATGAGGCTCAGCATGGGTCTGGACTGGGCTGGAGGTTCCAAGAGGGCTTTTCCAGCCCCAGTGACTCCATGATCCTGTGATTCAGGGCAGAGCCCCGTGTGCGGACCCAGCCCCTCCTGCCAGCACCTACAGCCCCTTTTGGGGGCCAGAACCCCCCTTTTTTTGGTCAGAGCCCCCACTCCAGGGGAGCCCCAGCCCTGGTGGGAGGGAGGAAGAAGGGGAGAAAACCAGCAACCAGTGGGCCTGGGATAGCCAATTGCATTAGAGAGGAGAGATCAGGCATTAATTGATTTGACAGCAGTCAATCAGAGGCTGCATCCCCTCTGGGAGGAATGGGCACTGGGGGAAGGGAGTGACCCCTCAGGCAGCCAATCAGAGGCCACATTCCCTCAGCAGATGGCAGACCCAACCTGGGCAGAGTGACAGCTATATGGCCAATCAGAACTTGCCCTCCCCTCCCCCGCTAACTCAGACCAATCAGAATTTGCATCCCCTCTGCCCTGTATGGGTGCTACTCCCACCCTACCACCACTATCAACCCCCACTGCCCTGGTCAGGGACAATGGAGCCGTGGCCTCTGCAGGGCGGTCAGGTATCCCTGCTGGGTTGAGGGGTCGTTACCATCACAAACAGGGGAATATTTTGATTTAAGCTAAAGCAGAGTTCGTTGTCACCTTAGTAACTGCGATTTGAAAGTCAGATAGAGTGGTCCTCTGGCAGCAGGGGCTTTAGAGCAGGGTTTATTTCACTGTTTTCCCAGACCCCATTCAGACAGAAATGACAATACTTTCTATTCAGCATGGAATGTGCTGAGCAGATGTGTTTTCTTCTTCAATCACCTCTGTTTGCAAGCTTTCCCTGCCTAAAACCCAAGGTCAGAGAGAGATGGCTCCAAAGCTTCTGCCTAAAGCAGAAGATGCCTAAAAAAAAAAGAAGGCAAAAAGCAAAGGAAAAAAAGAGAAAAGAGTCACGTGAAAACCTGGGTAAAAGAGAACCCATCCAGACAGATGCCCGGAATCACTGCAGCAACAGAAGAGTGCAAAACAGGAATGAACAGTCTTTATATTTACTGTGGATTCCCCTATTTCCTTAACTTTATGGAATCATTGAATGATGGAATGGTTTAGTTTGGATGGGAACTTAAAGCTTATCCAGTTCTAATCCCCTGTCATGGAAAGGGACACCTCCCAGTGGATTAGGTTGCGCAAAACCTCATATAGCCTTACCTTGAAAAACTCCAGGGATGAGGCATCCATAACTTCTCTGGGTAACCTGTGCCAGGGCCTCCCTACTCCCACAGGAAAATATTTCTTCCTAAGATCTCACCTCAGTCTCCCTTATTTCAGCTCAGCTCTTGTTTATCTGGTTCATCCCTGTCTCTGGGTGTTTGTAGTTCCCGAGTTTGTAGCTCTCATGATAATAGTTTCAATGATTCTACTGGGCTGGCCTGGGAGAGGAAGGTGGGAAAGGCTGCAAAGCCTTGTGCCTGATGGATGCTTTGGTGATCCAGAGTGGAGGGTGCTTGAGCTTGAGGACCAATCACACATAGGCAACAGGTCATGACCTTTGTGATGTCATCCACTGTGATGGCATCCACTGTGATGGCATCCTCTGTGATGCGGACCTGTGTCCTAGGAGACCGTTCTATTCTCTAAGGTCAAGCACAGTGTGGCCTCAGTCTGCAGCAGGATCTGGAGGAGGCAGGTGGTCTCTGTCCTGGGAGCTGCCTGTGCCTTTGTCTTTGCATAAGGAACGGAACAGCTACCGTTCAGCTGTCACAGCGCCCGATGCCAGTTCTGCCAGAGAGGAAACTCTGCCCAGTGCCCAGGGTAGGTCAGGTCTGTCCGTGTCTGCTTCTGTGCAGTCATCGTTCGGAGTTTAGTCTCCATGTTACGGCCTCCAGTTCTTTAGGGATTTCTCAGGTCCTGTCCTTGTGCCTCCTACAAGGCAGAGCCTGTGTTCCTGGTTTTCCACATGGCAGATGTTACAAGCCCAGGTGGTTCTATTTACCTTTTACCTGAGGCAGTCGTACCCCGAGATCCTTCACCTCAATTGTATTTGTTTGCCAAGTGTTTCGTCGCTGACTCCATGGTTTGGAGTGAACAATCCTGGCCTGGTTGCTGAAGTTCCATTCCAGTTTAGCTTCCTGCTCGCTTGCTCGGTGGTCTTTCAAGATGGTTGTTAGTTCCAGCATTGATTTCTGTGGAGAGTCAGGAGTCAGCAATTAGGAACTGGTTACTAGACAAAGGCCATAGTCAGACAAATCTGCTTGAATTAGAAGATGTGGCATGAAACAAGGTCAGTCCGTCCTTAGTGGTAAACAAAGGAAGCTGGAAAGTCCCTAAAGAAAGAAGAATGCAGAACAGAGAGCACAAAACAAGATAAAAGTAACCGCAGGAATGTAAACAATATGATATAACACAAATGGCTGAGCGACCAATAATGAGCTTAGATTTTGCAATATGTATGAGCTAATTATCACCATTATAAAAGTGATTGTAATGCTACTAATAAACGAGTTCCACTGATGAACCATCTGGTGTCGGTGACTCCCTCCGTTTTCAACAGATTTCCACTGCGTTTGGGGTTTGGCAGCATAAACAATCCAGTCGGGAGGCGGAGAAGGCAGGGACCAAACAGAGTCAGGTCTGTCCCTGCAGAGCCTGGAGGCTCAGTCACTTGGGGGTTTACCTGGTCTCCCTTCTGGTGGAGTCATGAAGCAGCTGGTCCCCAGAAAGGACTTTCCTGGGTGTAAGGAAACCCGAATATCTGGAGTGAGTTCTTGCTGACCTCTCCTCTTGGGCATTGGGAATAAATTCTCTGGCTGCCCTGGGAACCTTGTGTTGTGAACGTGCCTGACCCTAGAAGGATGTGTCGACTGAGGGTTGTTTGTCTTGGACAGAGGCACAGGGTGGTTTCAGTCTGCTCTGGGACCATTATATGAAAAAGGAGATTAAGCTGACTGTCCTTTGTTGGTTTTATTTATGATGTGAAGGTAGGCAAGTGTGTGCATTCATTCTTGTCCTCATCTCCCCGCTGTTTGCCAGGAGTCTTCCATAAATCCAGTCAGAATACTGGCTGGGAGAGATGACCAACCCCTGTTTGGGGTCTTAGTCTCATCCTGCCCCACTGCGGGACTTCTTGAACAAGCAGAAAAAACCTTTTGTTCCAGTTGCCACTCTCCAGCCATGTCTTGATCTCAGGTGGGACATTTAGACCAGGGTCCAGCCATGCCAGAAGGCAGTTGCTGTGGCTGATGGTGCTGGGAGAGAACCTTCAGTGTGTGACCTCTGCCCTGCTCAACTCTGGGTTTGGTGGGGGCTGCCTAGGGCCCTGGGGCACCCTGCACTCCACATTGGCTCTGTCTGGTACAAGCTGAGCATCTCTGGTTTAGAAGTGTTTGGTCTTCAGGGCTTGAGGACAGAGCTGTCCCTCTGTGTGGCCCCCTGCTGTGTTCTACCTGTGCCACAGGGCTGTGTGGGGAAACTGTCGGGGCAACTGAACCAGGCAAAGGATAAGAACAGGGCTGTCTGACTCACCAGAAACCCCTGGGAGTGCAGTGGTAGGAGCTGCGTTTGTGTAAGTTTTTTGGTTCTACTCTGAGACAGTTCTTGGGGTGGTTCTGCATGGATTCCAGGCGTCAGGGGAGCACTCACAGCAAGAAGGTGAAGTTGTTCTAAGCATCAAAGTGTGGTGAGGTGAGAGTGATGACTCCTCCAGTGAGCAGTGTCCGGGGATCCCTGGTCCCAAGTGAAGCTCTTGTGGTGTGCTCTGCTGGGGGAGCAGCGATGGGAATTTCCAGAGTGGCTGGATAACCAGCCTGTTGGTGCTACCAGAAATACCTGAAGACATTTATGTAACTTTAACCTTCCTGTTATCTTCCCTGAGACCGTTTGACCATGGTTTCTGTTTCTCCTTCTAGGGATCAGCTGAGAATGTGTCAAAGCCTTTTCTGCCCTCATGACATTTTCCTCTGCGCTTCATCTGCAGCAGTTGGACTTCTTCGCTGCTGGCAGATCTACTCTCTCAGAAGAAAACAACCAAGAAGTGGTGATAAAAGAGCAGTAGGCTGTAACAAAGAGCAACAGGAAGAAGAGCCGGATACACTCCAAAAGTGGGGGAGAAAGGAGGAGTCGGAAGTATGGGAGAAGGATCTGGCAGAGAAGGAAGCCCACCCGGCCCAGCAAGAGGACCTGCTCAAAGGAGGCTGGCAGGATCTCAAACAGCAGCAAGAGGAGCTTCAGCTGAGGGAAGCTTCCTTCCAGCTCGACCTGGAGAGCCTTCAAAAGGACCAGGAGCACCTGGAGAGGGAGAAGGTGCAGTTCCACCAGGATATGGTGAACCTTCATATTTCCCAAGAGGAGATGGAAAGGGAGAAGGTGCAATTCCAGCTCAACCTGGACAGCTTTCATAAGGCCAAGAAAGAGCTGGAGAGGGAGAAGGTGAAATTCCAGCAGGAGATGGAGAATGTTCATAAAGCCCAGGAGCACCTGAAGAGGGAGAAGGCACAGTTCCATCTCAACCTGGAAACTCTTCATAAGGCTCAGAAGCAGCTTCGAAGAGAGAAAGCACAATTCCAGCAGGACATAGAGAATGTTTGTACAGCTCAGGAGCAGCTGAAGACGGAGAAGGCACAGTTCCAGTGCAGCCTGGAGACCCTTCGTAAGGCCCAGGAGCAGCTGGAGAGGAAGAAGACACAGTTCCAGCTCAGCCTGGACACCCTTCATAAGGCTCAGAAGCAGCTTGAAAGAGAGAAGGCACAATTCCAGCAGGACGTAGAGAACATTTGTATGGCCCAGAAGCAGCTGAAGAGGGAGAAAGTGCAATTCCAGCTCAACCTGGAGTGCTTTCATAAGGCTAGGAATCAGCTTGAAAGAGAGAAAGCACAATTCCAGACGGTCATAGAGAACGTTCATAATGTCCAGGAGCAGCTGAACAGGGAGAAAGCATAATTCAAGCTCAGCCTGGAGACTCTTCATAAAGCCCAGGAGCAGATGGAGAGGGAGAAGGTGCAGTTCCAACTCAACCTGGAGACTCTTCATAAGGCCCAGGAGCAGCTGGAAAGGGAGAAGGTTCAGTTCCAGCAGGACATGGAGAATATTCATAATGCCCAATACCAATTGGAGAGGGAGAAGACACAGATCCAGTTTAACCTGGAGACTCTTCATAAAGTCTAGGAACAGCTGGAGAGGGAGAAGGCACAATTCCAGTGGGACGCAGAGCGATCAGCTGAATCACATCAGGAGCCTGATCGTATCCAGGTAAATGCTGCCAAGGGCTGGGCTGCTGGGAAAGCTGTGCCCTCAGGGAACTCCTGGGCCCTCCTGGGCCAGCTGCACACCTGCAGTGATCGACTGTCACCAGCCCAGCCCCAGACAGGTAGGGATGTTTTTTCCTGACTCTTTCCTTGCGGGGGATGTTTGGGACTGCGTTTGAGGCACCTCCAGAGTGACAAAGGCATTGCCAGTGCCCAGAGCTGACAGAAGAGGGTTACAACAGCCTGAGCTCTGCCCACTTCTCTGTGCCCTGTGCTGGCAGACAGCAGAGCAGAGTGGGATGGCTTGAAAGAAGATGCTTTGGGCAATGGCAGGAGGTCAATGTTGCCTTTGATGCTGTCTCAGTTGGGTCTAAGCTCTGGTGAGGGGTCTGGCAGATGAGGTCCTTCTCAGAAACAGCTGGAGCCTTGTGCTTTACCAGCATCTCCAGCTGTCACAAAAGCCACTTGCAAGGCTGATGATGGCAGCGCAGGGTGGTTTGTACACTGACATCCATCTCCAAAAGTATTCTTAAGGTCTACCAAAGAGAAGGATGTTGTCCACAACCAGAAAAAAACAGCCCCCACACAGCCCCTTCTCGGTGTATTTCTCAGAAAGCAGGGCTTTTTTTTCCACACCTGTACACAGTGTAGGTGAGGAGAGCAAGCATCCCTTGGCAAAGCGTGGACTGAATGGGATCCTCAAGCCTGTTGTTGATGGTTGGTTTGTTCGTACCTCACTTGATCCTAATGGGATTTGCTCAGAGCCATACAAAAATTATTTTAGAGCTGTTGGATTGTGTGTGGAAATGCTTTTGGGTGCCTGACTGGACTCGTTGCGAAGCTCATCGGGGAACTCTGGGAAGCAAATCCTCAGAGCAGGGCTGGCTCCCTCCCAGCCCAGTTCTGGTCAGGCCAGAAGCCTCCTGAGCACAGTGCAAAGCTGCTGCAGCTTCAAGCAGATGCAGTAATGTGAGGGGCACAAATCCTGCAGTGGAGGCTGAGCGGTGAAACAACTGCGAGGCCTGGAGATGAGGAGAAGGAGGTCCTGTTTCAAGGCAGGGATCTTCCTGACATTGTAGAGCTGTTAATAGAGGGTTGGGCGAGGCGTTGCTGGGCTGTTGTTCTGATCTTATTTTTGAGTGTTCTGGCTCAGTTCTCATAAAGAACAACGTGTTTGCTTTCACTTTTTGCTAGGGAAGAGTTCCTTTGGCACACGCCGGTGCACTGCTGGGTGCTGGCATTTCCCTGGTGGAGGAGATCGCTTCTCCTTGCCTTTCTGCCACCATCCCTGTGCACTTACAATGTGGGGTGAGCCTTGGCCTTGAGATCTCAGAGAACTTTTATCTTAGTTTGCAGGAGCAGAAATGACTGGAACAGCACAGGACAAGCAGGCAGACTTCATACAGGAGGTGGCTGAGCAGCACATCACAGGAGCAACCGCTGCACAGTGTGAGGTGCTGCAGACGCAGCTCATGGAGCTGAAAAATGCAGACACCCACCTGGCTGACGAAAACACTTGTCTCTGTAGGCAGATGAGTTTGATAGAACAGCTGGAAGCTGAAAATGCTGACCTGAGGAGGCAACTCACGAAGGTAGTAGAGGATACAGATTCTGCCATCCAAAAACTCTCTCATGTTGGAACTGTGCTGGAAAAGGTAGAGTGCGAACTGAAAGCCAGGACAGAAATGACAGAATGTCAACATCTGCAGAAGGAGCACAAGGACCCAAAGTTATCTCTCCAGAGGAAATAAGAAGGCAAGTGCCAGGTTACCATGGCAGACAAGAGGATTCACCACCTCTAATCCTGTTGAAGAAGTTTCTGATCAGGGACCAGTGATAGGGAGCAAGGCACAGATAATAGCTGTCCTTTTCTCTTATATGTTCTTATTAAATATATCCTTAATGTTCTCTCTGTGTAACCTCACTCTGTGCTGTGTTTGAAGAGAAAGAACTATGAGCCAGCTACCGGGAAGCTGGCATGGGTGAACTGGGTGCAGCTGCCAGAGTAAAGCAGAGTGTGTGGGTGTCCCTGACTTGGGGTGCAAGGTACAGGCGTGGATCCCAGTGCAACTCCTGGGGTGAATGGGGGCCTGTGTGTCCTGACAACCACCTGTTGGGGGCACCAGCATGAGTAAGGCACGTGAGAGGCTCTGTGAAAGTTTGCACCTCCCCCAGACCTGGAGTACGTGGGCTGTGCCTGTGCCTTCACCAGCAAACCTCATGCTAGACCATCTGGGGGATGGGATCCAGGTGAGGGTCTGAGGTGGGCAGAGAATCTGTGCTGGACCCTGGGGAGATGTGAAGGATAGGGTGTCTGCAAGAGAAACATGTGAGGGCTGTTGTTTGCAAGAGCACCAGGATGGAGCAGCCAGCTTACAGCTTGCTGTGCTGCTCTTTCATGAGATGTCAGGGTGGTTGAAGTCCCCCAGGAGGACAAGAGCTTGTGAGCATGAAGCCTCCTGAAGCTGGGGGAAGAAAAGTTCATCAGCAGGCTCCCCTTGACCAGGTGGCTTGTAGCAGACACCAACACAAAAGTTCCTTTTGTTGACTTGGTCTTTTATTCTCACCCATAAGCTTTCAACTTGTTCGTATTCTTCAGGAACAGCTCTTCACACTCAACCCATTTTCTTAAACAGAGGGCAAAGCCTCCAACCCTCCTTCCCCATCTGTCCAGCCTGTGGTCACCAATAGCCACACTCCAGTCATAGGATTTGTTCCTCCAAGTTTCAGTAATTGCAACCACATCTTAGCTTTCTTTCAGCACTGCGGCTTCCAACTCCTCCTGTTTGTTGCCCAAGCTGCATGCATTTGTGTAGAGGCACTTGAGCTGGGCACTTGATCGTACCACCTTCTTAGTGGAATATTGCGCTTAAGGTGTTTCATGGAGGTTTCGTTGTTGATTCCTGCTATCTCAGGAGCCCTCAGCTCATCACCACAAGACTGTGCTGCAGTGACCCCAGCACACACCAGAGGAACTGGTGAAGGGCCCATAGTAGCACCCCATGATTCTAACTGTAATGTTTCAACATGCAGCTTGTCATAGACATCTAGTTTAAAGCCCTGTCAATGAGCTCTGCGAGACCCTCCTAACTCTGTGAGAAAGGTGGCTCTCATTTGACACCTGACAGCCTGGTGCCGTGTAGGCCCTTCCATCACCAACAAACCCAAAGCTCTTGCGGTGAAACCAGCCACAGAGCCACATGTTAATAGACTGGGCCTGTCTGTTCCTTCAAAAGCCACTGCCCACAACTGGAAGGAGGGAGGAAAAAAAACACCTGGGCTTCAGATTCCTTTACTAGCTGTGCCAAGGCCCTGAAGTCTCTTTTGATTGCCCTTGGGCTGTGTTCTGCAACTTCATCTCCTCCCACATGGAAGAGGAGCAATGAACAGCGGTCTGTGGGCCTTAGCAAACCGGGGAATTTCTTAGTGACACCCCTAACTCGGGCTCCTGGGGTGGCAGAAGACTTCCCTATGAGTAGGGTCTGCTCAACATATTGGCCCCTCTGTTCCCTCAGCAGGGAGTGTCCTATTACTATGACGCGCCTTTTCTTCCTTGAGGCAATTGTAGTAATATGGGGACTGTGTCGGTTTGGTTTTGGACCTTCCTCTGGTGTAGATGGAACAATACTCACATTGTCCAATACTCAAATTGGCTGATCAGACCAAGGCCCACACTGGCATCTCACGTGCTTGAGGAACATCTGCAGACTGAAGGGACCACACAGCCATCACATAGCCCGGTTTGGTCAAGAACACGACATGGCCCCTTTTACTCAGGGGAAAAGGGCGACATCTCACGTGAGGCATCTGCAGAGAGGTACAACTCCAGCCTGAACACCGTCAGAGTTGGCCTGCCAAGAAGACTCTCTGACGCCACCCAAATGCCTCACCGACCAGTTCAAGGAGTCGAGGCTCCACAGTCACAGTTCCTGGGATAGTGACAGCTGCACACACCCAGCTGCCACCCCTGGGGTGAGGATGCTAGGTGTGGGGCCTTGCATGTGAGAGAGTGGGCACCATCTGCGGAGAAGTTCAATGAGGGCTTGAGCACTGACAGAGCCAGCCCACTGTGAAGCCACTCCTGACACACCCATGGGACAACACCTCATTAGACGCTGAGGCGTCTGCCAGGTTTACATGGAGCAGCAGGGAGGAAGAAAAAAAAATACAGGTGAGATTTGGACCCCTCTGTCATGCAACAACAGGCCACCTGCTCCTGCCCTCTCTCGACAGCCCACGCCCTGTGAGCAACCCCCTTTTCCCCTTCTCATGGGGTGAAAGGAAAGATGGAAGGAGGAGAAAGGAGGAGTAGGGGGCAGAGGCACGCACCCCCTCCTGCCTCAGCACAAGCACGCTCAATGGAACCCTGACTGGGTGGCTCAGGATCCCCACCACCGCCACTGGGTATCAGAGTGAGGTGTGGAGGGCACAAGATTGCGTCAAGGGCTGATTCTCAATAGATCACAGCGATGGAGCTGCTCTGCTACATACAAAACCCTGACCCAGAATCAGGCCATCTACAAATGATTTAGTGCCAGGTGCTCCATGAACATGCGGTACACAATGGGGGAGAGGTGGTGCCGAATCCCTCTACTCCTCTGGTCCCACGGGGTGAACAGCTGTCTCTCGTGAGGCCACCAAGGCGTCGGTGGTGCTCTGGTGTCGCTACATCTAGGTGGGATACTGACTTAGAAGCATCCAGTCATAAGCCCATAGATGGTAGCCTCATGCCAGCGGCTTCTCAGCCAAACACACACACCAGTGGTCTGAACCGGCGGTTCCTCCTGTACTGAGAACGATTATTATTGCAACAACACATCATCAGCAGGGTAAAACTAACCTGTCTTACAATAATCCAAACCCAGCTCACGTTCCCTGTTAGTAGGTGAACAATCCAATGCTTGGTGAATTCTGCTTCACAATGATAGGGAGAGTCAACATTGAAGAATCAAAAACTGACTTGGTGCCAGAAGCAAGAGCCCCCTTGGGGCTTGCCCCTTCCCCTCACCGGGTAAGTGAAACAAACAGAGTAGTATTTCATTAGCGACTGGGACACTGGCAGGCAGGTCACTGCACCATGCGTAGATGCCGGACTCCCACTTATTCTACATCTCTCACGTCTCTTCACAGTGCCAGACTAGAGTCAAGCTCAACAAGGTCTTCTTTACCCGCTGATTCCACCAAACCCATTCCTTGGCTGTTGTTTCAATGGACAGTAGATAGGGACAGTTGGAATCTCATTCATCCATTCATACGTGTCACTAATTAGATGACGAGGCATTTGGCTATTACTGAACACACACGGAAGTGTGTCCCTTTTCAGGGTTTTAGATGGCCCGTCCATTGTCACCAAGTCAAATAGTGACAGAGTGCAATGGTTTGCACTTGCATGAATAATTGGTAATCATCACGAGTTCCACACTGTTTGCCTAATTTGGAAAAATATTTAAACATGCAATGACTTAATAAAATAAGAATTACCATAAGCCGAATTAAATTAAATTAATAAAGGGAATGGGCAAGGCATGCATAATAACTATATACAGCATGCATCTAACATATTAATCATTTCTTGAACGTGACTTGCTCACAAAAGTGTGGATTATATCTACTGACGAAAATAAGGCAACATTTGAAAGATGGCGTAACAGTTGTTCACATCGAGATTTTGAGAGTCCAATTTCCTAAAAATTCCATCGTCCTCTGCATGCCATTTTCCACATGCTCCAAGGGGGAAACCTAGACATTTAATAGATATTGTGTTTGTTAATTCTTGGATTTGTTCTTTCAAGTGTTCATATTTCTTAACTTTTTTGTCTGTGGATTTTTTTTTGGTAGTTCATTGATCTTTCTTAAAAATGGCCTTTGCAGGCCTTCCTTAACAACAGAGGTCAGGCTTCACAGAAGTATTCCATATCTTCCTTTAACACAACACAACACATAAATAAGGTGCAGATAAGAGAATATGCTCTCTTCTTCTTCTGGCAAGGCTTGGGAGCAGATGGTCCCTGCATTGGTCCTGTCTGCTGCCGAGCCTGCTGAAAACTTTTTAATGGGTCATATTTGGCCATCTGGCTCTCCATGGGGGAGGTGGTATGGTAAGATTTCATTAATTCTTTACTTTGTTAGTTACTGGGTGTTATATTTGTGCATGACATTTAGTTCATTTTTGTCCTTCTTCTCATTTCCCTTCCCCTCTTCCCTTGCTGCCTTGCATATCTTTTCTGTGTAGTTGTTTGTATTTAGAAAATACATAAATACATATATTTAGTGTGAATTTGGTTTCTTCTATAGTTTTTTTTCCCCTTTGAAAGGAAGGAAGCTTTGGGAGAGGGGCACAAGTTTCCCATTCTGCCGAGGAATGTCTACAAGTTTTAGCAGTAGACTCTGATCTACCCCTTGATAGAAATACCCAAGTGGGACAGACATTCTCTTAGTTGTAATATCATGATGATTTTTCTATGAGGAATGCCCTGTATCTCATGATCCAATTGTTACTAATATTATTATTGTCGAAGTTGTTGATCCCTTTCCTCTGATTCACAACTTCGGTCCAGTTCTTAAATTCATATCTCTGCCAGTTACATGACCTCAGATAGATGGTCCTTGAAGTGGATATCTCCCATTCCGAGACTGGTTCATCTCCACCAATTTCATTGGCTATTAACATTACAGACTTCGAGTCCCAAATAGATGGTATTTTATTTTCATCAACACCCACTGTTATGCATAAAAAGTCCTCCTCTATGTTTTCACTTTTAGCAAATTCCTAATTGCAACATCCAAAGACTGTGAAATTCTATGCAGCCTTCAGGCTTGAATAAAAAGGATATGCCTTGAAATTCTCATAATGCCAAGCCCACCATCCCTAGTGCTGGAATAAAGGATGGCGTCACAAGTACTCAAAGGTAGATGTAGCCATCCCTTGATGGCAGATCTTATTTCTGTATCAAGGGACTCAAGGTACATGGCCTTGACATTTGCTTGGTTGGCCAAGTAAGTCAATCAAGGAATGACATACCCTTTCAAGATGTCAACTTTTTGCATAGGTTTTAAAGGAGCCTTATCAACCCCATGCATCCAATCACTGACCTTCCCTTTCAATTTAGATTTAGATACTCCCACCCATGTGTCAGTTTGCAGACCCAGGTAATTCTCTGAATCTCCATGGTTAATCATATTTAGGGGAGAGCCCGTAATTATCCATGAAGGGTGATCACTGATGGTATAGGAGTCTTTAGTCAGCTTGGTGTAAAAGCCGTGGCATTTTATCCCCTGAGTTGTAAGGCTGGTCAAATGACAAAAAGCCTCTAATATCTCAATATTCTTTTGCATTCCTTCACATGATTCACTTAATAGGACCAAGGCGTCTACGAAGGCTACAGATGTTATCTTAGTCGCCCTATGCAGGAAACCACATCCTTTTTCATCCAATTGGCACAACAGAGGGTCAACAGATAAGTTAAATAAGAGCAGAGACATTGAATTGCCTTGCTTAACAACTCTACAGATCCTAATAGGATCCGATTGCCCATTTTTCATTTCAATTCGTGTACTGACATAAATGTACAGGTTGTTGATACGGGAGATGATATGATTATCAACCCTTTTCTGCCTCAGAGTCATTAAGATGTGATTGTGACTGTAACAGTTTCAAAGTTCTCTGCACAGCCAGGAGATTTGATGAAACCCCTTTGCCTGCTGTTAACAGGGCAGGCCTTGATCAGTCGCTCCATTAGACTTTTTGAGAACAACCTTAGAACAGTTGAACTGATGGTAATTGGCTGCCAATTATTAATGTTGCTTTGGTGATCCTGAGCTGACAACTTTGGTATTAGAATTGTCTGACATTCTCTTACTATGTCAGGGATCGTGCCAGTCACCAACCATAGACTGAAGAGAGCCATAAGCTAAACAAACTGAGGGTCACCCTTCTCAAGATCTTCTACTTTCAGTCCACTGGGAGTATGGCACTGGACTTTTTTTCATGTCTTGGCTGTTCGTCGAGACTTCACCATCCATGATCATAGCAAGGAATACCGAGTTGTCTGTCTGCCATACCCGAGGATCAGAAGGAGCCAAGTCCTCGGAATGTTCCAGGAGACTCCCAACCGGACTTGAACACCTCGTGAACTTTCTCCGGTGGGATATCGCATTTCAAGGCTTCTCTGTCTTCCAGAATGATGTTAGCCAAATTGCCTCTATCGAGATAAAAGAGTTTTTGTTATCTCAGCTATTTACCCCTTTTCATCGCTCTCTTCTTCATCCACCAAGGAGACGGCTTTACACGAGCTTTCTGTGCTCCACATACCCAGTTGGTTTCCAACTCGGTTGACATCTTTCCAAGATTTGCCAGGCAGTTTTTCATTGCCTCATCAATTAACATTGACTGATCTTTTGGACTTCTGATTATCTTTTCATATATGTCTCTGAAAAAGGACACATTTCCAGATTTTACCACTTCTTTGATTATCATTTCATAATGGGACCTAAGCCCCTCCTCTCCTTCAATCCCAATATCAATGGATGCGCCTTCATATAGATGTTCCTTCATTGAGAGATCATTATCTTCTTTTTTTGGTACCACCTTTTATCAACATCTGCCTCTTATAACTTATCTGTTTCGCAGTTTTAGATGGCGTATTTTCTACAATTAATTTATAGATGTTTCTCACACCCTCAAATTGCTTCTCCAATTCCTTTGAAAGATTGACTTCCTCTTCACTCCAGCATTGACAATGTACCCCCCTTGCTGTACTCATCCTCGGCTGAGTTGCAAGGATCCGCTCTTTATTCCGGATAACTGGGTGAACTAGAAGTTTGTGTTGGCTCAGGCCGAATTTTGTACTAAACATTCGTTTACATTCCTCATACGAAAATCCCACCATCTCACTCGGCGGTTTGTCCCCTTTGCACTTTGGAAAATTACATGCAATGCTATGATATTTGTCACTCTTTAAATCACAATTGGCACACAAGAACAATATATCTGACTTTCTGTGAACCCTCTTAAGATGTTCAATCAATCCCAGGATCTTCCCAAACTGGGTCCCACAAAATGGACATGATGGATTTTTGTCCAGGACCTCCACCACTTGTGCGCTCTTAGAGGAAGGATCATTGTGAGTTTCCAGTTCAGGAATAGCCAGTGCTAGGCTCTCCTGAATAGTATCACCAGAGGGTGAAAGTTCCTGCTCCTCAGCTTCCACCCTCTCTCCTTCATTTGAGCTACTGTTACTGCCCACCAATTCCAGAGGTTTCAGAACTTCGTGAACCTCTGAAAACATACTCAGTTCATTCTTCCCAGTAAATGGATGGTATCCATCAAATCTCACATACTTTGAGTTCATAAATTCCCATCTTTTTAATTGCCATTCCTCATCTACTGGTTTAATTGGATCACATGTTTTTTGCGATCTCGGTATACCACCAGTCTGAAATGCAAGTTTGTGTGGCCACAGGCAGGAAAAACAATGTCTACCTTAGCCCCATTTTGTCCAATCCAAATGAGGGATGTTTACACCTGGCCTCCCCCTCTAGACAACCATGTGATGCCCAACTGTTTCCCATGGGCAAAGGACAGGGCTCGCATACAAAATTTTCCCAATCTTTCCAAAAGCTTCACTTCACCCTCGGTCCAGCACTGCCTATGTACCCCACTTGCAGTACCTTCTTTCAGGTGGAAGCAGAGATCTGCTCAATATTCCTTGTAAGTGGGTGAACCAGGTGTTTATATTGACTTAAACTGCTTTTGGTCTTAAACATTCTTTTACATTCCTCACAGACAAAACCTTCCACTGCAACAAGTGCTTTCTCCCCTTTGCATTTTGGAACACTGCATGGAATGCTATGATATTATTCCTTCAAAGGACCACAACTTGCACACTAAATCAGTATCCTACGCTTCACATGGGCTCTCTTTAGATGTTCAAAAATTCCCCAAGTCTTCCCGAACTGGATCCCACAACAAGGACAAGATGGATTTAAGTCAGGAACCTTTACCACTGGTGTGCCATCACTGGAGAGACCAGCGTACTCATTAAAGAATGAACCAAGGGCATGATACTGCCTTTTTGCAGGTCTCATTATAAGTTATTGATGCCTATCTGGCGATCTCGTGGTGCAGGTTTTGATCTTCTAACAGTCTGACACTCCTGTACCATGTTTGGTATAACACCGGTTGCCAATCATAGATTGTAAACTTCCTTTGATTGAGTGAACTGAGTGTCTGATCAGACAATATCCTTCACAGCCCATCCAGCCCCAATGCCATTCCCTTATTCATCTCTTTGACGTTTTTAGAGCTTTCTGTCTCAGTGATTATGGCATGCGAAGGTCCAGTTTTTACACTTGATAGTGACCTAGAAAAGTTGCAGTATAATTATTACCATTAATTATTGCCACAGACTTTGGGGTCACTGTTGGTTAAGGGTTCTGTGACTATCAGGGGATAGTCCTCACTATGAGAGTGGATTTGTCTATTGTTTGCTCTGCTTTTACAAACCCTTAAACAGATCACACTCAAAGTAGTGCAGCAGCAACATCATTTGGAGCAGAACTTTGTTTTCACTGGCTGTTTTTTGTAATAGAGGGGAGTAGGACAGAAGAATGAAGCAAAATTCTTCTTCAGGCATATCTGAGAAACACATGGAACATTTGGCCATATAGAGAAATATTTCTAGAAATCTATCAACATTTTAACCTCACAAAAACATCCCAATCCATAAAGGATTTAAAAAAATGTTCATGGGCCCAATGAGTGCAGAAACAAAACACGAGATGCATCCTCTGTATAAGACTCTTAACCTCTTTGCAATTCTGTTTAAAACAGATATTATTCCTATATATATTTTACTGGATAAATTACAACAGAAGGTAGTGCTGTTAAGTTTGAATTATAAAGAAAGCAGCAACAGGCTTAGGCTATTCTAAGGTAAATCTAGAAAACAGGAGTGTTAGAAAACAAGCCCTTCTTGAACTTGGGTTAGGGATACATGATTCTTATTTTCACAGGCTACGCTGCCTTTTTTCCCTGCAATTTTGTTACGGTTCCCTAGGACTTCATTTACTAGTTGCTTCCCCCCATACACACACACCCCCCTATTGTACCTTGTGGACTATTCCTGACAGCACTGGAGGCACAGTTAGAAATAGAACAAGATAGTTTAACTTTGAGAGCATCCTCTTGCCCTGAAGAATGCTTTCTGTTGAACTGAAATAATGGCAAGAACACCTAACAGTCACACTATTCTTCTTTCAAAAATGCAGTCAAAGCTCTATTTCATCATTTCACAAGTAGCAACGCAAGCTTGGTAGTTTCCTCAGTTTCGAGTTTGAAAAGCTGGGATGACTCTAACGGTCCAGCTCAATGTGGCCAAACACAGTAAGCCTGCCTGTGACTTGTAAGCACTTCAAAAGGCACCGAGAAACATTCTGACACTGTAGCACTGTAGCAGGACTAATATTTGCTCTTTTATGTTCAGTCCCATGGATTGGAAGCTTGGCCCACCCATTTTTCACTACCCAGACTTCCCTGAAATGATGAGGAAAGACTCTGCTTCCTTAGTAAATTATTACTTTCATCAAGTGTCAGTGTGGTTCTGCAAGCATCCTGGTGAGAGCATCAGACCAGCTCAAGATCCATCCCTTCCTGATAGACCTAACTCTGCAAGTATACTTGCCCCTTTCAGCTAACTGATCTTAAACAGAATGAGGAGTTTAAAAACACTCATGCAACTGTACCCAACACCTGCCAAAATCCTAGCAAATATTAGCAAAGTAAGAATGCAGTTTCTGACTGACCAACCATATGCAATCAGGGTAAGAGAAAAGAAGAATGAAGGAGTACATCAGCGTTGCCAAGGCCAATACAGAAGGATATATGTATGGCTGCCTTTTCCTACTGTGCTATTTTTTTTAATTCAACTATATAATATACAGCATATTCAAACTCCAATGAGTCTATATAATGAGAACTATAATCCCTATAACCATAATTACCTAAAACCTGCCAGAAGTTTGCCTCCATTTTAAAAAGAATAAAAGAGGAAGAAGTGAAAAATCATCACTGATGTAGAGAAAGCTGTCTGAGCCTGACACACAGGGTCCTCTTCTCTCTAGCAGTACTTCCACTGTGTTCAAGTGATGAGGCAAAAAAAACCAGGCACCCAAAACAGCATATGAAATCACAAACTGCGTCTGGACTACTGCACACACACAGGTCTCTACCTAGAAATAAAGGGAAAACACCTCATTTCTAAACAAACATGATATGGTGCTGCTTAGAGGGAGGTCTACATTTTTTGAAAAACTATTTTTCTTATTCTAATTTGTGAAATAAAGCCTGCTGATGCTCCTATCCAATCTGATGTATTGTTTGACTTCCCTTGAGTACACCAAAACGTAAAGCCATTGTGGGATCTTTCTTATATTTTACAAAGACGACGCAAGGAAATGACAGTTATTTAACTTCCTTTGGACCTAAAATAATGGCATCAAAGACACAAGGCAAAGAGAATTTTTATAAAGAGCTTCTGTCTGTCATTTTGTGATTGGGTTAGATAGGGCATATAACAGGACCTCAGCAGAGAGGCATGGCTAAGAGTAAGATACAAATGAACTTAAAATCAGTTGTATCTCTGTCCATGACCTCGCGCACTGTAAAAGCATCACATCTCCAAAAACGGCATCAAACCTTCTCAGTTCCAGCAAGAATAAGCTCTGGCTGTAAGGGCACAGGAGGCAAGGAGCTTTATGTTGACCTCAAGAAAAAAGAGTGTTCACATGGTCAGAACTTGGGCAGTGTGACTGCAGTCCAGCTCACAAAGTCATTTTTAATATTTTTGTCGGTTTCTGCAGCCTAAATGTACTACTGTGAAAGCCCACTGAGCTTCCTGACCCCATAACTTTGATATGAACAGCCCAGGGCACCCTGACACCGAGGTGCATGATACATGCCATTTTATTACTTGCACAAATTCATTTTAAAAATCTTTTCTCTGCGTGCATGACTATGTTAAAAAAGAACCATTGCCAATATGAAGGAATTAGATTAGGAATTCTACAAAAAGAGATGATTATATTTCCTACTATGTGAACAGTTGGGGGCAGATAAACATTTGTAATATTTGCTCTAGAACTTGTGATTGCTGGTTACATAACTGAAAACACAAGGAATACCTTTTTAAGGACCTTAATACCGTACATTTCATTGTTTAATAAAACAAACAAGGAGTGGTAACAGCTCTGCTTATATTATGACATTTAAAAATGCATGGTATAAAGATTTTTTTTTAAAAAAAGAATTTTGGGTCACTTATGCACTTCTCTGGAATGCTTTCCAGAGCTATTGCAGATGTGTCTTGTGTTAAGGAGCCCACAGCTGGTATAACGCTGGCACCAATATTTCAAACAGCGCTGTCACTTACTCAACATTCACAAACTTGGAAAAAGTTCATTTATAAGCTCTACAGTTGAGGTCGTAGAATGCACAAATTAATGCCTATTTAAAACAAGGAAGGGAGGAAATCCAGAGATCTTTCCTAGTTCTACTGTCATAACTCACTATGTAGGACGTACAGTTTTCTTCTATATGTTGTGTCTTTTGCATGAAAGAACTGGACTTGCAGTCTTTAACCAGAGCCAGTGGTTCAGCTGCCTTTGGGAGGCTCCCTACACGCCCAGGCCACAGCTCATGACAAGAACATGTATTTCAGTTGGGCTGTCAGTTACCTTTGTGCTCAAAGCTGGACCAGCAGCAGGCTGAAGGGTCTCCTCATATGCCAGAGCAGCCACATGGTCTCAATTCAAATTTCAGTGGCTGCAAGGCCATGCAAAAGAGCAATTTGGAGAAATGCAGTCACCTATGCAGGTATCACGAGATGAGCAAATACTGCCATCAATTTGCACTGCAGAAAGGCAATCAAAAAGCCTGGAGAGAGTCACAACCCTCCTTTTTCAGCAGCGAGAAATCAACCTGGCATCTAGAGACTTGTTAGTATCACCCCTCAGTCGTGGCTTTTGAGCAATTACACTGCATTTCTTCCTCAATCGCCCTTGCTCAGATACCTCCATGACCAGTAGCTCCTCCAAAACTTACAAACGGTTTGGCTCACAATGTAGAACAAGATACAACACCCAGATGTAAAACTGGTAGAAAACGCCCTTCTAACTTCTTTATAAAAAAAATGAGACCTCAGGGAATTATGTCACAAAGGCACAACAAAAGTCATCTTGCTCTAATTCTTGCTTTTACTTACTACTGAGAAACTGACCTTAGAATACAGAATTCACAAGTAACATAAAAGTAACATTAAGATTTTTTAATAAGAAAAATAGGAATTACAAATGGCATCTTACAGAATGGCTCTGCCAAACAGGAAAATTGTTATACTTGTATGTAAATTTGAAATTCTCATAGCATTGCAGATCTGCAGGACTTCCCAACAGTGCCTCTGTCAAAAGGCTCAGACTGCAGAGAATACTGTGCTGTCCGGTGTCTCACTCCACTCTTGGGCTGTACAGACAACACAGTTACTACCACAGGAAAAAAAGAACGCTTCACGCTGCAAGTCTTCTGCTTATGAAAATACCAAGGGAAAGACCCACATTCTTCAAAAAAATATGGAAATAATTATATTCCCCATAAGAAAAATGTTAAACACAAAATCCGAAATAAACAAGTAGGATAAAAGTGAGGGAGGCTGTTGACGTGTACCATTAGGTACCACATGAGCCAACACAAAAAAGATTTGCCTGAGGTATGACTGCCTCTGGTTGGGGGGAAGGGCTGTTCATGGGGGTTTTGCTGTTGTTGTTGTTTGTTGGGGTTATTTTTTTGTTTAGTTTGTGGGTTTTGTTTTGTTTTAAACAGAGTCAAAACAATTACTACAAGGGTTCTGCAATAGGTAGCTCATCTTCCAGGCCAAATCCTTCAAAGGATATTGATTTCTAATTTTTAGCACAAAGATAAGAGCAGGTGACCATTTCCCAGCAAAAATACCCCTCACACCTGAGCTTCAGGCCTAATGTGTAGCAAATTAGTACTACTATAAGTTTTGTCTACCTTTTCCATTTGAAAGAAAATCCAAGAACCAGGTGAGGACCAAAGATGAACAGATTAGCCGGGCAGCAGCTCTAACTGTGACAAAAGATGCTCAAGAGGTTCTCAGGAGCTGGGGACAGCTGAGGCACACCGATGTACCTTTCATACATTGTTCTACCAGGATGCTTCCAGCACTACTGCATGAGAACTTCCCTTTCCCATATAGAACATGGAGGGCTGGCAGCACAGCAGGACAACAGCCAGCTCAGAGATGCCCAGCACTCAATGATTCCCTATAAACCATGAGAGTCTGTCAGAAGCCATAAAAATCTCCAAAGCCTTCACCCACTTGCAAGTGTACCAGCTGAAAATTAATTGCTTAAACGGAGGAATGATATCTGCCAGCCATCAGTGATCCCTGGCAGCATCTGCTTATGATGCAGGGCTAAGGGAATCACCTGCCAAATTTAGGCCTGTAGTTTCCAAGTCACATGAAGAACTGAAGGCTGTGTTCAATAAAAACATACCTAGTGATGGTTGTGGGATGTCTAATATCAGTAAGTCTGAGTTTTTCTCAAGTGATTACAGAAAAGGAGCAGAGAAGCAGAACTAAGCAACTACAATGCTGGATGTGAAAAAGGGGGGAAAATAAATAAGTAAATTAATCAAAGTTTTGTAGCATATTGTTCCTGTTTACAGTTCTTCAGCTTTCCTGGACTCATTTACAAGAATCATAACAAGGCTAAAATCTTTAAGCAGAAGACAAACAAGTAAGCATTGCCCAGACAGGCACTGGTTTTCTTTGTTTTATTCTTAGGTTACTTTTTCTTTGAAAACCTAACCTAATATTGGGAATTGCAGAATTTTATGACACAACATGGGAATCCATGCTCTGGGAGCCATACAAATCCAAACGTAGCCATTGTCCATTCATGTAATTTCTATGAGCTTCTCGGAGGACTTGCTGAAAAGGAAAATGGGTTTCCACTGTCACAGAACTAAACGAGGAACCAAGGGGACAGTTCTACAGCTTTGCCAACTGCTGCAAAACATAAGCAATGTTCTCTTAGCACGGTGCAACTACTACTACGGTGTACTCAGGAGGACATCACACAAGTTGTACACCAACAGCTCCTTCTGGTTCTTAGGGACAATGCAGGGATTTTTAAAGCAAGTTTCAACTGTCTTTGAAAGCTCTAAAACCATTAGCTGGGAGTAATATGTGGGGTTGGGAACTACAGCTTTAGCTGGACCTGCAAGAGGACAAGTTGAGAAACTGCTCTATGCCTGTAAGGGCCAGTTGTCGCAGTGGGAGACGGGGACCAGTTTGATGCAAACAATGTCCAACTTTATTTTTGCAAAAGGTCGATATATATATACTTATTAAGCTAAGGCTAAAACAAGCATGTTCACTACTGATTGGATGATTACATTATTACATACATCACATTACGAGCTAATTGGATATTAGTGAAGGCTTTGCGCAGTTCTCAAGTCTTTACGGTATGACACTACAGTCCGATAGGCCTTATCAAGTTTCTTGTTAGCAACTTCTACCTTTGCCAGTCAGCTCCTTATCGGACGGTTTCAAGCTGCTCCAACTGCCCACAAAGTGTCCTTTCCATGACCTCGTACATGCTGCTCTCGCTGTGCTTTAATGGAGTCCAAGGCCTGCTTTTTCTGTGTTCCAGGGTTTGTGGTTGAAAGACTCCATTACTAGCTTCTCTGTGCTAGCACTACGGGATGCTGTAGCCTCAATTCCCCCTTCCGTTTGTACCATAAAGACTCTCTTAACAGCGCGATCGATCAGTCGTTGAAAACATTGCAAAACACAGGGTAATAATATTGACAAAAACAAAAATACAAGCAAAACATAACAAACGGTTTTCAATAAACTTCGAATCCATCCAGTCAACCCCCACCCAGAAAACAGCTTGTCAAACCAGTCCCAATTATCTTCCAATTGCAGGCGTTTCACTCCTCGTTTCAGCTGCTGGATGGCTGCATGGATGGACTCAGAATGGTCAGACAAATTCATACAACACATTCCATTGAAATCTTCACAACCGTAACCATGCGCTAAAAGCAAAAAGTCTATTGCTGCACGGTTCTGCAAAGTTGCATGCCTAATGCTATCGACATCCATTAGCAAGCTTGTTAGTGCGAGGCTAGTTGCATTAGTTTGTTTTGCAAGCCAACAACCTAACTTTTTTAATGACACTAGTGATTGTGCTGAGGCTACCCCTGTTGCCAATGCTGATGCGGCAATGATCTGAGCAGAATTCCAGAATTTAACACTGTCATCACAATCACTAGAAAAGGCATGTACACTTCTACGGCGGTGATATCTTTTCCGCCGTTGTAGAATTGTACTATCATTTGGTGCTAATAGGGAAAGTTTACCTATTGAGCATGGCCCACCTTTAATGTGTGAAGGAATGGCCAGCCATGCTCGATCTCCGCAAACTAAAAAGATTCCTGGGAGTAAGAGAAGGGGTAAGTTTGCTGACTTTGAGATGTTTGGAGAGATGTAATTGCACCAAGCAGATGCATTAGTAAAGACAGTATGTATGGGATTTACACTCCAAGCTCTAGACTGATTCTTTCCCGTGTAATTGAATTGCAAGCAGTAATCCATTTTTATAGAACCTAATAATTCTAATTCTTGAGGTTCCAAATCGGATGGAGGTAAGTATGCAACCCAACCATCCCAGTTGTCTACACAACCTGTGCCATTTTCTATCACCTTTTGATTCTGTGGTATCGGCCATTGATCAATGGGAACCCCCACTAAACATGTAGAGAAAGGGTTTTGAGGATTAGCTGTTGCAATGCAAATAGACTGTAGTCCCGATGTGTTAGCCAAAGTGATTCAAACATTTTCTTTTGGTAGTGTAAATGCCATACCTTCCTGGAAACAAGTGATAATGAAAGGGAAGATCATGCTTCTGACGACGAGTTCTTGTAGGGGCGTATGTTTCTTGCGGGGTAGCATCTGGGTCCTGAGTCTGTAGAGACACAAGCGTATCCCCTTCCCCATGTAATTAGTTCGCATGGACCTTTATTGAGTCCTGTTTCTAGATCCCGAACCAGAACTAAGGGTCGTTCCTGAAATTGAAAAAGGTTATTTTTAACAAAATGTTTAGCAATTGGAGGTATGTCCGCAGATGGGCAATTGAGAAAGTTTAGAGTATACAGAGCTTTGAGTACTCTTTCTTCCGGTATTGTTAAGACTCCAGTTCCCCCTTTTTGTTTAAGTAGGAGAGATTTAAGTGTTTGATGAGCCCTTTCTACTATTGCTTGGCTAGTAGGGGAATATGGGATTCCTGTAACATGTTTTATTCCCCACTCGGCAAAAAAGGTTTGCAGTGAATGAGAAAGATATGCAGGACCATTATCCGTTTTTACTTGTTTTGGAACACCAAGAGAAGCAAAAGCTCGTAAAAAATGTCATTCAACATCTTTAGCCGTTTCCCCAGTATGGCAAGAGGCATAAATAGCGCCTGAAAAGGTGTCTATGGAAACATGTAAATATTTCTGCCGTCCAAATTCAGGAAAGTGTGTTACATCGGTCTGCCAGATTTCCAAACTGTTAAGGCCACGGGGTACAGTGCCATGTACATTAGAGACAATAGTATGATGCTGACAATCTGGGCAAGAAGAAACAATATCAATGGCCTGTTGATTAGATAAATTAAACTCTTTGCGAAGTCCCCTTGCATTAGTATGGAAGAAGGAATGGTGTAGCCGAGCTTGTGCAAAATTGTTAGGTAAAACAGTAACAGGTAACGTGAGCCTATCTGCTCTCCGATTTCCTTCTGCCAAAAAACCTGGAAGAGAAGTATGCGATCGAATATGTAACACAAAATAGGAATGTATACGAACACTGAGTAAAGAGATTAATTGCAGCAACAGCGAATATAAAAGGGAGTGAGAAAGTTGCTTCAGAGCAGACTGTTCTGCTCGTTGAACTATTCCTGCCACATATGCTGAATCTGTAATCAGATTAAATGAAACATCTGAAAATAATTGAAAGGCTCGGACTGCCGCCGCAAGTTCTACTATTTGGGAGGATTCAGGGTGATATGTGATATCAGAGTTCCAGGTTCCTCCTGAATCCTGCCAAGTAACGACGGCTTTATGGGATGCAGAAGATCCATCTGTAAAAACAGTGAGTACTTGTAAAGGAGTTGAAGAAAGTCGTGGAATCTCGACAAATGGCAGAAAAGCATGCAAAAGTTTTGAAGGCAGATAATGATTAGAAAATTGTCCTGTAAAATTCAAGATAGCCACCGGGAAAGAAAAACTGTGTTGAACAACAAAGTCAAGATAGGTCTCAGTAAATGGTATAAAAATAAAGGAAAAATCTCTACTAGCAATAGTAAAAATTCTGTGTCTTGCTCTCATTATTATATCAGAAATCATTTCAATCTGTTGAGAGATAGTTTTTGAAGCTTGGAAAGGCAAGAAAACCCATTCTAACATTAACAATGGTTCTGATAACGCTGTGTCCCATTGAAAAATGAGGCCTGAAAATTTGATATCATCTCGAATAATAGCGAGATTGAGGGGTAAGTCTGGCTCCCATCTCATTGCTTGTCTTTGCATAATAGCCTGGCCGACTTTGTCCAAGGCTTCTTTTGCTTCAGAAGTCAGGGATCGGGGAGCTGTAAGATCCGTATCCCCTCTTAACATATTAAATAACGGAGATAGATCCGAATTAGAGATTCCTAATAAAGGATGTAACCAGTTTATAGTGCCCAATAATTTCTGTACATCATGGAGAGTAGTGATGGATGCATCAATCGCCAAATTTTGTGGAGAGATTTTTTGTCTGGATATTGTCCAGCCTAAATATTTCCATGGATCCTGTCGTTGTATCTTTTCGGGTGATATTTTTAGTCCAGCTGCACTTAGTGCAGTAGTCATTTCTTTAAATGTGCTTTCTAACTCTGGCTCCTTTTCTGTTGCAAGCAAAATGTCGTCCATATAATGATAGATCAGGGTCCTTGGGAACTTGCCTCGGACCGGAGCCAAAACCTGGGCTACATACCACTGACAGATAGTAGGACTATTTTTCATACCTTGTGGCAATACAGTCCAATGATACTTAAGCAAAGGTTCTCCCATATTAACAGAGGGTATTGAGAAGGCAAATTTAGGTGCATCATCAGGATGTAATGGAATATCAAAAAAGCAATCTTTAAGATCAATAAATATCATTGACCATTCCCTGGGTATCATTGTTGGTGAAGGCAAGCCTGGCTGTAATGCTCCCATGGGTTCCATTACAGCATTGATTCATCTAAGATCATGTAACAACCGCCAATTCCCATTTTTCTTTCTTATTACAAAAACAGGGGTATTCCATGGACTAAATGTGGGGACTAAATGTCCCTTTTGTAATTGTTCCTGTACAAGTTGTCTGAGTGCACAGAGTTTTTCCATTGGTAACGGCCACTGATTAACCCATACCGGATTCTCCGTTTTCCATTTTAATTTTGGGACTCTGTGTCTATCATCAGTGGCCATAATCAAAAAGGCGTTTCAAGTCGCAAACCCCATTGTGACAGGACATCTCGTCCCCATAAATTCAAAGGGATTTGACAAATAAAAGGTTTGACGGTTGCTGCATGCCCCTGAGGCCCTATTATTTGAACACGCTGTTGGCTCTGGAAACTTGTTCCAGTGCCCCCCACTCCTGCAAGTGACGACGCAGTCTGTGTAAGAGGCCAGCTAGGTGGCCATTTAGATTTAGATAAAACAGTAACATCAGCCCCAGTGTCAATAATTCCAGAAATGGTGATTCGATCAGACCCACTATAAACTTTGCACGTAATTAAAGGTCTATCATTTCCAATATAATGAGTCCATAGAATTTGTGGAGGTCCCTTAGAGCCAAATGCTCCTTGTCTTTTTAATTGAGAGGAAGTAATTTGATTCGCCTCTCCTTGTATTAATAGAAGTTGTGCAATACGACTATTCTTCGGGACGATACAAGGTGGCGTCGGAGTCCAGGCCATGATAACAATGTCTATCGCATCAGAGTCAATGACTCCCGAGAGGATAAAAAGACCAGACAGGGTCGTTGACGATCTTCCTATTATAAGCCCTACAAGTCCTCTAGGTAATGGCCCCTTTGCTGTTGTTGGTATAAGGTGAACTGAGGAGTCTGTCAACGTAACATCATTGGCTGTTGAGAGAACCAAGCCTGCGCTCCCGGTTGTTGCCCGGTATAAGACATTGGTGTCGGAGTAGCCGGCATCGGTTGTGGAGGTCGTGATGGTTGTTGCGTTGGTGCCGGGAAAGGGCTGGATGTCGGCAAGTAATTTGTTGTTGGAGCGCGGCGCCGCCCCGCGCTCTGTCTCCCGTTTCCCTGTATTGTAGATTGGCGGGCTGGCAAAAGGTTACCATCTAGATCCCACCGGGAACGACATTGATTAACATAATGTCGACCTTTGCGACATCTTGGGCAGACAGGAACAGAAAGTCTACTTCTACAGGGTTTTTTTGCGAATGCCCAGTCCTGCCACACTTGTAACATGTAGAGATTATTCCTGGGGGTCGAATTGGTACCTGTTTATTTATGCTCGGCAGTTCCAAAACGGTTACATGCCACTGCCAATTGAAGAAACTGTCCGGTTCCCATAAGATGATCGATAGTAACAGCCCGTAATGCTGGATTCTCTCCCGCAGCATATCGCTGTGTTAATCTTTCTGCCCCCCTTTTCCAGTTCGATTCCCATAAAAGTTGCTGTGAAGGATTAAGTAGTAATGAGGTCAGCGATTTCAAATCGTATGGAGTAAACGTATGGCTTTCACATATAGAAGTGAAAAGTCCCTGAAAATAATGCGATTCTAAACCATGATCAGCAGCCGTCCTACGGAGTTCTTTAACAATAGAAAAACCTAAGGCAGTCCATTGTGGGTCCCCCCTCCCTGGATACAAGACAGGAGCGACTACATGGTGTTTGCTTTTGCGGGATTCATTAGCCGAGGGTCTCGGAGGAATATAAATCTTGCATGCTATTTCCATTTCTCCTGCCCTTTCCGCGTCAGCTTTAATTGCCACCCAAACATTTCTCGGGTCATTATCACAGTCGTCAGGGTAAAGATTAGGTTCTTCTGATGGATTAATTGGACCAGGGTCAAAAGGATCAGGCTCAGAGGGGTACGATGCGGCTAACACTGTTGGCTCGGGAAGCGCGGACAGGCGCGGAGAGGGTTTATCTGTTTTTGTTGTAGGAGAGGAGTCTTTTGCCTTAATTCTCTCGAAAACTATGCACCACGGAGGTAGTAGTTTCGCAACATCTAAGTCGCCTTTCGTGCTAATATCCCACAATTTAATTCCTACACGGTCCCAAAAGTCTGTTTCAAAAATTATCAAGGCATTAACATCAGGGAAATTTTACTTAGTCCATCTTAAAAGAGCTTTCAGGTCATGGCCAGAGACGGATTTGCCGTCTCTATTAAGGAGGCTCTTTAAAGTATTATATACGTCTCGTTCCTCACTAGAGTTAACAGAACCCATAGTAGGATAGTTTCTCCAAGCTCACCTACCAATCGCGAGGAGGTGTGTGTGAGGGGCGCGCTCCCTCAGGGCCGGCTTCTCTTTCAGCCGCCGATTCTTTAATGCAGTCCTTGGAGACCTGCGACCGGAATCTTCATTAGCCGAATCACGTCGGGGTTACCATTTGTCGCAGTGGGAGACAGGGACCAGTTTGATGCAAACAATGTCCAACTTTATTTTTGCAAAAGGTCGATATATATACTTATTAAGCCAAGGCTAAAACAAGCGTGCTCACTACTGATTGGATGATTACATTATTACATACATCACATTACGAGCTAATTGGATATTAGTGAAGGCTTTGCGCAGTTCTCAAGTCTTTATGGTATGACACTACAGTCCGATAGGCCTTATCAAGTTTCTTGTTAGCAACTTCTACCTTTGCCAGTCAGCTCCTTATCGGACGGTTTCAAGCTGCTCCAACTGCCCACAAAGTGTCCTTTCCATGACCTCGTACATGCTGCTCTCGCTGTGCTTTAATGGAGTCCGAGGCCTGCTTTTTCTGTGTTCCAGGGTTTGTGGTTGAAAGACTCCATTACTAGCTTCTCTGTGCTAGCACTACGGGATGCTGTAGCCTCAGCCAGTTACGTGCCAGTTCCTTGTAATGAGCACTTCACGGTGGGTCACGAATGTGTACATTGGATCCCAACATTGACAAATAAGTAATTACTGGTTTACCTGTTAACTACAGGCTAGAATCCTGCCCATTACTTTACCAAATACCTCAAAACTAACAGTCATATACACCATAACATCTGAAGCAGGAAACATATGCCCTGTAACTTCCAAAGAGAAAAGGATTAGATTGTTTTTTCTCGAAGAAAAATAATGTGAAAATATAGATACAAGATTGTTGTTTTACAGGTGACTTGAGCTAGAAAGTTTCACAATATATCTAGAAACTCTCATTCCCTTTTAAGCTGAAAAATATTCCACAAACATCACCCAACACAGAAGATGTAATTTGAAGGCATCTGGCTGATATAAGTGTGCAGTTTGCACTTTCTAAACTACTTCTGGAATCATATCAAAATCAGCTGGGGAGGAGTTGCTGGGAAGCTGCCTGTCAGAGAAGGACCTGGTCAACAGCCAGCAGAACATGAGCCAGCAGTGGCCCAGGGGGCCAAGAAGGCCAATGGCATCTTGGCCTGTGTCAGAAACAGTGTGGTCAGCAGGACCAGGGCAAGGATTGTGCCCCTACACTCAGCGCTGGTGAGGCCACACCTCGAGTACTGTGCCCATCCCTACAGGAAGGACTTTGAGGTGCTGGAGCATGTCCAGAGAAGAGCAACCACACTGGTAAGGGGTCTGGAGCACAAGCCTCAAGAGAGGCAGCTGAGGGAACTGGGTTTGCTTAGCCTAGAGAAAAGAAGGCTGAGGGGAGACCTCATCACTTTCTATAACAACCTGAAAGGATTTTTTGGCAGGTTGGATGTTGGTCTCTTCTCCCGATTTACCAGCGATACGATGTGAGGGAATGGCCTCAAGTTGCACCATGGGAGGTTCAGAATAGATACCAAATAAAATTTCTTCACTGAAAGGGTTCTCAGGCACTAGCAGAGGCTGCCCAGGGTGGTGGTTAAGTTGCCATTCCTGGAAGTGTAAAAATACAGGTAGATGAGGTGCTCAGGGATATAGTTTAGTAGTAGACAAGTACAGTTGGACTCAACCTTAAAGGTCTTTTCCAACCAAATAATTCTATGATATCAAATCAATTCTTTTGTTGACTTCCATTATGTCATTAATTAAGAAGCGAAAAAAAGGATTTTTGAAGCTTCCAAGCAAGTAAGTGAAGATTTTCCTTTGAGGAGACTTTGAAACAAGCCTTTTATTTGCTTTTCATACACACTTAAGTAATGCACTGCTTTTTTTCCCCTCTGTATTTTGAAATAAGTGTGAGCTTAGTGTAAGAAGTAAATATGAAGATATTGAAAACTTGGAAAATATAGACTGAAGGTAAAAAATATTTATTTAAAGGTAAAAGAATGAATTTTCTGAATCAAGCAGTATCACAACTGATGTTGCAAAGTCATATCCATTAATGCATTTAGTTATATGTGAGTTAAAGCCAGAGATTTGCAAGTACCATACTTATAAAGTATGCTGTACATGCAGAAGTGCACAACTACAGTCTGTCTTTCGATTGGAGTTGCTAACAGAATTCAAGTTGTGAACCCTAACCCTTGAGTGTGACTATTAGTTCAGAAAACAGTTAATCGGGTCATAAATAATTGAAGGGAGTTCAATTCTGTGTGGAATTATTAACTACTTTTCTTTAGAAGTACTTTCACAGATGTTAATATCAACAAACCAAAGAGAGCACTCTATGCATTTGGAAGGAAATGAATAAACATTCTGCTAGTTCTAGCATGTACAGTTTGTTTACAACAGAATATAGCTTGAAATCAGAACCAGAATGAAACACAATTTCCAGGAGTTTTGTTGATTTGCCTAAGAAATTCTAAACCGAGTATAAACTTGGATTTCACTATTGGCCTGATGCTGAGTGTCAATATCTGACTTAAAGTTCCAGTAGCCTCCTCTCTGGCCTTCACACTCAGCCCTCAAAGTGCTTAGACTGCAGAAAGGACTAATTCACAAAAAAAAAAAAGATTTAATAGCTTTGTGTTGCAGTACAAGAGGGTTTGTGTCTGTAATCCCTCCTCCCCTTTTTTTCTTTAAATTCCCTCCAGTTGTTCAGGTTACCCCCATGTGACATTTTACATGAGGAAGCACAAAACAGAACACAGGAGCGAGAACAAAACAAAGGACATTTTCAACCTGATTTACAACACCCAGCAACTCCAACAGTGAGAGAGACAACGTGAAGGGGTCCAGCAGTGACCTCCGTGCTAACTTGCAAAGAACCTCACTACATCACAAGGTGAAAAATACCTCATCCTGCACAACAGCTCCACTAAATGCCTTTATGGAACAGAGACTGTCAATTGCATTATACTGCTTGAAGCCACACATGACAATTTTGAGAAAACTTCTAGAGATGGCAAAGACCAAATTACAGCTGAAATGTACTAGAAAAATTGCAGCAGTTTTGTTCTGCATCACATTCTGAAAATTCATGTAATGACATATATAAGAGAGAAAACCTTAAAGAAACTACTGAGAGTTTTATCCTGAGAGCACTACCAGAATTCAGGAAAGTATTCCAATTGAAATGCATACTAAGTTATTTGTTTTCCTAAAGTGAAAACACACCATTGGAAATGCCATAGTGGAACCCAAGGCAGCACACAGCTTTGTGAGAAAGAGCATAATTCAGCTTTTATTTTGCTCACTTGACTAAAAAAACATGTTTCTGGACTAGACTCCCTCAGCCCATCTGAACAATCTTAATTCCTCTGCAAGAGATCACTATTCATTGCTTTTTATGGAATAAATTGTACATATAACTATTCAGAACAATCACCATAGAAATGAAAACATTTTCTAAAAAAAAAAGTAAAAAATAATTTCACATAAATTAGTACTGGATCTAAAATCTCTCATGCTTTTAGAACTGAAGATATTTTCAAATTCTAAGCAGGAGTTAAAAAACAACAACACAAAATCACAAAACAGGGCAGAAATCCTCCCCACATCTCAGTGTCCTTCTGGGAGAATATAATTTTTAACTGCTTATCACACGAAAACAAATTAAAAACAAAAACCCATCTCTGGGAAATCCATTAAGAGCTGTCACTAAAACTACACTGAAAATCTCATTTAGGCTGAGCCTAAATCCTTTATGCCCCTATGCATCGAAAAGAAAAAAAATAAACAAAACCCCCTACCTCTAATAATAAAATAAGAACAAAGAAAGACAAGACAACATAAATAGCAAATATTTGTGGTAAATTGTCTCTGAAGTTGCCGCATTCCAAACCAACATTACACTAAGATTAAAAAGTAAACCCATGAGAAAAAACTATCATCTGAAACTTACAGTAGAAATGATCACAGTAGGCTCAAATGCACCATGAAGGGAAACACACTACTCTCCCAAACAGAATAAAGAAAGAAAAGCTTCTCTGTTTCCCAACTTCACCTAATCCTCCTGCAGCAGGTGAGAATCAGCTCTAAATCAGGAGGCCTTTCAAGGGGTAAATCTTTTCAGCTGCACCAAATTGGTGACCACAGATGTGGCACAGATTTAACAAACAAAATTGTTACTTTTAGAAGTTTTTGAACAAGATCTACTCTTTTAATACCAAATCTAGCATCCTACTTATGATGAAATTACTCCTAAATATAATATGTTGGTGGTTTTCTGAAAGTTTTTATATCAGTAAGAGAACCAAGCTTGATTTAAATTATGTAACTCAACAGCATATACATTATTAAGCCACTAAATGGTCAATTATCCTTGTTAAAAACCTGTCTAGATTAAAAGATTCATTCCATATTCTAGTCACTGAGATACAGTGCTCAGAAGTATATTAGTAACACTTATGTATAATATGCTTTACATAAGCATATGGTCATCTACCATTCATATAGAAGTGAACTTTTATTAAACTTTCTCAATCGGTCTCATACAGAAGCAAATTCACAGAGAGTGTCCTACTTCTCAGCAGCTGAAGAAGCAGCAAACTCTAAAGGGCATTTTCCACTGTTTTTTATTTTTGATCCTCTTTGTGCCATTTACCCAGCAGTCTTACCATCACATACAGCTATGTGTTATGTGTAGTCATGGGGCTAAAAGACAAAGCTGAAAAATCCAATAAAACTGTCATAGAGAAGCTAAAAATAAAAGCAGACCCTAAGCATGAAAGAGAAGGCCACAGACACAATCATTTCTTGTATTCTGCACCCCTTCCTTTCACAGAAGTAACTAATTATGATCATTAGTCATGCTCTGATTGCAGGGATCTGTGAATTTTTCTACCTCTCAGACTCCTCGCCAGCCTTGTGTTGTATTAAAGAATTGTGTTATGCTAAATAATTTCACCAGTCAGTGGGTATCACTAGGGTTTGCTTTATTAACAACTCGGAGCTGGGTCATCACCTCAGTGAGTGGCAAAGAAAACTAACAATAGACAATTATACATATCCTTAACACAAGATTAGATAATCTGTGGAATCCTCTCATTTTTTCCACAAACTGTCAGGTCCACTTTCTTAGGCCATCTGTTCTTCACCATCTTGTTTCAGTTCTTCTTTAGAAACCACAGCTTATTGATGTTAAGTTACTGCAGTCCTTCTTTTTCAAACAGTTCATCTTTTGAAATTCTACAAATATTAAAAGCTTCCCATCTCTAAGCTAACGTTAAACTACACAGTCTTAACCTTAATTAAAATGTTAACACTGTCCTATTTTTTAACCATTATTACCCTGTCTCAAGCTATTTGTTCTAATCTGCACCTGACCTTTATTGATTTGGCTGGACTGGGGTTTAAGCCAGCCCTGGTAGGGGCTGTACACAGGGTCTCATGAGCACCTCTTATTGGCTGGCAAACTTAAGGAAAACACAAACTTATGATTCTAAAATCCTATTTTCCTTATCACTCACATTCCAGCCCCTCACTCAAGAAAGTAATTCCACTGGCGTGGGCAGAACTGAAAATGTGCATTGAGGCTTCTGAAGTGCAGTGCAAAGTAATGCAGAGAGGCATGCAACAAACACACATAGGAAAAGGAATCGACTTATCTGCAATAGTGCTTTGAATCAGGTGTCCCATTCATCCTGACAGAGAATTAAACCTCTCAGCCAGACAGACATCACCAATAGACTTCTTAATTTGATGCACCAAGGCATGGGAATGCATTCAAAACATTGTTGTTTTGGTTTTGTGTAGGTTTTTTCTTTCTTCTTTCTTCTTATTTCCTTCATTTATTAAACTTTTTTTTTATCTGAATACATGATTTTTTTCACTTTCACTCTTCCTGTTCTTTTCCCCCATTCTGCGAGGGTCAGGATATAACAAAGAAATATGAATCTTCTGCTGGAACTTCCTCATCACTGTTCTTCCTGTCATATGATGCATTTATATTCCTCATCTTTCCTGTCCCTTGACTTCTCCTGATCCAATGACCATTTCTGATGTCATCTGTGCAGACTCAGACTCTCCAGGCAAAAGGCTCATTCCATTCTGCTCTGATTTTCTCTTCCCCTTATTATTTGTTCATTCAGACAACTCTCACCTATGCAGATGCTGCTTTGAGCTTCAGGGAGTTCAAAGTTTGCCTGTCTCTCACCTCAGCCAAATCTTTAATTACACTTATAGTTTCTTATTTTATTATCTATGTCAACAATTCTGATAAAATTGGCCCTTGTAGAAAGGCAGCCACATCAGAGACAGCTTGTGCTGAACCTGTCGGGGAGGAGAGGGGTTATTGTTTATGAAGCTTTATCACCCTTTGTTTTTCTTTCTCTCCTTTGCCTATGAGCATCCTGTTCTGCAAGGCAAGCAGGTGGAGATGGTGCCATGGATCTGAAACACCCAGTTCTGGAGTGCAGGTGGAAGTCTGGTGGAAGGAAAAGGAATGCAAGTCCCAGGGGAACAATGAGAGAAAGGGTGGAGCTGGGGAGATGAGGAGCAAGGCTGCCCATGCAGTTTCAGACCTCAAGGGACTGCTTCTCCATGCTGCCCAGACCTCCTGAGGAGACACCTTGCATCAATGCCAACTGGAAAATGCTTCTGTCTTCTCTTCTCTGAAATGAAAGTAAGTAAATATAAACATTAGACTAAAAAGTATTTTCATTAGATACATTTTGAAATCATCCTCTTTAAGCACACTGGGAAATTACTTCAATGAATTGAACAAGTTTTGAAGACCCAAAGAAAACTACCGAAGACAACGATCTCATTAAGACTTTCTGTATTTTAATGAGCCCCAGGGTATATTTGCTGATCAGTCCTTGAACCTCAGCTACTGAGAGGAGATAGAGCAAACCTCAAGAAGTCAAAAGAAAAACTAAGAGAATATTGAAGTGTTAATTGGCCTCAGAGAAAATCATTCCTGAAAAATCCTCCATAGGGACCCGTTAGAGCAGATAAGATGGTTGCAGGGAGGCAAAGGCACTGTGCAGGTAGCTGTAATTCTGAGAAAAGCCTGGGTTTGCTGGATGAAGCAGAAAGGCCAAGACTTGATTCCCAGGCCTGGGTACGCAGATTTCTCTTTGACTACAATGTTAGTTGTGTCATGAACATTCTCACATTGCCAAATCAAATTTGGAACTGTTATTCCATTTAATTCCTAATACAGGCCTGTAGAGTTCCATGACTCTTACACATAGTTCCATGCAGTTGTAGAAGATGTGATTCATAGAAGAGTAGGGTCATAAAAGGGTCAGGTCTTAGAAGAGTGACAGAAAACACAGTATGAGAAGAGTCAGGTCATAAAAGAGTTGGGTCATAGAGGAGTAATAGAAGAGTTCAGTTGCAGAAGGATCATAGAAGTTTTAGGTCATTGAAGTCTTGAGTGACAGGACTGACATCATAAAAAGGTCTTAGAATATTCAGGTCATGAAAGAGCCCAGTCATAGAAGTGTGAGAATTTATTCTGGTTTTAGAAGGGCTTGGTCATAGAAGGGTAATTGAGGGGTTGGTTCAGAGAAGGGCCAGTTCAGAGAAGAGTCAGTTCAGAGAAGAGTCATAGAACTGTTGAGTCATAGAAGAATTATGGAAGAATGAGATCAAGGAAGAGTCATAGAAGAGTAAGGCTAAAATAGAACAATAAGAGAGGCAAGTCATAAAAGTGTTCGGTCATATAAAGTTGGGTCATAGAAGGGTTTGGTCATAGAATATTTGGGTCTTAGAGGAGTTAGGTCACAGAAGAGTCAGGTCATAAAAGATTCATAGAGAAATTGGGCCAGAGAAAGTCATAGAAGGGTCAGAGAAGAGCTGGGTCATTAAAGGCTTGGTTCATAGAAGATTCAGATTTTAGAAGAGTTGGGTAATAAAGGCATCATAGAGGAGTGGGTTGATAAAAGGGTTTGATCATAGAAGGTTTATAAAAATTATCAAGTCATAGAGGAGTTGAGTCACACAAGAGTCAGATCATAGAAGAGTCATGGAGGACTCAGGTCATAGAAAGGTCAGAGAACAGCTGGGTCATAGAAGTCTTGTGTCATAAAAGACTCATGTTTTACAAGTGTCAAACATAAAAGACGGATCATAGAGCATTTGGGTCATAAAAAGAGTCATAGAAGAATGGGATAATAGAGTCGGATCATAGAAGAGTCTGGTCATAGAAGGTTTACGGAAGTCTTGGGTCATAGAACGCTCATAGAATAGTAGGATGACTAAAAAATGGATCATAGAAATATTGGGTCATAGAAGTGACATGGAAGAGCTGTTTATAGAAGAGTCTTGTAATAGAAGTTACATAGAAGATCTGGGACATAGAAGACTTGGGCAATAAAAATGTCATAGAACAGTCATATAAGCAATTGATAGAATTGATGAGTCATAGATGGGTTGGGTCAGCAAAGAAGTGGCTCATGTAAAAGTCAAGGAATCCCAGAGAAGTCAGGTCATAGATAGATCAGTTCATAGAATTGTAGGGTCATAGAAGGGCTGGGATATGGAAAAGTAGGGTCGTAGAAGAGTCGGGTAATGGAAGAATCAAGTCATAGAATGACGATGATGAGTCCCATAGACTGGTAAATATTGTGTTTGCTCAAGTGATCCCTGACTTGATCCTTATCCACTGCTGAAAGATCTCCTCCAGAGGCCTGCCCTGAGTCACAGAGGCCTGGGAGGCCTTGTTGGGTGAGACAAAGGAAAAGAGGACACAAGGAATCGCAAGTCTGTTTATATCTACTCTTTATGAATTCGGCAGTGGCCACACAATATCTTTGTTTCTTCTTTTACTGTTCCTGAAGTAACAAACATTCATCATGGTGAACTTGAATTACCCTTTGAGTTGAGACTGCATTTGGTTTGGAATCTTGCTGACCTTGGAAGAGACTGTCTTTGAAGACCATCTGTCCTGAGCTCTGTGACCAGGTCACAGCTCTGTCTCCCACAGGAATGGCTCCAGCTCCTCCTACCTGCGCTAAGTGCATTGTTGCCCATTGGTGCAACTGTGGCACCAGGCAAGCTCATCCCTGCCATAAGGAAACCTGGTACCAAGTGTCCAAGACCCCATGTGTGAAAGGCTTTGCTTAGAGCAGAGACATGGCTGGGACAAAAGAGACCTGAATGTCTTTCCAACCCCAGGTCTAAAAAGCCAGCATGAAATGCCTAAACTCACTCAATGGAACACAATCTCCTAGCCTGGAGAAATGAGATCATTCCCTGTCACGTGCTTGATACACTCTTTAATGGTAAGACAAAAAAAATATTGGTTCTCATTCCTGGGTATTTTTCCAACAGGGGAAATGACACTGCAGGAAAGAGTTGTCTCTCCCCAGCTAAGGAAGGGAACATCAGGGATTGCTTCAGCCTGTTTTACAAGCATGTTCCCCTGGAACCCCAGGGACTTCTCCAGGGAGCCCAGAGAGGGCAGAGAAAGAGCTGCTTTGGGATGTTCCTCTGCTGCTGAGCTGGGCTGGGCTCCTGGGATGAAGGGAACTCATTGCAAGTGTGCAGCACTACAACGAGCCAGCTCTGGCCAGGATCAGCTCCTCTGCAAAACTCAGCAGGGCTGAGGGCACTGCCTGCAGGCAGCGAGGGGAGAGGAGGGAGGCAGGGAGAGCTTGAAGGGAGTGTGGGGTGGGAGGATGCTGAGAGATAACTGAGTCTGAAATATTCAAAGCCCTTTACGTGGTTGGTCTCTGAGTGCAGGGCAGTTCAGCTTCAGCTCCCAGAAGGATCTCCTAAAGGGGACATAACAACAGCTTCTGGAATCTGTAAGTACAATAATTTCTCTAGTGCAGAGGGGGAGGATGTTCTGAAGATGAGAAATGTTCTGCTGCACCATCAAAGGGAAAGAACATGACGGCTGCTGGGTGGCTGTGGGGGTGTAAAAGTAGATGTGCACCTCAGGGTGCCCAGGGCTGTTGTTGATCACAGTGGTGTGGGGAGAAGCTATGGGTGGAAGGAGAAACTCCCAGCAAGGCAGTGTATTTCTGGTGTTGGGAGGGTGCTACGTGGGTCAGGGCTGCTCATAGCTGCAGATCAGCACTACAATATTTCCAATGGAAAGGAGAATGTCTTAAGGAGAAATTCAAGGCAGGGATTAGTATAATGGTAAGGAACTTTCCCGAGACTTTGCTTCCTGTTTCCTCTTCCAGGGGAATAGGGAGGGGAAATGGAAAATATCTCAGAAGTTTTTACAAGTCCTTGAGGATCCCCAGCTGCATCTCAGTGTTCAGTAGGTTTTCCAGGATCCTGTTAAAATGCCTTCAGACACTCCTCCACCTATGGACAGCACCAGCACCAACTCTGCTGGACACAACAGCGTTGTTCTGAGATGAAAATATTCCTCGTGCACACAAGAACATGCGCCTAGCTGTGTCCTGAAAACCGGTAGGTTCTGTAGGACCAGGGGGAGTGCACAGAAGTTGGGATGTGGTCTGTGAACACTGACAGGGAAAGACCAGCAAATGAAAACGTCTTGGGTGAAAAATATCCAGGCAGCAGGGATGGGATTGAGGTATGAGAGGAAACTAAAAAAAACATTTTGGTGAGTGAAAATTATAAATCTTTTGTGACCCAGTGCAGATCCTTCCTCTGAGCAAGCCCCCTGGCCCCCTCTCCCTCCCAGCAAAGCCTCTGCCCTCAGGGCTTGGGGCTCCAAGGCTGAACCAACTCCTCTGCAGCAACAGCTCCAGTGCCCTCTCCAGAGCACAGGGGCTGAGAGCAACCACCTGGCACTGTTGGTGTCTGGGAGGGGCCATGCACAGATGGGAAGGGCAATGCTGTCTGCATGCCCGGCTGCCTCTGTCCTGCCTTCTTCCACCCAGACACTCACACTGGTTTTCTTCCAAGCTGTGAGGTTCTCTCAAGGATGCAAATATACCCTGTAGCATCTTTGTGTTACCTGAAATCCCCATGAGATTCACAGATATGCTACAACCAAGGAAGCGCTGTTGTGTCCTGGCCAGAAAGTGAGGTACTGAGACCTTGGGAAAAGGTGAGACATTGAGTGGTGTGAGGTGGATCCCTCTGCTCTCAGCAGTGCCTGGCGTTTTTTCAAGGTAACCTGGGAGTGTGACCTCCCCTCCATCTCAGAAAGGTGCAAGCCCAGGACAGATGGGAACAAGACCAAGAGATAAGAGCAGCTCCCCTCACTCTGCATTCAGCCACAGCCAATCCTCTTGCCTCACAGAACTCCATCTGTTCTTCCTGAGTGCAGCAGAAATGCTGAGGGTTTCTGATGTCCAAGAACAGCAGTAATACCCATACATTATTAGGCCTGGAATCTGTCCTTTAAGTTCCTTGTCCCTGGGAGTGTAGATGCTGACAGGCCCCTCTGCACCAGGAGCAGTTCCGCAGGACAAGGTTGAACCCCAGCAGTGACACCTGTCCCCACTGTTCCCTTGACCCCATTGCTGCAGAAAAGGGCTGACTCCTCAGCTCCAACGGGCAGAGGTCCTGCTCCTCGCAGTACATTCTGTGAGCACAAAGTAGGGCTCCAGGCATAGTGCTGAAGGAAGGGCTGCTGGAAAAGGAGAAGGAAAGCTGAGTGTGGAGTGGGAGAAATGACTTTGCTCAGAGAAATCTCCTTTAACTTGTGAATATCCTTTCTTCCTATATCAGTGCCCCATGCTCAGAGGGAGCAATACCAGTTCCATCACCCAATTCCTCCTTCTGGCATTCACAGGAACTGCAGTTCTTGCACTTCTGGCTCTTCTTGGGCATCTACCTGGCTGCCCTCCCGGGAAACAGCCTCATCATCACCCTCATAGCCTGTGAACACCACCTCTACACCCCCATGTACTTCTTCCTCCTCAATCTGTCTTTCATTGACCTGGGCTATATCTCCATTACTGTCCCTAAATCCATGGCCAATTCCCTTTGGGACACCAGGATAATCTCCTACTTAGGATGTATTGCTCGTCTTTCTTTTTGTCTTCTTGTCTGCTGCAGAGTATTCTCTTCTCACCATCATGACCTATAACCGCTACATTGCCATCTGCAAACCCCTGCACTACGGGGTCCTCCTGGGTAGCAGAGCTTGTGTCCACATGGCAGCAGCTGCCTGGGGGTCTGAGGTTCTCACTGCTCTGCTGCACATGGCCAATATATTTTCAGTACCCCTCTGCCAGGGCAATGCTGTGAACCAGTTCTTTTGTGAAATCCCCCAAATCCTCAAGCTTGCCTGTTCAGATGCCAGACTCGGGGAGTTATGTCTTATGCTCATTAATTTGTTAATAGGATTTGGCTGTTTTGTTTTCATTGTGGTGTCCTATGTGCAAATATTCAGGGCTGTGCTGAGGATCCCCTCTGAGCATGGACAATACAAAGCCTTTTTCATATGTGTCCCTCACTTGGCAGTGGTCTCCCTGTTTCTCAGCACTGTTATGTTTTCCAGCCTGAAGCCCCCCTTTAATTCCTTCCCATTCCTGGATCTAGTGGTGTCAATTCTGTACTCAGTGGTGTCCAGCAGTGAACCCTCTCATTTACAGCTTGAGGAACCAGGAGATCAAGGATGCAGTGTGGAAATTGATATCTGGATGTTTTCCTGAATCAATGAGTTGTTCATCATCCTCTGCATAGGAGTTAGAATGTAATAAATTGCACATCTTCATTTACTGAATCCTTTGGTGTTTTTTTTTTCTCATTGTGTCAATGCTGTTCCCCCTTTCCTCATTCAATGTCTGTTCCTCATTCAATGGCTGCGTAAACGAGGAGCCATGCTCTCCCTACACTTAAACAAAATAAATGGAACTCTAGCAATTTTAATTTCTGGAGACCTTTTGCCCAAGGCCTCTTTGGAGCTGCAGGGACAGTTCCTTTGTGTATGTGTGGAAGGGAAAAGAGTCCTGGTATGGCAGCACTGCCAGGCAGTACCAGCACTTGATCTCCCAGAGCTGTTCTTTTTCCCACTCCACACTCTCCTCTCAGTCCCTTGCCTTGCTGTAGGGCCTGGGTGCTCTGGCAGCTTGGTCACAGCCGTGCTGCGTGTCTGTGCTGTCACCACAGGCAGGGACAGAAAGTGAGAACTTGTGTGACAGAACTGGTCTCCACAACAGCCTTTCCATAAAGAAAGGGGGTCTCCTCAGGGTACTGTCTGAACGCTTAGGTCTTTTTCTACAGTCTCACTCTCGACCACTCCCAAGAAAGGCTCACAGATGAGAACACCAATGTAGAGATAAATATAGTGTGAGTGTGCAGGGTTGGGATGTGCAGCAATGTCCTCAGAAAGCCAGACCTCCTGCAAGACACATTAAGGTCCAGCAGAGACGATCCATGACCCGAACCTTCTAACCCTTCTATAATCTGTCTGTTCTATTATCCAACTCTTCTATGCCCTTTCTATGACTGAACTCTTCCATTACTTTTCTATATCTCTATCCTTCTATGAGCCGATCCTTCTATGGGCCAATCCTTCTATCACTGACATCTTCTGTTACCTGACTCTTCTGGGGCCTGTCCCTTTTATGACTCAGCTGTTCTGTGTCCTAACAGAGTTGGGCAGGAATGTCACTCTTCTGTAGAGTAGGTAGAGCAGAGGGATAGAGAAGATCGATGAGGCCAATATTATGACTTTCATAAAAACCAAGTGCCAAGTTTTTAATTTCAGTCACAATAGCTCATCCATATGCTCCAGGCTTGGGGAAGAGTTGCTGGAGATCTACCCAGTGGAAAAGGACCTGGAGGCACTGGTCGACACTGGTGAACATGAGCCAGCTGTGGCACAGGTGGCTAAGAGAGCCAAGAGCATCCTGTCTTGTATCAAAAATGCTGTATCCAGCAGAAGTAGGGAAAGGATTGTCCTCCTGTACTCGGCACTGCTGAGGCCGTAACTTGTGTTCTGGGTTCAGTTTTTGGCCCATCAGTACAAGACAGGTTTGGACTTTCTGGAGTGCTTCCAGAGAAAGATAATGGACCTGATTGAGGGTCTGAAGAAGAGGACACTGAAGGGAGACCTCATCGCTATCTACAACTACATGAAAGGAGGATGTGCTAAGGAAAATGTTCATCTCTTCTCCCAAGTGACAAGTGATAGGATGAGAGGAAATGGCCTCCAGTTGAGTCAGGGGAGCTTTAGATTGGATATTAGGAAAAATATTCTTTACCGAAAGAGCGGAGAAGCATTGGAAGAACCAGCCCAGGGCAGTGGTGCAGTCTTCTTCCTTGGTAGTGTTCAGAAAGAGTGTAGATTTGGCAGTCTGGAACATGGTTTAGTAGTCCCAGCGGTGCTGGGCTGGCAACTGGACCGAATGACCTTATAGGTCTTTCCCAAACATGATTTCTGTGATTCTATCAATGAGAAGATGCTGCTGATAGGCTCACTGTGAAAATGATTTGCCTGTTCCTTGATCGTGTGATCCATGGTGTGAATCAATGTTATCTGAGAGAAAAAAAAAATTTGAAAGTGGAGGCACATGCGTTGAGACCCCGGTAAGACCTGCTCCCTTTTCCTGGACTGCTCTACAGCTGCTGGACAGAAAAGGGACAGACCTGGCCACGTTGCAGTGGTGGCCATCAGTTACTTGCTGACATGCACTGAATATCTCTGCATTTCTGTCAGTGCTGTCTGTCAAATACAAGAAAGACATTTAGGGGCTGGAGTGTGTCCAGAAAAGGGCATCGAGGCTCATAAATGGGACTGGGGCTTTTTAGCTTGGAGAAAAGGAGGCTGAGGGGAGGCCTCATCACTGTCTACAACTGCCTGAAAGGAGGTTATAGCCAGGTGAGTCTTGATCTCTTCTCCCAAGTGACAAGTGATAGGATTAGAAGAAATGGCCGTAAGTTGCACCATGATAGGTTCAGACTAGACATCAGGAAAAATGTTTTCACTGAAAGGGTTGTCAGGCACTGGAACAGCTGCCTGGGGAGATGATCAAGTCACCATCCCTGGAGGTGTTTAGAAGATGGGTAGATGAGTTTCCGAGTGATATGTTTTAGTTAGTGAATAGGTATAGTTTGACTTGATGATCTCAGATGTCTTTTCCAACATCTTCTATGACCCAGCTATAGTATGACTTGACATTTATATGACACTTCTATGACTCTTTTATGACCTGAGTCTTCTATGTCCTAACTCTTCTATGACTCTTATAGGATTTGAAACTTTTATGAAGCTTTTATGAGCAGAGTCCTCTAAAAGCAACTCCTCTATGACACTTCTGTGACTGATGTTTCTATAAAACTTTTAAGGCCAAACTCTTCTATGAAATCACCCTTCTATCACACCACTCTTCTATGAACAACCTATGACCCAAATCCTCTATGATTTGAGTCTTTGAGGTTACAGAATATTTGGATCATAGAGGACTTGGGTCGTGGAAGAGTTGGGTTTTACAAGAGTCATAGAGATGTTGGGTCATAGAAAGGTCAGTTCATAGAAGGGTAGGGTCATAGAAGCTTTGCATCATAAAAGGGCCAGGTTATAGAAGGCTCATAGAAGAATCTGGTCATGGAAATGCTGAGTCATAAAAGTGGTGGTTCATATAAAATCTGGTTGTAGAGGAATATGATGATAGAAGGGTCAGTTCATAGTAGAGTTGATACATAGAACAGCTGGGTCATAGAAGAATTAGGTCCCAGAAGAGCTGGGTCATCGAAGAGTCTGGTCAGAGATCTGTCTGATGGTAGAAGCATCAGGGCATAGATGATTCATTTCATAGAAGTGTCAGGTCATAGAGGAGTCAGAGAATACTCAGTTCGTGGAAGTGTTGGGTCATAGAAGGATTGGGTCTTAAAATACTCAAGTCATAGAAAGACCTGGTCATGTAGGAGACAGGTCATGGAAGAGTCAGGTTATAGAATATTTGGGTCATGGAAAAGTCGAGTCAAGAGAGGAGTAAGGTTTGGCTGGGTAATAGAAGGGTGGAGTCATAGAAAGATCACAGAAGCATTCAAGTCATAGAAGTGCCACATCATATAAGAGTTGGGTCATAGAAGTTTTGGGTCATGGAAGAGTCATAGAGGAGTCAGATCACAGAAAGTCATAGAAGACTCGGAAAGTCTTGGATCACAGAAGACTCAAATCATAGAAGACTGGGCTCACAGAAGGCCAGCCGTATCCTTGGCTGCATCAAAAGAAGTGTTGTCAGCAGGCTGGGGGAGGTGATTCTCCCCCTCTATTCTTCTTTTGTGAGACCCCACCTGGAGTCCAGTGTCCAGTTCTGAAATCCCCAATATAAGAAGGAGATGGAACTCTTAGAATGGATCCAGAGCAGTGCTACAAAAAATGATCACAGGGCTGAAGAACCTCTGCTATGAGGACTGGCTGAGAGAGTTGGGGTTGTTCAGCCTAGAGAAGAGAAGGCTTTAGAGAGGTTTTATAGTGGCCTTCCAGTACTGAAAGGGGCTACAGGAAAGCTGGGCAGCGAGGGGAGAGGAGGGAGACAGAGAGAGGTTAAAGGCACTGTGGAGTGGGAGGATGTTGAGAGCTCACTGATGGAGGAATCCTCACACTCCTTCACATGGTAAGTCTCTGGGTGTAGGACAATGCAGGTGGGGTTCCTGGAGGGATCTCCTAAAGCTGACGTATCCCACAGTTCCCAGGATGTCTCTCCCAGTGTCTCTGTTGTAGAGAAGAACCTGGTGCCGAGAAGGGTTTACCTGCTGCACTGTCAGAGGGACAGGGTATGAGGGCTGCCTTCTGCTGGGGACAAGTGCAGGGCTGTACCCGCAGGGGTGCCCCGGGCTGTCCTTGAGAACAGGGTCCCTGCAGCCCAGGGTCTCTGTGCCAGGGCAGGGACTCTGCCGCCTGCCAGGGTCAGTGCTCAGCCTTCCTGGGGAGTTCCCCATGGCACTGTGGGGAGAAGTTGTGCATGGAAGGAGTGAAACTTGACGGGGCAGGTTCCTTCTGCTGTCAGGAGGGTGCTCTGTGCATCAGGGCTGCTCAGAGCTCCAGGAAAGCAGTAGGAAACTTTGCAGGGGACGTTTCCAGAGGAAGGTCAAGGTAGAATTTACTATAAAGATTTTATAACCTGAGTTTGTAATCTGAATCTGAGTTTTCACTTTCCTATTCTGAGGGCAGGGACAGGAGAAGTGGGCAAGGAAAGAGAAATACAAAGGGGCTTCTCTAGACAGAACAAATAATTGCGACACCGGAGCTGTATCCTTGAGTGGTCAGTAGGTCTGCTAATGGCCTCCTAAAATGCCTTCAGCCACTCCTCTGCTTATGGACAGCACCAGCGTCACCTCTGCTGCACCCATCTGTTTTTTCTGCCCTTTCCCACCTCCAATCAGGACCATGTGCCCAGTCCGTGATCTGCAAAAAGGCAGGTTTCTGTAGGTGAGTGCACATAGAGTGGCATGGTGTCTTTTATAACACAAAAGTTATATGGACAAGGAAACAGCTCTGTTAGGAAAATATCCAGGAACAAGAGGCAGAGGTAAGATCAGGAAAAGAGTAGAAAGTGAAAACAGAGATGTTATGAAAGTGAGAATTCAGAAAGATGTCCATGATCCCTGTCCAGTGCAGACCCTTCCTCTTAGAAAGTCCTCCCCTTGTCTGTGTTCTTTCTGTTGTTCTCTTGTTGTTGCTGCCAGGCTCTCTGGGGATGGGAGTTTCAGCTGCACAGTCACACCCTGACCTGGTGGCTCCCTTCCTGTAGTTATGTACATGGGAGCACAAGTCCTAGCTTTGCTCTGAACTGTGAGACTCTGGGCAATGCAGTGAGTAGGGCTGGGGAAGGATCTGAATCTCCCTTCATTAAATGTCATCATGAGACACCTGGCTGTCTCCTTGAGGTTTCCATCCAAGCTGTGAACTTCTTTACAGGATGGAACTTGTGAATCTTTGTGTTACCTGAAAGACCCATGGAGAAGCGCAAAGATGCTGAGAGAAAGAAAAGGCTTTTGGGTTGGTGAAATGAGCCATGTATGTCCTGGGCTGAAACTGGGTTGCTGAGAACATAGGAAAGGGTGAGACTTTGAGTGGTGTAAGGTGGATTTTTCTGCTGTCAGCAGTGCCTGATGGGTTTTCAGGGCAACACAGGAATGTGATCACTATCCATCTCTGGAAAGTGCAAGGCCAGAGCAGCTGCTGACAAGACCAAGGGACAGAGACACTCTCCTCATTCTGCTCTAAACCACAGCCTCACACGACTCCCTCAGTCCTCCCTGAGTGCAATAGAAATGTGGAGGGTTTCTGACATCTAAGAACAGTTCCAAAGGTGAAAGAAGGAGCCATAATCCCCCAAATTTCTCACCTGGACTTCTACCCCCTCAGTGCCTCCTATCTGGGAATGCAGGTGCTGACAGTTCCTTCTGTACCATGAGCAGTTCCAGAGAACAAAGCTGAACGCCAGCAGAGACCCTTGTCCCCACCTTTCCCATGACCACACTGCTGCAGAGCAGGGCTGACTCCTCAGCACCAGTGGGAAGAGGCCCTGCTCCTCACAGCACATTCAGCCAGCACCAAGCAGGGCTCCAGGCACAGACTTAAAGGAAGACCTACTGGAAAAGGGAAAGGGTGTGTGTGTAGCAGGGGAAAGGGGAATGGGAAGTGGTTTTATATTCCTCAGAGAAGTCTCCCCTAAATTTTCACTGTTTTTTCACCCTATGACAGTGTCCCATTGCCAGAAGAAGCAGATGTCCAACAGCAGCTCCATCAACCAGTTCCTCCTCCTGGCATTCACAGACACACGGCATCTGCACCTCTTGCACTACTGGCTCTTCCTGGGCATCTACCTGGCTGCCCTTCCAGGAAACAGCCTCATCATCACCGCCATAGCTTTTGACCACCACCTCCACACCCCCATGTACTTTCTCCTCAATCTCTCCCTCATTGACATGGGCTGCATCTCCACCACTCTTCCCAAATCCATGTCTATTTCGCTCTGGGACAGCAGAGCCATCTCCTACTCAGGATGTGCTGCCTAGGTCTTCTTGTTTGTATTTTTCATTTCAGTAGAGTATTCCCTTCTCAAAGTCATGTCCTACGACCCCTACGTTGCCATCTGCAAACCCCTGCACTACGGGACCCTCCTGGGCAGCAGAGCTTGTGTCCACATGGCAACAGCTGCTTGGGGAAGTGGTTTTCTCAATGCTCTGCTGCACACAGCCAATACATTTTCTCTGCCCCTGTGCCAGGGAAATGTTGTGGACCAGTTTTCTGTGAAATCCCCCAGATCCTCAAACTCTCCTACCCAGATGCTGAATTCAAGGAGGTTTGCCTTATTGTTGTTAGTGCCTTAGAAGCATCTGGTTGTTCTGTTTTCATTGTGGTGATTATGTGCAAATCTTCACGGCTGTGCTGAAGACCTGCTCTGGGCAGGGACAACACAAAGCTTTTTCCATGTGCCTCCCTCACCTGGCTGTGGTCTCTCTGTTTATCATCACTGATATGTTTACATACCTGAAGCCTTCCTCCATCTCCTCTCCTCACTCAGTGCTGTCTCCATCAGTGAAACACCTCATCTACAGTATGAGGAATCATCAGCTCAAGGATGCAGTGAGCAAACTGATAACCGGATGTTTCTCTAGAGCAATAAACTACTGATTATTATTCTGAATAGATGATTTAAATATCTCATTACAGTTACAAACTGCCTCTTTTTTTTTTTGGTTTTGGGTGCTTGATTTTTAATTATCACGATGTTTTCACTATTTTTCTATTTCACTGTCTAATTTTCTTTTCTGGCCGAGTAGCTGTGTGCGTTTAAACGAAATAAGAAGCCTTGCAGTGTTGGTTTTATCCTTTTTACACTCTTCTGTGACCTTTTTGGATCTAACGGGGACAGGTGAAGGGGAAAAGCATCCCATGGTAGCACTGTCAGGCAGCACCAGTTCCTTGTCTCCCAGAGCTCTTCTCTTTCTCCTTCCACACTCTCCTCCTGACCCCTTGCCTTGCTGTAAGGCCTGAGTGCTCTGGTTACAGCCGTGCTGTATGGTCGTACTGTGTCTGCAGGCAGGGACAGGCTGCGGACACTTGTGTGACGGAGCTGGCCTCCACAACAGCCTTTCAATAAAGAAAGGGGATCTCCTCAGGGCAGTGCCTAAAGGCTTAAGTCTTCTTCTTAAGTCTGTCTCATAACCGTGCCCAAAAAAGTGTCTCACAGATTAAAACATCAGCATACAAGTAAACAGTGTGAGTATGTAGGGCTGGAGCATGCTACAGTTTCCTTTCTGACTGCGGAAGCCTTGACCCGTCTCTTCTGACTCTTCTATGACCCAGCTCTTCTGTTACTCTTCTATGATTGGACTGTTCTATGACCCTTATTTGACCTTTCTATGACATGCTTCTACAATGACCCTTCTGTGACCAAACTCTTCTATGATCAGACACTTCTATGACCTGAATCTTTTGTGACCTGACTTGACTTGACCCTTCTGTAACAATTTTATTGCGTGAAAGTTCTTTTACCTTACTATTCTATGACCCAGCTCTTCTATGACTTTTCTATGCCTCGACTCTTCTTTGACCCTACCTTTCTGTGACAAGACCTTCATATTACCTAAATATTCTATTACTTGACTCTAACACCCAACACTTGCATGACTTGACTCTTCAATGAGTCTTCTATGACCCTAGACCTTGATCACTTGATGCTACTCTTACCCTTGTATCACTCTTCTGTGACCCAACCCTGTTATGACCCAGCTCTTCTATGGCCTGACCCTTCTATGACCATTCATAACCTGACTCTTCCACGAGCCTTCTATGATCCAACTCTTCTATGACCATAAGGTACTATGACCTGACTCATATTTGACCCTTCTATGACCCAATTCTTCTGTTACCTGACCCTTCTATGACCCTAACCTTCTATGACCCAAACTTTCTAAGACCCTTCACTCTTTTGATATGACCCTTCTATGATACGACCCTTCTGTGACACGAGTACTCTACAACTCTTCTATTACCCAGCTCTCTGATGACTTCTCTGTGACCTGACTCATCTACGACCTGACCGTCTGTGACTGAGCCTTCTATGATCCAAATCTTCCATGACCTGACTCTTCTATGATCTGACCCTTCTGTAACCCACGTCCTCTAAGATGCAGAAGAATTAGGTCATAGATGGGATATGACAGCGGGGGCACATGTGGGGCACAGTGATCATGAGATAATGGAATTCTCATTTCCAGGAGAAGTTAGAAGAGGGAGCAGCAGAACTGTAACACTGGACTTCCAGAGGACAGACCTCAAACCATTTAGATCGCTGTTTCACAAGGTTGCCTGGGAGGCAGTCCTAAAAGGCAAAAGAGCCCATGAGAAGCAAATCCTGGTGGCAGAGGAGCAGGTCATCCCCATGTGCCGAAAAAAAGACCCGTCAGGGAAGAAAGCCAGATTGGTTGAGCAGAGAGATTTGGGTGGATCTTGGAAAAAAGGGGAAAGTCTGAAAGGGCAAGCATCTCAGGAGGAATAGAAGGATGAGATGAGATCATGCAGAGGGAACATCAGAAGGGCTAAATCCCAACTGGAACTTAAATTGAGCAGTTCTGTGAAAGGTAATAGAAAATGTCTCTACAAATATATTAACAACAATAGGAGGGCCAAGGAGAATCTCCCTCCTTTACTGGATGCAGAGGGAACAGTAGTGACAAAGGATGAGGATAAAGCTCAGGTACTTAATGCCTTCTTTGCATTATCATTTAACAGTAAGTTGTCTGGGTACTCAGCCTCCTGAGTCAGAAGACACAGATGGGGAGAAGGAAAAAGCTCTTATGATCCAAGAGGACAGGGTTCAAGACTTCCTCCGCCAATTACAAATTCACAAGTCTATGGGGTCAGATGGGATCCACCCAAGGGTATTAAGGGATCTGGCAGAGGTGTTCACCAAACCCATTTCGCTCATCTACCAGCAGTCCTGGCTGACTGGGGAAGTGCCGCTTAACTGGAGGTTGGCAAATGCTACACTCACCTCAAAAAAAAGTGTCAGAGGGAGGATCTGAGATACTACGGGCCTGTGAGTCTGACCTCAGTACCAGGGAAGGTCATGGAGCAGAGATCATCTTGACTGCTATCATACAGCCCATGCAGGACTATTGGGTGATCAGGCCCAGTCCACATGGGTTTATGAAAGGTAGGTCCTGCCTGATCAACCTGATCTCCTTCTAAGACAAGGTTACCTGGTTAATGGACGAGGGTAAGGCTGTGGTTGTGGTGTAGCTGGACTTCAGTAAAATCTTTGACACCTTTTCTCACAGCATTCTACTTGAGAAACCAGCTGCCTCTGGCCTGGACAGGCACAGCCTCTGCTGGGTAAAAAACAGATTGGATGGCCAGACCAAGAAGGTGGTGATATAAGGAGTAAAATCCAGTTGGAAACCAGTCACAAATGGTGTCCCCAGGGTTCAGTGTTGGGTCCAACCATGTTCAATATCTGTATCAATGACCTGGACGAAGGGACCAAATGCACCCTTAGCAAGTTTGCAGATGACACCGAGCCGGGTGGCAGTGTTGATCTGCGTGAAGGAAGGGAGGCTCTGCAGAGGGATCTGGACAGGTTGTATCAATGGGATGAGACCAGTGGGATGAGGCTGAACAAGGCCAAGTGTCAGGTCCTGCACTTGGAACACAACAACCCCATGCAGTGTTATAGACTTGGCGAAGAGCGGCTGCAGAGCTTCCTGGTGGAAAAAGACCTGTGAGTGTTTGTTGAAAACGGAGGGAGTCACCGACACCAGATGGTTCATCAGTGGAACTCGTTTATTAGTAGCATTACAATCACTTTTATAATGGTGATAATTAGCTCATACATATTGCAAAATCTAAGCTCATTATTGGTCGCTCAGCCATTTGTGTTATATCATATTGTTTACATTCCTGCGGTTACTTTTATCTTGTTTTGTGCTCTCTGTTCTGCATTCTTCTTTCTTTAGGGACTTTCCAGCTTCCTTTGTTTACCACTAAGGACGGACTGACCTTGCTTCATGCCAGGTCTTCTAGTTCAAGCAGATTTGTCTGACTATGGCCCTTGTCTTGTAACCAGTTCCTAATAGCTGACTCCTGACTCTCCACAAGTGTTGGTTGACGGTAAGTGAATCTGAGCCAGCAGTGACCCAGGTGGCCAAGTTGGACAATGGCATTTTGGCCTCTATCAGAAAGGGAAGAGATTCTGCCCTTTTACTCTGCATTGGTGAGGCCACACTTCGAATCCTGTGTTCACTTTTGGGCCCCTCACTACAAGAAAGACACTGAAATGTGTCCAGAGAAGTTAAATGAAGGTGGTGAAGGGGCTGGAGAACAAGGGTTTTTAGAGATGGCTGAGGGAAACTGGGGTTGTTTAGCCTAGGGAAAAGTAGACTGAGGGGAGACCTCATCACTGTCTACTACTCCCTAAACGGAGGTGGTGGAGAGGTGTATCTTAGCCTCCTCTTCTAAGTGACAGGTGATAGGATGAGAGGGAGTGGACTCAAGTTGCACCAAGGGAGGTCCGGATTGGCCATCAGGAAAAATTTCTTCACCAAAAGAGTTCTCAGACACAGGCAGGATCTGCCCAAGGAGGTGGCTGAGTCACCATCCCTGGAGGAATCTAAAAGACGTTAGATGAAGTATTCAGGGATGGTTTGGTAGTGGACAGGTACGTTTGGACTCAATGATCTCAAAGGCCTTTTCCAACCAAACAATTCTATGATTCAGGACCCTCTCACCCATCCCCCTTCTTTCAGCTTCAGGAAGGTGAAGCTGAGTTCTCTTTCAGCAGTCTCTCTCATACTCCCTTGGGTACCTCTTCAGTTGTGATTGTGTAGCTTGTTGGACACTGCTTAAACAAGTCACACAGCTGAGAATTCCATTTCAGTGTTCATGAAGTTCTATTATACTTTCTTTTAATATTATTTCCCTCATTGAAAAAAAAAAAAACCAAACCACAAAGGAAAATCTATGCTTTTTTCCATGCATTTCTTTAAGAACCACAGGCAGGAATCCCTGCAGGGAAGCTGTCACAGGCAGACAGTAGGGGAGAAGCCTGATGTCCAGGAATGTGATGTAATTCCCAGGGGCCAATTAGTGACATAGTGAGGTTGGAGAGGTGAGGACAAAGGCTGTTCATACCAGCTTCAGCCTTAAGAAACAGCTTTTCCTGCCTGTCCACACCTCCTTAGGAGACACTCTGCATCCATACCAACTGAAGAACTCTTCTACCACGTTTTCAAAGTTCTCATTGACAATGTCCTTTGTAACTGCCCTCCTGACACCTCTCTAAGGAACTGTACAAGGCTTCAGTATTTGAAGAAAATGAAGGAAGAGCCATGGCTTCTTTAGGCTTCTGGGATTTCAATGAGCCCACTTGATGTTCAGTCAAGGACCCTCAGGTGCTGAGAAGAGACTGAACAAAGCTCTGAAGGAGGCAATGACAAAATCAAAATCCTGAAATTCCTTAAAGCACTGATGGGCTTTAAAGCATTGAGGGCCATTCCTGACAAAGCCTCCACAGGGACTTCTTAGAGCAGATAATTGAAAGCTGTTAGTATAGGTAGGCCAAGGCCCCGTGCAGTTGGCTCTCATGCTGAGGAAACCCTTGGTTTGCTGCGTGGAGAAGGGTACCCAAGCCCTGAGCGCAAGCCAATGGCAAGGGGTATCCTGTCCCTCACACATGGCTCAGGGCTCTTCCAAGGACCATATGATATGGGGTGGTCAAGGTCAAAAGAAGGACAAGATTTGTGCAACAACTTCTGGCTCCCCGATGCTGTTGGAAGGAGGCAAAGAGGCCTCAGTGCCATGACGACAGCATCTCTACTCATAAGCCTCAGTGTCAGAGACAACTGCCCTGTCCAAGGGGCAAAGACTCGGGTTCTCTTGGTCCCTTCCAGCGTTTTCATCTCCACCGCAGGTTGTCCTACACAATCCTACATCTGTCCCTCTTTCGCTGCAGGCTGTAGACACCCATCTCACTTCCTCACCTTACTCTCACTCCAACGCTTATGCACCTTCACTGACTCCATACTCATTGTCTGATCTTTGAAACACAAAGCCTAAGGCTGACTGAGACTCCTTCTGGGTTACCTGTTGCACCACAGCATGGCTGTTCCAGTGGCATATCTTCCTCCTGATAGCCATTCTTCACCTTCCATGTTCCACACTGTTTCTGTGCACACTGGTATTCTCACGTGTAGCCCAGTTTCTGGGGAATGTTCTTGAGAATATTTTGGAGGAAGACCAAAGCCTTCAGGTACTGTCCTGAGGAGCTCCCCTTTCTTTACAGAAAGGCTGTTGTGGAGGTCAACTCTGTCACACAAGTGCCCACTGCCTGTCCCTGCCTGCGGTCACAGCACAGCCATGCAACACAGCTGTGACCAAGCTGCCAGAGCACTCAAGGCCTTGCAGCAAGGCCAAGGGTGAGGAGGTGAGTGTGAAAGGGAAAAGAGAAGAGCTCTGGGAGATTAAGTGTTGGTGCTGCCTGTCAGTGCTGCCATGTTGGGTCTCTTTTTCCTACCAGCTCTGCACATGCAAAGAGTCCCTGCACCTCCAAAAATGTTTTGATGAAAGGATCTCAGGAAAAACAATGTGCTATGGACGCCTTTATTTGTTTGCAAACACAGAGAGTACAGCTGATCATTGACACAGCCACTCAGTCAGAAAAGAAAAGGAAACAAGGAATAAGAAAGGGAGTGACAACATCGTAGCAATTTAAAAAACATCACCTCAACCAAAAGAAGAAAGTCTGGGACTGCAATGAATTGTATTAAAACACTTATGTACAAACTGAGGAGCAGTTTACTGCTCCAGAAAAACTTGTTGTCAGTTTTGACACTGTGCTCTTGAGGTGCTTGTTCCTAGAGCTGTAAATGAGGGGATTCAGTGATGGAGGCACAACTGAGTACAGAACAGCCACCACCTGATTCAGGGACGGGAATGAGGAGGGGTTCAAGTAGCCAAGCATACCAGTACTTGTAAACAAGCAGACCATGACCAGGTGAGGGAGGCAGGTGGAAAAGGCTTTGTGCCTTCCCTGCACTGAGGAGATCCTCAGCACAACCCCTGAAGATCTGCACATAGGACACCACAATGAAAACAAAACACATGAAAAAGAAAAGGTGCAAATAACAATAAGCCAAGTCTCAGTGAGGTAAACATCCGAGCATGATATCTTTAGGATCTGGGGGATCTGACAAAAGAACTGATCCACTTCATTGTTCTAGCACAAGGGCAGTGAAAATGTATTGGCCATGTGCAGCAGAGCATTGAGAAACGCAGATCCACAGGCAGCTGTTGCCATGTGGACATAAGCTCTGCTGCCCAGGAGGGTCCTGTAGTGCAGGGGTTTGCAGATGGCGACGTAGAGGTCGTAGGCCATGATAGTGAGGAGAGAATACTCTACTGCAATAAATAAGATGGTCAGAAATACTTGGGAAACACATCCTGTGTAGGAGATAATTCTGGTGTTCTTGAGCAAATTGGCCATGGTTTTGGGGACAGTGGTGGAGATGAAGCCCATGTCAATAAGGGAGAGGTTGAGGAGGAAGAAGTACATGGGGGTGTGGAAGTTGTGGTCACAGGCTATGGTGATGACGGTTAGGCCGTTTCCCAGGAGGGCAGCCAGGTAGATGCCCAGAAAGAGCCAGAAGTGCAAGAACTGCAGCTGTGGTATATGTGTGAATGCCAGGAGGAGGAACTGGATGATGGAAGTCCCATTGGACATCTGCTGCATTTGGATGTGAAGCAATGAACAACAAATTGGAGAGTGAAGAGTTAAGGGATACTTCTCTGAGTAAAATCAAAGCAATTACTCGCACTTCGCAGCTTCCAATGCTATTTCATTTCTATGTGTTAATCATTCAGCTCCCTGTCTAGAGCCCTGCTTGGTGCTGGCTGAGTGTACCATGAGAAGCAGGGTCTCTGCCCGCTGGTGACGAGGAATCAGCCCTGCTCTACAGCAGTAGGGTCATGGGAATGGTGGAGACAGGGTTCACTGCTGGGTTTCAGGTTAGTCCTGTGGAACTGCTGCTGGTGCAGAAGGGACATTCAGCATCTTCACTGCCAGGGATGAGGAGGCAGATGAAAGGGCAGTAGGTAGGCTGAAATGTTAATTTTTTTGATAGCTTCTTATTGTGCTGTGAGGAGTTTTCGTGGACACCAGAAATCCTCAGCATCTCTGCTGCATTCAGGGACAAGAGAAGGCATCCTTTGAGGCAAGAGCACTGCCTGTTGCTGAGTGCAGAGTGAGGGGAGCTGCTCTGTCCCTCAGTCTTGTTCCCAGCTGTCCTGGGCATGCACCTTTCTGAGATGACAGGGGATCATACTCACGTGTGACCTTGAAAAGCACTTAAAGTCTCACCCTTTCCTAAAGTCTCAGCACCCACTTTCAGACCAGGACACACATGGTTCATTTCACAAACCCAACAGTATTTTCTCTCTCGTAGCATCTCTGCGCTTTTCCATGGGTCTTTCAGGTAACACAAAGATGTAACAGGACAAATTTACAAACTGGAGGGAAGCTCACAGCTTGGGACGAAACCTCAAAGACACAGCCAAGTGTCCTCAAAATGACTTTTGGTGAAGGGAGATTCAGCTCCTTCCCCCGCCCCACTCACTGAATTGCCCACAGCCTCACAGATCAGAGCAAAGCTGGGACACGGGTTCCCATGAACACAACTGCAGGAAAGGAGACACCAGGTCAGTGCCTGACTCTGCAGCTGAAACTCCCATCCCCAGAGATTCTGGTAGCAAGAACAAGAGAACAACAGCAAGAATAGAGACAAGGGGAGAAAGAGGGAGAAAGAGTGCGGATGTGGTTGGGAGAGGCCAGGACAGAGCCAGCTGGGTATGCAGACAGCGTTCCCCTTTCCCAGCTGCACACGGCCCCTCCCAGACATCACCAGTGCCAGGCAGTTGCTCATAGCCCCTGTGCTTTGGAGAGGGCACTGGAGCTGTGGCTGCAGATGAAGTGGTTCAGCCTTGGAGCCCAGAGCCCTGAGGGCATAGGCTTTGCTGGGTGGGAGAGGGTTCAAGGGGGCTTGCTCAGAGGAAGAGGCTGCACTGGTGAGGATCACACAAAGCTTTCGAAATTCTCCTTCCCACATCATTACTGGTTTTCATTCCACTTACTCTGCCATCCTATCACTGCTGCCAGAAAGCTTTCCATATTGAAAGTGTCTTCCTTGTCTAAGTGTTTTCACTGTCAGTGCTCACTCACTCATCCCACAATCTGTGTACTCTCCCTGGCCCTACAGAATCCTGCTTGTGTGCAAAGCAATGGCTGGGCTCTAGTTCCTTTTTGGATCTTCAAACGATAAAAAAGACCTGATGTTTCCAGCAGAAGTGATGAAGGTGCTGTCCATGGGAAGGGGAGTGGCTGAAGACGGTTTAGGAGGCCATTAGCAGAAGATATAGCTCAGGAGTCACAAAGACTCCTTAAAATCTGAAAAGCCCTTTTCTGTTTCTCTTTCCATCCCCACACCCCTCTCCTCCTGACCCTGCCCTCAGAGTAGGAAGCTGAAAACACAGACTCAGAAGTCCCTCTATCTTAAGAGTAAAATCTGCCTTGACTTTCCTCTGTTAATGTCCTCTGGGAAGTTTCCTAGTTCTCATGTGGAGCTCTGAGGAGCCCTGACTCACAGAGTACCCTCCCAACAGCAGAAGGACCCAGCCCTGCCTTGCCAGTGGTCGCTTGTTCCACTCACAGCTTCTCCTCACAGCGCCTTGGAGAGCTCCCCGGGCAAGTTGAGTTGACCCTGGAGGAGGCAGAGTTGCTACCCTGGCACACAGACACTGGGGTGCAGGGAACCTCCTTGGTAAGACAGTCTTGGGCACCCCTCTCTGCTCACCTGGCTTCACACACCTCCAGATGTCTCCAGGAGGAAGAAGCTGTCACTCCCTGTCCCTCTGATGCTACATGAAAGAATTCTCACTCTGTGGAACGTCTTCCTCTTCTGCGCTGTGAACAATGTTAGAGTCAACCTGAAAGAACACATGAGCTGTGGGATGTTCCAGGTATTGAGGATCCCTCCAGGCACCACAGCTGCTTTGCTCCCACCAGGAAATTCACCTGTGAAGGTCTGTGATGGTTTCTCCACTCATGGGCTCTCAGCATCCTCCCACTCTGAGCTGCTGGAACCTCTCTCTGCCTGCTCTTGCAGGCACCTGCAGGCAGTGCCCTCAGCCCTGCTGTGCTTTGCAAAGGAGCTGCTTCTGGGCACAGCTGGCTCTTTGTAGCACTGCCTGGTTTTCATGATCTCCTTCCATCCCAGGAGCCCAGTCCAGCCCAGCAGCAGAGAAACAACTCAAGGCATTTCAATGACCCCTCTGAAGGGTTTTTCTCCATCAACATCAGACACTGAGAAGTTCAAGAACCCTCTCAAGAATTCAAAGTCAGACACAAACTCCAAAGTTTCCAGAAGTGTTAATGGGTCTCCTTGAGCGACATCACTGACAGAGCCTCCACAAGGGATGTCAGAGCAGAGAGCTGGAGGCAGCGATGACAAGTCAGCAAAGGTGGCTTTGATGCTGAGCAACGTTTCATGTGCTGCTTCAGCTAAATGACAAAGCCCTGACTCCCAGTCCTTGGGAAGGGAGATCCTGTCCTTTGTTTCTTCATCAGGGCTCTTCCTGGGACAGTGGAATGCGGGGATGTGTGATGCTGAGGACAGAAATAGGTTATGAAGCCACTCAGGCTCCCAGATGGGAACAGTAACGTAGTAACATTAGTGCTTTTTCTCCTCACAGACATCAGTAGTAGAGGCAACAGGCATGGCCAAGGGGAGTAAGACCTTGGCTTTTTTGTGAGTTTTCAGCCTTGCCACATTCTTCTGCCATATCCACCACAGACTGTCCTGTGGTGTCCCACCCAAGCACTTCTTTCCCTGCAGGCTGTGGACATATCCCCTGCTGCTGCACTTTGCTCTGGCCTGATCATCTTCCTGTCTTTTCTGATTTGTCTCAATCCTTCCTGGCCTTTTTTTGTGAAACACAAAGGTCTGTTCTGATCCAGACTCACTCTGGGGGATGTGTTTCACCACAGAACTGCCGTTCAAGTGACATTTCTTTCTGCTTATCTCTTTCTGCTCTACTCAATCTTCCAAGATGCTCTCTGTGCCCTTTGTTCTTTCTCATGCTGCTTCCCACTATGAAGAAAAGCTCCACTATCTCTGAAACCACCCTTCAAGCCATCTTAGGCTACTCTTATACTGCCCAGAACCTCCAAAGAAGCCCAGATCCCTCTGTGACTTGAAGGACCTGGATCCCTTATGTCATGCATTTGAGGCTCCAAACCCCATCTCGGCAGCCCTTCATTGGACACTACACAGTTTCTTCCCACTCTTCTGTTTCAACCTAGTCTGGAGAGTCCAGAGGCTGTCAGGGTGAGACCCAGGGTGTTGATGTGAAATTTATGGGTTCAGTACCCACCTGACTAAATTAAGGAAAAATAGTGCAAAACAGTTGGTCAAAAAAAGATTTTTGTTGTGCAGGCATTCTTAGGGATAAGATTGGCATTGGCTGCTAAATCTGTGTCAGGGGAGAAGAAAAGGAGGAAAGGAAGAGAGAGAGAAAGCTGGAAGGACACTACCTGGGCTCTCGTCTTTTTCTCTCTCAGAGGGTGGAGGGCATGTTTCTGCCAATGCCCCTCTTGTAGAGCATTATTTATAGTTTTTGGTGGGCCTGTACAGGTCTTCTAGGAAACTGATTTTGGGGGAGCTTAGAGGGGCTCTGGGGTCCGAGATACCATCCTGCCCCTGCTCTCCATTCTGGAAGCACTGCAGCAGGACCTCCCTGGGCAGCAAGTTCAGCTGGACTGATGGCAAAAGTGAGAGAAGGTGTTGAAGGACTGCAGCCTCAACGGTGCTTTAAGGCAGGAAAACAAGTGGTTTAAGGCATCCCACATAGGGCTTTGGCCCTTCTAATTTTCTTCATGTATAACCTCACTATATCTTTGCAGTCCTCCTGAGCTGCTGGCCCCTTCTTCCAAAGCTCATAAACTCTTTTTTTTTTTTTTTATTTAATCTTTGTTCAAGCCAGAGCACTCCATTCAGCCAGACCAGTCTTCTCACCAGTTCATCTTTCAGCACATGGGGACATCCTGCTGCTGTGCCTTCAAGATTTCCTTCCTGAAGAATGTCCAGCCTTCCTGGACTGCCTTGCCCTCCAGGGCTGCCTCCCAGTAGACTCTGTCAACCAGGCTCCTAAACAGACCCCACTCCACCTTCTGGAAGTCCAAGGTGGCCATTCTGCTGACCTACTCCTCACTTCTCCAAGAATCATAACCTCTATAATTTAGTGATCACTGTGACCTCCATCAACCACATCTCCCACAAGCACTGGTGAGCATCACAGGTCTTTGGTCAAAAATATCGAGAATGTTTTAATACAATAAATTTTTTGGTTACGGAAACACTCGGAGCTTTGCAGCTCTGGGCACCGGGCAGATGGACCAGGAGGTGGATGTGAGCCTTAGCCCAGCTTTTGGCTATGAAAGACCAAATGTCTCTAAAAAACTGTAAGTCTGTGACAGATCAGAGCTGGCTTCAGTCCAGATTTTCCCTCCTGTCTTCTGGGGTCAGAGCAGGTCATATTTGGAGACCAATGACATGATGAAGAATATGATGTAAACAAATATATTCTTTAAGTATATTTTTATATAAACACATAAGTAGACATACATATGTGTATATTCTTTGAAATAACACGTCAAGATGTCCAGATGGAGACCCGTGGCAAGTGGTGTCCCTCAGTACTGGGACCAGTGCTGTTTAATATTTTCATTAATGGTATTTACAGCGGGATCGAGGGCACTCTCAGCAAATTTGTAGATGACACCAAGCTGAGTGGAGCAGTGGTCACACCAGAAGGACAGGATGTCATCCAGAGGGACCTGGACAAGCTGGAGAAGGGGAACTGGGTGAACCTCATGAGGTTCAACAAGGCCAAGTGCAAGATCCTATATCTGGGTCAGGGAAATCTGCTGTATCAATACAGGCTGGGGGATGATGTGATTGAGAGCAGCCCTGAGGAGGAGTTGTGGTGATGATTGATGAGAAGCTTGACATGAACCAGCAAAGTGCACTTGCAAGCCAAACTGTGTCCTGGGCTGCATCAGAAGAAGCTTGGCCAGCAGTTCAACTGAGGTGATTCTTCTCCTCTCGTCTGCTCTTGTGAGACTCCACCTGGAGTCCAGTGTCCAATTCTGGAATCTCCAACATACGAAGGATATGGAACTGTTGGAACGAGTCAAGAAGAGGGCTGCGAAGATGATCAAAGGGCAGGAAACCTCTGCTATGAGGACAGACAGAGAGAGTTGGGCTTGTTCAGCCTGGAGAAGAGAAGCCTCTGGGGAGACATCATTAGTGGCCTTGTAGTACCTGAAAAGGATACAGGAAAGGTGGGGAGGTGCTTTTTAGAAGGGTAAGTAGTGATAGGATGAGGAGGCTTTAAAATGAAAGGGGGAAGATTCAGATTAGACATTAGGAAGCAATTCTTCACGATGAGAGTGGTGAGACACTGGCATGGGTTGCCCAGGGAAGCTGTGGCTTCCTTCTCCCTGGAAGTGCTCAAGGCCATTCTGGATGAGGTCTTGGGCAATGTTTCTCTTTTGGTCACTTTCTCAGTTATAAACCTGTCTGTATACAGATGTTTGCCTTTGTCCCACTGCTGTAGAGGATGAATCCATCCTGCCTGACCCAGGGACCTTTTGTCAATGACTCCATCTACATGCTAATGCTCGTCTCTTTTGTGTCATCTCTCTATTAAAAAAAGGATTTACTCAGTTCCAAACCAGGATGCAGAATAAGCTCAAGGAATTATAGATGAAAAGGTCTTGATGATGTGCTTGGGTGTGGAATGGACTTGGAGGATGAGGGCACGGGGTGTTGCGTAAGGGAATGAGGGCTGGACTGAGCTTTGACCTGTGAGTGCCCAGTGCCACTGGAGGTCCTGAACAACCAAGAGGCATCTGCTGGGGACTCATATTTTGAAGGGCTGCAGACTTGTTCATGTCCTTCAGAGAGGCATCAGGAGCCACCAGGAGAACACAATGCGTCTCCAGGGATTCCATGTGCCTTGTGTTGGCTGCACAATGGGTGGAGTGTCACAATAAGGTAAAAGCAAAGGATGGACAGGCACAGGGCCTGTGATATCAAGATAAGTAGTGGGGACACAGCAGGCATGAGGAAAGTAGACTGGACAGTGATTAATGTCACCTGCAGTGAGAAGCCATGGACTGGATCCAGTGACAGACCTAAGCAATCCCTGAAACAGTTGGAATGTCCTGCAACTGTCCACGGGAAGAGTCTGCTTCCCAGTCTCTTCAGCACAGGCGGTGTGGGGTCACCTCACGGCCCAAGGACTCTGCCGAGCAGGACTTCCAGCTCGAGGCTTTGCAGGGAGCAAAGGGAGGGAACCAGGAATGTCTGGCCAGGCAAGCAGCCACACTGTCAGCTGGGTAAAGAGTCTGTGGGGAGAAGGGTTGTCCCTGGAGAAGAATGAAGCACGATGTGTGTGTCAGAAATCTGATTATTCTATGACACTTCTGTGACACTTCTATGACCCTACTGTTCTATAGCTTGCACCTTCCATGACCCTTCCATGACCCTTTAATGACCAGACTCTTCTATAACCCTTCTGTGATTCTTCTATGACCTGACTCTTCCATTACCTTCTAACCTGACCCATTTATGACCCCATTCTTCTATGACCCTTCCTTGAGCTGACTTTTTATGATCCAACCTTACCACACTTCTGTGACTCGACAATTCCATTAAATACCAAAATGCCACTCCATAGCCAATGTGATTATTAAGCCAGTATTCTTTTATCACAGAGCTGAGGGGTCGCACAAGGATTTTTCCTCACAAGTTCTCTGGCCAAACCAAGTTTTTGAGTAACTTTTATCCGCACACGTGTTACATATTCACCAGTCTCCCTAGAAATCATTAACCTATTCTACACCCACTCCTAGAAATAGTTACTTATGCATTAGTAGCTCTGTTCCACGGGCTTTGCTGCCATCTCGTGTCACTTTAGGCACACTGCAGTCCTTCTGGTTGTTTACGTCATCAGGTTGTCCCAACTTCATCTTTCTCATATGTCCTCTGGGTGAACTCTTGTGGTAATTAGGCACAACCTGAGAGTAGGGGCACTTCAGAACTGGGATTTGGAAGTACAAATCTCAACCTGGGTCAAGGCACGCATGAGACTGAGGAGGGCTTCTTTGCCTCTTTTAGAGTAGTGTCTTTGTTTGTTTCTTCCTCCTATTTTAAACAAATCAGGCTGCTGTAATGAGCTGTCATTGAAAGTTTGAAAATCAATTCAACTTCAAGAACATTTTTTTTCTGGAGCATCTACTGGATCTCATCCATTCTGTGAAGTACCTTGGTAAGAACGTGCAGTTCCTGAATCCCATTGTGGAAAGAAGGCTGTCAAACAGATATGACTGGCTGTATCACAATATGTGTAAAACTAGAACTGCAGCTACTTTCATGTAATGCTTACAAGCGCAGAGAGCTAAGACATATTTGCACAGTTGTATTGACCTAATGTAAATTTTGAAAATCAATTGTAGTTTTCATTTCCATATCATCTCACCTTTCTTTCTTTGAAACCAGGTCATTTTAGTATTAATAAAAAAACCCCATGTATTACATCAAAATCCCCTCAAAGATGTGGGACCTGAGACAGATACTATAGTAATAACTGCAAAAAATTCTATTTCATATAAGGATCAAATAAGGGAACACTTGATCAATCACAGTTTTCCCCAGTCTATGGGGTAGGAGGGGCAGCATCCCAAGGTACCCCGGAGAGCTGTGGCTGACCCCTCCCTGGAAGTGTTCAAGGCCAGATTGGATGGAGTCTTGAGCAGGCTGGTCGAGTGGGAAGTGTCCCTGCCCATGGCAGTGGAGGTGGAATTGGATGACCTTTAAGGTTCTTTCAAAAACAAACCATAGTGTGATTCTATTACTTAAGATCCAATATTTCTGTGACTCGATATCCAACTTTTCTGTTACTCTTCTATGACCTGACTCTTCTTCAACTTCTGTATAACCAGAATTTTCTGACCTGACTCTTCCATGAAATGCAAAAATCAGACTCAATAGCCAATGTCACTATCGAACAAGAATTCTTTTATTATAGCACTGGGGTTGCACCAGGATTTTTCCTCATAAATGTTCCTGCCAAAAAACTGTTGAGCAACTTTTATCCACGAGTGTTACATATTGATCAGTCCCCTTAGAGATCATTAACATATTCTACACCCACTCCCAGAAATGCTGCTGTTGGTGTTAGTAGCTCTATTATTCAGTCTTTGCTACCATCTTTTGTCCCTTTAGGCACACTGCAGTCTTGGTGCTTTTACTTCATCAGATGGACCCATCTTCGTCTTGCTTACATGTCCTGTGGCTGAACTCTTGTGTTATGGTTCTACTTTCCCACCAAAACTGATCTTATCCAGTTCTTCATCCATAGTCCTTCCCAAAGGCCTTGTTGCTTTCCAGAGACCTTGCTCAAAGCTGAGAATGTTGAGATAAGTGAATTGGACTCCAAGAAAATATACTATATCTGGCAACTTCCTTCTCTTTAAACCACAAAAATGTCTGAAACCTTCTGTTCTCTATGACTGGTGGTTTTGTTCCATAAAGCCAAGCAGATACCAAATACAGACACAGACATGTATTATATAAATATAAGTAGAGATAAATTCTTATTTTCATCTATACTTCAATAATTTTCTAGCTAAGTCTTCATCCGTAATCCAATTCTTCTATTTAAAGACCCAACTCTTGTCTGACTCTTCTCTGACCAAACACTTCTATAACCCAACCATTCTATCACCCTTCTATGACCCCATCCTTTTATGACCCAAGATTGCTCTGAACTGTCTTCTGTAACATTTCTATGAGTCAACCCTTGTAGGACCTGACCTTTCTAGGACTCAAAACTTCTGTTACTCTTCTATGACGTGAAACTTCTATGATCATTCAGTGACCCAATCCTCCTGTGGCTGAACTTTCTATGACCTGATGCTTCTCTGCCCTTTCTATGACCTGATTGATCTACAACCCACCTCTCCTATTACTTGATTCTTCTGTGACTGTTTCACATTCCAATTCTTCTGTCATTCTTCTATGACTCTAAAGCACAGGCTTTTACCTTTTCTGGAGCCTTAATCAAACTGCAGCTGTTCCACTTAAAGGAAGGGGTGAAGGGCATCTGTCACACATGGGCAGTGCAGAGCAGGGAGGTTTTGGGGGCCCTGGTCTCTGTGAAAGAAAAAAATATTTCTTAATGCAGTGTGATGGAAATGTTGAGAATGCTTAAAAAAATGAAGCTACAAATAAATAAAACGAAAGATGCAGAGTGAAGGGAATGCCATACTGTAAATTTAAGCTTCAAATATCATTGGTGTTGTTTTGTTCTGTGATTTATTTTTTTCCTAGCTTAATGTCATGATCCCAACCATCCAGTCACTGCTTTGAGCTTCAAGGAGTTCAAAACTGGCCTGGCTGTCCCTGCTCTGTCTGATTCTGCCTTCAGCCAGCCCTTTAATTGTGGTTATTTCATAATTTCCTTTCTGTTTAAAGAATTTCTGGCATACTTGAGCCTTGTGGAAGGTGAACCTCATGGTTGGCAGCTTGTCCTGGGCACACAGTGGAGGAGTGGGGTTTATTTTACTGGTAAACCTTCTCTGGTTTTTTTAGTTTGTTCAAAACTCAGAGAAAGTCCTCTGTGCCTTTGTGCAGCCGGGTCTCCAAGGAGAGCAGGGGCAGCTGGGACAAAGGAGCTGGAACCCCCAGCTGCAGAATGCAGAGGAGAATTGTGATGTAAGGAAAAGGGATGAGAGTCCCAGGTGGGTCATGGTGGCAACAATGCTGGGGAGGTGAAGAGCAAGGTTGTTCATATTGGGTCAGATCTCAAGGGACATCTTCTCTGACCAGTCTAGGTGGTCCTTAGGAGAGACCCTGGATCTATTCCACTCAGACAATGCTGCCATCACCTCTTCTCTGAACTGGAAAATCACAAACTTCACCCTTGACATTGAAAAGTAGTTTTTATTAGAAGCTCTTTGAACTCTTTCTCCATAACCCCACTAGGAAATCTCTCTAATGAACTGTACAAGAACAGAAGAACATGAAAGGAAGAGAGGTGATTTCTTAGGGTTTTTTTGTTTAAATGAACCCTGTGGTGTATTTGTTGCTAAGTCCTTTACCCACAGGTACTGAGAGGAGATTGCACAAATCTTTCCCTGAGCGAAAGTCAGAATTAAAACCTGAAGTATCTTGAAGCATTAATGAGGCCCAATGAGGGCCGTCACTGACAAAACCATAGCGAGGGTCTCGTTGGAGCAGATAATTGGAGGCCATGATTGCAGGAAGGGAAAGACACTGTGTGGGCAACAGCAATGTTGGGTTTTCTTGATGAAGCAGAAAGAAGAAACGCTGACCCCTAGCCCCTTGGTATGGCAGATCCTGTTCCTCACACCTTGCACAGGGTTCTTCCTGGGGCAGTGGGATGTGGGGGGCATGATGCTGTGGGGAACATTAACTCCATCTTAGCAAGAGCAAGTACAATTCTGTTCAGGGTTATTGCCCTGCCTGCCTTATGCCAGAACCAAATGAATCTTTTCCTTGAGGTGTTCTTCAAACAAATACAGACACAGAAAAGAAAAAAAAAAGAGAGACTGAAATAAATATTAAAAATGCACCAGTATGAAGAGTTTCAGCAGTTCCTCTGAGGAAGGTTTCTCCATTCAAATCCTATGTCCTGACATTTCCAATAACTTCTTATGACCCAACTCTTCCATGACTTTTCTATGAGCCTTCTATAACCAAACTGTTTTATGAGCCGACCCTTCTATGATCTGACATTTTTATGACCCAACTCTTCTATGACCCAGCTCTTCTATGACCCAGCTCTTCTATGACCCAGCTCTTCCGTGACTCTTCTATAACCCACCTCTTTCTTGTCCCTTCTATGAGTCGACCTTCACTGATCCAACTCTTCTATGACTCAAATTTTTCATGACCTCCTTCTTCTGTGACTATGCTCTTCTTGTATCTGACTCCTGTATGACTTGACTCTCCTGTTACCCATCTCTCCTCTACCTTGGTATGACCCAACAGTTCTTTGGCTGTTCTATGATTCTTGTCTGATCAGACTCTTCTCCGACCAAATCCTTTTATAGCGGGACTTATCCATGACCAGACTCTTCTTCAGGATCTTAGAAGAGATTTGTCATAGTAGGATGAGGTCATAGAACATTAGGGTCATGGAAGAATTAGTTTAGTGAAGGGTCAGGTCACAGAAGAGTTGGGTCATAGATAAGTTGAGTCACAGAGGAGTCATTGGAGAGTTTGTCAACAGAAGAGTCGTAGAAGGCTCATGTAAAAGAAGGTGTATCATAGAAGAGTTGAGTCATAGAATGTTTGGATCATAGAAGGGTTAGGCCATATCAGGGTCGGGTGACAGAAGAGTCAGGTCATAAAATGGTAATACATGTGTTATGTTGTACCAAATTTGCATCATAAATGAGTTCAGTCAGAGAAAGGTCATAAAAGGGTCTGGGCGAGGAAGAGCTCATAAGACGGTTACATCATAGAAGAGTGATAGAAGAGTCATAGTAGTATCAGGTCATAGAAGGTTCATGGAAGAAATGGTCATAAAGAATTTGAGTCATAGAAGAGTTGGGTAAAAGGAAGGTCAGGTAATACAAAAGTTGGGTCATATATGGTCAAAGAAGCATCAGTTCTTAGAAGAGGTGCATCCTAGAAGGGTCAGATCACAGAATATTCATAGAAGAGTCGGGTCATACAAAAGCACAATCATAGAAGGGTCAGAGAAAAGGCACGGTAGTTTCACAGAAGAGTCAGATGACAGAAAAATCATGGAATATTCAGGTTGTAGAAGACTCGTGTCATGGAACAGTCATAAAAATATGTCATAGAAGAGTCGGGTCATAAAAAACACTCAGTTCATAGAAGAGTTGCCTCATAGAATAGTAGAGTCATAGAAAATCAGATCACAGAAGGGTCAGGTCATAGAAGAGTTGAGCCATAGAGAAGTCATGGAAGGTTCAGGTCAAAGGAGAGTTTGGTCATAGAAGGGTTGGGACATAAAAGAGTCTCTGTAGAGTTTGAATATAGAAGAGTCATGGAAGAGTTGCATCACACAATGTTAAAAGTGTCGTAGAAGGGTCAGGTTAAAGATGGGTTAGAAGGGTCGAGTCACAGACCATTTCTGCTGCTAATTCCGGTGTCTTGCGGGAGGCCTGGTTCTGAAAGGAAGTTGTAGCATGCTCCAGCCCTGAAAACTCTCACTGTTATCTGTACACTGGTGATTCCTCTTGAGCCCATTTCTTAGGCATGGTTATGGGAGAAATTGTAGAAGAAGACCTAGGCATTCAGGCACTGCCCTGAGGAGATCCCCTTTCTTTATGGAAAGGCTGTTGCGGAAGCCAGCTCTGTCACACAAGTGCCCACTGCCTGTCCCTGCCTGCACTCACAGCATGGCCATGCTGCACGGCTGTGACCAAGCTGCCAGAGCACTCAGGCCTTGCAGCAAGGCCAGGGATGAGGAGAAGAATATGGGAGGGGGAAGAGAATATCTCTGGAAGATCAAGTGCTGGTGCTGCCTGGCAGTGCTGCTGTGCTGGGACTCTTTTTTTCTCCACCCCCACAGAGAGGCTGTTACAGATATTTCCTACTCTCATGCAAAGCCATCTGCAGGCAGCTCAAAATAGGTCTTTAAGGGAGGATCTCAGGAAAAAGAATTTCCTGCAGAGACCTTTCTTTGATTTAGACACTCAAAGAGTACAGTTCTTATTTATAAATCTCCTATTTCAGAAAAGAAAAGCAGACAATGAATTGAGAAGAGGATAACAATCTTATCTCCAGTAAAAACCCAACAATTAGCATTAATACAAAATATAAGACAGTCTGGTCCTGCAATTAGTTGCATGATGGTGGTTCTGAAGAAGATCATGAGGAGTTTATTGCTTCAGAGAAATGTTGAGTTATCAGTTTCCGAACTGCATCTTTGTTCTGCTGATTCCTCAGGCTGCAGATGAGGGAATTGACTGCTGGAGAAACCACTGAGTACAGAACTGACATGAACAGGTCAATGGATTTGATGGAGACAGAGGGGGGTTTCAAGTAGGTAAACATGCCAGAGCTGATTAACAGGGAGACCACGGACAGGTGAGGGAGGCAGGTAGAAAAAGCTTTTTGTCCTCCCTGCTTAGAGGGGATCCTCTGCATGGCCCTGAAGATCTGCACATAGGACACAATAATGGAAACAAACCATGCGAAAGCTACGAAGAGACTGACCTCAAGAAGACCAACTTCCCTGAGGTAGGAATCTGAGCAGGAAAGCCCGAGTATCTTGGGTATTTCACAATAGAACTGGTCCAGAACATTGCCCTGGCAGAGGGACAGTGAAAATGTGCAGCAGAGCAGTGAGAAAACCATAGCCCGCAGCAGCAGCTGCCATGTGGACACAAGCTCTGCTGTCCAGGATGGCCCTGTAGTGCAGGGGTTTGCAGATGGCAACGTAGCAGTTGTAGGCCATGATGGTGAGAAGACAATACTCTGTAGCAATGAATAAGAAAGATTTTTAAAACGCATCCTGTGAAGGAGATGGCCCTGGTGTCCCAGAGTGAATTGGCCATGGATTTGGGAACAGTGGTGGAGAGGCAGCCCAGGTCAAGAACAGAGTGGTTGAGGAGGAGGAAGTACATTGGGGTGAGGAGGTGATAGCCACAGGCTATGGAGATGACGATGAGGCCGTTTCCCAGGATGGCAGCCAGGTAGATGCCCAGAAAGAGTGAGAAGAACAAAAGCTGCAGCTCCCATTTGTCTGTGAATACCAGGAAAAGGAACTCTGTGATGGAGCTACTGTTGGACATTTTCTGCCTCAGCACATGTAGCACTGTCATAGGAGGAACACAGTGATAATTAGGGGACAATTCTCTGTGCAAATCCTACCCTGTTTCTAATTCACCCTTCCCCTGTCACACCCTTTCCCTTTTACAACAGACGTTCCTTCAGCTCCATGTCTGGAGAACTGCTTGGTGCTCCCTGAATGTGCCGTGAGGAGCAGGGCCAAACACACACAGTGCTGGGCTGTTGTTCTCAGCCCCTGTGCTCTGGAGAGGGCAATGGATTGGTGGCTGCAGAGCAGGTGGTTCAGCCTTGGATCCCAGAGCCCTGAGGGCAGAGGCTTTCCTGGGCGGGAGAGGAGGCAATGGGGTTTGCTCAGAGGCAGGGTCTGCACTACAGGGGTTTACACAAAGCTCTGAATTTTCTCTCCCACAGCATCTCTGTTATAATATTATTCACATTCCCTGATCCTATCTGTGCTACTAGGAGAATTTCCTCCTGAGAAGTTTTCCCCTGTTCCATGATTTTTCCCTGGTAACAGATCCCATCCCAATCTCTCTGCACTCACCTACACAAACCTTCTTGTTCACAAGGCACTCCTTGGGCATGGGTTCCAGTTTGGGGGATTCAAAAGGGCAGAATAAACTGATGGGTCCAGCAGAAGTGATGCTGATGCTTTCCATAGGCAGAGGAGTGGGTGAAGGCACTTTAGGAGGCCTTTAACAGACCTGCTGACTACTCAAGGACACAGCTCAGCGGTCTCAGTTACTTGTTCACACTTGAAAAGACCTTTCTATTTCTCTTTCCCTCTCCCCTCCTCTTGTCCCTTCCCTCAGAGCAGGAAACTGAAAACACAAACACAGGAAATCTCTTTACAAGGTTTACAGTAAACCTTGCCTTGCCCTTCCTCTGGAAATATCCCCTGGCAGTCTCCTAGTGTTTATCTGGAGCTGTGGGCAGCCCTGAAGCACACAGCCACCCTCTCAACAGCAGGACCCTGCTCTGCTGTGCCGATGGTCACTCCTTTCACACACAGCTTCTCCCCACAGCACAGGGAGCTCCCTGGGCAGGCTGAGCTCTGACCCTGGCAGGTGGCAGAGTCCCTGCCCCAGCACACAGACCCTGAGATGCAGGGACCCTGCTCTCAAGGACAACCCAGGACACCCCTAAGGGCACAGCCCTGCACTAGTCCCCAGCAGAAGGCAGCCCTCAGGACCTGTCCCTCTGACAGTACAGCAGGGAAGCCCTGCTTGGCACCATGTTCTTCTCCGCTGCAGCAGAGAGACTGGGAGAGACATCCTGACACATCCTGGAAGCTGTGGGATTTGCCAGTTTTAGAAGATGTTTCCAGGAATCGCACATGCATTGTCCTACAGCCAGAGACTTACAGTGGAAACGACTGTGATGATTCCTCCCTCAGTGAACTCTCAGCATCCTCCTACTCCACACTGCTTATTGAGGCTACAGCATCCTGTAGTGCTAGCACAGAGAAGCTAGTAATGGAGTCTTTCAACCACAAACCCTGGAACACAGAAAAAGCAGGCCTTGGACTCCATTAAAGCACAGCGAGAGCAGCATGTACGAGGTCATGGAAAGGACACTTTGTGGGCAGTTGGAGCAGCTTGAAACCGTCCGATAAGGAGCTGACTGGCAAAGGTAGAAGTTGCTAACAAGAAACTTGATAAGGCCTATCGGACTGTAGTGTCATACCGTAAAGACTTGAGAACTGTGCAAAGCCTTCACTAATATCCAATTAGCTCGTAATGTGATGTATGTAATAATGTAATCATCCAATCAGTAGTGAACATGCTTGTTTTAGCCTTAGCTTAATAAGTATATATATCGACCTTTTGCAAAAATAAAGTTGGACATTGTTTGCATCAAACTGGTCCCCGTCTCCCACTGCGACAGCTTTTAACCTCTCTCTGCCTCCCTCCTCTCCCCTCACTGCCTGCAGGCAATGCCCTCAGCCCTGCTGCGCTTTGCAGAGGAGCTGGTCCTGGGCGGAGCTGGTCCTTGGCAGAGCTGGCTCTTTGTAGAACCATCCTCTCCTTTTGATCTTCTTTCATCTCAGGAATCCAGTCATGTTCTTCCCCCTCTTTGCTCCCTCAAGGCTTCAGAGGAACCTGCAGTGAACCAAACTGATACAATCACTGATGTTCCCTCTCTCCCCTCTGTAGAGACTCTTCTTTACTGCTGTGTCATTTTTTCTATGAGGAAAATATTTGGGCCTGAAAATTACATTTCCTTCTCCCAGCGTTGCACAGAACACCGGGAAAGTTACAGCAAAGGATCTCATTCATCTGGTGGATATTTTCATTTGAATGAATTTATGTATTTTATTCTGAGTTTGTAGTCCTAAAACAAGGAAGATATTCCACAAACTTCTGTCCAAGCTATGACTCTACTCTAAGCAAAGCCTTTGCACACACAGAGTGTTGGACACTTGGTAACAAGATTCCTTATGGCAGGGTTGAGCTTGCCTGGTGCCACAGCTGCAGGGCTTCAGCCCCAATGGGCAACAAAGCCCTCAGTCAGGGACACAGGCAGGAGGAACTGAAGTCGTTTCTGTAGGAGAACAAGCTATGACATGATCACAGAGCTCAGGAGCGATGGGCTTCAAGGACAACATTCTCCAAGCTCAGCAGGAGTCCAGACTGAAAACCAATCTCAATTGAAAAGGCCATTCAAGGTCCTCATGAAGAGCGGTTTCTGCTTCAGGAACAGTTAAAGAAACAAATAAATACACTGTGTGGGCACTGCTGGTTTTAGGAAGAACGGGTGTGTAGACAGATCTGAGATTCCTTGTGTCCTCTTTGCCTCTGTCTTCCCCAGCAAGATCTCCCAGGCCTTTGAGACTCAGGGTAGCACTCTGGAGACCACTCAGTGGGTGGGTGGAGATCAAGTCAGGGAACACTAGGTAAAACCCAGTCCTTTCCAGCCTTTGGGACAGGAGGGACAGCATCCCAAAGAGGTGAGAGAGCAGGATGGTGTCACAGTGAGGCAACTCTCCTTCGTCTTAGAAAGGTCACAGAGACTGAGTGAACTCCCTGACGGCTGCACCAATCTCACATTATGTGCACTTTTCAGAAATATCCAATGGATGAGCAGGAGAACTAAAGGCTGTTTCCTAGACCTTGTCCACTTGGATCTGAATTCTGGATGTCGGAAAGAGAAGGAGACTGGATTTCCTTGGGCATATTTTGTCTTACCATCCTTCTGTGACTCAACACTATAATCTGACTCCTCTATGACTCCTCTACTACCCAACTCTTTAATTAACCACCTCTTCTATGATCCCACCCATCTATGACCCTACTCTTGTATGACCTGATGTTTACAGGAGCCTTCTAGGACTCTTTTATGACCAAGCCTTCTATGTCCCAACTCTTCTATGAGCCTTATATGACCTGAATATTCTTTGGATATTTTTTGAGCAGAGTCTTCTATAAGAAACACTTCCATGAAATGATACTTCTATAACCCAAAATTTCTATAAACCTTCTATGACTGAGCTTTTTTACGAGCCAACTCCTCTATCTCTCCACTCTGCTACGTATCCTATATGATCCAGATGCTCTGCGATCTGAGTCTTCTATGATTTGACACTTTTAAAACACGAGTATCCTATGACCCAAGCCTTGAATGACCCAAGTCTTCTCTAACATTTCCGTCACATTCTATGATCTGACTCCTCTGTGTCTCTTAGAACATCTCACTTCTCTGTGACCGAACTGCTTTGTAACAAGAATAACGTATGACTCAACCCTTATTATGACCCAACAATTCTATAACCAGGCTCTTCTATCAACCTTCTATGAAAAAACACTTCTACTACCCAAAAAAACTTGACTTGACTCTTTTATAACCCAAAAATTCTATCACCTGCATCTTCTATGACCCAACCCTTCTATTAATATTCCACGATTGAACTATAAGATTACTCCTCTATGACGCAACTCTTCTATAATCCAACTCTTATATGACTCTGATCTTCTATGACTCAAGCCTTCTATGACCCAGCCCTTCTATGACCTTCTATAACCCGACTGTTTTCTGACTCTTCTATGATATGACTTCCTATGACCCAATTCTTCTATGACCTGACACTTCTATGACCCTTCTATGACCTGAACCTTCTCTGATGTGACTTTCCATGTGTCAGCTCTTCTATGAGTCTTCTCTGGAGGTTGTCAAATGTAACTCCCATTTACAAGAAGGTCCAGAGGGAGGATCCAGGCAACTATAGACCTATCACTTTGACGTTGGTGCTGGGAAGGTCATGGAGGAAAACATCTTGAGTGCTATCACACAGCACATGCAGGACAGCCAGGTGATCAGACCCAGTCAACATGGGTTTCTGAAAGGCAGGTCCTGCTAAACCAACCTGATCTCCTTCTATGATGAGGTTACCCATTTAATGGATGAGGGAAAGGCTGCGGATGTGGTGTACTACCTGGACATTCGTAAAGGCTTTGACACCATTTCTCACAGTGTTCTGCTTGAGAAACTGGCTTCCATTGGCCTGGACGGGCACACTCTCTGCTGGGTAAAAAACTGGCTGGATGACCAAGCCCAAAGAGTGGTTGTAAATGGAGTTAAATCCAGTTGGAAGCCGGTCATGGGTGGTGTTCCGCAGGGTTCAGTGCTGGGTCCAGTCCTGTTCAATATCTGTATCAATGATCTGGACGAAGGGATCGAGTGCACCCTTAGCAAGTTTGCAGATGACACCAAGTTGGGTGGCAGTGTTGATCTGCTTGAAGAGAGGGAGGCTCTGCAGAGGGAACTGAACAGACTGGATCCATAGGCTGAGATCAACAGGATGAGGTTTAAGAAGACCGAATGCTGAGTCCTGAACTTGGGGCACAACAACCCCATGCAGTGTTACAGGCCTGGGGAAGAATGGCTGGTGGCAGAGAAGGACCTGGGGGTGTTTGTTGACAGCAGCTGAACATGAGCTAGCAGTGGCCCAGGTGGCTAAGAAGGCCAATGGCATCTTGGCCTGTATCAAGAAAGTGTGATCAGCAGGATTAAGGCAGTGATTGTGCCCCTGCACTCAGCACTGTTGAGGCACACCTCGAGTACTATGTTCAGTTCTGGGCCCCTCAGTACAAGAAGGATATTGAGGTGTTGGAGCACATCCAGAGAAGGGCAACAAGGGTGGTGAAGGGGCTGGAGAAGATGTCCTAAAAGGAACGGCTGAGGGAACAGGGGTTGTTTAGCCTGGAGAAGAGACTGAGGGGAGACCTTATTCTCTCTGCAGCTCCCCGAAAGGAGGTTGTGGTGAGGTGGGTGCTGGTATCTTCTAGCAAGTGACAGGTGGTTGGATGAGAGAAAATGGCCTCAATTTGTGCTAGGGGAGGTTCAGTTTAGACATCAGGAAAATTTCTTCACTGAAAGGGTGGTCAGGCACTGGAACAGCTGCCCAGGGGTGTGGTTGAGTCATGATCCCTGGAGGTGTTTAAAAAAAGCATAGAAGAGTTTTTGAAGGACATGGTTTAGCAGAGGATGGTTGGACTCAATGATCTGATCTTTTCCAACCAGAAGATTCTGTGATTCTATGACTCAACTCTTCTATCACTCTACTCTTGTTCGACTACTCTATGATCCAGTTTTTCTAAAACCTAAGCATTTTGTGAACCAAACCTTCTATGACCTGACTCTTCTCTGACCCTTCTATGGCTTTCTCTATGACTTCTCTATGACTCTTCTGTGACCCAGGTCCTCTACGACTGAATATCCTATGATGATGCCCTTCTATGACTAAACCCTTATATGAACTGACATGTGTATAACCCGAGACTTTTATTAGCTGACTCTTCTATAACTCTTCCATGGCCTGACTATTTTATGACCCTTCCATAACCTGATTCTTCTATAACTTGCTCCTTATTTCAGCAAACCCTTCTATGACCCTTATATGGCCAAACACTTCTGAAAGTCGAATAAACTCTAATGCTTCTTCGACTCGACTCTTTAATGACATGAATATTCTATGATCCTTTTATGACTTGAGAATCTTATGACACAACATTTCTATGAACATTCTATGACCCAAAAATTCTATGAATCATCTAAAAATTTACTTTTCCATTACTCCTCTGTGTCCTGACTCTTCTATGACCTGACTCTTCTCACATCCAAGATTGTCACTCTTCTATGACCCGACAGATTTATGATCCTTCCCTTCTATGTCAAAACTCTTCTGCACCTGCATGGATCTCTGTGTGAGAGCCTTGACATCTCATGTAACTCTACAGGGCTGTGTTTGGAATTAAATGCAATAACTGTTCTGAATTTAATTCAGCAATATGAGAATGTTCATGACACCAGAGTCATTGTACTCAAAGCCAGATCTACCTTCCGAGGACCTGGGGTCAACGCTTGGCCTTTCTGCTCCATCCAGCAAACCCAGGCTTTTCTCAGCAAGACAGCTGCCTGCACAGTGTCTTTGCCTTCCTGTAATCATGACCTCCAATTATCTGGTCTAACAAGTCCCTGGGGACACTTTCTCAGTAGCTAACCTCAGTGAGACCAATTAAAACTTCAAGATACTTTGAGTTTTGCTTTTGGCTTCTTGAGAGGTTTGCTCAATCTCATTTCAGAAGCTGAGTTTCAAGGACTCATCAGCAAATACCCCCTGGGTCTGATTAAAATACAGAAAGCCTTAACAAGATCTTTCCCTTCCTGGAGTTTTCTTCATGTCTTCAAGCCTTGAACACACCACTGGGAGCAATTTCCCAGTGTGATTAAAGAAGAATATTTCAAAGGGCACCTAAAAATATGTTTTATTTTAAAATTTCTATTTCATTACTTTTCATTTAAGAGAAGAGGTGTCAGAACCATCCTCCATTTGGTGTTGATGCAGGGTGTCTCCTCAGGAGGTCTGGGCAGCATGGAGAAGCAGTCCCTTGAGGTCTGACACTGTATGGACAGCCTTGCTCCTCCCCTCTCCAGCCACAACATTTCTCTCATTGCTCCCCTGGGGCATGTATCCCTTTGTAGTAGGATTGTTCGAAGTCTCTTGTGAGGAGCAGCAAGGTTCCCGGGTCCATCTCCTCAGGGCACTCCTTAGTCAACCACATCTCTGATCAAGATACTCCATGTAAATGTTTTTCGACTTGTGGGATGAGCTGAAAATAGTTTCATACATGAAAGATTAAGAGTAATAAACATAAACCAAAACAAGGTCAAACCCAAGACCATCACTTACCACCTTACACAAGCAGAATGATCTCTAGCCAGCCTAACACCAGCAGTCATACTGAATGATAAAAATGTCCACTTCTTTCTTCTGCTACATCTTTCATCACTGAGTGTTGCATCTGGGTTATGGAATCTCCCTATGGTCAGTCAGGGTCAGCTGTGTGCCCATGCCAACTTCTTACCCACCCTAGTCCACTCACTGGGAGAGAGCAGAGTCAGCAACAGAGAAGGCCTTGATGCAAATGAGACAATACTTCTGTCACTCTCTTGGGACCAGGAAAATACCACAGGACCCAGTGGGACTCACATTTCAAAAGGAAAGTGGAGAAACTGGAGAGGACCTGGAGGAGGTCTACCAAGATGGAGCTAGAGACCTAAAGTATGAGCTGTGAGGGCAGTCTGGGGGAACTGAGCCTCTCCAGCCTGCTGGGGGAGCACAGGATAACCTAGTAAGAGCCTGCACTGACCTAGATAGATGGTGGAGCCAAGCTCTCTTCTGAAATGGGCAATGATATGACAGAGGAAACAGCCACAAACAGCCTCTTGGGAGATTTAGGTTGAGCCTTAGGAAAAATAAAATGTACTGGGAGGACTGTTCCTATTCTCTCGACATTTGGAGCTCTTCTTTGCTCTGTAAGTCACAACCAGCCTGGAGGCTGGGCTAGAGATTCCCCAACAGAGTCTTCCCCACCAGCCCTTCCAGGAGTCTGTGCCTTGCCACAAACTGTCCTAGAAGAGGACACCTCACCTGGAGGTGAAGGTGCCCGTATCTCCTACTCACAGGGCAATTCATGGGGAAAGGGACGTCAGGTGATCTCTAGTCCAGTGCCCAGCTCCAAGCAAGGCCAACTCTGAGGTCATACCAGGCTGCTCAGTAAATGTCAGCGTCCACAGACAGAGTTTACACAGGAGCCAGGCATCTGAACCACAGTCACAGAATGAAAGACGAGGCACTTGACCAGCTCTGTGCACATAGTTATCGGTGGGCCATGGCTCCTGAGATTCCTGGGAACATCCACCATCTTGTCCAGGAGTGGGATCTTCCTGCAAGTCTCCTGGCACATCTCCAGACCATGGGGTGCCTTAGGCTGGAAACAGAATTCAAAGCCACTGAATTCCGTACTGACATCTTAATTGCTAAAAAAGAAGGACATGTAGGGATCTCAGCACTTCCAGGTTCCTGTAAAAGATTTATGGTCTCCAAGAAAGGAACAGAAGAGAAGAGTTCTGAACAAGCATTGACTGTGGATCACATTTGATGGCTCTGCTCCACCTCTTCCAGTCATCGGCACTCTGAACCCTCACTTGCTTCTCTGCTTCACTTCTCTGACCATGTGATGGGAAAAAAGGAATAAGAATGGTCCCAGACCTCTGCGGTAGGGTCTGGCACACAAGGGCCACTGTGTCATTCCATTTTGCACGCCATAAGGAATGAAGCTGGAAAGTGACTCTGCAAGTCTGTATCAACAAGGTCCATGGACAGACAAGGCTGTGGTCGTGTCTGAGACCTGAACACCTACAGCATGGATTAATCTTGGACCAAAACTTAGGCCTGGCTTCAATTGTCTCCTGGGCTCGTGGGCAGAGGAGAGGGTGGAGGCCTCAGGTGATGCTGGTCAGGGACAGGAAGACTGATGGATGTTCTCAGGGCCAAACACTGCCCCCATGGGTAGACAGAAAGAAATGAACAACACAGAGCCTTGACCACAGATATGGTGGCGTCTCATGGAGAGAACTTACACGGGAGCAGGGGAGAAGTGTGAGGAAGAAGGAGCTGCAGAGATGTTCTTCACTGACTGTTAACCCCTGCTTCACTATCCTTTGTGCTCCTCTTGATGTTGGGGTGGGCAGATGAATTGGGAGAAATGGAGCCATTTGAGTCTGTAAGAAAGTGTGAGGGGAATGGGCTTTAATATTTTGTTGTTGTTTCTCGCAACTCAAACTTTTTTTAACTGGCAATAAATTAAATTGACCTTCAACAAGTCCACGTGTCTTTGCCAGTGACAGTAATTGGTCAGTGACCTCTTTTGCTTTTTCTTGATCTATGAGCTTTTCTGGTTTATTTTCTCCCTGCGTTCCATTGAGTCAGGGCAGGGAGGGAGCAGCTGGGGGGATGTCTGGCTGCTTGTCAGGGTTAACCCACCACAGGGCACATCAGGACTGTTGTGTCCAGTACGGGTCTCCCCGGCACAAGAAAGATCCTGCATAGCCTGGAGGGAGTCCTGCAGAGCCCAGAAGGATGGTTGGAGCCTTGAGAACATTCTGGAGGCTGGGAGAGCTGGGGTTTGAGAAAACTTTCAGGGTAAAACACTGAGCAGAGACCTAGGGAAGCTGGGGGATCCCAATTAATAGAATTTCTCAGTATTTCATGAGACAAGACCACGAGTTCCTAATCTGTTTGGAGCTGTCTGAGAAAGGACTTGGCTGAGAGATGAGTGGGAGTGAGAGCTGTGGGACTGGTGTGCAATAAATGACAGTGGGAAATCTGTTCTCTTTTTATTAATAATGTTGGTGGAGTTGAGTATCACTAAGGAAAGGAGGAGGATAGAGGGAACAATGCAGTTAAAATCTCTCCTCAGGGCTGGGATGTAGAGCCAGACATGGAAATGACCAGTGTGTGAGACTCATCTCAGATGATTTCCCTGGGTCGGCTTCACCAGGGTGTCCAGGAAACCTGTCACAGTCTGGAACCTTCTCTTATGTATCACTGGTCCTTTTCTTCTTCACTCTGACACCTGACTGCCTGTGAGCACCCTGCTGGGTGCCCTCACCATGCACTCCAACACAGCTCAGATCCACACGGATGTTATCCTCTCCTGGGCTCTTTCCAGCCAAGCCCAGCCTCTCCCCAGGTCTCCCCACCTCCCCTGCCCTCTCCCACAGCCCAGCAGAGTCCATCCCAGTAGAGCAGCCCAGTCTGGGCTGGCACCATGGCACTGCCTATCAAAAGGTGCTGCAGAGCTGTGGCCGTTCAACTACAGCCACAGCCCCTTTGGAGGGCAGAGCAGCTCCTGGGGTCAGAGAGAGGTCTCACTCTTCCCATCAGCTCCAGGGCTGCTGCTTGCAATAATGACACAAGGAAACAGAAGCCAGTGACTCCCAGGCTGTCTTGCACTTATATTGTAGTTGATCCTCAATCCCATATGCATTTGGCCTCTTCTCCATCCACACCACTCCCACTCCCCAGGACAGCAAGAGACCCTTGGATCTCCTCAGGTAACTTCCACATCTTTCCAGTCTCCCTTTGCTTTGCCTCTTTGGTCTCCAGTCACTCCTATGGCATTTCAGTGTGTGTTTGTAGAAACCTCGATTCAGTGCTTGAATTTCAGGGTGACATCACCTTTGAGGATGTTTCAGCCTCTGAGCCTCCATTCACTTCCAGCCCCGTGCAGAGGACAAGTCCTGATCCTCTCCTCAACCCTCCATATTCCGTTTTGAGAGAGACTGGTATGTGCCTTTGGTCTTGTCACATGTGATATAGCCCAAGGAGGTAATAGGAAGCCCATGCACTATTTCACTGCCACTGGAAACCAAGAAGAGGCTTGTTAAAGGCAAAAATTTTTATGCAATGGAATCCAGTTGAACCACGAGCTTAACCCCAAAACCACTAAATACACAAGGTGAACAGATTCTCTAGAAAAACAACTCCTTGGAGATATTATTTCTAGAACCTTTGGAAGAAGAGCTCCGCATTCAAGCATCGCACCTAGAAGATGTCCTTTTATTGAAGAGCTGCATTTGAAAAAGTTACATCTTGCACAGTGTTGTGCAAGGGTCAGTCACAACTCTATCAAACCACATGTTTTAATAAGTCCTAAGAATTATCTATAAGTAGGATTACCACAATGGCGAACAGCGGACTCCTGAGCTAAAGTGTGGGAAATGATCAGAGAAAGTGAGATAGGTGATTGTCAGTGAAACAGCAGTTGGCACAGGGCCACCTTGAGTTCCAGGTTCCTCCAACTGTAGATGAAGGCGTTCACTGTTGGAGGCACCGCTGAGTACAGGAATGAAACCACAAGATAAAGAGCTGGGGAAGAGGTGGAAGGAGGCTTCGGGTTGGCAAATGTGGCAGTACTAATAAACAGGGAGGCCATGGATAGGTGAGTGAGGCATGTGGAAAAGGATTTGTGCCATCCCTGCTCAGAGGGAATCCTCAGCACGGACCTGAAGATCTGCACATAGGACACCACGATGAAAACAAAAGAGCTGAATGCTACTAAGGCATTAACCACAATAAGGCCAGGCTCCCTTGGATAGGTGTGTGAGCAGGAGAACTTGAGGTTCTCAGGAATTTCACAGAGAGACTCATCTGAAGCATTGTCCTGGCAGAGAGGCAGTGAAAACATATTGGCCATGTGCAGCAGAGCAGTGAGAAACACAGAGCCCCAGTCAGCTACTGCCATGTGGACACAAGTTCTGCTGTCCAGGCGGGTCCCATTGTGCAGGGGTTTGCAGATGTCTATGTAGCAATCATAGACCATGATGGTGAGGACAGAAAACTCTGCTGGATGTGAACAATACAAACAGAGAGACTCACACAGCAAGTGTCACACAAGTGCCCATTGCCTGTCCCTCTGAGATCATCTAGTCCAACCTATCACCCAACACAAGCATCCACTCGTCATTTAAACCATGGCACTGAGCACATCATCTAATCTGGTTTTAAACACCTCCAGGGATGATGACTCCAACATCTCCCTGGGCAGTGCATTCCAATGACCAATCACCCTTTCAGTGAAAATTTTTTTCCTGATGTCAAGCCTAAACCTCCCTTGACAAAGCCTGAGACCATGTCCTCTTGTTCGGTCACTGATCACCTGAGAGACCAACCTCTGCCTGCCTACAGCCTCCTTTTAGTTAGTTACAGAGAGCAATAAGGTCTCCCCTGAGCCTCCTCTTCTCCAGGCTAAACAAGCCCATCTCCCTCAGTTGCTCTTCATAGGGCTTGTTCTCCAGACCTTTCACCATCTTCGTTTCTCTCCTCTGGACACACTCCAGCATCTCGACATCTCTCTTCAACTGAGAGGCACAGATCTGGACACAGTACTCAAGGTGCAGCCTGACCAGTGCTGAGTGTAAGGGGATGATAACTTCTCTAGTCCTGCTTAGCACACCATTCCTGATGCAGGCCAGGATACCATTGGACCTCTTGGCCACTTGGGCACCCTGCTGGCTCATGTTGAGTTTCCTGTCCACCATCACTCCCAACTCTCTTTCCACTTGACTATTCTCCAGCCATTCATACTCTGTTATATGACCAAGTCCTTCTATGACCCAACCCTTCTATGACTCAACATTTCTATGACCGAACACTTCCACGACCTTCTATGACCCAACTAGTCTCTGGCTCTTCTATGACCCAAACCTTCTTTCACCCCACTGTTCTACGAACCAACCCATTAACTGACCCATTCTGTGACCTCGCTCTTCTAAGACCTGACTCCTCTATGAATTCTCTGTGAACAGAATCTTCTATAAGGTGCCTTTTTTATGATCCTACATTTCTATGACCTTCTATGACCTTTATTTGACCAAATCATCTATAAAGCATTTATGACCAGATCCTTAAACTAAATGTCTCTTTTATGACCTTTCTATGACCCCACTCTTCAATGAGTCTTCCGTTACCTAACACTTCTATAAACCTTCTAAAATCAAACTCTTCTATGACCTGACTCTTGTAAAACCTGAGCCTTCTAGGAACTGACTTCTATGGCCCAACCCTTCTCTGACCTTTCTATGATCTTATGTGACCTGATATCTATATAACTTGTCTTAGATCAAACTCCCTATGATACAAAGTATATATAAACTGAAACGTCTCTAACCTGACTCTTCTATGTCTTCTATGATTCGACTCTTCTATGACCATGCTCTTCTGAGACCCGCTTCCTCTATGACCCAAATATTCTTCAACCAAACATTCTGTGACCCAACCGTTACATGACGTCTATTACCTGATGCTTCTATGACGCTTTAATAGAAGGTCTCTTCTATGATCCTTCTGTGACCTGATTCTGCCATGAATCTTCTACGACCAAAGACTTCTATGACCTTCTATGACCCATCTTTTCTATGGATTTTCTATTACCTGAACCTTCTCTGAACCAACATTGCTCTGAACCGAAATTTCTATGACACTCCCATACCCTTCTAAAACCCCCAAAATCTCTCACACTTCTGTGACTCGACTCCTCCATGACCTGAAATATTCTACGATCATTTTATGACCCTAATCTTTTATGACCCGAGACTTCTATGACGCAGCTCTGCTATGAAGCTTCTACGACCCAACACTTCTATGAACCTTCTACGACTGAACTTCTCTATTTCTCCTTTACAACCCAACTCTTCTGTGAACTGACTCTTTTCAAGCCCAAGTTCTCTGTGGCTCTTCTATGACCCAAGAGTTTAATGACCTTTGCCTTCTATGACCCAACTCTTCTGCACCTGCATGGAGCTGTGTGTGAAAGCCTTGGCATCTCACATAACACTACAGGCCTGTATTGGAGACTAAATGGAATATCTGCCCCAAATTTTATTCAGCAAGGTGAAAATGTTCATGACACCAGGGTCATTGTAGTCTCAGCCAGATCTGCCTTCCCAGGGCCTGCGGGTCAGGGCTTGGCCTTTCTGCTCCATCCAGAAAACCCAGGCTTTTCTCAGCATTACAGCTGCCTACACAGTGCCTTTGCCTCCATGGCCTCCAATTATCTGCTCAATTATCTCCTCCAATTATCCCTCCCTGGGGAGGCTTTGTCAGTAATGATCTTCACTGAGACCAATTAATACTTCAAGGTTCTCTGAGTTCTGCTTTTGACTTTTTGAGAGGGTTTCTCAATCTCCTCTCAGTAGCTGAGGTTCAAGGACGCAGCAGCAAATACCCCCTGGGTCTCATTAAAATACAGAAAGCTTTGATGAGCTCTTTCACTTACTGAAGTTTTCTTCAAAAAGACAGGCAAGCTTTGAACTCCCTGAAGGTCAAAGTAGCAGCTGAGTAAGTGAGAGTTGTCTGAATATACAAAGAATGAGTGCAGGAGAAAATGAGATAAGAATGGAATGGGCCTTTCTCTGGAGAGTTTGAGTCAGCACAGATGATATCAGAGATGGCCTTTGGATCAGGAGAACTGAACATTTAAGAAAGATGAGGGACTTTAAATGCACCGTACAACAGGAAGAACAGTCATGAGGAAGTTTCAGGCAAAGATTTATATGAATTTTGAAAATCCCTTTTAGAAGGTCATGGGGTTGTTTGAGGTCTCTTGTGAGTGAGGACAAGCAAGGATCCCACTCCTCTTTGAAAGGGGACAAAAGTGCAACTGTGGGATTCTCAGGCTGCACAAGCTCACTTTGGTGAGGAGTGACCATGGGATGACTGCTCTTGGGTTACTCTTTGGGCATCTGAAAGAGAAGAGCATCGTCATGGTCTCAGCAAGGGTAAATCACACCTCGCCAGCCTGGTTGCCTTCATGATGAAACAGCTGTGTTTCTGCTTCAGATCACAACAGTTCATGTTATTTACCACCAATTCAGAAGACTTTGGCCTGGTCTCCCTCAATATCCTTGTACCCCAGTGAGGTCGTTACAGTCTGGGTGGGCTGATCAAACAGGTGAGCAAAACAGCGGCTGGATGCTCAGGCTGAGAGAGCAGTGGTGAAGGGACCGTACCTTACTTGGAGTACCCTAGGGTTTGGTGAAGTGACACAGGGGACTCTTTGGAACCCTGTGCCGCTTAACACCCATATCCATATCCCACAAGAGGAAGATCTCACCATATTTTTTTAATGACACTAACTTTCCTGTGCCTTATGGCTGCCTTTCAGGAGAAACTTAATTTGCACAAGGCCTATTCTGTCAGGAGCTTCATGAGACAGAGAAAGGAGAAAGTCCAGGTCATGTGCCTAGGATACAGTGAAACCATGCAATTTCAGGGGCAGTGGATGTCTGACTGAGGAGTAGCAGTGTCCTCACATAACCAGGGCTCCTGACAAAGGCCTGAAGGACCTGGTCTGTGCCATAGACCATGGATGCTGTGAGTAAACTGCCCCAGGGTGACCATCACAGACCAACCCCTCTCAGCTGCCAGTACCACCACTGGCCAATAACTGCAGGTCAGAGGGGCTGTTTGTCCCTTCATGGATGGACATCAAAAGGACAGGACTTTGTTCTTGCATGACATCTATGCAGGCACTTCTCATGTGTGTGATGAAATGAACTTGAGTGACATAAATTAAAAAAAAAAAAAACAAAAAAACAACATGAAATTCAAACAAAATATGAGAACACTATTTCTGTGGTTTTTTTCTAGTGAGGGTGATGCAACCACTGGAACAGGTTCTTGTTCCAGTTTAGGTGCAGCCCTCAGCCTGGTCAGCAGCTGAACACAACAAGTTCAGAGCCCAATTTCCCCAGCAGGAAAAGGGAAAAGGGAAATGAGGGAGAGGCTTGTGGGTTGGAATCAGAAACTAAACAACTGACATTGCAGGGCAGGCCTGGGGAAAAAATCCCAGGCTGGACACAGCAGAAGGTGGGAGCTGGACTCAAGAACTGGATTCAGGAATTCCCAGTTCGTGATCAGGGACACTGGAACGAATGAGTCCCTCAGTAGACACCGGCAACTGAAAAGTAGCCTTGACCCTCATGATTCCTCATTTTTTACCAAGTATGATGTATATGGGATGGAATACTCTGTTCTCAGTTTTGGGTAACCTGTCCTGTTTTCCCCTCCCTACAACTGCAGCTGTTGTTCACCCTCTGGACTTACAACATTCCACCAACTCCAGGATGGCCTTAGTTTCTATAGGGCCAAGCATAAACAATGGCCGTTCTGCATTCCAATGCCCCATTATCTTGGTGATAATCATAAATTTTAAATGCTGTCACTTCTAGAGGCAGACACTCTCTGAAAAATAAGTAGTTAAACTTCAGAAAATTTCGTCACTTAGATAAGCCTTAGCTGAAAAGTTAGAAAAATGATTCTGTTTTAGCCCAAACCAGAACACGCCTGATGCTGTTTTGTTCAAATTCTAGTGGAATCCACTTATGACAAATAAAAGGAAGAGACTTTCCCCCAGTTCGGGTTCCCCAGCTGGCGGCTAAACTGGGCCGGATTACTTCCTTGCCCCAGGTAATGCCTAAAGTACGATCACTGACAAACACACCAGGTGGCGCCTGAGGATCACGTGAGAAATTCTGTATCATTGGCAGAAGTCTGTAATGGTGTGACAGGACAAGTTGTTCCCGAAGCTCTGTGGTAAAGAAATGACACAAAATATAATATTTTAAGAGACCAGTATGTAAAGAGCACTTTGAAGAAGTGACAGATGCATTCTCCAACTGATACTGATGCAGAGCATCTCCTAAGGAGGCGTGGACAGGCAGTAAAAGCAGTCCCTTGAGGGACTCCACAACCCACTGCCTCAGGGAGAGCCCTGAGGAATGAGTGAAGAACAGGATCTCTTCCCAAAGGCTTGGGGTCAGGGCTTGGCACTGTGGATAATGGGGTCAGGGCTGGGCTCTCTAAATTAAAGAAACATATCCAGGTTTAATCAGCATCAGAGGTACTTTTGTCTTGCTTTTCCTAACCTGTCATCACTACCTCCAGTTTTCTACACTAACTGGGCCCTAGAGACACATTCTCAGTAGAGTCTCTCAGTGGCACCCATTAACACTACAAGAGACTTTGGAGTTTGAATTTGACATTGACTTCTTGAGAGGTTTGTTCAAATTCCTCTAGGGGTTTGAGATTCATGGACTCAGTATCAAAACCACCAGAGGGGTCACTAAAAAGCCTTGGGCTTCTCCTCTGCTGCTGAGCTGGGCTGGGCACATGGAACAGAGGGAGCTCATGGCAAGTGAGCAGAGCCATGGAGAGTGCCTTGCCCAGGAACAGCTCCTCTGCAAAGTGCAGCAGAGCTGAGGGCACTGCCTTCAGATCCTGAGGAGAGAGGAGTGATGAGGAGAGATTAAAGGGAGCTGGCATTTGGAGGACAGAGGACAGCTCACTGATGGAGAAACATTCACAGCCCTTGACATGGTAAGTGTGGAAATCCAGCTGCAGTTCCTGGAAAGATCTCATAAAGCTGACAAATGCCACAACTTACAGAGTGTGTGAGGATGTCTCTCCCAGTGTCTCTGTTGTAGGGGATCAGAACCTGATGCTGAGCAGGGCTTCCCTGCTGCACTGTCAGAGGGAGAGGGCCTGAGGACAGCCTTCTGCTGGGGACGAGTGTAGGCCTGTGCCCTCAGGGGTGCCCCAGGTTGTCCTTGAGAGCAGAGTCCCTGCAACCCAGGGTCTGTGTGCTGGGATAGGGACTCTTCCTCCTGCCAGGGTCAGTGGTCAGCCTGCCCGAGGAGATCCCCATGGAGCTGTGGGGAGAAGCTGTGGGCAGAAAGAGCAACCTTTAGCAGAGCAAGGTCCTTCCACTCTCAAGAAGGTACTGCAGGTCAGGGCTGCTCACAGCTCCAAATCTCCATAGGACATTGGCAGAATCAACTTTTATAGAAGCACATCAAGGTAGGAGCTACCTAAAGGGGAAGGAGCCTGTGCTTTTCGTCTCCTATTCCTGCTTGTGCGAGTGGGGCATTGCACATGAAAATTCATCTCTTCTTTCTGAAGGAGGCACTTAAAATCCAACTCTTTTTTCACTTAGAGGTGAATACATTGGGTTGTATCAGAAAGGAAAGCCCATGGCTTGTAGACATCCCCACCATCACCTTTCCAGGCTAACCAGGAGTGAACTGATGATCTCAACACAGCCTGCACACACAGAGATGCCTCTGGGCAGTGCCTTGTTGCCAGGAGTTGTTTTAGGGCAGAGCTGGGCATGCAACAGTGGGATGGGCAGAAACACAGGCAGGGGCTGAGGCAGAACTACTACCAGAAGTACTATAGAAAAGGAATTGAGGGGTCTCCCTGTCTTCCCTTGCAGTGCATATGGCTTCCTCAGAGCAGCCTCTACTCTTCTTCCATGCAATAGAGCTTCTGCCCTCAGGGATGTAGGGTTGAGTAGGTTGAGATAAATCCTGAGGAGGAGAAATTCCGAAGTACCATTTGTCTGCCTCTGTCCTCCCTCAGCAGGAGCACTGGGACATTTCTCCATCTTTACCTCCTCTCCTCTGCCTTTGTTATGCCCCTCACACACCCTGGAAGCAAGGAGGGGTCAGTTGCAGCTCACACACCAACCCTGTAGATCTTACCATGCAGTTGTGTCCATGGGAGTAAAGTCCCTCAGTCTGTCTGAACCTTTGTGTCTCTGGGCAGTGATAGTGTGGGGCTGAGGAAGGAGCTGTTTCTGCTCGTGTCACTGCAGTTTTAGCACATCCAGTTGCTTCCCTGGGTTCTGCTGCAGGAAGATGCCAAGCAGCTCCTCTGCATTGCCAGTGGATAAGTGATGAGGTAAAGAGTAAATTCCAGAAGGTGTAACCCCCTTTCCCAGGTGTTGCTGCTGTAGAGCAGGGATGGCTCCTCAGGAGCTCATGAGCACAACCCCACTCCTAACGGCACATTCCACCAGGACAGACCAGAATGCCAGCCAGGGAGAGGTGTGAAGGTCCTGAAAAGTAGGGAGAAACAATCTGTGTTTGAGGGGCAGGGAATGGGAAGAGCTTTTCTCAGAGCAGTCCTGACTTGTTAGTGTGATTTCTACCTTTGACAGGACCTCATGAACAAAATAATCAGATGTCCAACAGCAGCTCCATCACTCAGTTTCTCCTCCTGGCATTTGCAGACACACGGGAGCTGCAGCTCTTGCAATTCTGTCTCTTCCTGGGCATCTACCTGGCTTCTCTCCTGGGCAATGTTCTCATCATCACCACAATAGCCCGTGGACACCTCCTCCACACACCCATGTACTTCTTCCTCCTCAGCCTTTCCCTCCTTGACCTCTGCTCCATCTCCACCACTGTCCCTAAATCCATGGCCAATACCCTCTGGGACACTAGGGCCATCTCCTACCAAGATAGTGTTGTCCAACTCTACTTTTTTTTTTCTTTTTTATTTCAGCAGAGTATTGTCTCCTCACCATCATGTCCTACGACCGCTACATTGCCATCTGCAAACCCCTGCACTATGGGACCCTCCTGGACAGCAGAGCCTGTGTCCACATGGCAGCAGCTGCCTCGGGCACTGGGTTTCTCTATAGTCTGCCAATACATTTTCACTGCCCCTGTGCCAGGGTAATGTTGTGGACCAGTTCTTCTGTGACATTCCCCCCATCCTGAAGCTCTCCTGCTCACACTCCTTCCTCAGGGAAGTCGGGCTTCTTGTGTTTAGTGTCAGTTTAGGTTTCGGCTGTTTTGTTTTAATTGTGGTGTCCTATGTGCAGATCTTCAGGGCTGTGCTGAGGATTGCCTCTGATCAGGGAAGGCACAAAGCCTTTTCCACGTGCCTCCCTCACCTGATGGTGGTCTACCTTTTTTTGACCACTGCTGCATTTGCCTACCTGAAGCCCCCCTCCCTCTCCTCCCCATCCCTCGACTTGGTGGTATCATTTCTGTATTCGGTGTTGTCTCCAGCAGTGAACCCTCTTATCTACAACTTGAGGAATGAGGAGCTCAGGGGTGCCCTATGCAAACTGGCCCAATGGACACGGTTTCACTAACAATAATCTACCTCCTCTTCTCGGCTCATTTTCCAGATTTTATCTCAGGTCAGGAGTCTGTCACTTTCCCTTCCAATAATCCTACCTATAGATAATCTTCCGAGCTACAGTACTTGTCTTGAGGTTCAATCCCATTGTGTCTGACCCTTGCACAACACAGGCATCACCTGTCCAAATGCAGCTCTTGAATAAAAGGCATCTATCAGATGCCATGTTTTAAGGCTGAGATCTTCATACAAAGGTGCTACCAATAAAATACGCGTGGAATTGCTTTTTTTTCAGTGAGTCTGTTCTCCTTGTGTATTGGGGTTAAGCTCATGGTACCATCAGATTCCATCAGACTAAAAGCAGTGGTTTTAAAAGCTGTCTTTTCACTGTTGTGTCAGTAGAGGTGTTTCAGGGGCTCACAATTACCTCCTCAGGCTGCTTCATATGAGACAATACTGATGGCACGTAGAAGTCTCTCACAAAAATGAATTTGGAGGGGTGAGGGGGGGGTGGGGACTCATCATCTGCCCTTGGCTGGGGGTGAACGGAGACTCTGAAGGTGAAACACCCTCAGAGGTGATGTCCTGAAAAACTAAGGAATTGAATCCATGTATCTGCAAACAAGGACTCTGAAACACCATGGGAGTGAGTGAGAACCCAGCAGGTAAAGAGGAGGGAGACTGGATAGATGCAGCAGCTGCCTGAGGAGTCCCAGGTCTCTCGTGCTGTCCTTGGCAGTGAGGCTGGTGGGGGTACAGGAGAGGTCAAACACAGCTGGGGTTGAGGATCACCTACAATATGAGTGCAGAAGAGCCTGGGAGTTTGTGGCTTCTTTTTCCTTGTGTCATTATTACAAGCAGCACCCCTGCGTCTGGTGGTCAGGATGAGACCCCTCTCTGCCCCCCAAGAAGTTGCTGCACCCTTCAGAAGGGCTGGGGTTGAATGGCCAAAACTCTGCAGCAGCCTGAAATTGGCAGTGATGTGGGGCCATTTCAGGCTGGGCTGCTCTCCTGGGCTGGGCCACGCTGGGCTGTGGGAGAAGACAGGAGAGCTGGGGAGAGCTGGGGAGAGGTTTGGCTGGGCTAGAAAGAGCCCAGGAGAGGAGGACATCAGTGTAGAGCTGAGATGTGAGAGTGTGCAGGGTGAGGGTACTCAGCAGGGTGCTCATGGTGTAGAGTCATGTGTCATGGTGAGGGAAGCAAGGACAACAGAGAAAAAGAGAGGGACCTGGTGTGTGCCACGTTCCCTGAAGACCCTGTAGAACCTGTTCCAGGGAAATCATGCCAGATGTGTCCCACATTCTGGACATTTCCATGTCTGGATGTACGTCCAAACCATGAGGAAGGACTTTTACTGCATGGTCACCTCTGCCCTTGCTTTTGCTCAGTGATACCCAACTCCACCACCATTATTTAAAAAATGGAACCAGTTTCCTACTGACAATTACTGCACACCAGTCCCACAGATCTTGCCACTGCTCCTCTCTCAGCCAAGCCCTTTCTCAGACAGCTCCAAACAGATCAGGGGCTCATGACCTTGTCACAACAAATACTGAGAAGGTCCATTGACTGGGATTCCCCAACTGCCCTGGGTCCTTGCTCAGTGCTTTACCCTGAAAGGTCTCTCACAACCCCAGCTCTCTCAAACTCTCCTTCTCCATAATGTGCTTCAGGCCCCAACCATTCTCCTGGCCAATGTAGGACTCACTCCAGGCTCTGCAGGGTCTTCTTTGTGCAGGGAGTCGCATATTGGATACAACAGTCCTGATGTGTCCTCTGGCGGGTTAATCTTGGCCAGTAGCCAGATAACCCCCAGCTGTTCCCATATTGCCCTGACTCATAGAATCACAGAATTAGAGAATGGTTTGGGTTGGAATAGGTCTTAAGGATCAACCATTTCCATCCGCATTGCCATGGGCAGGGACACCTCCCACTAGACCAGGCTGCTCAAGGCCCCATCCAGCCTGACCCTGACTGCTTCCAGGGACGGGGAATCCACAACTTCCCAGCGCAACCTGTTCCAGTACCTCATCATTGTGAAGAATTTTTTCCTAATGACTAAATGAATTCTTTCCCCTTCCAATTTAAAACCATTTTCCCTCATCCTGTCACTACTTGTCCTTGTAAAAATTCTCTCCCCAGCTTTCCTGTAGCCCTTTCAGGTACTGGAAGGCCACCATAAGTTCTCCCCAGAGCCTTCTCTTCTCCAGGTTGAACAAGACCAACTCTCTCAGCCTCTCCTCATAGCAGAGGTGCTCCAGCCCTCTGAGCATCTTTATAGCCTCCTCTGGACTTGCTCCATCAATTCCATACCCTTCTTATGTTTGGGATTCCAGAACTGGACACAAGACTCCAGGTGGTGTCTAAACAGGGCAAAGGGAGAAGGTAAATCACAGAAGCTCCCGTGTCAAGAGAAAACAAAAGAGGTCAGTGACCAATTAGCATCACTGGTAAAGATGTGTTCACTCACTGAAGGACAGTGCAATTTATTGCCATTTGAGAAAGATTTGGATTGTGAGAAATAATGACAAAACATTAAAGCCACTTCCTCCCAGACTCAAATGACTCCATTTCTCCTAATTCATCTGCCCATCCCAACCCCAGGAGGACCATGGAGAGTGGTGAAGAAGGGGTTGTCAGTAAAGAGCAGCTCTATTGCTCCTTCCTCCCCACACTTCTCCCCTGCTCCACTGTGGGTCTTCTCCATGGGATTCCACCATATTTGTGGTCAAGGCACTGTGTGGTTCTTTTCTTTCTGTTTATCCATGAGGCAGTGTCAGGGCCCTGAGAGCATCCATGGGTCTTTCTGTCCCTGACCAGCACTACCTGGGGCCTCCACCCACCCTTTTGTCCATCGGTGCAGGAGAGGACTGAAGTCAAGCCTGAGTTTCAGCCTCAGTTTGCTCTGTGCTGTAGACATATGTGTCTCCAGACACAGCCAGAGCCTGTCCTGTCCATGGGCCTTGTTGATTCAGAATTCCAGAGTCACATCCCAGCCTAATTGTTTACGGGGTGTACAAAGGAAACCACCACCCTCCAAGTGCCAGATCCCAGTTGATTCACAGAGGCCAAAGACTTTCATAGTTCTTTTCTTCCCACCACTTGGTCAGGTTTATGGAGGACAGGAAGGTGAGGTTTTGGGGTGTGAATAATTGGAAGGAGGGAGCAGAGCCATCACGTTAAGTGATCTAAAGGCAATTGTAGTTCAAAACTATTCTCTTCTGTTCCTTTTTTAGAGGCCTTAAGTACTCCGCGGGAACATAGGAACACTGAGATCCTTCCACCACCCTCTCTTTTAGCAATTAAGTTGACAGTGCCCATGTCGGTGTGTTTGAATTCTGTTTCCAGCCTTCCTTCCTTCCTTCCACAGACACAGACATAGCCTTACCTGCCCACGAGTCACGTAGAGTTAGAGTTGCAGAGTCACTTCCCAACTTAATTCTTCATGGGCTGCACAATGGAATGACACCAGGGCCAAAACCAAGTTGATTCATGGAGGCCTGGGATCATTCTTCTTCCTTTCTTTCCATCACTTGGTCAGGTTTTGAAAAGAGAGAAGGAAAAGCAGGTGAGGTTTCAGGGGGGAAAGGGGGAAGCAGAACCATCACGTGACATGATGTAAAAGCAAGGTTTGTTCAAAACTGCTCTCTTCTGTTCCTTTCTTTACAGGTTTTAAATCTCGCATAGGAACCTGGAAATGCTGAGATCCCTCCACCTCGCTATCCTTTAGAATTTAAGCTGACAGTACACAAGTCATTTTGTTTAAATTCTGTTTCCAGCCTAAAGCAGCCCATGGTCTGGAGATGTGCCAGGAGACTTGCAGAAGGGTCCCACTGCTCTAGGCAAAGAGCTGGATGTTCCCTGGGATCTCAGGAGACATTGCCTACCTATAACTGCGTGCAGGGAGAAGGTCAAGTGCTGGATCTCTGTTTCTGTGATGGGGGCTCAGATTCCTAGTTCCTGTGTAAACTCTGTGGATGCTGACATTTAGAGAGCAGCCTGGTCTGACCCCAGAGCTGGCCCTGCTTGGAACTGGGCATTGGACTGGAGATCACCTGAGCTCCATTCCCCCCTGAATTGTCCTGTGAGAAGTAGATGTAGAGTCCCTCCAGCTTTAACTACTCTTGGATGGTGTGTGGTGAGACAAAGCCTCCTGGATGGACTGGTGGGAAAGAGACTGCTGGGAGTCTCCAGTCCAGCCTCCAGGCTGACTGCAACTCTGTGGAGCAAAGAAGAGCTCCAGAAGTGGAGATCACAGGAGTAATCCTCCCAGTACATTTCATTTTTTCTAAGGCTCAGTGTAAAGCCCCCAAGAGGCCATTTGTGGCTGTTGTCTCTGTCACGTAGTTAGCCACTGTAGATGAGAATTTGTCTCCACCATCTCTCCAGGTCTGTGCAGGCTCATCCTAGGTTGCCCCATGCCTCCCTCCGCAGGTAGGAGAGGCCCAGTTCCCTCAGAATGCCCTCACACCTCAGGCTTTAGGTCTCCTATTCTATCTTGGCAAAACTCCTCAGGAGTCCTTTCAGTTTCTCCCCTCTCCTTTTGAAACATGAGGTCCACTGACTCCTGTGGCATTGTCCTGGTGCCCAGGTCCCTCTCCTCAGGACACTCCTTAGCCAGCCAGATCTCTGCCCAGGTTGCTGCTTGGAGTTGTTGTGCAGTTGGTAGGCTGAGATAAAAATAGTTTATTGGTGAAAACAAAAGGATAAAACCAAACTTTAACCAAAACCAATTCAAAGGCCATCAGTGACCACCTTCCATAAGCAGATGATGTCCAACCAGTCTCCCAGCAAGAGACACCTTGAACGACAAAAATCTCTTCCTCCTTTTTTCTCTGCCCCAGCTGTTGTTGCTGAGCATGATGTCACGTGGTCTGGAATCTCCCTCTGGTCACTCAGGGTCAGCTGTCCTAGCTGTGTCCCCCCATCAACTCCTTGACCATGCCCAGGCCACTCACTAGGAGGGAACTGAGCAAGGGACAGAGAAGGCCTTGATGCTGGGCCATCCCTGCTCAGCAACAGCCAAAACCTTCTATGTCACCAACCCTGCTTTGGGCACCAATGCAAAACAAGGCATCACAGGTTGAGACAGTCACTTCCCTCACTCTTTGGGCTAGGCACCTCTTCAAAGTCTCTAGGACACTGCTGGTCACCAGGTCACCCTGATGAACATGGTTTTGCCTTCTCTCCCCGACACCACCAGGACCGGTTTTCACAGAGCTACTCCCCAGTCAGGCATCCCCTGCCCCTGCAATTGTATGCTTTCAGTCTATCCCAGGGACAGGAACTGGCCTTTTTCCTTTGTCTGTCTCATGATGTTCCTGATAGGACAGTCCTCGTGCCTATCAGGTTTCCCTGAAAGGTATCCCTAGGACACAGGTATGGCGCAAGTTAGTGTCCTTGACAAATGTGGTGAGAGCTCCCTCTTCTGAGACATGGATCGAGGTGCTAACCTGCACAGGGCTCAGGAGTGTCCCCTGTGCCACCTCACCAAACCCCGATGTGCTCCCTGGCCTCCAGGTAGGGTACAGCCTCTTCCCAACCACTGTGTCAACATCATCATCCACTGACTGCTTTGCTAATGTTTGATCAGCGCGCCCAGACTGTAATGGCCTCACAAGGCTGCAAGAAAAATGTACAAAAACATTGGATGAAGCGGAAGGAGTAGATATTAACCCTTGTCACATCAGGTAAAAATGCAACTGCTTGTCTGCTTGTGCAGCCCGGGGTTCCCTGGGTTGCACTTCTGTCCCCTTTCACAGATGAGTGCAACCCTTGCTTGTCCACACTCACAAGAGACCTCTACAAACCCCATTACCATTTCCATGGGGATATTCCAAATAAATATTGAGCTTCCCTTCAAAATTCCTCACCACTATTCTTCCTGTTAATCTTTCCTATCCCTTCACCTCTCCTGATCCGAAGGCCATTTCTGATGTCATGTGCGCAGACTCAAACTCTCCAGAAAAGGCCCTTTCCATTATTCTTTGGTTTTCTCCTCCCCCCATCCTTTTCATTCGGAGAACTCTCACCTACCCCGCTGCTGCTTTGAGCTTCAGGGAGTTCAAACCCTTCCTGTCTCTCAGCAGTCTGATTGCCTTTTCAGACAAGGCTTTAATTATATCTGCCTTTTTTGTATCTATTTCAACATTTCTCCTAAGATTGTCCCCTGTTGAAAGGCAGCCTTATGCTGGGAGAGGGGAGGTGAGGAGCAAGGCTGTCCAGGCAGTGTCAGACCTCAAAGGACTGTTTTTCCTTTTTGCCCAGACCTCCTGACTCCAGACTGCCCTCCCTTGCCCCTCTGCAGACACCTGCATCCCACTCTCCTCTGCACGCTGCTGCTGCACTGATCCAGCCCAGCACAGATGGGTCCATGATGACTCTTCCTACTCCCCCCACCCCTCCCAAATCCTGTTTTGAACCAACAGGGCCTGCCACCCCCAAGTCCTACTGTGCCCAGTTGTTGGGTGACTGTAATCAAGAGGGTGCATAGGAATGGGGGACAACAGTTCAGGAGAGCACCTGCACTCATGCAGGTCTGGCCACAGCCCAGGGCAGCGCGTTGGGGTGACCCAGGGTCCCCTGCTGTGACACACAGCAACACCCATTGTTCATGTGGCCCAGGGCTGTACCTGAACCCTGCAGGGCTGGGCTGGTGGGTGCTGGGGGAAAAAATATGCCCAGGCATCCCTGAGCCCATCACCACACCCCCTGCCCCATGAGCATCGCTGCCCCTGGTTCCTTAGTTACTACATGAGCACCCTCACCTGGCCTCTACTCATATCCCCTTGGCACCCCTGTAAGCTCAGCAGCCCCTGGGCCATGGGTGGGCTTGGCCCAGCTCTGTCCTCTCTGCTCACTCGTCTTCTTGTGGGTTTCCTGGCTTCCCTGTCGATGGTCACTGAAAGTGCAGTGGGACCTGCTGCTTTCACGGCCCCACTCGCTGCCCAGGGATGGTGAGTGCAGGGCCACCCACAGCCCCCAGGTATTTTCTGATTCAGCCTGGTGTCTGAGGCACTGGTGTCTGCCACTCCTGTGCTTCATTCCATGTGATTTTGATCACATCTTCAAAAATAAAACATCCTAAAACCACCAAAATCCAGCCTTACGAAGGCAGGGATGTTTCTGCCTGACAACTGCTCCAATGCAAATTCTCCGATGTTCCGTTTAGAAACTTTAAGCAGTAAACCCTCAATGTGTCCAACGGGATACCACTGGGAAAAGGGAAATGAGAGAAAAAGAGACCTGGAACAGAACATTGGAGCACTGGAACAGCTTTAATGAAACAATAATAATAAAAGGAAGGGAAGAAAATATTTGTAAGTACAGAGAAACTGTTCAGACTCCTCTGACGAGCAGTGCGTCACTGTTGATGCTGCAGGGCAGGTGCAAGGAAAGTCCCTTACTGCACCCAGGAACTGGACCCAGAATCTGGACCCAGGAACACATGGGTGGGTCCAGGGGTTGGCAGGCAGATGAGATTTTCACTGAGCGTGGGCCATTGAAGAAGGCATTTGACCCTTATGATCTAGATGTCAATGGCACCATTGGGTCTGTAGCAGGCAGTCAGGCAGCACCAGAACAGGTCACAGTCTTTCCACAGGATCTGTCTTGCCCTGTGCATCCACGAGGTTGGTCCATTACACGCCGTGCCTGTGGGCACCTGCTGTTGGTGATCCATCTTTGCCGGGGTGCTCGTGCCTGGAGCATCAAGGATGTTTCTGCTGGGGTCAATGGAGCTGTTTTTTGCTGACTCCAGACGGATCCTCTGTGCTTCCATGGGACTCATGCTGTGAAGATTCGTGTCTGTCCTGTGTGTGGAGCTACTAGGGGGCATCTCCACATCCACAAAGCTCTGTGCCTCATCCTCACCATCCACAACCACCTGCTCATCCTCAGTTCCTGGCAGTAGCTCTGGTTGGGGGTTCTGGTCCTGGATTGCCCTTGGCTTAACCAGTAGCCCTTCCAAAGACTTGAGGGTGGAGGTGGGTTTCAGGTGCTGAATCTCTCTCAACACCACCTTACTACAAGCACAGTGCCTTTGCTTGAGAATGCCAAGGGAGGAGCATCTTCTCCTCCACAGAGAGAGCTGATGGGAGGAGTCCCAGAGGTTCTGGTGGGACACGGAGTGCTCTGTAGAGGCTGTCGAGGAAAGAAACAGAGTGAGTAGCTGGAAGCCCCTGGCACAACCCCAGCTCAAGGTTACCACCGGCTGTCAACTGAATTCTAGGTGCCTGTGCCAGGCCCACTCACCTCTCTCCTTCTGCTTGGCCCACCAGGCTCTCACTTCTCTCTTCCAGTGCTTCAGCTTCTTATACCATATCTGCAGGAAACAGGAGCTGGGTGAGATGAAAGCAGCTCCTGACCCGAGACCCCCTGCCTCATGACCCAATCCCAACCCATGCCACAGCGCAGTGCAGTGCAGCAGTCACCTACCCAGAAATGCCAGTAGCACCACAGAACAGTAATCAGGGCAGTAGCCAGAATCGTTTGAGCCCTAAACATAAACGTAGTTCTACTCCAACCCATAACCATCATGAAGAACAGGAACAGCAGAATCGGGTCAAAGGTAGATGGTAACTCCATAGTGTTAGCTCTGGTATTTCCTCAGTGCTCAGAGCCACCTACGAGGGCCCAGAGACCACCTGGATCCCCAGTGACAAGATCTCCAAAGTTGCAAGTGTGGCAGAGGCTGCAGCCTGCCAAATGTGGTGCCACCACCGACTGCTGCTCGAGGAAAGGCACATCCACTTTAGAGCCTGGCAGACACTCCCACTTTGTGACATCACACCCTTTGTGACATCACAGTGTTTGTGACACTTTTGCCAGGCAGAGCCCCCATTGGTGACACCCAGCAGATCCCATGCTTTCACCCAGCTGGTTCAGGCAGATGTGAGGGGCTCAGACAAGGCTGGGACATCCCAAAGAAAACTAGTGAAGGTTTGTAAACAGACAGGGTTTGAGTGGCCAGAGACAATCAGTTTGGCTTTGTGGGATATGCAAAATATTCCAAGGCAACCTATAGGTCTGTCCCCTGCAGAGATAGTATTTGAACGAGTTTTAGCTGTGCCAGGTACTTATTTGCCTGCAAGAACAAGTCTCTTAGGTGGAGATGAATAAGTCAGCAGAAATGGAACAAATAGCTAATAATAGGCTTAAGGGATTAACAACCTTAGAAACGGAGATGTCCAAGTTGCTAAAAATTACTTTGCAAAACTGAATGGCCCTGGCTGTGATCCCAGCATCACAAAGAGGAGTGCACATTGTTTTGGATGTTAGTTATTGTGTGTATATGGTCATTCTGGAGAATTACTTACAGAAGTACACAAGGTCTGGGAAGTAAGCAAGGTCCTGTATTTGGAAACACCTCACCCTTAGGGTCCTGTATTTGCATAGACCCCACTCCCTCGGTACCAGTGGTTTTGCAGTCCTCGCCCCTCTCTATGTATTTGCATAAACCTTGCCCCTTGGCACTATATTTGCACATATCACACCCCTGCCAGGCTATGAAGAGACTTGACAGGACTAGGAAAAGCCCAGCAGAGCTAGGAAGGAGCTAGAGCCATGTGGGCATGAACGCTCCGGAGAGAAGCCTGGCACAGAACAGCAGCAACAAATAAAACACCCAAATGTTGCTGTTCTTAGGCTTTGCTGAAGCTGATGGCAGAAAATTTTGTACTGGCTTTATGGAACAATGGCCTGGACACCACACTTGCAGGTTTTTTCTCCTCAGAGGCAATTCCTTCTCCAACCACTAACTGCAATCCCTGCCACTGGCACCTTTATGGTTTAGAACAACTCAACATTTTACTGACAGGTGTTTTTTTTCCTTCACGCTTCTCCCAAATTCCTTTCCCAAGACCCAGCAGCTCCTCCATCAGGATGCAGCAACAGCCTGAGATTTATCAAGTACAAGAGGGTGCCCAGTTAATGTGAAACTAAGTAATTCCCTTAAAATCATAATATTGACAAAATCAGAGAGGGGGGAAAAAACCCAAAAGGCACTAAAGGTAGATTGGATCTGGATTCCCTCCGTTTTTCCATGCAGAACAGTTTTACACCCACTGGTTATTGAGAGGCAACAGTAAGATCCCCAATGCTCACAATAAACACTTTATCCAGTGCCATCTTGCAGGATCTGCTCATTCTTTGCTCGAAGCTCACCTAAAACTACTTTCTTACATGAACCAAAATCAAACCTACCCAACTCAACTCAGCGCAAACCATTTCATTTCAATTCATTCATCACATTTCAAACCAAATTACCGCAACCCAAAGCAACATATCCCAAGGAAACCCAACTTACCCTAAACCAGCTCTTCCCAACCCAACTAATTCAAACCCAAATCAACTCAAACAAACCCAACAAAACACAACCCAAACCAACCCAACACAGTACAACCCAACTCAACCAAACCCTACTCGACCCAACCTAACTCAATTCTACCCAACTCAACGTTACTCAACACAACCCAACCCAACTCAACTCAACCCTACTGAACTAAACCCAACATACCGCAACCCAATCCAATGCAACCCAACCCAGACAAACTCAACTAAACTCAACCCAAACCAAATCAACTCAACTCAACCCATCATAACCCAACACAACTCAACTAAACCCACCTAACCCCAACACAAGCCAAACCAAATCAACCCAACTCAACCCAACTTAATCTGACCCAACCCAACTCAATCTGACCCAAGCCAACTCAACTCAACTCAAGACAACTCAACTCAACACAACACAACTCAGCCCAAATTAACCTGACCCAAACCAAACCAACTCAACCCAAACCAAACCAAACCAAACCCAAACCAAACCAACTCAACCCAACTTAGTTTGACCCTACCCAATTCAACCCATCCCAACTCAATCCAACTATGCCTAATCAAACCCAACCCAAGTTAAATCAACTCAACCAAAATAAACCTAATCTAACAAAACTAAACCCAACCCAAACCAAACAAACTCAAAACAACCCAACTCTACTCAACACAAACCCTTTCAAATTACCACAACCCAACTCAAAAAACCCAAGTCAATCCAACCAAATTCAACTCAACTCAACTCAACCTAACTCAACACAACCCAACTCAACACAACTCAATACAACCCAATGCAGCACAACCCACCAAAACCCAACCCAACTAAACCCAAACCAACTCAAGCCAACTCAATGCAACTCAAGCCAACTAAACCCAACCCAACTCAACAACTTCAACCCAAACCAACTCAACAACCTCAACCCAAACCAACTCAAGTCCAGACAACAAAACTGAATTCCACCCATCCCAACACCACTGAACCCACGAAACCCAAACCAACAGAACACAACCAAATTAAACCCGACCAAACTCAACTCAACCTAACTCGAGCTAACTTAACCCAAACCAACTCAAACAAACCCAACCCAACTCAATCCAACCCTACCTCACTCAACCCAACCCTACTCAACCCAACTCAACCTTACTCAACCCAAGTCAGCTGCTTATTGGGCTGGAGGGTTAAACCCTTTAGATAGAGGAGATCCCCTGGCATCCACTGGCACATCTGACTAATTGTTAGAAAGTGTACACAAAGCAGCCTGCTTGCAAATGATACATGAAAGAAAATTGATTCCTAGATGTGAATCCCCAATGATACTGGCAGTGAATCCTGACATTATGACTCCCTTGATAAGGAGACTTCCAGAGTCACTTAAATCTGCAGGGTTTAGCCTTCAAAGGACCATTGCATCAATTAGTCCAATAGAAAGGTTGAAAGTTTTGATTAGAGGCCAGTGGAATGAATCTGATACTATAGTGGATTCACTCTCTACCCATGCCACGACTCCCCCTCCCAGTCAAATACTAAAAAGCTGTGGATATTTATACTGACTCTTATGCTGTGTTTAAGGGATGTACTGAATGGTTTCCTTTCTGGGAACAAAACGGATGGGAAGTTAACAGGATTCCAGTGTGGCTTAAATATTGCTAGCCAAGGGAGTTTTGCCGTAGGCTGGGTAGCCCCACATCAGGTAGACGGGGGATCTGCAGGAGAATGGAATAACTGACCTGATGAATTAGCAAGACTGACCCCTGTACAAAGAGACCAAATTTCAGAAGATTGTGAACACTTGTTAGCGTGGTTATAAGTAAAACAAAAACACACCAGAGCTAAAGACTTGTATTGTGAAGCCCTGGCCCAAGGTTGACCTGTCACCACAGAAATGTGTAAATTGTGCATATCAGCCTGCAAACAATGTCAGAGACGGCTCGAAAGACACTCTTTAGAGGATGACCTTCTACATTCAAAGGAGGATAAAGATTTATGGGATGCCTGGCAGGTGGATTATATCGGCCCCTTTAAGAAACCAGGAGGAAACCATTTTGTGCTGGTGGGAGTGGAAATAACATCAGGAGTAGTTCAAACTTAAGCTTTTGGCAGGGCTACAGGGGAAAACACTGTGAAAACACTGTGAGAATGGTTTGGAACTTTTCCAAAACCACAAGAGATACAGTCTGATAACGGTTCCCACTTCTCCACCAGAGTTGTACAAGATTTGGCACGAAATGAAGGTATTAAATGGATTTTTCCACACCCCATATTATCCACAAATTAATGGAATTGTAGAAAGAAACAACAGTCTCTTGAAACAGCTTTTGAAACCTCAGGAGGGAAACTGTGATGTCTGCTTGTGGCAAACTATTACAGGTGTAATGACACCTGGGGAATAAATAGTTGCCCCAAATACACCACTTTTTGCCCAAGGGCTCCTTCCTTGATTTCCCTATTAAAGGGACCAAATGATTCCAAGGATCCCACCAATCTCCCAGGACAATCAATTCTGGTGGAACTTCCTACTGTGGGAAGTGTACCACTGGTATTGAAAATCCCTCTACTCACAAATGCATGAGTAACCTCCAATATCTTTGGTAAGGAACATCGGATAAATACCCACTGGATAATTCCACCATTTTAATTATTTTTGCCTCAAGGAGGTGAGCCCTGTTTGTTTTATCTTTTGTAAGGAGACCTCTGAGGGAAATCAAGAATAATGTGACTCATTCATGAATCAAACCTGCAGGCCTAAATTTTCAAAATGACCAGTAATATAATTAGACTGCTAATATTTTTCTGCATCTTTTCACTTACCTGTAACCAATAGTATGCTAAATGGCCTTGGTCTGGAGCAACTGTTAGATACACTAGTTTTCCAGGATGATATACCAAAGACCACTTGGGCTACTGCAGTAATGTACGATGGCAAAGTGCATCAGTCAATTGAATGGGAGTGGGATAGGAAGGATTGGGTTACAGACCTGACTGGTATAATTAGAGAAAAAATTTCAAGTACTATGCAGAAAAGTGGAAGGATTTTACCATAAGAAGGCCTCTTCAGCTACAGTTTCTAGAAATCTTTTAGATCCAAGCTCAAAACCCAAATCCACCTTAACATCTCAGCAGAACTCTGTCCCACTGCAGAGTGGAGACGTGATAAGCAAAATTCTCTCATCTTTTTTTTGTCGCCAAAAGCACATTGGCAACAATACCAACTTGGACCCAAGTACCGACAATGTTGAGGTTACTAAATCCTTTAAGAACAAGCAAACTGATTGTTGGGTCACCTTCACTTTGACGAGGACCACCCAGGTGGTGTGTAATTGGCAAAACAATCAGGCCAATTGGTCCGATCTACTAGGCCTAAACTGCAAATTTAAAATAAATGCTGTCACCAAACCTCCAGTAATGCTTGTTACAATAGCCACTTACTACGACATAGACACCCTTTTCATATAGAATAATAAAAATATAAAACAGTGTTTCTGAAATTCAGCCAGCCTGTTCTCCTTTCCTGAGAACCTCCTTTGAGGGGTGGACAACCTGGCTGTGGAAATGAATACCTAACAGGAAATTAACACCTAATAGAAAACTAACACAGAGTGACCTAACTGGTGTGTTGGGGATAAGATTGGGAGTTTGAAATGGTATTGTTTTAGAAATATTAATAAACAAACTGGCCACCACAACTAGTGATTTGGCAAAATTGCAACAGCCCTTGAGATCTACCCCATTGGCTGTTATCAAAGGTGTAACCAAAATGGGAAAAGCTGAGTGTAAAAGACCATGAACTGATTATAGATGCACTTGGAGTGGTCCAAAATAACCTTTCTTTGACTCTCAGTAGTATTCAGGCACAACTGTGGATGCAATCACTGGCTGCCTTCATCATAAGAGAAGGTGAAGAAGGCACTTACCCCACAGAAATTCAGGAAATTTTTAGGCAAATTGCCACTGGCTTTGAGAGGGAACCCCAATCCTGATGGAATTCAGTAACCTTTACTTTTGACCCCATCACAAACACGGCCATGACCTTTGTGTTAACTATACACAATGCTTCAATATACATAATTTACCCCATCATTGCATTAGGGTTGAACCATAATGGAGCTGTACTCTGTACTTTCCAGTATAGAGAATGGGTACTAAAGGTGGGTGAGAAATGGCAAACTGTAAATTTCGAAGCTTGTATTGTGCAAGAACAACAAGGATTCACCTGTGAAAGTAATACAATCAGTGCTCAAGACATTTGTCTGGACACTGAGCAGAATGTTGTCATTTTGAGGTTCATCCTGACAATCAAGAAACAGTACCAGTGTGTATTGGCAAAGATTGTGTGTTCTTGAGGACTGCTTGTAACTCTATATCAGTAGATACGTTGACAGTAAATATTAGAAATCATTCACATTTATGTACTTGTAATTTTGTCAAAATTACCACATGTGATTTTTCTTATTTTAGCACCAGTCATATCTCACCAGCTTTTACAACCTAATTACACACTGATTCACGAATTGGTGCCTATGCCTGTCAGGTTGAATCTCACGTTGGTAAAGCAATGGTTGCAACATCAATACTTGTTCAAGATCTTGGAAGAGCTTGAAGTAAATGGACAGAAAACCTTGATAATTGTTCACCACAACGTCGAAAAAGTTCACTATGTGTTGAGAAAAGTAGAAAAGGATGCAGAACATAAGTGGTGGGGTACGTTTTTCGGGTGGTCACCTACTGCTACAGGCAACCAAGCCTCAGCGAGATCTGCCCACCAAAGGATCATGACAAGGACTGGCGGGATGCTGTTCAGGGCCTGGGACCACAGCCTAGACAGCAGCTGAACACAACCAGTTCAGAGCCTGATTGCCCCAACAGGAAAAGGGAAAAGGGAAATGAGAGAGATACTTGTGAGTTGGAAACTAAGACTAAACCACTGACATTGCAGGACAGGCCTTGGGAAAGATCTCAAGCTGGATGCAGCAGCAGATGGGAACTGGGCTAAATAACTGGATTCAGGAATCCTCAGTTCAGGATCAGGGACAACAGGTCAATAGGATAGGTGAATTTCTCAATAGAAACCGGCGACTGAAAAAGAAGGCTTGACCCTCATGATTCCTCATTTTTATACCAAGTATGACATGCATAGGATGGAATACTCAGTTGTCACTTTGGGGTAACCTGTCCTGTCAGCTACTCTGTGCAGGTGTAACTCTTTTTTACCCTCTTGACTAACAGCATACCACCAGCCTCAGGATGGCCTTGGTTTATATAGAAAAAAGCATAAGCAATGGCCATTCTGCATCCTAATGCCGTCCTATCTTGTTGGTAATCATAGATTTTAAATGCTGTCTCTTCTGGAGAAAGACACTCTCTGAAAAACAAGTAATTAAACCTCTGAAAATGAAGTTACTTAGACAAGATTTAGCTGAAAAGTTAGAAAAAATATTCTGCTTTAGCACAAACCAGAACACAACTGATGCTGTTTTGTTTATAATCTAGTGGAATCCACTTATGATAAAAAAGGGGAAGAGACCTTCCCCCAATTTGGATTTCCCACCTGGTGGTTAAACTGAGCCGGACGACTCCCTTGCCCCAGGAAATGCCAGAAGAGCAATTACTGACAGAATGCACCAGGCAGCACCTGAGGATCACGTGTGAAATTCTGCATAATAGGCAGAAATCTGTAATGGTGTAACAGGACAGTTTTTCCCGAAGATCCGTGGAAACGAAAGGGCTTAAAATATAATATTTAAAGAGGCAGGTATATAATAAACACTTTGAAGAAGTGACAGAAGAGTTCTCCAACTGATATTGATGCAGAGTATCTCTTAAGGAGGTGGGGACAGGAACGAAAAACAGTCCCTTGAGGTCCATCAGTCTATGGAAAACCTTGCTCCTCACATTACAAACTTCAGCACATCACTATTTTTCTGTGGTTGGCTGTGTCAGTGGAAAATACACAGCCATGTGATACACACAAAGTGTTGGGATCCCTCCAGAGCCGCCCTTGGATTGTCGGTCTATGCAGAAGTTGGCCTTCCATCCCCGCCATCTCTTCAGTTATCCCAGAAATAATCAAGCACACAAAAATGGGTCTGGAATTGGCTAGTTTTGGTCTAGAAGTTCATAGTATCATAGAATATCACAGGCTGGAAGGAACACAAAACAGACACCCGGCGCCTCATGTGGCTACATGAAATTAAAATGTACAGCAAAGCAATGTCCTTGCCTTGCATTGCTTGCCTTGCCTTGCTTTCCCTTCCCTTACACTGCATTGCCTTGCCTTGACTTGCCTTGCCTCTCCTTGCATTGCCTCGCCTTGCCTTTTCTTGAATATCCTTTCCTTCCTTGCCTTGACTCGTCTTGCCTCATCTCGCCTTGCCTTTCACGAATGGCCCTCCGTTTTTTACCTTGCCGTTCCTTGCCTTTCCTTGTCTTCCCTTTCCTTTCCTTGCCATTCATTTCCTTGACGTTCCTTGCCTTGCCTTGGGTTGCCTTGCCATTCCTTGCCTGGCCTTGTCTTGCCTTGCCATGTCTTGCCTTGCCATGTCTTGCCTTGCCATGTCTTTCCTTTACTTGCCTTGCCTTGCGTTGCCTTTCCTTTCCTTTCCTTTCCTTT